>OW386288.2:143508913-144166999 GCA_936432065.2 Rutpela maculata
CACTTCCATGAAAACCGGAAGCGATATTGAGTGACCCTGCAGGCCAGAAAATGCCTCTTCATAAATTGAAATTGTTGAGTTGGGCGTTTTTGCAGAAAGAAAATAGGTAAGATTTTATCGAATTTCTTAATTTCATCGTGAATTCACTCTAGTATTATGCTCTGTAGATTTCAGAGGGTCATTTGAAAGACATTAGAAGGTAGTTATCTAGTACGTACTTTTATGATTGCTGTTATTATTTTTTGAAGTAAATAGAACTACTTATATCTTTAAATTTTCTTCAGCGAATAAAATTTAAAAAACCTCGGTACAGTAAAATGTGAAATAAAAAAACAACAATAACGCGGAAGCTAAATTCAGACTTACATAAATATTTTGCTAAAACGAACCTAATTAAGGAGAGGTATTTGGCGTAATATTTTCTAGAATAAATGATTTATTTCAAAATAAATAAATTTATGTTGTTGTTGATGTATAAAATAGGGCATGAAATGTATAAGGTCGAAGTGATTGACGTCACAATCATTACATTTTAGTTGTAGACCACAAGGCACCGCGTGATATTCAACGCGCCAGGATAAATAGACATGTGTAATCTATTTTTATAAAAAATAATCTTAATAATTTTTTAAACCACTAAATACACTTTGGACATGTAATCAGAGGATATCTGTTCCGTCTTGAATCTTAAATTGACAAGCTTCTAATTATCAGTCAGCTGCACTGCCTATTGTTTTAATTGTTGTTGCTGAGTATTGTCATTATCGTTGATGTCGTTGGTTTACAGTTTGATCAAGAATGAAATTTTCAATTAGGCTGCCTCCAGTTTCTTCATTTTTATCTCTATCTCCACTTGTCAATTGCCAAAATGATTCTGAGTTCTATTTTTATTTTGATACTATACTATCGTTGATCGACTGCGATACAATTCGGCACTTGAAGGACATGCAATTGAACATCTGCTCTTTCCCTATTAGTCCTGTCAATGAATGGTTTGTAGAGGGAAATGCCGAGACCACAATTTTTGACTTGAGGGCTGTGTTTGGACTATTAGGAGGTAAACATACCAAAAGTCTCCGAACATAGGAGATGCGGGAGGTGCAGGGGGGCACGAAGAAGGTCCCGATTTTTGGTTTTTCGCTCATATCAAGTTGACTAAATTTTCTACAATAATGTTTCTATTAATTTTTGTCATATCTGTAATGGTTGAGTAATGGATTGTATATCTTTTAACTGTATTCCAACTTTATTATAAATTTATTATAAATCGAAAAAAAAAATTTAATAATCATTGTGGAAAAAAATTTGTTGTACAGATATTCGTTTCATAGCAGATTGAACTCAGATATCAAATAAAAAATGTCTTTGTGTCTGTAAGTATGTGTGTGTGTGTATACCGTTTCTTGTAAACACGATAACTTCTGTTAGACTTAATATAAATTAAAATAAATATTATAATATTATATAAATATAAAATATTTAATTACAATTTGGAACATATGTAAGACAGCATAGTACAATAATCCCTATTGAAATTCGATCATATCTGTAATATATGGTCATAACCAGGGTCGGACAAGCCCAACTAAAATTCGGCATAATCTGGCAATACCACTTCTGGAAGTCCCAGGGGCGAAGTATTAACTCTCTAGGACGTTGGGGAAAAGTTTAGCAACGAATAATGTTCATTGTCATTACTGTCGCATTACGACATCTAAAAAACGACGTACTGAACCAGACGAAGAAAGTGAGGAAACGATCGAAGAAGACCAGCCTTTTATGCCTTCGACATATTCTAGCACTACGACTAGTGACTCTGACGAAATAATGGAACTACCATTGCAAAGACTCATTGCTACACATAAATACTGTTGCATATGTGGTGATGACAAAGAACTGACCGTAATACCCACTAATGTGAGACTACAGTGCTATTGAAACAAACACATATACATCCCCGAGGCAATCGTTGCTGTAAAATACAGTCGATTAAACATCGCTCTTATGAAGACGATATTACGCATCTGGAACCATATGCCAATTGTAGCTCGATTCCTAAATCGGACTTATGCATTCTATTAAATTCCTACCCCAATAATAAATCTAAAAGGCTCTACAGACCACTGTGGCTTTTCAGAGATTCAATTATTAACGTCTACAGGCTTAACAGTAGATGCCATTTACGAATTAAAGTCACTGTTGGAAAATTCCAGTACAAGAACTTCTTCTGTCCTTGTTTTCTATTAAAACTGAAAACAGGTAGTAATAATGATAACAGAATGATCTCCTAGATTACTAAATTGTTCGATATGGTTCCAGCGTGCAGCGCACTTGCTAGGAAGCTGAACAAATTGACCATTCTCAGAATGGTATCATTGGTAAATTATTAAGGTTGTAATTAATAACTATAACCCTAATAAGATAGTCTGATAAACCGCGGTGGTCTGTAGAGCCTTTTAGAGTTGTTATGTTATTGGGGTTAAGGAATTTAATAGAATGCATAAATCCGATCTAGGAATCGAGCTACAATTGGCATATGGTTCCAGATGTGCAACGTCTTCATGAAAACGATGTTTAATCAAATGTCGACACATTTCGCGCCCAGGGATCCATCAGGGCGACTTAAGTTTACACATAGACTGGACCACGGATAGTAGGTTAAACCACAAAGGTTATAAAAGCAAAGGCATATTAGGAATCAATATCACAAGTCAGGATAAGTATTGACAAACGACAACTAATGTTAAACGACTGTACCATACTGAGATAAAAAATTATCCATCTGCGTAGCTGGCTGATGGAACCCATCCAAGGCCAAAAATGAGGGGAAAAAAATCAAATGAATTTTACAGCAACGATTGCCCCGGGGATGTATATTTGTTTGTTTCGATAGCACTGCAGTCTCGCAGTAGTGGGTATTACGGTCAGTTCTTTACCACATATGCAACAGTATTTATGTATAGCAACGAGTCTTTGCAATGGTAGTTCCATTATTTCATCAGTCACTAATCGTAGTGCTAGAAGATGTCGGAGGCACAAAAGGCTGGTCTTCTTCGATCGTTCCCTCACTTTCTTCATCTGGTTCAGTACGTCGTTCTTCAGATTTCGTAATGTGACGCAGTAATTACAACGAACATCATTCGTTGCTAAACATTTCTCCAAGCTCCTAGAGAGTTAATACTTCGCCCCTGGGGGATGAACCCTGGAACCTCCAAAAGTGGTATTGCCAGATTGTGCCGAATTTCCGTACATCTGGGGAAAAGTAGACTTGGCAACATCGCACTGGCACCCGCGGTCGGTTGTTGATATGCAACAATACCTTGTAAGGCTATAAGAATTAACTGTTACAACTAAGAGGTATGTGTTATTTTGTTTTACCCAATTTTATTTTTTCCATATTGTTCCACCACAGCAAAAAATCTGACAATTTAGTATGACAATCACGAAATGTCAAGACATAATATATCATAGAATGGTGATTGTACCCCGAAGGGTAGCCACCCTTTTGTCCTCTAAAAAAAATTTATATTTTTTTCCGATGGTTAAAATGGTCATAAAATGACCTTATTTTTTGGAGTAAGTTATCTACACGCAAGCAATATTCGTGCCAAATTTCAAATCGATCGGTTTCATAGAAACCGAAAAAAATATATATAATAATTAAAGACATATTTTTTTTATCCACCTTCGTACGGGTAGTAGCGGGTTAAAATTTTTACCGTGCAATATATTCTATAAACTGCATCATCTGGAAGCCATTTTAACTAAGTAAGTGCGGGGGCACATTTCCCTAACTTTTCCGGCTATACCCTTTGTGTAACACAACACGATGCAGCTGCGTGGCTAATGGCTTGTCATGCAGTTTAATGTGCAATTGCCTGCAACTAAGCACAGAACATTCTTGCCAGAACATAGGAGAATTTCTGAAAATATAACTTCTAACAGTGAAGATTCCGAAGAAGATTAAATGTTGATTTTGACGTTTCATTGTTTACAGTTTTTACAATAAGAATTTAAAGAAAAAACAAAAAATAAATAAATAAAAATTACAAAAAAAAAACAAAAAAAGTAAGTAAAACATAAAAAACTATAAAAGAAGGATGATCAAGCTTTTCCACCCTAAAAAAATACAAGATATCAAGTTTTCGTTTGTTTAATTTTTTTAAAACCTTACTTGTTTTGAGCTAGCAGGACCTTTCAACCAATGTTCTTAAAAGGTCATTCAACTAGTTCACATACACCACTTTTGAGGAAATGGTGTTATCCGTATTCTTAAAGCCTAACTTGCAAAACTAGGTAAGTACTCGTTTTTTTTCTTCAAAAATTAATTTATTCTCTGAATCAGCCCTCTGAATGAAGTAAATTAGCAATACTTAAAGATTACTCCCTATACGATTTTTAACCTCAAACACTAATTAACATATAAAGCGACGTGTCAAGCACCCATATAATGAAATATTTGGAAATACCTGTTTTTCACTCTAAGCCAGTCGCCATCTCGACTATCTCAAAATGTCCAAGGGTGCCAAAGTGCATCAATTGGAATCGTAATATTGACCTTTCGAAGAACCAAAAACAGCCAAAAACTTTACTATATCCTACTTCCAGGTTAGAGTAAAACCTTATTTGGCACCCTGACTATGATGCAAAAGATCTTAGGCTGTGCTTCTAACAGGCAACCACGAAAGATGGCGTGATGTTGTCAGGCGTCCTATACAGCAAGCGGAGGCCAACTACAGTAATGCATGGGTTACAAAACGTCTGATAATACGTTATGAATAAGAAAAAGAAGAATAATCCAAATAGGTATTAATATTATCATGCAAGTTTATATATTACAGACTGTTAATGAACTGGCGATGAGGCACAAAATTTGAGCGTTGCATTAAAAACGTGGGATTATTTCATGTTTTGCATAGCCAATATATTTTCATAAATATGTAAATAAATGTGTTTTCAATTGTGATGAGCTGCGAAAATACATATTTATGAGTAACACGGCGATCGATTTATAAATTGATAATAAAAAAACTAATCTAATTATTTTTCATTGACGTTTCTTTATTAGGTTGGGGCGATATCAGTTTCAATAAATTAATTGCTTCTAAATGAAATAATTTTATTAATATCTTTCAATCACATTAATATGATGGCAATTATCAGTGGCGTAGTCAAGATTTTGTAACGCCAAAAAAATTAGGTGTTGGAGATGTATACTAACTGTTGTTCAAAATTACAATTATTTATATTTGTAAGAGACGGTATTTTTCATCTACGTTTTTTATTCAATAGATAGATTCCATGGAAACACTTATTAATAAAATTATTGTATCCACGGAAATGATCTGATAATAAATTCAACGATAGATGAAATAAAAAAATAGCTAAAGTAATAAATTAACAAAATAATACTTATCGAAATTATATAAACTGTCTTTCTATGCACATGTAATTTATTTTCATTTCAAGTGATAAAACCCTGATTAAAAACAGATTTTTTTGCTACCCCTGCTTCGCTTTCTATCGTATTATTGGGAAAACACCAGGAGTCAAAAATTGAGAAATTAGTTTATTTATAATTTTTAGTAAACTTTCTGTATCCAATTTTCACGAAAAAACGTTATTGACATTTAAACAACTCTTTGTTACTTACACAGGTCTACCAAAAAAAAATGTTCTGCTCCAAGGACTAAACCTACGATGCCTTAAGTATTTTTGTGTGCTAAAAAAAAATTCTACCTCGTACATTTCGAGTAAATCAAGGTGGAGCAGAATTTACTTATTTTTTTTTTGTTGACCTGTGTTATTGGAACCTTTTCGTTGCAGCGTTAATTAGTTTAGATTAAAAAAAAATAAGTGGAAGGGAAAGGAAAGTTCCAAAGACTAAATCTTCAAAAGTACAATTTCATAGTTAGCGCGGAGATTCTACATATTTCCTGCAAAATTGATGACGTAGGATTGTAGCATACCCAGGATAAATTTAAACATTGATCAGAGTACTGTTCACTTCTTATTCACAAAATCTATTAGAGACATTTTGTGGTACATCTTCGATGACTTCTCTTCGCTTTTCCATCATCTTGAACTATCAACTAAATTGTACTTTGTCTGATTGATGTGGCAAAAAAATTACAGGATTCAGCAGAATACGAAGCTGGAGAGTCGGTTTTGGGACATATTTCTTGGAGAATCGAGTTATTAGTGCAATGAACTGTCCAGGGATTCATATCAGACATCTCCAGAGCCACATCTCGAAATCGATACGCCATCTGACTGCTTTCTGAACGGTATATGTCTCAGAGACATAAAGAACATGCAGAAAACTAGAGCGTTAGCAAGTCTGATCTTTATGTATTGTAATAACGGCATTCTTCTTCTTCTGAATTTGTATTCCGAATTTCTAGTTTTTAAAATTTTGATTCATATAGAGATAAAATTTTATTTGTTTCAATTTAATTATGCCGTCCAATTTCCAATACCAAGACAGCTGATAATATTCAATCTTAAAATACAATATATTTTAACCAATTCGTAGAAGTGATAAGCCTGTGTGAATGGCTTTGAAAAATGATTTCCCACCAGATTTCGGCTACACCTTAACCCAGCAAAGATAAGCGCCAAATTGTTAAAAGTAGTCGATTAAATTTACGTAGAAGCGTGAAACGGTATAAAATTATCATAATAGCCTGTGTAAGTGACAGCAGAGCTTACCGCCCAGGATTTGACAGACGGGGGGGGGGTGAGTATGTTATCATTTCCATGTCCCTTGTGGATCATCTCTAGGTCATATTCCGTATGAGAATTTTTATTGTTACATTCCGTGTAAATTGTTTTTTTTGTCATATGTAAAGCTCGTTTTGTCGCCGAAATTTTTCATTAAAACACCTGATCGAAGATAAACTAAAAGTTTTTGCTTTATTTATTTGCGATACCTTTTTGTTTTTCCAGATATACTTTAACAGGAACTAAACCGACACATTATTCAGATCGTAGGGCTAAAAACCGACTTTCCAACTCGAAAGATCCTCGTTACCCAAACAACCCCCTTTTCCGAGGAGGGTGGTTGGGACAGTATGTTGTGATATTTCTGTCACGCCCAATTTTGGTGAGTTGCCGATCTTGTCATCTGCATTCTTCTCAGAATCTCATATTCAGGGTTACCAGCATTGCCCACAGGAAGCCAAGTTATACCATCTTCGGCTTCAGCTACCCTTTTGACGTGTCTAAGTGATTATCATTTGCTCGGTCTACAATCGTAATTTTCATTTCATTTACATTTACTGTTAAACATTGTCTGAAGCCTGTTCACTAGGTGTATGAACTCATCCTCGCGTGCTGTAATTAAAGTGGTATTATCTGAGCATCTCAAGTTAGAAATCTTGGTTCTGTCTATTAGTACAGGAAAATTTTACTATAACTCGAAAAAAATGTGTGCAGACTTTAAACTTTGCTTATAGGTTCAAAATAGGCAAAAGTTCACGAAACAAAAAAGTTTAGGAGTATTACGGATCCGCGGGAACCTATAGGGGATAAAAAAGGGTATTTTTAATTAAAAAATCTCTATTTTCTCGGGAAATACGGCATTTACAAAAAAGTAGTTGAAATAAAAGTTGTTTCCGAGGTTGTTTCTGACAAAATTATCTTTAATTTGGAGTTTTTAAATTTAATTTTGTAGAAGTAATTAACCGATATACTAGAGGTTTTCTTCGGAATAATGTTATATGAATTACATCTTGTTCATTTTTGGTAGCTAACTAGTAAATACATAAAAAAAGAAATTTCTATATTATGCCAGGGCTTGCTAATTTATAGGGGGTGGATGTCACCCCTTTTCCGGTGGTGGCACTTAAAAAAAAAACCTTAGAGAGAATTAAATTTCAAGAAGAAAAGGCTCTATGCAACTTTTCATATAACTTGATAGATTTAAGTTATAACTACTAGAAAATTTGGGATTTTAGCTTGAAAAAGTTGTATTTCAAATACGTTTTCGTCAAAGTGTTACCTAGACACTCAAATTCTTTCATCGCCTTAGAAAAAAAATGCATTTTAAAATGTAAAGGGATTTTAGAAAAAACGTAACATTCTTGTTTCTCTGCAAATATTATAGTCCACGCAAATTAGACGAAAAAATAGCGAATAGAAGAAAAAAATCATATACAAATTATACTTGGGTCATGCATAGTTCATGGGGGTAAAAGTAAGAATCCGAAAAGTTCCCACCTTATCCGTTGATGTAAACACCCTTTTGGGGCGAAAAACCACCCCTATACAGGAGTTAGTTACGATTATTCTCATTTTCCTTCGAATCCGCCATTCCCACGAAAAACAGGTATAAGAACAAAAATATTCGTCATTAAATTCTACACAAATAAAGTTCTATGGTCGATTTGCGTACTCCCCGCCGTTTTCTCGCTATCGACGTTCATAGTAGGGGGTAGTTTGGAGCACTCGGAGAAAAATCGGTGGTACGCGATTTTTCACAGCGAATATCTCCGAACGGCTACTTTGACGTCAAAAATGGTTATAATGAAACTTGTAGAGCGGATTCTTCTCTACAAGATTCATCTTGTACTTTTCCTTTTTTTTTATTATTTCTGTTGAATTATCTCGCTTTTATCATAATTTTAATATTTATTATTTCTTTTCGCCCAAATTCTTTGAAAACATCACGGCACTGTTATGTTTGACCTTCGGATTCTCTCGAAGCTGCTCGACAGATTGCGGTTTGGGGAATGTGAGAAAGGGGGCAGGTATGAATTCCCCATTCTCGACCCTCGAATATTTAATTGTGAAATACCGTTGTTATACTCGGTGCGTATTTCGTGTTAGTTCGGATGTCTTGAGAAACTGTAAGGAAACTGTGCTGTTTGTACATGTATTTAGTGGTTGCGACATTACTTCTGCTTTGTTCGGTAAAGGCAAAGCACAAACTGTAACTATACTTAATAACAGAAGAGATTTGGATGACATTGTGCCTATATTTAACAACCCTCAATTAACAAAAGAAGAAGTCGCAACTGCTGGAGAGCATTTCACGATAGCGTTATATAAAGCTCCAAAAAAAGAAAGAGAGATCTTTAAATAGACAGATTTCTCACATTCAATAAATTGGTTGGGAAATCAAGTAACGCTGTACTATTATCACAGACTAAAACAAATCAGATATTTCACTTATGACGTATCATGGTTTAGATAATAAATCAACTCCCAGCAGGTACCAATTGTGTCGTGATCTGCGCATTGTCCAGTCAGTCTTAACCAGCGAGTATAGTCACAGGAGGGACCTTATGATGCGTAAAGTAACCTAATAAATACTCAAAAAACCACTTAAATGTATAACAGTAACAACTCTAACCTTCAATACAATACACCACATCCCAAAATAATTAATATCACTGGTGGAGCTGTTGACTACTTCCGTCTCTGAGATTTCAGTACTAAATACTCGCTCCTGTGAGATTATAGTCGCTGGTCTTAACTTCCATGTCAACCGCAAGATTTCTCTGTTTATGTCTTCTGCGCAGAATCCTGGCAGGTATACGTCACATCACAAAAAATGAAACTGGTAACATAGGGAATACTATTGAGTGAAACATCTGATTTGTTTTAGTCTGTGCTATTATCGAGACTACCTCCAACGTCTGCCGCTTCTCATCAGCATGCTTATAGGGTTTTTCATCAAATTCAGTTATGGAGAGGAATAAACCTTGATCCGACACAATGGGGTTAGAACAAAAATGACACCGTTCTTTCACACATTTTTACACCTGAGGCACCAGCTCCGTCCGTTCTACAACTTACATCTTGCAACTGCAGGATGGGCTACGGGAAACGATGCGGGTGTATGAAAATAGGATTGCGCTGCTCAACCATGTGCTCCAACTGTCACGGACAAGGCTGCTTAAATTCACCTACCGAAGATGAGTTGATTGAAGAAAACCCTATCGACGACTGAAACCGACAATGACGACAGTGGAATAGGCCTACAGTGGAAAGTACTTACGAAAAAATCGCACCGAGACCTCTACCTCATGGGTGATGTGGAAACGAGGTCATATTACAAAGAGCGTATCCTCGAAAAAAACGAGAAAATAATAATAAAAAAAGAAAAGTGCAAGATGAATCTTGTAGAAGAGAATCCGCTCTACAAGTTTCATTATAACCATTTTTGAAGTCAAAGTAGCCGTTTCCGAGATATTCGCTGTGAAAAATCGCGTACCACCGATTTTTCGCCGATCGCTCCAACTGCCCCCCACTATGAACGTCGATAGCGAGAAAACGGTGAGGAGTACGCAGATCGACCATAGAGCTTCTTTTGTATAGAATTTAATAAAGAATAATTTTGTTCCTATACCTGTTTTTCGTGGGAATGACGGATCCGAAGAAAAATGAGAATAACCGTAACTAAGTCCCGTCTGGGGGTGGTTTTTCGCCCCAAAAAGGTGTTTCCATCAACGAATAAGGTGGAAACTTTTCGGATCCTTAATTCTACTCCTATGAACGATATATAGCCCATATATAATTTGTATATGAATTTTTTCTCCTAAAAAGTCTAATTTGCGTATACTATTAGTTTAAGAGAAAATATGGTGGACATCAAAAATGAAGCCTATAAACTAAGAATAAATGTATTTTGTTTATATATTTATGTAGGGTTGATGGTTTCGGAGACATTTAATTTTATAGATGGCATACGACCGTTTTTAGGATGAAGTATTTAGTTTAAAATATTGAATATCTTAGAAACTGTGACACTCCCATCAAAAGTTCTAACAAACAAAATTAAAGGTAATTAATCAATCTTTAAAATGATTTTTGTTTATTTCTACATCACAAAAAATAAAGAAGTTATGGCCGATTCAATGTGCGTTTTCACATTTTTGTTAACAAAATGTCTGCATTTTGTTATTGTAATTGCTCAGTAATTATTTTTAAATGCTGTTTTTCGTTAATATGTAGCATCACCTAGATGTTCAATTTATTTTGTCCCATTAAAACACTTGTTTTAGAAAAAAATTCCATCCGCCATCACCCCATCGAAAATTGACAGTATTTCGGTTAATTATTGCTATAAAATTAATTTAAAAACACCAAATTAAAGATAATTTTGCCAGAGACAACTTTTATTTTTTTGTAAATGCCATATTTCCCGAGAAAATAGAGAAAAATCGATTTTTTCTGTTAAAAATACCTTTTACCCCTAAAGGTGCCCGCGGATCCGTAAAACTCCTAAACTTTTTTGTCTCGTGAACTTTGGCCTATTTTAAACTTATAACCAAAGTTTTTTATCTGTACATTTTTTTTCCAGTTAGTCATTTTTTTCAATCTTTTCTGTACTATATAGCTACTTCACCCTGCCAGTCTTCCAGCACACGCCGCATATAGATAGTATTTCATTTAGAAGAATTCACCCTATTATTATTAGAAAACGCAAGCAGATCCGAAGATCCGAAGCACTCAAGCCTATCGGTCCATTGTACATTCGCGACATTTAGAATCCCCTAGAAAAGACCAGTGCTCTCCACGAAGAATTCACCCTATATATTTTACCAAAAGCCTTTGTTCTTGGTCCTCTACCTTTATTAAAATGTATTGGAATTGACTTGAAATAAAATTCATTATAAAATTCTATTAAAAATGGTTCAAAAATTGAAAAGTTAGTATTTAAGTGGAGATAAAACCAACTCCTTTGGTTACGCCACTGCATTTAAACGTTTGTTGTACTTGAGGTTTGCTAATTAGAGAGTTATTTAGTTTTTCCAATTATGCAATTTGCCTAAGCAACATCACGAAGTGTACACATGTTATAGTACGTACACAGAATCTCCATTTATCGAAAATGAATAATTGCCCGAAATTGTTTTTTATCGCGATAAAATAAACACGAGAAACTAAATATAAACATATATTTGCATCCGTTTAAATAAGGATAAGACAATATATTATTTAAAATTTAAAAGAAATCGACTACAGTAAAAAGTCCTGTAAGTATAATATTTGAAACCAAATAAAAAACTGACTGAAAAACATAATTACCACAAACTATACTGATTTTTAGCTTAAAAAGAAAGCGGTTTATTTCTTATGAAATGTCTGTAATTAATTATTTATATTTTTTATGTACTATTTAATATTCTTTTCGATAGAGAAATACCAAAAGTACGATTGCCGGCTTATCGAACGAATGATGTTTCACTGGCAGCTTCAAATGGAGTAAAAAGGTGCATCACCCTACATTTTAGTTAAATTTGTAATCGGACTGATTTTGAAACACGGATGGAGATGCTGAGACGTACATCTGAATCACGCCAGTGACACTGGATATAGGAAACTCTTTAAGAAACAATATGAACAATGTTTATGTTGGTCATACTGAAAAACAGATGAATGATGGCGAGCGGTAGGGATGCGACCCGCAGGTACCTACTCAAGGTTGCATCCTAACCGGCGTGCAATTAACAAGGTTTTATGGTACAATTGCGTCACCATTAAAAATGCATTAGCAAAAAAGCATTAAAACGAAAAGAAATAAAATGCTATACGTAATATAACAGTTAAAAATATATACAATAAAAATTTTATGTCAACGTTTATAAACAACGCAGATGCCCTAGACTAGGTACTAATTATCAGATTAACTAATGGTTCAACATCGCTGAAATTATTCACAAGCATTTCGTTTGTAAAATACTTTCCTTCTATATTGATTACATGGTCACTGCGTTTCATCTAATCTTCTGGAATTATTTGGCTAAATTCATAATCGGCGCGCATCTTTTAATTTAAATGTGGTAATTCGACATCAACGTTATTTAGTCCATTTCAATTCAATAGTATTTAAGTCCGGATGATAGAATGGTAGAAGTAAAACGGCATGTCCATGGCTTTGTAACAAGGTATCAAGGTAGCTAATGTATCGATTTTCTAATATTTGAAAATTTAGTAAAGTGGCTGGTGGGACGGTGAGCAATATGGTGAGATATGGGAAAAGGTGTGCACGTGAGCATTGCCGCAAGCATAAAACAGTTATTTGATAAAAACCTGTTTATAGTACAAAACCTCGAGATTGGACAAAACTAGAGAAAACACATATATCGCCGAGAAAACATCAAGATACCTTTTAGTCTTTTGAGGTAAACTAGAAAAAGGCAAAAAGCCCAAAAGTTCTGCGACTGGACCGCAAGACATCTTCTCCGTTTTCGAGGATGGGGAACAGGATGGTGACAATATTTCCCACTATCCCCAAACCGGAAAAACCACTCCTTTTTCCGATTTTTCGGTGCTAGGCATTTTTTTTTATCGGAAAACTTTATTAACGAAAGTCCAAAAGCCCTAAATCCAAAATTTAATAAAAATTAAAAAATATTGAAATTTTGTTTAAAATATTGTCCAAGTACGAAAATATCATTTAAATGGGTTTTGTTTGTTTAAATTCATGACAATTTTGTTTGAAATTAAACTCAAACTGTCAGGTAGCTGTCAAGTAATTAGTAGTCTTTTTTATATTTTATAAATTTATCAATTTTTTTAATTTTCCATTTTTTTTGTTTGATGAAATATTGGATATTAGGTTTTTGGACAATTCTGAACAAATTACACTGATAAAATTTTCCGATAAAAAAATGCCTAGCACCGGAAAATCGGAAAAAATGGTGGTTTTTTGGGTTTGGGGGTAGTGGTTGGAGGGTAGGTCGGAAAATATTATCACCATCGTGTTCCCCGCCCTCGTAAACGGGGAGAAAGCTTTACCTCAAGGGACTATTTTCTGCAGACAGTTATATACTAAACAAAATAGATAATTGCACATATCGTTCATTTTTGCGCTTTAAAAAAGTTAAAACGTAGTAAACTTTCTCTAAAATTTTCCTTTAATATTTAGTTATAGCCCATCTTTTACTTCCACATCCAGTATAGTAACGCAAATAAAAAAAAAAATTAATTTGTATTCTTCAAATATTCTTAGAATATCATGAAACGTCAAGTTTTTAAGTTTGAGCGAAAAAAAATCTGTCTGTCGGTCTGTAACAATTTTTGTGTGCACGATTACTCTGGAATCGTTTAAAATATTGACTTGAAATTTGGTACACGTATGTATTTTAAAGAGATCTGGAAAGATTACATTTTGATCTTATTCCGTTGAAGAGTTGGGGTAAATGGAGGAAATAGGTAAGTAAATCAAGCAAGTAAGAGTTCATAAAATTGGTATTTAGTATATATAAGAGAACCTAAGATCTCAAAAAAAATTTTGGCATTAGCCCACTCCATTAAAGGGGGTGAAAAAAATAAAATTGTGATTTAGTGGGTGTACAAGAACCAAAGGCCTCAAAAAATTCTTTTTTACTTCATCCATTCCCACCCCACTAACGATGTGGCATATCGTTTTATTTGTTTTAGGGTAGACCATTTCAAATATTATACAATTAAAGTTCCATAATTTCCACATAGTGGAGTGCATATATAGTATCAAAATTTTTTTCGTTGTGAGATATTTGGATAGAAAATCTAGATGTGATTCCTTCGGCAGCAGTTTTAGAATTGTCCACTGAATGTTAAAATAAATATCATCGGCCACGCTTGTACTGATTAATGAGTTAAACAGAGAGAACCATGCGAATCGTCCTTGCTCAGAGTCGCGCTTTCTCATCGCTCACTATTGAATTAATTAACAATTTATTCATGAAACGGCATCCCCTCTGACTAGAAATTTCTCTCAATTAATCTACAAAATTATCCATAAACAGTTTAAAGGTCTGTCTTTTCATCTCCTATTAAATTTATTCTGTAGGTAAATCTCACGCAATCGATAATTGATATAACTGTAACCAAGGAAATCAACCGAGATATCATCATCTATAATAATTTATAATTTACAGTAATTTTAAGTCAGTTTTTATCTTTGTTTGAAATCATCTGCCTCCGGGTTAAGTGTAATAGCTCCTGTAACTCAATATTTTAGCTGAACTGTCGCTTTTTCGCCCAATATGTAGTATTTATTTAATTATTTTTTTATGACAAACGAAAAAAAAATGTGTGAGTAAAGCTGTTTTTAATTATAAATGTTATTTTTATAATTATTATGGAAGCGTTTAAAGTACAAATATTCAACAATTTTCTTAAATTAATTTTTATCATCGAAATCATCGACAGATTTCCTCTTTGACAAAGATTACACACATTTCTTCGGATTTTCCGGAGATTTCCTCTTCGATAAAAAAAAGTTGATGAGAAATTCGAAAAAAAAAATTTTTGAAGAGCGGGGGAGGGGGGAAGAAATCAGACAAAAAGATTTCCTCAGATTTCCTTCTGAGTATACACCAGATTTCCTTCGCGGTTTGCCCTTCGAAAATCATATAGGATGATTGGAGCACTCTTAAATGACACTGAGGATCAATAACAATATCGATTCGTCGATATTTTAAATGCAGTAAAATGTTCCCGTTTCTGAACACCCCCCAATACCCACAAGTGCTACAAACTATAACATAAATTTAATATTTGAAAAAGTATTGCTCATTTATTTTTTAAATTTAACGAAAAACAGTATCTGAGTTTTTTTTTATTACTGGATTACAGTAACAAAATGACCTTTTTCTTTCAGATATGTGAGGACCACAATGATTCGGTATTTGTAAAATATAAAAAAATTTACACTTCCATTGAAGCTTAAAGTAAAAATTTTTCTAAAGTGCTGTTAATGTGCAAAAATTTTTTTGCAATAAGCCATACTATATGTCAACAAAAACAGTATTTGAGATTTTTTTTTACGTATTGTCAAATTATAGTAATATGGCGATGTTTTTATTTAAAAAAATCGGCAGCTACTGGAAGCGACTGGAACTTCTCCACACGGTGGATCTTTATAAGCTATGTTTGGGTATTACATCGGAAATCAGAGCACTGAGCAAACAGATAAATTACACGTGACTTTGGAGACATTTATTTCATGAAGAAATATCGAACGAACTGAAGTGGACTACAAGCAATCTGTTAAAACATAACCTCTAATGTTTGTTTATGTTGCATGTTAATCAATTGCCGGATATTATAAGGGTATTAACAGACAACGTTTCGAAGATTTTGTAGAACATTGGATAGCGAAAAAAGAACAATAACACAGAATTTAGCCCAAATAACACTCTAACTTCAAGTCAATAACATTATGGGCAATTCAAGCAGACTACGCATGCGTTAAATTCAAATCTTCTTGCTTGATCAAAAAGGTCCGAGCAAGTCGAGCTTCGTCCGAGGCCTTTATTTTGTAATATTCGAACGTTTCAGATTTAGCTCGGTTAGCTCGAATTGCATTAAATGAACGATTGTGATGCGTTCCATCAATCAGACGTAATATCCGAACACGATATAAACAAAAAAAAAAAAAAACTAAAATAAATTTTGACATTGTCAAAAATATTTAGGTTGGTAACCTGCACGAAAATGTTAATTTTTAGGTTATGAAATATATTTAGGGACATCTGCATCATGTTCAAGTTTTTCAAATTTATTCTCATTTTTAATGTTTGTATATACGCATTTTTTGCTTGAAGCCGCAGTGGCACCAAGCAAATATTTAAAAATTCACGCAAATAATTTTCCTATATTGTTGATTAATAAAAATAGACTGCTAATTACGGGTTAGACTTCCAACCTACCAAAATAGTCCTATTTTATTAGGACAAAGTATTTAGAACTTCATAAACATTACACTGTACTAGATTTTAGTTGAAAGTACGGGAACCAGGCAGAAATTTTAATAATAGCTACATTATATTCTTAAATCTTAAGAAATATATATTTTTGAGGTTAGCGTGGATAAATGTACCATAACCTATAAATCAACATTCACAAAGGTTACCAACCCAAATGTTTTTGACAGATGGCAAAATAGATTTTCCCCTAACAATAATATCAATAATATTTTTTGGATGCTGTCATGTGTGCACATATTATAACAAATTATTTTTAATTTTTTTCACGGAAACCAAATCGAAAGGGTGCAAGTGTGATATATCGTTGAAATTGGAATTTTTACTGCTTTTCAATGGTTCGATTACAAACTGTAATTGAATCATAAAATAAGCAACTTGTTGTGCCAAAACGGCACTAAATGTAATCCGATATCAACCAAAATCTTTTCAGGTCTTCTGAAGCACTAAAGAAACCCTCATCCATATCTGGTTAGTAGTTTCGCCACTATCGTGCTAACACACATACACACACACAAAAATTTTTCAAAAACCACTTTTTTGGCTTCCTGTGACCTCAAAACGTAAAGATGTGGTGTTATCTCAATTTTCGATTTTGGACCAATTTCAGTAACCTCCCACAATTTTATTGTGGGGAGGTTAAAATGTTAAGACGCGCATTATTTCAGTCATAACTTCTTTCTTTTTCATCCAATAGAAACAAACAAAAGATCATTTGCAAGCTTAAAACGATATTTTATTGGGCCCGTGGGCCGAAACATTAATTCCACAAAAATTATAAAGAAACAATGTTTATCTTCCTATTGGCTTCTAGTATTTTTTTGTGTTACCTTTTGAGTTTTCGATAAACACCGATTTGAGACACTCGTTATCTTAAATAAAAATTTAGTCTTTATAACTTAAATACTATCAATTTATATGAAAAATTGCATACAACCTTTTTGTCTCAAAATATGATTCTCTTTCAGTTTCAATTTTTTTTGTGCCATCCCCTATAAATCAACAGGCCCATGTATAATAATACAAACGTTTATTTGATGCGCATTTACCATTAAGTATCAAAAACTGAATATTATTTGTTGGCAATATTTCTAAATTAAAACTACTAGTTACTGTACTGTATTGAAACGTTGCTTAAAATAAGCCAAGTTACAACGAACACAATACGAATATTAAAAATATTTAATAGCCTAGATAAAATTTGTATAAAAGAAAACAGTTCACACAGTAAATATATTTAATTTAAACGCAAATGAATTGCGTAAGAGCTTATCTTCAGATAAAGTTTTGTAAGTACTACTTATTCTTTATTATATCAATATGCAACGCTTATTTTACAATACTGCATAATGTGTTGCCTATCTAATGATAAACGTAATCTTACTTAAGCGCTTAGAACACATTATATTAATGTGGTTAGTTAATAAAACGGAACTAATGAGTACAGGTTAATCCTTCACGAATCGATAATATAGGCGACCTTAATAACAATGATATAAAATTACAAATTTACTAATTTTAAAAAACCCCTTAACACATAATTAACTCTTCACTGATGATAGTTTCCTCTATCGAGATGAAAAAGACCTTCTCGACAAAACATTCTTCAAATAAAAAAAAATCACCAACATCGGATCACACGTTGAGGAAATATGACATAAAAGACAATTTCTACGAGAAAGAAAGGTAATTTTTTGCAAGATGAATAGGTTTGGTGTTGAATTCTCCAAAATTCAAGAGTAAGGAAACGTCTGTGCAACTTTCGACGAAACTTTTTATGACATTGGACATGATGTATTATCCAGTAGCATTAATGAAACACTCAGTAGACAAATTACATGAAACTAACAACGGGCTGGAAACTGGGATATCTTTTACTCGCCCAGCAGTTCATCAGGGCATTTATAAAGACACAGGTTTTAGACTAGGAGCCCGCCGACCACTAATTGTGTGTCATAAGTTTACGCCCAAAATGTGTGAATTGTTTTTAATTTGGGGTAGTAGAGCACAGAAATGTTGATGTCAGCCCTTTTTTTTTGGTACAGGGACATGCGGCGGGCCTCCAAATGTGTAAGAAATATGACTTGTAAAAGTAAAAAAGCAGCCACAAAAAAGTCATAGGTTTATGCATGGGGGTTGAAGGGATTTACCCCCAAGAACCATGAATCCAGACTCCCATTCATTTTGGGTGGAACAAGGAGGCCCTCGTTCGTTCACTTTTGAAAAATAGTCAGGTAAAAATACGAGTCTATGAATATACTTATACTATTAAAATAATTTTTAATTTTTATAAAATTTTATTTTTCTCATAAATAACTACATTATTAAAGTAACTATATATAATAAAAAATACAAATAAACAAACACGTTTCTAACTTTAAATATTTCAGAGTTTTCTTTTTATTATTTTCTTCTTTTCCCCTTTCCTCCTTTCCCCTTTTTATTACCTGATGGCTTAGATGGGGGCAGTGATTCGTTTATTATATTCATTATGTAATATTTAATACGTAACATATACAAAAAACATTGACACACTGACAAACAAGATAGCTAATTTTTTTTATGGATATAGAACAAGCTCAAAATTCTAAGAAAAATGGTGCATATAACGTATTTTCGACCAAATAACATAATCCCTGTGTGACGATTTGGAAGAAGCCCTACGCCCCTGTAACAAAAAAAGGGCTGGCATGAACATTTCTGTGCTCTACTATCCCAAATTAACAACAATTCACACATTTTGGGCGTAAAATTATAATACACAATTAGTGGTCGGCGGGCTCCTGGTCTATTTTAAAGACCATGAATAAAAGGTAAATTAAACAGGGATAAACACATGAGGAAACAACTCTAAATATATAGCGTCCTAATACTCCACATAAGGGCCCTTACCTGGAAAAATTAGTGGTAGTTCTGAAAATGCGCTTACTTTACGTTTTTTGGAGCGCTTAATCTCAATTTTTAACTTCCTACCAAAAATTCCCCCGCAACCTCCTCAAAAATTTGAAAATAAAACCAAAAAAATTTTTCTTCTTTTCTTCGTTTTAGGAAAAAGATACCTAGAAATTCCGAAAGTAGACAAAATTTGCAACAAAAAAAGGTCCTTTGACATTTTAACATTGAACGAACGGGGAAGCGCTAGCACGCCTTGAAAATTAAGCCTCGACGCCGCGGGGCTTACAAGACAGTTGCTAATAGTTCTGAGCCTGGTTTTTGCCCAAGTCTAACTGAAAATGAGAAAAAATGAGAACAGAGATGCATTTGTTGTTTGAATTTTGTATTTAATTTGTAAAAACAAAAGAAAACTATTTACAAATTATGAGAAAACAGTTCTCATGCGAAACAAAACGTTTTTTAAAGCAATGAAAAGAGTAAACAATATAAAAAACAGTAAAAAACTGCGATCGCGATCAACAGGATGCTATCAATTCTCGAGCAGCATACAGGTGGGGGGGGAAGGGAAGGTTCTCTTGACATCAGTATGGGGATGCGCGATATTCATCAATACTCGTGGTTCATCGATGATAAACGGCAAAACATCAATTTTTTAACATCGATGATGAACTGTATTAATTATCGGAACATCGATGAATAAGGACCGATGATAATCGGAAGTTGTTAGTATTATTCATTGTATGTTGAAAATCATTAACCATACAAATTGTACTTCCCGTAAAGTTCCCTCCCCGATCACCAAACATTATTTTTCCATTTTCGCCCCCCTCCCTGATCAACTATTAGAAGATCATCGATGTTGTCAACATCGATGTTTTGAGGTCGATGATAATCGGTTATCGATATTTAGTTGTCGATGTCAACATCGATGATTTCTTAACATCGCTCATCTCTACAAAAGCATGCTAGCTCGAGCGACGTAGCAGAGGAGGGAGTACCCCAAGAAAATCGAAAGACGAGAGAGCAACTGCGTGGAGTTGCGTATGATACCTAAATTCACGCGCGGCGCCAAGTCGCATGTTTCGGGACCCACTCGCTCCCCTCCTGTTCGTCGTACGTCAAAATGTCAAAGGACTTTTTTTGTTGTAGGTTTTGTTTACTTTCTGAATGTCTGGGTATTTTTTCCCTAAAACGAAAAAAAAAAACGATAAAAAAATCAAAAACCAATTTTTGGGTTTTTTTCTCTAAATTTGAGAGGGTTGCGGGGGGAATATTTGGTGGGAAGTTAAAAATTTGAATTCAGCGAGCCAAAAAACATAAAGTAAATCTATTTCCAGAACTACCATGAATTTTTCCAGGTAAAATTCTCTAATGCCTGGAGTATAAATCGTTGCTTTATATCATTCAGGAAACGCGACAATTCTTCATACATATGTATATTCTTCTGAGGCAGCAGAGATTAATTGGGAGATATATATTTATTCTGATTGCTGATCGATAAAATCGTTTGTAGCTCTAATGTAATACGATCAGCCAAAAATAAATATGATCTAAATCACAAATGAGAGCGCATGGCAACCATATATATGTATCAATAACTTCTATTATCTCTTTAGGTATCGTGCAAAGCTACCATGACCAAATTTTAAATAGAAATGGTAGTTATAAGTTTTCTAATTTTCTCTAAGTGTTGAAACCAAATTATTTTCAATTTGGGTATACTGATTTTGGACCAGTTGCAGTAATCAACCTCCTTACTTTATGGGTGGGGAGGTTAAAAATGTATCTTCGTATTTATTCGAAGGTCAATATTTCAGTGAAAGCACTCAACTGTGAAGTGTGAAATCCTGAATTAATTTGAAAATAATCATAAAAATAATCTGCTACTGATGAAAAAAACTCTAATTTTTTGCAAAGAATTTAATTCTTTATAAGAAGTGACTTGTTTTACTTTACAGAAAAGAAAAATCAAAAGTAGAACTGTTAATAACCGTGAAGAACTATTACTCTGTCGACAAAATGTTAAAAGGCTCTTTTTGTAGAAAATTTTGTTCTGTACAAGACAGATGAGATAGGATTATGCTCAAACGAGTTTTAGTAGTAAGAATTTAAAGAAAGAAAAAAATTTGGAGGAAGAATAATTTGAAAAATAATTATTCCTATCAGACAAGCACGTCATTTTTTCAAGAAAGTCAATAGGTTCGTTGTTGAAGTCAAGAGTAATGAAAGTGTTTCGCGCAACTTTTTCCGAGGCTCCTCTATGGCAAAATTGACAATTTGAACAACTGAATGTCTAGTAACTGTTCTCCAAAAAAAATAACTCATAATGAAACGTTCTGAAGAATTATTTTACGTTTAAACAATTTTTTGGGTGTCTTCTTTTTTGGTAGCCACGCCAAAACATGAAATTTTTAAAAAATTTAAAAATTCGTATGAGTGTACTCCTATAGAACAAAATTTTTTACAAGAAAGATCACTTGACATTTATTCAAAGATCAATACTTCAGTGAAGGCACTCATGTGTATAGCGTGGGATACTGAATCTGAAATTAAAAAACCGCTGCCTAAGAAATCACTACTCCCACATCCAGATTTCTTATCCAAGTCTCTTAAAATGAAAAAAATGACGATATTATATTTGCACCGTGGATATTATTGATTATAGAATTTTAATAATATATGAAATCGTTTACCAGAAAAACCTTTAAAACAACATGATACACGGTATTGGGGGTGGTAGAGGGAAGAGGGGTGTTTCAAAAAAAAATTGAGGCCTTTGGTTCTTGTCTACATATTAAATCAGGTTCAATTTTTTAACCGTTGGGGTAGCTGATGCCAAAAAATATGAGATCTTTGGTTTTGTATACACGCTAAATCTCAATTTAATTTTTTCCTCCCTTTAATAATAGGGTGGGGGTGATAGAGGGAGTGGTAATGCCAAATAATTTTTGGAGTCTTTGATTTTTGTGTACACGCTAAATCACAATTTTATTTTTTTTATTTTTTACCACTTTTATAATGGTAGTGGTAGAGGGCTGGCTAATACTTTTGGGTATTGCATACACTAAATCAAAATTTTATTTTTTACTTTCTTTAATAATAGTGTGGGGTAAGGGAGGTTATTGTAGGGGTGGCTATTAAAAAATAAATTGGGACCTTGGTTTCTCGTACATGCACTACTAAATCCTAATTTTTTGGACTCTTACTTGTTTGCTTTACCTATTTACCCCATTTACCCCTCAACAAAATAAGATCAAAGTTAATCTGAGTCCAGAACTAGTTATAATACATAGGTGTATCAAAGTTCACGTCAACATCATAAACGGTTCCAGAGTAACCATGCGTATTAAAAAGTTACAGACAATCTGACAGAACGACGACAGATATACAGAAATTTCTTTTTCGCTCAAGCTTAAAATTTCGACATTCTGTGACATTCTAAGCGTTCTTAAACAGAAAAAAAACCAATTTTTTTACCGTCACTATACTTCCACTCCAGTACATGTATATGGAAGGAAAAATAATAATAATAATCGGTTAAGTTATTTACCCAAAACTTCCTTGTGTTTATCAAACTTTTTTCATTATTTTTGATTTTAGAGTGATCACCCTGTATATTTTTCATATATTTCTTTTTTGACAGTTGTGTTAACTGCATGCAAAATATTATCGTCCTCCATGACATATTTTTAATTTTTTCTTTGGGATATTTTGTTTTTCCTATTTTTCTGCTTTGACAGTTGTGTTAAGCACATGCGAAATATTATTCCCCACATTTTTTCATAATTTTTTTTAGGGCGATTACCCAGTAAAATTTGTTACATCTTTCTTTGACAGTTGTGTTAGCTACATGCCAAATATTATCGTTCTCCGTCACATTTTTTCAAAAATTTTATAAGGATGACCACCCTGTATATTTTTTCCTATTTTTCTTTGACAGTTGTATTAAATGCATGCGATATATTATCGCATTTCTTTATTATTATTATTTTTTTTTTGGATGATCACGTATATTTTTTTAAAATGTTTCTTCCTCAACAGTTGTGTTTAGTGCATATTAAATACTATCGTGCTTAGCCATATTTTTTAATATTTCTTTGGGCGACTACCCTGTATATAGTTTTTTCATATTTTTCTTCTTTAACAATTGTATTAACTGCATGCGAATTATTATCGTCCTCCGTCGAAATTTTAATTTTTTTTGAGTGACCACCCTGTATATTTTTTATTCTCATATTTTTCTTCTTCGACAGTTAGGTTAACTACATGCAAAATATTATCCACCTTGTGACATTAAAAAAAAGTTGAGTGACCACCCTGTATATGTTATTTGATATTTTTCTTCTTCCACAGTTGTGTTAACTGCATGTGAAATATTATCGTGCTCCGCTACATTTTTTTTTTGAGTTACCACCTCATATTTTTTTCATAGTTTTCTTCCTTGGCAGTAGTTGTCTTAACTAGGTACATGTCAAATATTACCGTGTTCCGTTATTTTTTTTTAATTATAAGTTTTACGTGGTTCACCCTGAATATTTTTCAACGATACTATACCCAGTTCTTCGTTGGCAGTAGCGTCAACTACCTACCAATTATTATCCTTCTCCGTCAAGTAGTTTTGTAGATATAGCACCAACAGACAGGCAGACCGACAGGAGGAATTAAATGTCTTCAATTTTCGTAATCTACGTACTCTGAACCGTGAAAATCCGGAGAAATCTCTATTTTGTCGAACATTTTCTCTGTCGAAGAGTAGGGATCTTTTACTTGCCTAACGTTTAATAGACAAATTGGTTTTACAGAGGTTATTATACATAGTACACAAAAGAAGTAAAAAACTATTTAAGAAATAATATAATTTTTCAATATACTTTTGAAGAGTTGAAATTGGCAAATTCACATATTTTCAAACTTCCAAAAATTTTCAAAAACTATTGACTACAACAGTAATTCATAACATTTACTTATATCAGAGCTTGACCAAAGAATACGAAAAAAAAATTGTTGCATGCAAAAACTAAAACATTTCAACTCTTTAAACAATTTTGATTTAAACAGTGTACTTGAATGCGTTTCCTATCGGAAGCATGCACTTTCATAATCAGTGCTATATCGAGGACACCGTAATAAACTAATCCGGAAAATTTGCCATACTCATGCGACGATTTGCTGTGGTTTGTAAGAAAATTGATAAATGGTTTTAGTTGTTTTTTATTTACCTTATTACTGCTGTACACTGACAAAAAGTTTCTTTTCCTATATTATTTAACTGCCTAGATAATTACTATATAATTAAGATCATTCTATTTGGAAAATTTTTCAAAGAAAATAATATTAATTATGGTAACAAATACCTCTTATCTTCAACAACAAGATCTATTTTATCACATCAAAAAATGGTAGTCTACACATAATTATTTATGTAAGGTAAATGATAATAAATGTATTAGTTATTTAGATACGAGGTCTAGAGTAATAATTACTTATCAGTTTTATCGCAAAACAATAAACTTATAAAAAACAATAGCAAATTATAAAATAAATATTTAAATTTTAAGTAGTGACGGAAAATAACCACATTTAAAATGTAAAAGTACGTATTACTATATCACATCTTTAAAGACCTGGAGGCCGCATTAGAACTTTTACGCATCATAAATTACCGGTATCACTATCTGTTTTCATGTTAAGTCAAGTATGTTTATTAATCAAGTCAATAGCTATCCAACAGAGTGAGTAGGTGAGTAAGGTGAGAAGAGATGTTCACATTGAAAATTGTTTAATAAGTGAGTCAAGGGAGTGACAGAAAATATTAAAAGATAAAAAAAATTGCACGAAAACGTTTCAATCGATATTGATGAAATTACAATTTTAGTGAACTCATTTAGCTTCTACAGGGTGTCCCAGAGACAGTGGTCAAAATGCAACCTGATGAAAGAGGTCATCACTACCAACCCCTTGGACATAATATAGGGTTATCCAAAAGTCGGCGGTTTAAAAGTTATTCGGGCTTATGTAATTTTTGATTAATTTACTACCTTCCTTACAAAAATCACGACTGTACTAAAACTAATCAGTATATTGGCTTGAAATTCGCCACGTACATAATTTGGTAATGCAGCAGCCACACAAAGTATTAAGGTTTTATTGATGATTAATGTAAATACCTTTTTTTTTGCTAAAATTTCTGTTTCTGAGAAAAAAGGTTCAATTTACAAATGGATATTCTAAAAAAAACCTGTTCGATGACGATGTGAACATAATGTTAAAAACTACCTTGGTTTATGTTAGTTACATGAAAAAAATTTCAAATTCGTGCAGCCACTGAAGCATTTTAAAAAAGTCATTAATCGTGATAAATCCAAAAAAACGAGAAAAATTAAATTAACCAAAACTGTACAAAATAATGAATGAAAGTGTATGATGGAAAAAATAAATAACAAATAATCAAAAATTTGTTTACTTATTATTTATTACACAAGAAGTGAATATTTAGGTAATTCAAATCACCACTTCGTAATGAAATCTACCGCCGGCAGATGTCGCTACCATCTGACAGATGAATTGTTTACAATGTTTACTAAAACTTCCTCTCAGTTTCTGCCGCAATTTTGTTGTTCGTAGTTGATAACGGTAGTTACCTGAGCGAGTATTCAGTCGTTTGTTAATTCCACTTACTGCCGTTCTCGAATCCCGTTTTTTGCATTCCAACGATATTGATTTTTGCTTCTTGACTTGTGTGCTTTCATGATTTGGGATTTTATCTCGGAAAACCGATTTGGCGTGTTATTCCTGCGTAATACATCAGGAGCCTGGACCTAGGATCAACACCCGTATCACAACCAGGGGGTGCAAGATTATTACCCAATGATTGTCCGATTAGAGTACAGTTTTGCAGAGAGATGCTACGAAGAAATCGGCGGGACCCTAATTTTTCCAATAACATTTTTTGAACCTATGAATCCCATTTTAAAAGATTTGGGCTATTCAACACCCACAATACGCACTACTATTGCATTCGGAATCCCCACAACTCAAGGAAATCCAACTTCCAGCACCAATTTAATGTAAACCTGTGGAGTGAATTCATCGGTCCCTTTGAGCTGCCGCCTCACTTGAATGGAGAGAGATATCAGTATTTCTTGGAAAATGAGCTGTTCATTTTACTGGAGGACGCCCCATTAGAAATTCGACAAAATATGAGGTTTCAACAGGACGGCATCCTGTCAACATGCTATAGTAAGTATGGAGATATTTGAATAACGTCTTTTCAAACAAATGGATCGGATGCTTTGGTACAATCAGGTGGCCAGCGAGATCTGATTTAAACCCCATTGATTATTTTGTTATGGAGCAGGGAAGCCTAAATAGAGCAAGATTTGAGAAGGAAAATTGCAGTAGCGATAAATGAAATAAAGCAAAAGCGGCAGACATTCATTCGACTAAAACGGAATTTTTTACGTAGATTATGCGTTTCCGAGGAAGGCAGAACATTTGAAAATTTAATGTAATATAACGAACATATTTTTGATTATTTGTTGTTTAATTTATCCATCATACACTTTCATTGTTTTGGACGGATTTGGTTAATTTAATTTTTTTTCTGACTTCATGAATGATGACTGTTTTAAAAACGTTTCAATAGGTATTTGAATTTGAAATTTTTTAATGTAGTTAGCGTAAACCAAGATAGTTTTTAACATTATGTTCACACTGTCATCGAACAGTTTTTTTTACAATAACCATTTGAAATTGAATTTTTTTCTCAGAAACAGAAATTTTAGAAAAAAAAAAGCAAAAAAGGTGTTTACATTAATCATAAATAAAAATTTAATACCCTAAGCCGTTGCCTCATTACAAAAGTATGTCTGTGTCTAATGTCAGGTGAATACACCGATTAGTTTAAGCACAGTGGTGATTTTTGTAAGGAAGGTAGTAAATTCCTCAAAAATCACAAGAATTCGAATAACTTTTAGACCGTTGACTTTTGGATAACCTTATGTCATGTCCCGGGGGGTGGTAATGATGTCCCCTTTCACCAGATTTCGTTTTGACCACTATCTCTGGGGCACTATGTATATGGTAAAAGAAAATAAAATGCAAAAATGAGATAATAATATGCAAAAAGTTTCATCTCAATCGCGCACCTATGTATTTCTAACTATGCCAAGGAAATGTTGAGAATCCGCGATATATAGCGTATATTATATTGTAATCGCCAAAAGTAATGTGGAATATATGAGACACTCGTAAAATTTACTAGATATTAAAAATATTAAGAGAAAAGTAATTTTCTTTTAATTTTTTTGCAAAATGAAGAAAATTGTTTAAAATTACAACTTTATTTTGCATTCAAAAATCATTTAGAAAACCGGCTTAATTTACCGGCTCGGTGGCGCAGTGCTTAAGGTGTTAAGCTTGCGACCACGGGGTCCCAGGTTCGAATCCTGGCTAGGGTATGGATGTGTAGTGGCGTTTTTCATGTGTTGCCGAGATGGTAGCAGTGAACTAGATTGCCGTTGTGTGAGAGACAACACAATCTAGTCGCTCTCCTCTCCTGAGTTCGAGTCTCAGCTGCGTCAGATGGCAATGTCGCAGGGTCTATGATATTGTCTATGTGTGTGTGTCCGTCCTGGTTGAGTGGTAGAATAGCCTACGGCTAAATTCCGCCAGGACATTAATATAAATAAGGCGATAAAAAAAAAAAAATAAAATAAAATAAAATAAAATAAAAAAAAAGAAACAAAAAGTGATTTACTAAAATGAAAAATTTAATAAAAGTCTCCAGAAAAAGCCACAATTGTGTAATTTTAAACAACTTCTGGTTAAACAGTGAAAAATAAAATTTTAAACTTTATTTTAATTCAAAATTCAAATTAAAATTCTTTATTTGGTCTTTGTTGCTATATGTATCTGCAGATATAAGACAAGTCAGGTTTTGAGGTACTAGGTACTTAATACTATTATAAAAACATCTTGCTTTTACAAACATTAAACATTTGGTATAAAACATGAAGATACAGTACAGATAAACAACAATTAAACATATATGTAAAAAGGAAAGCCTGTATAAAAAATTATTTAAAATTATGTTAATGCCTATTATTATTGATCACCGATTTTGTAGGATGTATTCATTTATTGAACAGAAGCAGTGTCTGTTTAAACAGTCTCTTAATTTCCGTTTAAATATAGCATATGTTAAGGATTTTTTTATATCAACAGGCAAGGCAACAGATTCTAAAAGTTGCCCCCAGCATATTTTGGTAATTTTTTATATTGCATGAAGTAAAAGTTATCCAGGTGAATGTTTTCGTTTTTACGCGTTGGATACAGATGTACTTCGTTGATTTTCGTAAAATCGCTAAGGTGTAAAAATGTATGACATGGTAGTTTATACAGGGTGATTTACCATGACATGCGGAAAATGTCAGTAGTTTGTCCCCATCGAAATGAATTAAAAAAAAATGAAAAATCAAAAAAATATGACCGAAAAAATTACCCCTATTTTTTTAATAGAAATGCGCCGCCAATGACTTTAACCAATCTGACGTTAAGCGGTACAACGATATCACTTCCACCCCCCCCCCCCCCCCCTTTAACAGACTTGGGATTGACACTATTGACAGCAAAGCTGGAGAGGGCAGAAGTTATTTTTTGATTTTAATCAAATCACACTGCAAAAATAGTGAAATAAGTGGAAAAGACATTAATACTATGCTAGTGAACTCTACAACAACAAATAGATATAAGAGATATTTACTTAAACCCATCAATAACATAAAAACACCAAACTTCTGCGGTGCTTTGTACCTGCCGGCATCCTGATTGTTGGACCGAGAGCAAAAAATGCGACACTTTAACCACACCCGCCAGCTTAACTTTTTATGCCAATTAAGGAAATGTAAACATCTTCGATATGTTCTTTCACATGTAAGTTCATCGCCCCATTACTGACTACAGACAAGTAACAGTAGCATATCTTTGCAAGTTTTAATACAACAAAAATTACTGAACTACCTCGGATCACTCTAAAATTTTGCAGGGACTTTCCCCATAGAAGACCATTTTATTTTCCGCATGTCATGGTAAATCACCCTGTATATATATATATGCAAGTAACAGTTAATGTATTGTTATTTTTAAAAATTTCTCTATAAGAGTCTCTAAAACCAACGTTAAAAATTATGCGCAAGGTTCGTTTTTGTATTACAAAAACTCTATTGATGTCAGTAGCTTGGTCCCGTAAAACAATATCACAGGTTAATATGAGATACACATATGCATAATACATATTAATAAGATAATTTTGATGGAAATTTGATTTCAGTGTGTAAGAGCAAAATACGTTTTATTTAGTTTCTTGCATAGGTTATTTATATTTTCATTAAAATTCAATTTATAATCAATTTATATTAATAAATTATTTTGTACTATTAGTTGTTTTTATAAGAGTGTTATTGATATTAAATTAAAATTGGTTGGGTTGATTATATTTTGTTTTAAATTCACGTTCAACAAATCATTTAGAGAACAAAAAGTGACAATTGTGTAATTACTTCCACATCCAGTATAGCAATGCAAAAAAAAAAAAAAATTATTGTTCAAATAGGCTAAGAATGTCATGAAACGTCGACGTTTTAAATTTGAGCAAAAACTGAGTAGAAACTCTGTGTCGTGTTGGAATTTGATATGTTTACGTCATGAATTTTCTCTAAGAGCTTTGAGAAATTTTCCTTACAAACAATTTTGTTTCATTAGGTAATAAATTAGCCACGGGTCATTAAAAACATTTCCAGCTGTCCTGTAGTATATAATTCATTATGTTGTAGTTATAACCGTTTTAGCCATAAAAGATAGAAATACACCGTTACATAAACTCTCTCATAAATAAATAAAAGGACTTCTAACAGGCGCCTAAATTAACTTTTACACTGATTATAAAAGTCGGCTCTAAACACATCCAACAACTGCTTACCTTATTATCCGATAATGGAGAAGCCAAAATGAAGGTTGTGGTATGTTTCCATATATATATATCTATCTGTATGTATGATTGTATATTTTTCACGTGTTCATTTAAAGAGATCGTCTCAATTGGGAGAATGAAAATATGAAAATGTTTTAAAAAAATTGCTGGATGACTACCGATTTTCTAGATATTTTTGAAATTCTATGCATTTTAAGTTATTCTATAGTTTATTGTGGCTTTTTTGTTGTTGGGTTTTTAAAAGAATAATATATTAACTTGTTTTTAATAATCATTTGTTTATATGACGAATGCCAGGCACATAACCTTTAATTCACTTTTAAAGGAAACCCAAGGTTGTACCCCTTGGGTTTCCACTACTGGAATTTCCATATACCTCAGACCTAGAGATTATAAACAGAGGCAGTGCCCCTACGATTGTAATCTAAGGAAGGGAAGAAATTAACGAATTCTGGGCTTCACAGTAGTGGAGAATAGAATAAAAACTGGAGTTTTGTCTGAACCATTTCCATTAAACCATTGAGATATAAGGTTCGTTCTGTAGGGGCACTAAACGGAACCCGTTGCGCATAGGAATCCAGGAATCTCAGATTAACTGACTGAATCTCTGACACAAAGGACCTGCAAGAGAACCTGAAGGAAGTGTCCTGCGGACCAAGAAAACCGCGCAAAGTAGAGACAGCAGCTCTGTAGCTGCAGACTGCCATTAACTTCACGTTTGGAAATAACCGGTCCTTGCAAGTAAATAATGGAGAAAATACTATCCCATAGTAGAATAAGCATCTAAGTGGGTTGCGCAAAGAAATGAGCAAGCTGCTATATAGAGCATCGCGTTCTAAAGTACTGGTTGTCTGATAAACCTACCAGTCAGTCAAGCGAAGGTTCAAAAGCACTTTTGGCAGTTTTAATAGTCTCCAAATGATGCCAACATGGTTCTCGAAACGCGGGTAGAGTAGTATAGTCTTCAAGTGTTTTGGTGTTTGTGAAACTACTTCAGAGACAGCTTCACACCGAAGGTTCCAGAGCCCTTCCTCCTCTGAGGAGGGTACAAAAGCTTGGTAAACAAGCAGAAAAGATTGATCGTATCAGGCTGCCAAATGGATCCTACACAAACAATGACCGTGAGATAATTGAGTGTTTTCTTAATGCCCTTTTCCCAGCGTCAAAGATTTTGGAACGGAATTCAGACCAAAAGCAACTGCCGCAGATTGGAAGAAAGCATTAGAGGTGATAACACATGAAAAATTGAGATGGGCGTATCGACTTTCGATTAATTTAAATCACTCGAACCTGAAGGTATTTATCCAGGATGAGAAGATACTATTGGGACACCTGAATCATTTGCTTTGATATTGCCCAGCTCTGTAATACATACCGATGCCCTAGAAAGCGGGATGCCCGGATACAATGGCTTGAAGTGTAACGAAGAGGCAGAAAATGAGCAAAAACTTCTCCTAGCCCTCAGCCAGCCTTCAGTCTGTCTAGAGTCTGATTCAATAAGGGCTAGGAGATGTAACCACGGCATAGTATTGGGATCAAGCCCCCGCAATGAAGTTCCAAGACTCCATATAAAAGTCCCTTCAAGTAAAGTAGTTGCTTGGGCCCGATATAAAAATAATGAGGCAATAATAAGACCATTGTCCTCTGAATAAGTACCTACACACAATGAGGTTGAAGAATGATCATATTTGTTGGATGTAAAGAGTGGAGGATAAAGCAGTCACTCATATTCTATGCAGTTACGCACCACTAAGGGCGTCAAGCTATAGGTATCTCGAAAGCCAATTTTTACATCTAGAGAAACTATGCAATCTACTTTGAAATAAACAGTTATCTTTGATGGAGAGCACTAGTGAATGTTCATGAATGTACAATGGACCGACACTGTGACAGGTTTGAGTACTGGAGATCTTAAAATCTGCGAGCTCCTAATAAATCAATAAAAGGAAACTCGATTTATAAGACAAAAATATGGAAGAGTCTACTTAAAATTTTATGTTGAGAGTGTATGTGAACATCCTGTACCATTTTTTTACCAAGCATTTTGTCACCATAGAGTTCATTTTGATATATTGTATATGTTTTATAACAACGTTAGACAGTGGAGTTTTTTTTCTCATCCACTGTATGGACTTTCATGATTCCTTCTGCAATGTTTCCTAAGACGATGTACAATAATAAAACTCCTAATTTTTATTTAGGGGGTGGTTTCCATCCGATTCTAGTGGGGTACAAAAATAAATAAAAAATTAACCACTCGATTTGACAGAAAATCAAAGTTAGAAAAAAGATAGTAGTTTTTCTTGAAAATTGATATTTTTAATTTAAACACTGTTATTGTACAAAAAAGGGGATTATAAAATGATAAAACATTTTGTTTTCTTTTTAATTTCTGTACAATAAATCGTTCTGAAAAATATGAATATGTTTAAAGATGACACTCAAACGTTTAAAAGTCGTTGTATAATAGCCTAAGAGCTGGCGTGATTTTTTTTTCATCATTTGTACCAAAGGATAAGCACATTGATGTTGAAATATGGTTTAAAGTGAACAAATATCACTACGTCTGCCGTTGCAAACCGGCAGCGTTTGGCCGGAGGTGGCTACTCAAATTTGTTGTTTTTTTCAAAAACTCCTTGATTTGTACCACCTGCAGACTATGAAATTCGGCTTTAGGAATACAATTTGACCACAAAAGTGAAATGGCAGACAATAAAGTCAAGCGTTTCTTAATTACAGCCAATAACAGGTGCCGCCGTGAACATCGTAGCGGTCTGTGAGTGCAAGCGAGATGAGTTCAGGCTCGCAAACGCGCAGCGGACGGAGAAGGATATATTATTCGGTTTAATACATTGGACGCATGTTTAGTGGCTCTGTAAATAGATTTGTATGAAAATAAATATAAGCAAACATATATTTTATTGAAACTTAACATTCAGTAATCAGAAAACTAGACATTATACACTCTGAAATAAAAAATATGAAAATAATATTGTAATAAAAATATTGTAACATAAAATAAAATATTATAATAAAAGTAACAAAAATATAAAAAAATTTTAAAAATATTTAGTCTTTGTCACTAGTCACATAAGTTAGTAAATCATCACATTCGTCATTATTCTGTTCTATGATGTCGTCTAAATTTGGTGGACATCGCGGTCCAGTGAACCATTGTACCTATAGTATACTTGATGCCATCCTGTGACCACCCATGCTCAAGTGGTTTGTAAAAATTTGGTTGTTCACTACCAGCGTATCGCCATATTGCACACACTTGGTTTATTCTTTTTATTTTTAACAAAACTACATCTTTACATGGCGGAATTGAAGCAGCATCCAAATTTTAAACTTTTTGTAGTGGGTTTATTTTTCCGGTTTGGGGTTTATAATTGTCCAAAAGTATTTCGTAACGAGCTTTGTTGATGTTTCGTTGCTTGAGTTTTCCATATAATATACACACGAAATGTTCCGCAACAGCAATTTGATTATCTGTTAAAATTTCACTTTCTCCAAAAGTCGAAAAAGTTGTTTGAAATTCCTCATTCTTTTGCAAAATTTTTAAATGTTTCAGTTTTCCCTTCCTTGCAAATGACGAAGTATAATCTGAACCGGTAAATGCATGCAAGGCTTTACAGAGACGATCTAGGTTGTTAAAAACTGCGTTAACACTTAAATATCGCAATGTATTTTTGGAGGTTATTCCTAAAAATAAAACGATATATGAGTTCACAACTATTGCAATGACATACCCTAGGTAAAGTTAGGTAGGTACCTATTTCAGTCCACACTAAGATGTTCCTGAAGAGATGGAAATTTCCCAAAAGAATTATAAGTACATCTGCATCGGACGCTCTAATTACAATTTTCATTATTTCTGGAGGTAAACGTGACAAATGAAAAACCATTCGGCTGTCTGCTTCTTCATGGTGACAGTTAAAATGTTCTTCTTCTAATAAGGTACCTGACATCTCTTTGATGGTTGCCGCGTTGATACCTCTCGCAGTCTTTTATTGAAGGGCTGACAACTTTAGCAAATATGAGCAATCCTTGAGCCCTTCAGGTTACCAATTCTTTTAAGTATATACAGGGCAGCTAGCCCAAACGTTTGCGGAATATTATTTCCAAGAAGGTGTAAAAAGTAAAAACCATATATTATTGTACACTATACAGAATCACGCATTTCACTGTCAACTTGCTTCTCCAAATGTGTAAATAGGAGTTCCATCTATGTGGCTTAACTACACAGGAACGGGAGCCAGTGGATATTCAAGAACACGTTCTAAATCGATCCTTTTTTCTAAAGCCACCACTAGCAGGCTTCCCCATAAGTTTCTTTCAAATTTAATTTCTACCAATTTTTCATTTACTTTTTCAATGTTGTTGGGTATTGTGCATGTGCAACATCTGGTAATATTCCATACAAAGAGCGGGAAATGCACCGATCTGGTACAAGGCGGAGTCGAGGTGCGAACATGCGTCCAATGTATTAAATCGAATAATATATCCTTCTCCGTCCGCTGCGCGTTTGTGAGCCTGAACTAATCTCGCTTGCACTCACAGACCGCTACGATGTTCACGGCGGAACCTATTATTGGCTGTAATTAAGAAACGCCACCGACTTTATTGTCTGCCCTTTCACTTTTGTGGTCAAACTGTATTCCTAAAGCCGAATTTCATAGTCTGCAGGTAGTACAAATCAAGGAGTTAAAAAAAAAAAACAAATTTGAGTAGCCGCCTCCGGCCAAACGCTGCCGGTTTGTAATGGCAGATGTAGCGATATTTGTTCATTTTAAACCATATTTCAACATTAATATGCTTATCCTTTAGTACAAATGATGGGAAAAAAATCACGCCAGCTCTTAGGCTATAATGTTTAAGTCTCAAATATCTCAAAAACAATATACTATGGGAGCCTACCTTAACTCTACGTGCATCCTCCCCCTCCCTCCGATCCTTTAAGACAATAATTTTTATAAAGATTAAAACATAAGGAACAATTCTAGACAGGTCCTAAAAAAAGAAACTGGCTGTACTTTCAAAATAGCCGCCATATGTTAAAAAAAACTGGTGCAAAGGTTGTTTTTGTCATTTAACACAAAAACTAAAAAAGGTTGAGAAAAACTTTCTGCACAGAAAACAAAGTGCACAAGATGTTCTACAATTTTGTTCCTATACAATATTTGGATAGGAGTTACCATTTTCCAGATAAATGATTCAGCTCTTAAAATAAAATATAAAATTATATATAAACAGTAACATCTCATTCGCTTTCAGATTCACTATCGCTGTTCTCCGATACATCGAACATTTCTTCCAAGTCTTTTTCCTCTACTGCTTCATTTATGATATCGTTATCATCCTCACTTTCGATTTGATTTGGAATCATCTGAAGAATTTCAGTAAACGATTTTGGCAGTATTTTATCTGCTGAACACCAAAGAGGTTCTCCATTTTCTTGCCATCCATAATCATTCCAAATACGTGTTTGGTAAACATTCCTTTTAATATGCTCGACAAGACAAGCTCTTGATGGTGGAATAAAAAAAAAATCAACTTAAGTGTCAATTGATGAAGACAAATTTTTGTCACCACATTTCTGTCTAATAGCAATTAGGCGAAGCTTATCCACGCACGCTAGCGCATTTATTTGATGCACATATGGTACATATAAACTTCTCTAATGATGCGACTAATTTATCATCAATTATCCACCTGCTCCCCAAATCTTGAAATGTTCGGATATATTTGGTGTATTTGGGAGAAAGTAACATTTTTAGAGGTTTTATCTTTCCTTTTCCTTAAAGACGCTGACTAAGTCACATCCAGTAAATGAATGAAGGCCCAGTAATGCCGAACATTTTTGAGGTCTATACTCTTCTGCTAATGCGGATATGTTAATAAGCGTTCCTTTATTGCCAAATCCAGTATCAAAGAGTAATTTACATTTAATTTTATTGGAATGCGCCAGAGGAATCCCAAAGATGTCACTATCAACACTTTTAACCCCAATTTAATATTTGTAACTTCAAACTGGCAATTATTCTCCCCCGTTGCGCCGCGCCATACTAAAAATTTGATCCCAGATTGGATAGCTCATAATTTGCAGACATTTATCTCGAAAACGTCAACTCCTATCCAAATATTGTATAAGAACAAAATTGTAGAAAATTTTATGCACGTCGTTTTTTGTGAAAAAGTTTTTCTCCATCTTTTTTGGTTTTTGTGTTAAATGACAAAAATAACATTTTCATCCGTTTTATTTTAACATATGGCCACCATTTTGAAAGTACAGCCAGTTTTTTTAGGAAATGTCTACAATTGTTCCTTAAGCTTCAATCTTTATGAAAAATATTGTCCCCAAGGATCGTACAGCTAATAAATATGAAGTTAAAATTAGATAAAACTAAAGTGTAAAGTCCTGTCTTAGGCACTGAGCGAATTTGCAACTAGCGCCAAACTCGGTGACTATCTAAATTTTTAGTGGGAGTCAGCTGTCAAACACTTGCGCTAGTTGAACATAATTTATCGTCAAAGCTCATTAAAACAATTGTTAGGTTAGATTTTTTATTAAAATTGGACAGATTGACAGCTGGCTCCCATAGAAAGTGTTACAATTCTCCGCAGCGAGGAGCTGCTAAGCAATATTCTCTCAGTATCTTAACTAACGAAGTTATGTGCGAAACAGTGAGTGTCTTGTAGATTTTTTAAAGAAAAGCTAAGGGTTTTTATAGGTGTCATTCGCCACATAATGAAAAGAAAAAAATACGTATTAATTTTTGTTAATACAGTCTTACTAACATGCTGTAACTTTTCGGTAGTTTAAAAAAATATATTTTAGGAAACATACATTCAATTAAAGAATAATTTCGCAATTCTACTAAAAAAAATTTACTTTTTGGCAATAATTCAAAAACTATTATTACATTAAACGAAAAAAATGCAGAATACAAAAATAAAACTTATAAAGCAATGAAGCAAAATGCTTTTGATATTTCTGTAGGAACAGAAATCTTAATTTTATGAAATATATACATTTATATTTCAAGGAAACCATTATGCATTAGATTAAAATGATAGTCAAATACGTTTACGCGGCTAGTTTCTAATGAAAATTAATTCTAATTTTGTAAATGAAAATTTTGAGAATAAATCCAGAAAAAACGAGAATTTTATTTGAGAGTTGAAGGATCTCTGCTAAAACGTGTCTAAAATTGTATTTTTAAATGACCTCGCCCTTGTATTGCTATCTTGATTTTTTGGCACTAGTCCCAAATTTCACTCATTCATAATTCGTTAAAACTTTTAAACAGGAAGGTCATCTAGATATGTTTTATACTGACGATAAAAATTAGATGAATTATTTAGCACCCAATATAACACATATTTAACCTAGGATTATATGTGAAATATCATAATTTTTCATTACGTGAATTATCGTAAATAATCAAACAAACATTCAATCATGTCATATTACTAAACTCAGCATTTAGATTCTACCATAACCACAAACACACAGGGTGTTACAATTTCAATTTAACACATGTCATTACGTCCGGAGAAAACAAAGATAGATTCTTCTACTAGTGTTTTATGGCTGACTTTTTAGTTTCGACATGACATATTACTTTTATGCACTAGTGTCTATAAGTGACACTTTTAAGCACTAGTGCGTAAAACTGGAAAATGAAGATTATAACACTAATTCCCTGACAATCGGTTATTAAATCTGTCGGTTGTTGCGGACTTTATAAACTATTTGCCGATTCTCTGGCGCAGTGATTACGGTGTTAGACTCGCGACCACGGGGTTCGGGTTCGAATCCTGGCTATGGTATGGATGTGTAATCGCGTTTTTCACGTGTTGCCGAAACAGTAGCAGTGAGTTAGACCGCGGTTGTGTGAGAGGCATCACGGATGCTTGCTCTCCTTTCCTGAGTTCGAGTCTGATCTACAGCAGATGGCAATGTCGTAGGGAATGGTTGTTGTGTTATTGTCTATGTGGGCGTGTCTTGGTTGAGTAGTGGAATGGCCACCAGAACGTTAATATAAAATAAAAAGAATTATATAATGTCATTTTGACAAATGGATTAAAAATTACGCGCACAAAAAAGTGATAGGTACTAAGGACCAGACCACCAAAGCCTTATGTATTTTGATCTCACAGAATTGCTCCATCACGTACAAGTTTATTCCTATCCTCAAACAGTAGCTAAAATCCATACAAAATTCGGTGTTTCCTGAACTTTTAACAGCTTCAAACCGTTTTAGAATTGCAACGATAGCATCCAAGAGCTTTAAGAGCTGCTCGGCTGCTTGAGAAGATGTTTATAGATTTATATCTAGAATGCGTTTGTTCCAGCCTCCTTACAAACAGTTCAATGGCGTAAATTTCAGTATGAAAGACAGACTCATTACTACCCAAGCAAGAAATTATCCTTACAAATGTACACTTCGGCTCCAGTTCCTTCAGGGGTTTTGAAGCCGATCCCATTCTTCTCTTTCAGAAAACAGGATGTTAAGGTAGCTCGTAGTTGGTCATGGTAGGCATCATATCTGAAAGCATTTCCCAAAATATCGTGATGCTATCTGTGTCATCTGAAAGCATATTGCGTTCCATGATACTAGCCCGCGGTATATCAATAACCGCTTGTATGTTGCTTACTGGGTCTCTCTCTCTTTCTCTCTCTCTCTCTCTCTCTCTCTCTCTCTCTCTCTCTCTCTCTCTCTCTCCAGGTAGATGTAGAGAGGTGGTAGATTAAGGAGAATTCTCAGAGCAACTGGCGTCATGGTGAGGTACTTATTGCATCAATTATTGGCAAGAATGCTTGTCCCTCTGACTCAGAGAATTTTGCTTTGGTCGTTTGTGGTAGCCCTTTGTCTACCAAACTATGGAGACACATGCTTCCATTGGTCTTATGACCATAACGTTTATCCAATATATTTGCTGGGGGGCCAATGCCCCAAGATTCTCCACAAGTTCTTCGTCATGTCCCAAGGACAGTCTTGTTTTGTGGATTACCTCTTCCATGTACAAGTTCAAGTGATTTATCTAGTTTAATATCTACATATTTCTCCGCATCTAATAAGAAGGATTGCCCTGAAGGGTACTATTTCCATTTTATGGGGAATGACAGATATCTATTCAGGTGAGGTGAACGGTTATCTCCGGATACAATGTGTGAATCATGTAGCCAGGAGCAGGTACGTTGGGTTCGAGCCAAATGTTGCTAAAAAGTGGCTGACACTGTTTCCATATGATATGAATGAAGGCTCTAATATGAAAGAATGAGAGCGTCTAATCTAAATGATGCTGGCTGAAGTAGATGAGCCTAGAAGTTTGACTGAAGCAAATAAGCTGAAGCGTGTATACTAGAAAGTGTGAAGAAAAAATGGCTTCACTGGAAGAATATTCGACGTGGACTATGGTTTCAAGCTTCTTTCGACTCTCTGGGTATACTTGATCAAATGGAAATCTAACAGTGAAGTAGGTCGATAAAAGATTTGGCTGATTGTTCGAGGTTTCGGTCAACAAGAATGGATTAATTACAACGAGATGTTCAGTCCTGTTGCCAGATTTGATACAGTTCGAACCGCATTGAACATCGCAGCAAACAAAACTTTCAGATTGGCACAATTTTAAGTTAATGACGTGACTGAGGCAGGAGCCTGAGGAACACGATGGTGGTTCTAATCACGTATGCAAACTTCAATAAAGTTTGTATGGACTGAAATAATTACGAAGGTGCTGGAACAAACGATTTAAAGATTTACTATTTAACGTTGATTTGTGTAAAAGTACAGCAGATCCATGCTTGTTTTACCGTAACACTGGCAAGGAAAAAATGTTAATGATGCATGTTGACAACGGATTTGTTACTGTAAAACAGACATCTGACACTGACTTTATATGTGAGCTAAATTCGGAATTAGAGACAACTATTGATCAATCGGTCATTTCCTGAACGTCCTAATTGAACAAATCGAAGATGGTTAGATCCTTATTAATCAGAAGAGGTAACATCATTGTGAAGTATGAATGAGTGTACTTCGAAGGTTTAGTAAGCAAGATTTAAATCCTATTAGAACGTTAATTGAGAAATGTTTACCGACTGGGGAAGAGGCGTATACTGAACTAACAACAGCTTCATATAGGCATAGGAAGGTGGTAGGCTGTCTTATGTATTTAGCTGTTGCTACGCTGACAGATATCGCTTTCACTGTAAGCTATATGTCACAGTACTTTGAGAAGTCGCATGAAAGACACTGGACACTGGATAATAAAATGAATAATGATGTATGCCAAATAATCGACAGCGATGAACATCTGGTACGAAGCTGCAGAAAGTGGAAGCCTACAGTGATATTGACTATGATAATAACTCCACTACACGACATTCAGTGAGTAGGATCCTTTGTATATGTATATACAACAAGAAAGCAAGATAATAAAGTGTGTTTCTGATGACGACGGAGGCCAGAGATGTTGCTACAGATGAGGTGGTGAAGGTTGCTGTGTGGCTGAATCGTTTGTTTAGTGAGCTTTTTCCAGTAAAGCATGTGCCAGCTCTTATAGAAAATAACGCCAATATTATTAATTTGGGAAAGAGTCCCGAATTTCATAAGGGTTTAAAGCACATTGGCGTCACTAAAGATCTAGCAGCAGACATTTTAATGTCATAATGTCAGTTGACGTATTTCACGTAAGGAAATATGGTGAAAAGTGTCATGGCGAAAACTTGATGTCTTTTTCATGGTTAACCATGGTTAAGTAAGTTAACAGAGTGACACAATTTTAAACTGACAACTTGCAGCAGTTCCTGATAAACTGACAAATAAAAAATTTGAAATGTTTTAAATTGTAGACTACAAAACAAACTAATAAATATGATCCCTAATCAATCAAAGTAGGCTTAACATTTAAGATAATGAAAACAATGATATGATTATTATATTACTTATAGGTTTTTAATTTTCACAAATTTTTGGAATTAGACGAGTTGGTCAACATGTGCAGTAACTTTTAATGATACCAATCTAGTTTCCACCAAGATACATTTTATAAAACTTTCTTTCATGATATACGTCAATTGAAACTTACAGCTTTGTACGTTTAAGCAATGTGAAGATGTACGGGAAGTATTAAGAGTAGGCAAGTCGTAAATTTTGCGCATATATGACGCTCGCGAATACTATCTAATTTGTTGTAATATACCTAGTTTGATGTTCGTATTTTCTTTGCACCGCGGTACACGTTTGAAAGGTCAAAATACTTCACATTTGGATGCAACGCACCTCATGCCTCAATAGGAGATGGGAGAGCAATCCAAGTGTAATAATTGATTTATTTATTTGTATATACTTGTCATGCGGATATTATTGCCAAGTATGAATAAGGTTCATAAAGATGGCGACTTATCTACTAAAAGAGCGTTACAAGGGTAATTAATAACAAATTAGCTGATGCTATTAAACTGAGCAAAATGTTTTCTTGTAAATATAGTGGAGCGCCTGGGGGTTTTGACCTCGGACTTCTGTTACAGTGAATGTATTTATATGGTCGAGGTGGGATTTTGTTTTTTATACTATAAATTTCAAAGTTTACCAAAAATTTTTTTGTGCTTTTGATTCTGTTATTATTTGAACAAAAAACTATAAAAAATTAATATTTTAGCATATAATTTTATTTTAAATGATATATTTTTTTATGTATACGTTGAATTTCACCTAAATATACATAGAAGAATATCTTTCAAAGATACCTGAGTGTAATAAGGGTCGTAGGGACCTTAAACAGGTAGTAAAACGTGGAGAGGAGAACGACAGCGACAGCTGCAATGTACAACTTTACGGACGTAGTTCTAGATTTTTAATTGCAAAAATCAAGTGAGTGGTCCGTTATAACCAAGATATTATTGAAGGCATAGAACATTTTTGTGACATATCGCTCAAGAAAAGTCATCAACATAGTGATTCGACAGATGCTGGAATAGAAAGGTCGATGTCGAATAGATGTCGATGTAAAAAGATTGGTGGATTTCTTCAAGCAACACAGCCCTTTTCCTGATACAGATGCTGTTATGTCCATTGCTACCGGAATTACTGAAGATAAAGATACAAATTGTTACGATGTTTTTGAAAAAGATTTAAATGTAATGAAGAAAACAGAGGGAAAAAATTTTCGCGAATTGAAATTATCAAGGAAAGATATAATAAATCCTTTATTGGCGAAAAATAACAAAATTAAAATTCATGACGATGTGATTCCCGTTGATTCATTGCTGCTGTTTCAACGTATTTGTATTTAAAAAAAAAACGATGAAGAGATTAAAAATTATATGAATTATGAACTCGCACCATATCCGCTTGCTCTATTTGAAAATGGCGAACTGCGAAAGACAAAAAAATCAACTTTTTACGAGTTATTCCCGGAAATTTCCAATAATTTAAAAAGTCTAGACAATGTTCATTACGTCATTGATGGAGGCATGTTATTACATCGTTGCAAATGGCCAATAACAATCCTGCAAAAATTAAAGATTTGAATATGTTGAGGTTCAATTCTTTCATAAAAGCAACGGCCAAAAATACACGTGTCCTTTTGTCGTCATTACCTCCTACAACTGATGCAGCATTTGAACACCTAAAGAGAGTGTACCTGCAAATCCAGATATAGCTAGGAAATGACGTAGATATTGAAAATTGGGGATAGATGTATTCCAATACCATGTTCATCCCAATAACAATGAATCAACTGCCGGCTCCAGATAATCTATTGCAAATGTTATTTTGTAATTGCAAAAAGGGATGAGGAGCTGCTTGTGGATGTCGGAAGAGTGACTTATATTGTAGTGTAGCATGTCTACAGTGCAGCGAAAATAGTTGTTTTAATACTCCACCTATCATTCAAATAAATGAAGTCGAAGAAAATATTTGAGATGGACAAAATATAATAGTACAGTAACTAGAGGTTTTAACTTCGGAATAATGTCATATTGAACGGATTTCGTTCATTTTTGGCAGTATAATAGTAAATGCTTCACAGACAAGTTTCTATGTTGTGCGGGGGCTTGCTAATTTATAGGGGGTGGATGCCACCCCCTCTCAGGGGGTGGCACTTAAAAATATATATATTTATTGGAGCTGAAATAGAATCAAATTTTAAGAAGAAAAGGTTCTATGCAATTTTTCACATAAATTGATAGTTTTTAAGTTAAGATAGTTTTAAGTATAACGATTTCAAAATTGCGATTTTAGCTTTAAAAAAAGGTATTTCCAAACGGCTTTCGTCAGTTATCTCGAAAAGTATTACTTTATCGAAAAAATGTTGCAGACCAATTACAGAAAGTACAAACTGGGAATTAGTAATATTTTGTGTTTATTGATGTAGGATTAACAATTTCGGAGATATTTATGTTTATATTTGGTATCTAAGTGTTTCGAAATTACCTTTAAAGTTTAAAATGCATTTTTTTCTAAAGCAAGTGCTTTAAATGAGCAAAAAAAATTGAGCATCTAGATAATGCTACATCTTAACGAAAAACTGTAGTTGAGATAATTTTTTTAAATTACTGGCTAATTAGAGTAACAAAATGGCGACCATTTTATATAAAAAAAATATGAATACGCACATTTTTCCGTCATAACTTCTTTATTACTGATGCTACAGGAACGAGTAAAAAATAATTTGAGAGCGTAATTAATTGTCTTTAATTTGATTTCTTAGCGTGCGTGTAGGTGTCACAATTTCTGAGATATTTAACATTTTTCGTCTTATAAACGTTCGGACGCCATTTGTAAACTTTCATATCTCCGAAACTATTAAATCTATGTAAATAAATAAACAAGCGAAATTCATTATCAGTTTATGAGCTTTATTTTTGGTCTGTACCCATTTTTCAATAAAACTAATATTTATTGAGATATTTGGAAAAGGAAAAAAAAATACGTTTTATCGAAAATACCTTTATAGTTTAAACTGTATTTTTTTCTAAAGCAAGTGCTGTATACAAACCAAAAAATTTGAGCATCTACGTCATGCTATATATTAATGAGAAGCAGTGTTTGAAATTCCTTCTTTTTTATTACTGGCTAATTACAGTAACAAAATGGTGACGTTATTAAAAAAATGTGTAGAAGCACATTGCTTCTTTGTTTTTTATGCTACAGAAACAAATAAAAAACAGTTGAAAGAATTAATAACCTATTATTCTACCTATTAGCATCCTTGACGTAGGTGTCACAGTTTCTGAGATATTTAACTCTCACTCTAAATAATTATCTTATGAACACTTGGATGCCAAATGTAAACTTAAATATCTCCGAAATTATTAATCCTAGATCAATAAACAAAAAATATAATTAATTCCCAATTTGTACTTTCTGTAATTAGTCTGTAACATTTTTTCGATAAAGTAATACTTTTCGAGATACTTGAGGAAAGCCGTTTGGAAATAACTTTTTTTTTAAGCTAAAATCGCAATTTTGAAGTCATTATAACCTAAAAACTATCAATTTATGTGAAAAATTGCATAGCAAAATTGCTTTTCTTCTTAAAATTTGATTCTACTTCAGCTCCAATAAATATATATACTTTTTAAGTGCCACCCCCTAAGAGGGGGGGTGGCACACCCCCCCTATAAATTAGCAAACCCCCGCACAATATAGAAACTTTTCTGTGAAACATTTACTATTATACTGCCAAAAATGAACTAAATCCGTTCAATATGACATTATTCCGAAGTTTTGCATATTTTTTACCTCTAGGTACTGTACTATAAATTGTTTAAATAAACAAATATTTTATTAATAATTTTATTTTTTTTTTAATTTACCTTGATTTACTTCTTTTCCCCGATTACTGTCTCTATATAAATAGATACGTTAACTTAATTTCGTTATAAAAAAATATTTTATAACCTAATATGTATTATACTATTTGAATTGTTGCAATTATCATTTTTTTTTAATTCAAATCAAGATCACAATTTTTTAATAGGTAAACTTTTTTATATATTATTATATTATTAGCTAAACATTCCATTTTGAATTTTTAAATTTCATTCACTGCAACTGAAATCCGAGGTTTTCATATTTTTAACGCTCCAAGCGCTCCACTAATAAATGAATAATAAGATTTCCGAATTATATTTTCATTTAAAATTTGCTTTTTAGGAAGATCTCTCTTCAGTTGCTTGCTTACTATTAAAGTAAAAGTAAAATCACTTTGCTTTCGATAAATATACCTCACAAGTTGGTACAACCGTGTGGGCTAGTATGACTCTGCAGGTTGATAATACTGTAGGTACTTATCAGATGTTCTGTAGAACTATTTATAGTTGTTAGTTGTTAATATAACACTGTAGCGAATGGACGCGCCAAGTTATATATTGTTGTTCTTGTTAAGAAAGTTTATTTTTATTTTGTATATCGATTTCTGTGAATGATCTAATTATAGCATGTTGGGATTATTCTGCACCAGTAAATTCGCGTAATCTCGACGTATTTAATTTCTGAGGGACTACCTTTCAAATAATTTTAAGAGTAAATATGAGCATTTATACGAAGTAGTAAAAAAATAAACTGGAAGTGTGACAGAGTTATCAATAGAAATAGAACGCGCTTCATTTCTCAGTATATAGCCATAAAATATTAACGCATGAAATTCTATCGATTGAATAACTTGGACAAGAGCAAGAATTGCTGCATAAGGATATTACGACGTCATTTACATTTTTTAAGTCTAGACAGTTAAGATAACAAAGTTAGGTATTTGGTAAAATTACACGTCCCTATTGCAAATTTTCCTATATTACTGAAACATCAATAACTATATTTTTATCGTTTAATTTATTATGAATTATTAAGCATTCAGTGATTAACAATAATTTGGTCAATGAAACCTGAAACAGATGCTTTAGCCACGTATTTGATTTTTTGCCCAAGTGCGTCCGGGCTTCTAACACTACAACTCGGCACATTCCTTTCTGTCTCGACCCTTGGTATTTCAAACAAAGATAGTGGGCCATAGACAAAATATTTTAGTCATACACACAGGTATTGAAGCTTCACGATAAAATTCCTCACGTAAGAGTCTTCAGAGTCTCCTTCTTATTCACAACGCCTTGTCAGACGTTGTGTTGGCCTCCATTTGATGTACGGCAATGCTGGCAGCACTGTGTTATCTGTCACGATTGCCTGTCATTAATCAAAATTCCATTCCTTCTAGCGGGGCAGCTTAACGTCGAATTTCGCGTTAATGTGGACACACCGGACAAAACCACCAAATTTTTTCCAGGTACTAGTTAGGTATGTAGCTTTCAATTTTTGATAGGAACCAACTCCTCCGTTGCCCATCTTGGATTTTATAGCGGCCATTTTGAAATATGTAGGTATATTATCAATATCTCGGCTTCTAAATCACTTAGGACCAAAAACTTGGTGTCTAAGTTTACATATTTGGGGGTCAGAGAATATAACTACACAATTTTTAAATGTATCATACTATATATTTATTGACTAATATATGTACCAATTACAAACTATTCACCGATGGACTATTTTGTCTGGTGTGTCCACATTTTCTATTATGTTTTTTTATTTTGATTCAGATTGAATTGTAATACAATATGGATTGGTGCATAATGTCAAAAAACAACTTCAGAAAATCTAGAATGTCCACTCAATGCACTTAGAATCGAAGACAAGACAACACCACATCGGTCTTTCTGGAACAATATCAATGAGTTTAGGAGCTTGGAGTCATTGCCAGTGAAACTAAATTTTGGAAGCGACATGAGTGCGAATGAACTGGTCCAAAACCATGGTACATAACTCAAACTTGTTACGTCAAGTTCAGAAATTTAAATTTGGATAGAGCTAAAAAGCGGGGAAATACTTCAGGAGGCAGCACAACTGTGAAGAAACGATACCGACGTGAAGCGAGTGACAAAATGGCGTGTTGGTTATGTCGTGGAAGCGATGGACTCCTTCATGAATTTCGAACATTAACAGCTGATATGAGCATACGAAAAATGGCAAGAGCACTGCAAGAAACCCAGATGTTGGCAGCATTAGAAGGTGGTGGTCTCATTGCCCTTAACGGTAAATATCATCTGCAATGTTATGCAGCACTACAATTGCAATTTCTCTGCGCACTAACTTGGCAGTCTTAGCTAACATCACTTTGTTCTTGCTGCCTCCTGAAGTATTACTCCGCTTTTTAGTTCTACCCAACTTCAAATTGCTGAACTTGACATAACAAGATTTGTGCAATGCACCATGGTTTTGGACCAGTTCATCCGCACATGTCGTTTCCAAAATTTAGTTTCACTGGCAATGACTCCAAACTTCTAAACCCATTGATATTGTTCAAGAAAGACCGACATGGAGTTGTCTTGTCTTTAATTCCATATGCATTGAGTGGACATTTTAGATTTTCTGAAGTTGTTTTCTGACAGATTATGCATTTGTTCATATCCATCTTGTATTACAATTCAATCTGAAGCAAAATTAAAAAAAAAACATATTAGAAAATGTGGACACACCGGACAAAACAGTTCATCGGTGAAGAGTTTTTAAATGGTACATATATTAGTGAATAAATATATAGTGTGATACATTTAAAAATTGTGTAGTTGTATTGCCTGACTCCAAATAAGTATACTTAGATACCAAATTTGTGGTCCTAAGTGATTTAGAAGCCCAAATCATGATAATATATTTCAAAATGTCCGCTATAAATCCAAGATGGCCGACGGAGGAGTTGGTTGCTATCAAAAATTGAAAGCTACGTACCTAACTAGAACCTGGAAAAAATTTGGAGCTTTTGTCCGTTGTGTCCACATCTTCATGATAAGCTGCCCTACTAATCTGTTCCTTGGTGATATCGACCCTACGTTTTGGCATGCGTCTACCTCGCTTACCGTCTGGTTCTCCCTGTACCATAAATTGTTCTACATTATATTCTCTTCGGTTGATGTTGCCAAAAAATGATAAGATGCGGGAGAATATGATGCGGAGGAGTTGTACAGGGTTATTCAATATATATTGACCCCCTTTATTTCTGTTATTATTGGAAGTAAAAAAAAGTTTCGTATAAAAGTTGTAGAGTTATATATAGATATATATTTTTTAAATGCAATTAAAAAAACAGTTGCTTGTATAGGCATTTTTTGAGAGCACGTTAAAGGTTTGATATATTATAAGAATAAAAATAAAATGCTGAGATGAATAATATTTTATAACTATTTTATGGTTATAATTCACTTTGTCCTTTAGATACCCTCACAAAACTGAATCTAGAGGTGTTAAATCAGGGCTGTTTGGAGGTCATGGAATTGGTCTACCGGATTTTTTTATTATTTTATTTTAATTTTTTTATATTTGAAATCAGGGAAAAAAGAACTAAAAGAATATGTAAAAACATACAGAGATTTCCATTTAAAAAACAACCTTCATTGTTATATCACGTGATCTATGCAAACAATTGTTTTTTTTAATTGCATTTAAAAAACATATATACAGAACCCCATAACTTTTATACCAAACTTTTTTTATTTCCAATAATAACAGAAATAAAGGGGGTCAATATATAATGAATAAACCTGTACATCTTCGAAGTAATAATAAAAACAAGTCTATGTGTGTTTCGTCAACAACTTAGATACAACTCAATACAATAAGATCACGTTTTCATGCCGAAACACTGAGCACTAAACTCGACTAGCATTTCGCCAACGAAGTTGCCATCACCAGGGGATGACTGGACTACCCCCCCCCCGCTCATCAGAAAATTTTTCTGCCTCCCCAATAAAAATGCTGAAATTACGCTAATGACAAATATGTTATATTTAAGTGTAGGTGCATAGTTTCTATTTTATGTTAATGAAGTTATATTTAAAACTGAACAATGTTTTAACTTTTTATCTACTATTTTTCTTTATGTTTGTAACAAATGTTATTAATTGTTGTTTTAACTAGCAAACTGTTAAATAAACTGTTTATTTATTTATTTGTTATTGTTAATTAATTAGCATATTAAGATAAAATTAACTCGGAAATTATAATTCGTCTTCGGTATGACATAAGTTAATTTAAATCATATTATAGTGTGAAATTTTTAAATAAATTAACAAAAACATTGACAACTTTTAAAAGAAAACTCCGACAAATAAATATTTTACTTATTTCAGTACCTACTTACATATATGTGCAGGCATTATAAAAAAGCAAAACAATAAAAAATGACACTATTATTAATCAAAAATATTAATTAATATTATAGAGGACAGGCAGGAAAGGACATATATTTTTTTGGAACTCAATTATAAGTTCTGATGTTATTAGTCATTTTTGTAACAGATAAGTACTATCTCACGGCCCAGACACTGTTTATTTACTTCCCAGATTGTGTAATTTTTATAATAAAACTTAAAAAACCTCGTTAATTTATGTTAAATCTCTAAGACCAACACCTAATTACCAACAGGGCGATATTTTTTTCTATACAGGCTCTAGAATTTTAAATTTAGAACAGGTATGTAACTGGAAATTTCCACAGATCGATATAATATGTAAGTTACAGCAATGTTATGATAGGTTATGGGTCGCACGTAGTTAGGTTATAAACATAATTTATAACAGAAAACAATAACAATGACACATAACTTACTGTTAAAATCATTTACTGAGGGCACTCGAGGATATCGTCTCCACAAACCCATTTTTGATTAACCTCTCTTTGAATAAACTCTCGATAATAATACTGAACTAATGCTTAGGAAGCAATGAGTTACCGGTTCCCCGTGTGAAACATAGATTCGGCTGGTCGGGATGTTTCCCAGGGTTGCCACACTTCCTCGGTTCTTGAATTAGTATTGTACACAATACCTAAATTTTATCAAAAAAACATAAATGTATTGCTTGCAGAAGCAAATAATAGATAGCAGATCAATCATTAACTTAATATCGTTTTAAAATTATTATCAATTGATTTTACAGAGTGATTGTAATATGAAACTGATGGATTCTTAGATTAAAGTAAAACATAGTTTATTTACTAAGATTTTGATACATGCAGTCAGGGCCGGATTAAGGACTGGCGGGCCCCTAGGCTAATCATGTAGTTGCCCTCTTATCCATAATGGAAAAAAAGTGATGAGCGGGGGGGCAGAAATCTTTTTGTCCAGATTCAAAATTGACGAGTGGGGAGGGAGAAATATAAAAAAATTATCCCGGTTTCAAAATTGATGAGCAAGGGGGGAGAAATCTGAAAAATACATTTTTTGCCCTGATTCAAAATTGACGAGCGAGAGGGGGAAATATGACAAAAAAAATAACCAAAATTGATGAGCAGGGAGAAGGAAATGGAAAAAAAAAGTGAGGACAAAATAATTTTTCTTAATAAGCAGAGAGCGCAAATAGCTAAATAATTAATAACTTTTAAACGAATTGTATTTCGAAAAAAAGTCAATCTTCATTTTCTATTTAAATTCACTTTTTCTACAACCCAGCGTCATCTGTACTTTCAAATTTCATAGGCCAAGAATTTTTATTGAAAAATTACCAAAAATAATATCAAACAATTTATAATTTGAAAACAAATTTTTTTTCGAAAAAAAGTATCTCCACACTTTCTATTTAAGAACTCTTTTTCTACCTCCCACTGTCATCCATGCTTTCAAATTTGGCAATCCTTAATGCACGAATAATTTACAGGGCAGCTGGTTCAAAATATTTGGTAATTTTTCAATGAAAATTCGTAGTCTATGAAATCTGAAAATACAGATGACGCTGAGTTGTAGAATAAGTGAATTTAAATAGAAAATGTAGAATGACTTTTTTTCGAAATACAACTCGTTTAAAAGTTATTAATTAGGTATTTAATATTTGAAAAATATTAAGGGGCCGTAATTCGAAAATCATAAATCAAAATATCTTCAAAATTTGGACATAAAGGTTCTAAAGCATGCTGATCAATAATATTACATTAGTCTTTCAGTAAAAAAGAACGGGCCTGCATTACACACACAGGCCTGCGGACCTGCAAGGTAAGTGACGTCATATTACTAGCCTCTACCTTGAGAACGTTTTTTGGCCTCACTGCGTTCGGGTGATTTCTATTACGAATAATTGACAAAATTAAAATATTTATTACTAAAAGAAAATCTGATTTTGGCTCTAATGTATGGTTTTAAATAATATTAATGTATATTATTTTCTTTGTGGACATGCCTAGTCTCGCCCTGCATGCAGTATATGAAAGCACCAACCATTCAAAAGCGATCTTGGAAAATCTTATTATAACTTGGTAATATATTATAATTATTATTAATAATAATAAAAACTGTAGATAAATATTTTATCTACAGTTTTTACCTCACTATTTCCGGAGCTAGCAAAGAAATATATATTGGTGTATTTGAAGTGCAAAAGTATATATCACGACTATTAATTATTTTCTCGATATCTATATTATATATTGTAAATTTCAAACGTTTTAAGTTTTTTATAAAATAGTATATTAAGTATCAAGAACGGTAAGGGACGTAATTTTAATTTTCAGAAGTTCCATAGAATTAGTGAGTCTTATCAGGTTGTAATTTCGTTCAAAACACTTATACGACAATGCAAATCGACGATATGTTAACCAGCTGGTCTCCATTGTATCAGAGAGACAGGCGCTACTAAAGGTATTAGCCTCTAATGAAGTGCCATCCAGACTAGTATGGGACTGCCACAAAGAGCTCAACATTCTTGCTGAGCGGAACAGGGTTAAACTACTCTGTATGTCAAAACACACCAAAGAAATATCTGACGAATTTGTTAAACAAGGAGCAATATCACATTCTATGGCCAAGAATCCTTGCTGGGCTTCACCAAAAGCTCACCTAAAGGTATCAAAGGCTGGGTTATGAACAAACATAAATACCACTGGAGAAATATTCCAGAAAATCGACATGGAAATACACTCATATTTAGATCGTTTTATTTTACTATTAATGAGCAGGTGTATGGGGTAATCTTCACCTGATGCAACTAAGTTTGTATCACCTAATAATATCAATATTTTTTATTCTTTGTTCAACCTATAGCTACTCCACCCTGTCAGTTCTCTGCCCACATCACATCACGTGTTCACGATATATGTGGTGATGCAGGCCTGTCTGATACCTTTGCCATATTTCTTGGAACTCTCGTTGTCAACTTTCACCTAAGCATAGTTTTTCATATAGTCCGAGGATAATGAAGGCTAGATGTCTCGGTGTTCCTACAGTTCAGACTATATTGTCAAAAGTTTTACGGTAGTCCGCAAGACCAGGGGTACGAAATATAGTTTCTTTCTCGATAAGTTGTAAATTCAGTATTTAGTCTCTAGTACGGCGCCCTCTAGATCTCCAACAATGCCTGCTTGCTCAGGTGGTATTATTTTAGTCCAGTCAACGAAAGAGTTGTAGAGGACATGGGGGAGGGGATAATTTTCCTCTTCGGGAATGTGTTGGAGGTAGTTAGGAAGTAAACTATACTAAAAGTCCCCCCGCCCATGGCCTCGCCGCTTCAGGGGGAAGGGAGATTAAAAGTTTCCTTCTCTCGATTCTTCGCTTTTAACTAAGTAAGTAAATAAGTTTATTGGTGCTATTACCATTGATTTATACAAGTATAGATTTCGATAAAATATTACGTTAGTAGATACGTCGAGTGTTGTAAAATAAAGATTGTTTTGTGACTGTGATTTATTAGCAGACCATGATAAACCGCTTTGATAGAAATATTCAATTAATTAATTCATTTATTAATTATCTATTTGGGAATTTAATTATGTTTAATTTTGCATATATTACCTTTCCCGTACAACGCATCGTTTCCGAATTATAAGTGAAAAATCGTGAAAAGGAACTTTTCCACCTCCCACCACCCTGAAGCGGCGGGAGGGGACTTTTAGTACGTTTACCTCCTAACTCACTCCAACACATTCATGAAGAGGAAGATTCTCCGCACCTCAATATCCTCTACAATTCCCTTTTGGGCATTCATTGATTCGACTATTTGCCAGGATAGATAATCTTGAAGTTTAGATTGAAGAATATACAGCATTATTATACTGGGTTTTGGATTGAGTTTCTCCAGTCATTGGGCAAAATTCTTGTCACCAACAATGCTTACCCATATTGTTTGAAGCATTGTCATTCAATTTTCATTATGTTCACAAAGGACCCCGCACAGATCTTATGGAAATTGGTCTCCGGTTACATTGGCTGAATTACATCTATTTTCCGAGATATAGCCATAAATTCTTGTAAAATCTTTTAATTTATCAAAGAGGTATTGGAGGCCAAAGGAGCCATTCGCGAAAGTTTTTCAATTAATGTTTTTTGATCAGTAATATGCATGCTTTATGTAAAAAAAGTTTTAGCCAACTTCACCGAATATTTTTTTCACTTGTAATTTTTAATCCCGGCGCCTTCGCCAACATTTTTCAGACTATTTTATTTCATAAAAAACATCTTTTTAGTGCAAAATATTATAAAGAACGTATCACAGTATAGAACATATGAAAAAAATCTTGAATTCGGAAAATTTTTAAATTGACACGACTTTACATTTTTACAACGGGGATATTTTATTTGATTAAAATCAGAAGTGTTTAGGTGGGTTTTTGAGTCGGGATTATTATAGTACGTCAGGTACATGGCTATATAAGCCGAAAAGCTGCAAATTTTTATATGGATGTGCCACTTTCTGTGGTCATAGTTGATGTCAAAAGGTAACTTTCCAGATAGGGAGCCACTTCAAAATCCGTGCAGGTCACCAAAATGGCGGCCATTAAAGATGACCGTCATTAGCCACAATAAATTTTTTTGTATCTCAGCTCCTAATGGTCCGATTTCTATTTTCTTTTTTTTTGTTTGAAAGCTCTTGTAAATAGGGCACTTTTCTGTCCCTATACAGTTATCTCTACACCTTGAGGATTCTATGCAATTTTAAAAAACCTGAAAATTTCACTTTTCTCTCAAATTTAAGACTGCATTAATCGCCAGAGCTAACTCAGTTCTTTGGTTTGATGAATTACCAATTATTTTATTAGGTTTACGAGCAATGCCTAAAGATGATTTACTTTGTTCATCTGCAGAACTTGTCTATGGCCAAACTTTACGTCTTCCTGGTGAATATTTTATTAAATCACATTCTGATATTAAACTACCTTTATTTATTAGCAAATTACAAAAATATTTTAATAACTTACAATTCACAAATCCTAAACGGGATAATTTTCGAAATACATTTGTCAGTCCAGACATTAAAGATTGTAAGTTTATTTTCATTCGGAAAGCTAAACTTAAACCATCCTTATCCCCTTGGTATGAAGGACCTTTTAAAGTTCTTTCTAGAACAGACAAAATTATAATGGTCCTTAAACGTGGAAAAGATTATACCTACTGTATCTTTAAACAGAGTTAAACTTGCATATTTGTTAAATGATGTTGTCAATCTACCCGTCACGTCTGACTGTAAAAAAGTCCGTTTTAATATTGGTACTTTGGTAGGTTGATTTTTATTTTGCAGGGAGGTGTAATATGTAGCGTAATTGCCTACATATTAGAAACTATGTTACTATAGTTTAAAAAATAACAAAAAATAATATAATAACAAGATCATAAACTTTTATCAACTGTTAATTATTATTTTTAAATATATTACTTCCACATCCAGTGGAAGTATAGTAACGACAAAAAAAATTTTAAAAATTTTTATTGTTCAAATAGGCTTAAAATGTCATGAAACATCGAGATTTTAAGTTTGAGCGAAAAAAAAATTTGTCTGTCTGTCGGTCTGTCGGTCTGTCTGTAACTTTTTTGTGCGCACGTTTACTCTGGAACCTTTTAAGATATTGACTTGAAATTTGGTACACATATGTACTTTAACGAGATCTGGAACTAGATTATATTTTCATCTTGTTCCGTCGAAGGGTTGGGGGGTAAATTGGGGTAAATTTGGGGTAAATGGGTAAATCAAGCAGGTAAGAGTTCATAAAATTGGTACTTAGTATATACAAGAGAAGCTAAGGTCTCAAAAAAATTTTTGGCATTAGCCACCCCCATTACCACCCCCACCCCATTATTAAAGGGGATAAAAAAAAATTGTGATTTAATTTTTTAGTACAAGAACTAGAAACCTCAAAATATTTTTTTGCTTCATCCATTAAAGTTCCATGAACAATTATTTCCATATACAAAGTTTTTTCGTTGTGAGTGACTTGGATAGAGAATCTGGATGTGGAAGTAGTGATTCCTTGGGCAGCGGTTTTTGTTTACAAGTTGAAATATATTATTTATTTTATGGAATAATTTCCATAGCCCCAAACAGAAATCTGAAATTTTTTTTAACTCGAAATTGAAAATTGATAAGCGGAGGAGAGAAAATCTCAGAAAAAGACTCCCACCCTACAAAATAAAAATTATTTAAGAGGGAAGGCTCTCATGAAGGGCCCCTTTATCGAGGGCCTACCGGGAAACTCCCGGTATCCCGGTGGGCCAGCACGTGCCTGTTTATCATGTATTTGCAGCTTTGCATATGAAATCTGTGACTGAAACTTTTTTCATTAAAATTAAAAAATCGTAAATCCACTCCTTGCATTTTGTTAATAATTTGTTTATAACAATTTATAAAAAATTTGCACACTGTCAGACTATGCAGACTTTGAAGTACTTGCGGTTACGAATCGAATTCCGTTGGTTTCATCCAAATCGCTCTTTCTTAACTGGCGTCTGAGGTTTGACACTTTTTTCGTTTTCATTGACTGGACTATCTACCTATGGCTTAAATTGTGCAAGAATTATTAACAATGAATAATACTTACTTGTCTATGTATGAATTTTATCTCCTCCTACATTGTCATTCTCATATAATCATTCAGTTCAGTCGTGATGGAAAAAGATATGCAGTAATAAAGCCAACGAAATGTTGCATTACTCATGTTTAAAATAACATTAAAATTAAACAACACAGTCAATTTTAAACATAATTAAATATTCACATCTGGAATAAGTATCACGAGGCGTTTAAAGTACAGTTATATACTCTTTAATTAGTATAAAGAATTTTATAAACTGTATCTTTTATAACAAACTATTTTATAAAATTTCAATGCTCGGGAATTTGAACCCGTTAGCAATTTGCTCAATTTATTTTTTTTTGCAAAGGACCCCGCACATTTCTTATGTAAATTGGGGTACAGTCAAATTTTTGATATGTTGTAGATTTCAACTTTCTGATCAGAAGCTCTCCTTTGCCCAACTCGATAATATGTCTAGTTTCCGAGATACTACTAGAAATTCTTGTAAAATTCTGTATTTTGTCGAACTTTTAATTTATTGGTGCTCAAAGGAGTAATTTACGAAAGTTTTTCAATTAACGTTTTTTGATCAGGAAGACACATAGTTTATAGTAGAGGGAAACTTTACTTTAACTCGAAAAAAAATTGTGCAGACCTTAAACTTTGGTTACCGGTTCAAAGTAGGCCAAGTTTTACGGATCCGCGGGAACCTATAGGGGGATGAAAAATTAAAAAAATCGATTTTTCTCTATTTTCTCAAGAAATATGGAATTTACAAAAATATAGTTCAAATAAAAGTTGTTTCTCACAAAATTTTCTGTAATTTGGTGTTTTTGGTCTAAATTTAATTTTATAGCAATAATTAACCGAAATACTAGAGGTTTTAACTTCGGAATAATGTCATATGAATTAGATCTCGTTCATTTTTGGCAGCTTAATAGTAAATGCATCAAAATGAATGAAAAAAAAGAAGTTTCTATATTATGCGAGGGCTTGTTAATATATACGGGGTGGATTTTTCCACCCCCTTTCAGGGGTGGCACCTAAAGAAAAACGAGAACATTGGAGCTGAGAGAGAATTAAATTTTAAGGAGAAAAGGTTGTATGAAACTTTTCATTTAAACTGATAGATTTAAGTTATAACTACTAGAAAATTTGTGATTTTAGCTCGAAAAAGTGGTATTTCAAATACGGTTTCGTCAAATAACTAGAAAGGTATTACATTGAGCAAAAACATGCTAGAAACAAATAAGAAAGCTTCTAAATTAAGGGATGAATTTTGTTTTCTTCTAAGTTTTGTAGAGTTAATGGTTTCGGAGACCTAAAAATCTAAAGTTGGCGTCCGAACGTTTATAAGACGAAGTAGTATCTCGGAAACTATGGCACTTAAGCCAAAAACGCTAATAACTAAAATGAAAAACTATTAATTAGGCTTTCGAATGATTTATTTCCTATTCTTATAGTATAAAAAACAAATAAGATATGACGAAAACAATGTACTTTTTCACATTTTTTTAAATAAAAACGTCGCAATTAAGTAATTAAAAAAATATATTCCCATATACTGTTTTTCGTTAATAGTGTGACCTAGACGCTCAAACGCTTTTTCATCGGCTTACAGTTTGCTTTAGAAAAAAATTTTAAACTCTAAAGGCATTTTAGAAAAAACTTAACATTCTTGTTTCTCTGCAAATATCTCAATAAATATTAGTTCAAGAGAAAATATGGTGGACATCAAACATGAAGCGTATAAACTAAGAATAAATTTATTTTGTTTATATATTCGTGTAGGGTTGATTGCTTCGGAGATATTTAATTTTATAAATGGCATCCGACCGTTTTTAGGATGAAGTAGTTAGTTTAAAATGTTGAATATCTTAGAAACAGTGATACTTCCATCAAAAGTTCTAAGAAACAAAATTAAAGGTAATTAATAAATCTATAAAATAATTTTTTGTTTCGTTCTACATCAAAAAAAATAAAGAAGTTATGGCCGATTCAATGCGCAAATGCACAAAATTTTTTTCGAGTAACAGTGATTTTTTTCAGTCTTTCCCTGTACTATTATGTAAATAATGTTTTAGCCAATTTGACCGAATATTTTTTCCCACTTGATATTTTTATATAGATTTCACGGCGCCTTCGCCAACATTTTTCTAACTTTAATTTTTTTCTACGCTATTTTTATTAAAACAACAAATTTTTTAGTGCAAAATATTATAAAGGGCTATTAGAACGTATCACAATATAAAATGTATGAAAAAAATCATGAATTCGAAATTTCTTAAATTGTACAGGGTTGTTATTCATTTTATTTAGGCCACCCTTTATTGTCGTTATTATTGGAGATAGAAAAAAAAGTTTCGGATGATTTCGGCTGTAACTGAACCCCTTCAGTAAGTTAATGGAAGCACAATGTCGTGCATAAATTGAGGGATATAAGAAGCGATAATATATTTTTAATGGAATGCCCTGTGTATTGTTGAATTTTTTAATTACTCTTTTTTTTCTGATTTCAAAAATATGACATATGATAGTCCTACCTTTAACCGTTTTTGAGTTATTGAACATTGAATATCCCATTTAAGCTATTTATTATACGAAGAGAAATTACAATTATTAAAGTAGTCTATGAAAATGACAAGAAGTATTCTGTTATTAAATCTGTCAGCTTTTCATTGCTTTCCACAAAGGCCAGCAGTCTGTTCCAGGGAAGATTCCGTAGTTCCTCTGGATGCAAAAATTCAGCCACCCCCACTATCACCATTTTTTTTTGGCATTTCTTGCAAAATCAAGCTGCGTGGTCTCTAAATATCAATGTGGGGGTGAATATTTATCTATGATATTGTAGACTATGTTTTTCTCATTCCCTTGATTTTTAAATTAAAAAAATATTTATCCTAATTTGTAACTCAAGCCCCACTCCTTGACCTGTTCCTAGATCCATCTTCGCCAGTATTAATGTTGAGATCTCATAATCAATGTGTTATTTCTTTAATTGTTATGTTTTCAACTCACATAGCAACGACATTTTCTGTTGAGAAATAAAAAAATATTCATTCGATTCTTTAGAATGTTTTCCACTTATGCGAACTTATGCGAGAACATAATACCTACTATTCCATTAGCATTGCACTAAAAGTAAAATGGGAATTTTTAAAAAACCCTGACCCATATCCTCCAATCACCTCGTAATGTACTATCACATAAGGAAACCCCATCAATATCAGTTGAAATATTAGAGAGCTAGTGAGAATGATTAACTCTTGATGGTGTGTAGTTCTCTGAATGTCTACAGAGATGAAATCTTGCCAAAACCCTTTTCGACAAACTATTTAAAATAAATCGAAAACAAATTTTATAATTATTATTAAGAACGTGAGCGGATATCGAAATTCGCAGTACTCGGGCCTGTCGGCCCATTGTACGTTCGCGACATATAGGATCCCCTAGAAGAGACCAATGCTTTCCACAAAGAACAGCAGCAAAAATTGACTCGCGAAATGCCTATATCTTGACGCTCCTAGTGGAGCCCAATTGCATAGAATATGAGTATTGGTTTCATCCTCCACTTCTTACATCCGACAAAGAGACTCATCTCTCAACCTCAATGTATGCAGGTGTTTGTTCAGAGGACAGTGTCCTGTTATTAGGCCCACCATCCGTCTCAGTTTTCTCTATCGAGCTCAAGCAACCACTTTACGGTAGAGGCAACCTCGCAGCCAAGCCTTGCAGTTCTGAATGAATCAGACTCCTTGGCAGACCGAAGGCTGACTTAAGGCCAGGGACGAGAATTTTCGCTCCCTCTCCCGCCAGACCATCTGCTTCTTCGTAGTCCTCCACACCACTGCATCCAGGCACCCTTATGAATTTAACCGAGTTGCGTTCACAGAGCTCAGTCAAAATATTTAGACAATTCAGCGCAAACCTTGTTTTATACAAGAGCCCTCAGAGCCGCCTATCTTGAAAACTAAGTTTTTAATTTCAATTACTGTGGTATTCGCAAAATTTGCAAATATGCTGATAACAATATTTATACCTTTACTGATGATGTGCAGCTGCTTGAAGGTCTACCTAAGTGAAATTTTGCTAAAAACCTTTTCGATAAAATATTGTTTCAAATTAAGAAAACCTCACCAGAATCTTATCACCTGTTGAAGAGATATGAAGCCACAGACAGACAGACAGACAAACATACGTGTCAAACTTATAAAACCCTTCTTTTTTGTGTCTGGAGTTAAAAATATTATTTTCCATATATGCATTGTTCTTCAAAAGTTCCAGATATATTAAATAGAAGATTTTCGAATAAAATAAAATGGATGCGGTGGACTAATTTCTTGTCCACCTCGGTCACTTGACCTCAGCACCTTCGATTTTTTGTTTTGGAAATATTTGAAAAACAAGGTTTATTTTGCAGAAGCTAATGATGAAAATAATATTAATGCCCGATTTTATGGAGCACTACTAGAAACTTCTGAGGTTACCCTTAACTCGGTATAAAATAATTTTCTACAGCGCATAGAAGAAAATAGTGATCTTTTGAGTACTTGTGTGTCTAAATTTTTTATTAATACTCATTATCTATTATTTTGAGAAAACACTTAAAATTAAATTTTAGTTAGAATCACAATTTTTTAACTCTTTGCGGACTAGGGGTTATCCTGTGGAACCACCTTGTGGAAGCAAAAATAAACTTATGATAAATAATGAATAAATGAAATTATGTGAATTTTGTGACAAAAAAATGTACCTATCTCCTTTTTCATTATTTGAAATAATGTTGAGAATCATTTATCAAAAGTTGTTTGATCTTATGTATTCGTTAGAACGATGATGTCTCAGGGTTCCATGTGTAGAGGTACACATCACTGAAGATTCACTAGTAAAACATATTTAATCCCGAACTGTCCACTGGAAAAAAAATGGATAATGATAGTAGTACTGGTAGACAATACCTTCACCATGGATTTTTTTCTAATTCAGATGAGAAGTCTCTAAGATTACACATTCTTACGTATATTGATGATAATTATAAAGTTCATAAAGTGCAAGAAAAATAAGCCTAAAAGTATGCGAATCTTGAAAAAATGAGTACAAGCAAGAAATTTGGTGGAGATGTTGCAGTTATCATCTTATTGAATATACTAAAAGTCACCTAAAATCTAAGCTGTGCTACGCCCGCCATATTGAAAAATGGCGGCACATTTTCAGATTTTTGTATATAAATCCATTACCGTTGCAGATAGGAAAAAAGTTTCAAATAAAAAAATGTAGGCAATAATAATTCAAACAATTTTTAATTCTAACATTTTTTCTCTAAATCGAACGGTTTCTGAATTATGAGCTGTCCTATAAGTATTACATAAAGAATATGCAAGATAATAATAATGAAACTTACACAATGCCATTTACGATGTGTATCAAGTATGAAAGATAATGTCATCGAGATGGTGTCCGTCGCGTTGGATGCAGTTTTCGACCCTCTTCATGAAATCGTTCATACACCCTCCAAAATCGCTCCATCAATAGTCATAATTTCCTGACGAATGGCATTCTTCAAGTGGGCCAAATTACGAGGCTTGTGAGCATATACGCTACTCTTCAAATACCCCCACAGAAAAAAATCACAAATTGACATGTCTGGAGACCTTGGGGGCCATGGCACATCTCCAAAACGTGAAATGAGTTTTCCTGGGAACATGTCGTAGACAACATTCATTGATGCGTAGGCAGTATGTGCCGTGGCACCATCTTGCTGAAACCACATATTCCTTGGATTTATCCTTTTTCTGAGTAGTTCTGGCATAAAAAAAAATTAGATCAACTGAACGTAACGGTTAAAATTAACGATGACGGTACGCCCGGCTTCTTCAAAAAAATAGGGATCAATAATGCAAGTAAGGCCAATGGCACACCACACTGTGACTTTTTCATAATGAAGAGGTCGTTCATGGATATTTCGTGGACTTTCAGAAGCCCAATGCCTGAAGTTCTGTTTATTAACTGCTCCATCTAAATGAAAATGAGCTTCGTCGCTCATTAGAAGCTGCAGACCTAAATTATCTTCCAAAATGACTTGCATTCTCGTAGCGAGATCCTCACGAGTTTCAAAATTTCTTTCCTTTAATTTCTGAACAATCTGTAGTTTTTAGGGGTGGAATTAAAAAAAAACTTATTTCTACCAAAAATCTTAAATTTTTATTTAGAGTACATATTGATCATTGTTATGAAACATTTTTCGTATGGCTGTTAGTAGCTACTGAAATGGCATAACATTACAAAGGTAGTAACATCGCTTTTGCCCTCCTCTAACCGCGCTAAACTCAGTACTATGCGTTCAAAAAACATCCGGTTCCCACTTGTCACCCTGTACTTTATAGATATAAACATAAGTGAGAATACTTTGAATACTGCCACAACAAACAACGCAAGCAGAATTTCTTGCAAACAGTGCAAATAAAAAACCTCTTATAAAATATCTAGTCGTCCAGTTAAGAAGTCGGGGTGTCCAGGTAGAAGAGGCCGAAGCTGATGCTGATGTGTCGGTCGTAGCAGCAGCTATTAAGAAAGCAAGGCATGTTTCTCGAGTAGTAGTTGTTGGCCAGGACACCGACCTTATTAGTCCTCCTAATTACTTTGTCAACAGATGAGATGCATATTTGGTTCCTTCGACCAGACTCAGGGAATAAAATAAAGGTCAATTTTTTACATTCTAAAGCAACGAAATTTGCACAGGAATATATTACACTGTCTGGTGTTCATACATGCTGTTACAGGTTGTGACACAACCACCGCGCCCTTTAGAAAGAGCAAGATTAGAGGCTTACGCCTTTTAGAACAAAACCCGAACCTGCGACAAACTGTTGCATTATTTACGGAGGATGTTGTATCCCAAGATGACATTGCAGCGGCAGGGGAAAAATTTCTGCTTGCCTTTTATGGGGCAACAAAGTCCCAGACGCTTGATGAGTATAGATATTTTTCATACAATCGTCTGATCAGTAAGCAGCAATTACATTCCAAAAACTTGGCAGTGTTGCCTCCTACAAGTACCGCAGCTGCCAATCACTCATATCGCACATACCTCTGAGTCCAGCAGTGGATGGGTAATAATTTAGAGCCGACTACCTGGGGTTGGCAGTTAAGCCATGGGACTTTGAAACCAGTTTTGACATGTTTAGATTCATATCCTGTGTTTGCAAATCGGGATGCACAAAACGTTGTGAGTGCTCATCAGAAAGTGTTCTGCCATGTGTGGATATTGCCAAGGATTATCTTGCAGCAATACAGAAGATATGTTACCTGACGACGACATTGACAATGACGAACTAATGTATTTTATTCTATTATTCATAATTACAGTACATTTTTCTTCAGTAATGGTAATATACCAAAAAATGTTTTTTGTTTTACTTACAACCTATAAACACACATTTTACGGCTAGTGGCTTCTGTAAGTCGGACAGACATGTCACCAATTCAGAGCCTAACGAGACTATGTCCCCCCGGGGAGAAGATCTAGCATCACCATCGTGTTCAGGATCCTCTTAAAGGGGGGAGGTGACGCAGGTTTAGCCGGTATGAGACGGTGTATCCGCGTTTCACCCCTTCGGGGGTGGTTTTTGGCCGTTTGGAGGGTGGGGTTAACTCGGAAAGAGTTTAAACCACCGCCATCGTCACGCAGGTTTTGTCGGTATGAGACAGCGTATCTGCGTTAACCCCTCTCGGGGGTGGTTTTTGGTCGTTTTTGGGGGTGGAAAGAGTTTAAACCACCACTATCGTGTTCAGCATCCTCGAAAACGGGGAGACATGGTCTCTTTAGGCTCTGAATTGGTGACACTTTTCGAGGTTTTTCGACTCACAGAAGCCACTAAGTATATTTTGTACACAATTGGGATTTTTGAAAATTCAATAACATTATTATAATTCAAAAACCGTTCGATTTAAAGAAAAAAATGTTAATATCAAAAATTGTTTGTTTTATTATTGCCTACATTTTTTATTTGAAACTTTTTTTCCTATCTGCAACGGTAAGGATTTATATACAAAAATCTGAAAATGAGCTGCCATTTTTCAATATGGCGGGCGAAGCACAGCTTCGCCTTTGGGGGACTTTTAGTATATTCATTAGGATGACAAGTGAAATATCTTCACCAAATTCCTTGCTTGTACTAATTTTTTCGAAGTCAAAATTTATTTTTCCTGCACTATAAGGGCTATAATCGTATTTCTTGTAGCTTCTTATCAGTAATGAAAAGGTTTTAAACATTAAATAATTGTAACTTCCTTAGGAAGGCGTTTCGAAATATTGGTATGTCTATTTGATTTTTATATTATTTTTCTCTCTAGAATCTACCACGTGATGCTCAGGAGCGAATTATCGGACATCTTGTACTATATTGCCCTTTAGTAACTCCTATTTGATGGATAAAAATTATCAGATCATTAATTACGAGATTAATTACTTATAATTTTTAGATTCGTATTATCAAATTGTGTGTCTGTAAAAGATAATAGGTAGTGATTTAGTAATAATTTTAAAAACTTGCGTGATTATTATCGATAATATGTTCTAAGGAACTGAAAAAGTAAAGTAAGTACACGTTAAAATTAACAAAGTATGTCAAAATGCTATAATAAACTCTATCTCTCTTAACGCTTCTTAGTGTTAAGTATCCTATAACGTCATATATATAGGTACTTTAAAACTTTGCTTCTCGTGTTCATGATCAAAAATATGTTCTAAGCGTTTGAAAAACAAAAAAAACAAAATAAAGTGTATACATTAAAATAATAAAAGTGTGTCAAGACGCTATCATAAAGTCGATGTCTTATAAAGTTTATTAGTACCTAAGTCTCCTACAATGATCACAATCTGGCAACTTCGACATTGAAATGTATAGTCAAGGATTCGCGAATGCGCCTTGGATCATTCACATGGTGAGTGATCGAATGGAATGGAACGTTCTAGGTCAACCCTTACTTAGAAACATAAACAATAATATTATTATTTTATTTACATACTTCCCTTTGATAACGGGTAGGTAAGTCTTTTGTTATGTATGTTTGTCATGCAATAAATTAAATGATTATCTTAGCTCGCGATAACTACTATCACATTATAAATAAACACGTTTCCTTAGTTGGAGAAAATCATGACCACATTTAGCGAGAAAATGCTAAATTCTAATAAGAATGCTTATGAATTGAAGATCAATTTGATTTTTGTTTGCTTGTGTACGATTAATACTTTGGGAGACAGAAATTTAAGTATGGCATCCGAACGTTTATAAGATGTGATATTTAGTTTAAATATTAAATGGCTCAGAAACTATGCTAAAAAATGCTAACAATCAAAATAAAACGTTATTGATTAAACTTTCAAATGACTATTTTTTATTTCTGTAGCATAGAGACAAACAACCCAATGGAAAAAACAAGTAGTTCAATGCAATTAGGTTTATACCTCGGAACTCAGCAATGGAAATGGATTCGAATGATTTTTTTTTGTTGCATTTTTAATGCCATAAACTAAAAAGTTTACCCATTGAAAATTACCGCAATTTCGAAAATCCGTAAGTTAAAAAAAATTAATATTTTTAGAAATCTCAAGGAAAAATACAATTATTGGAATTTTTTTAATATTTCTTTTAAGAAAATAATGATGGTTATAGTTTTCGAGGTTGTCTATAAAGAATTTGTAAAAAATGAAACTTTTTAAAATTAATTTGAAGATGGCTGAAGCTCCAAAAAGTGAAATAAATGAAAGAAACGTTAAATAATACAAATATATCAATTTTTTATAGAAAATAGTTTATTAACAAATTATGCCAAATAATAATTGTTATAAATTTTAATGACATGAATAATTATATATTTTTATTACAAGGATAGTCATGTAAACTAATTGTCTCCGACGTTATCGTTTTCGATGTTATTATACTCTTCGCAAAAACGAAGAGTATATTGTATTTGATCGGCACATTTCTAAAATCGTAAGTATCGCTCGCAGACAAAATTTTTTTATATCATTGTGTTAGTGAACGAATTCTGAATCTGAACAACTTTCAAAATGTCCGTCCGTCCGTCCATCCGTCACGTTTCTTGTAAGCACGATAACTTAAGAAAGAAAAATCCGATTGTATTGAAATTTAGAAAGTAAGTTAGTGTTAGCTAGAGGAAGAACCCTATTGTTTTTAAAGAAAATCGATCAGTAAATACAAAAGTTATTAATTATTTAATTTAAAAAAAATATATTCTCTTAATTTTTGTCGCTTGTACTAAAATGGAAATCTTGCGAGATATTATTTCCATAATATATTTTTTTTTGTTTATGAATTTTACTAATAGATATTTCATAAAGTGAAATGTGTATGAATGTCGAAGGATATATATCACTGACAATCAATTTTTCAGCAATAGGTGGTGGTGCAGCGGCTAAAGCTTTGCGTTACCACCTTGCCATACCAGGCGTTGCCTATTTTTAGGCAACCTATCTAGTCCTATATTCTCTTTTTAATCCTTCATTAACGATAACATTCATTCCTTATTTTCTGTTCTGTCCTCTTTTCGTTTCTTTACCATTGTTCTAAATTATTCTTCCTAATTATAATCTTTATTTTATCTTAACCTCCAGATTTGTTAACATTTTAAACTATACATTAAGCGGCTTGGCATCCTCTTCGTTCAGTAACCACCATTATCTGAAGCGGGTTTTTTGGTTTGGTTCTTTTTACCGTATTAGCATAGGTATTATAATTTAAAACAGTGCGCTTTACTTCCAGTTAATATTAAGTTTTATAATCCATTTTTTTTTGGAAATTTATCTGTTAATACCTTTTTTAATTTGCCCCATGGTGAAAGGAGTTCAGGTCAAAGTTTTATTTTTTGAAGTTGACCAGAGTCCGCTCCGTCCTGTCATTCAACTGTCACGGAGCTGCGCTCCGTGAATGTCTGACAGTATTCGGACACGGGTGTCTGGGATATATTGTAATATATAATAATAATAAAGTTTGATTGTTGTTTGTTGTTGTTGTTGCTTTGCGTTACAATCCAAAGGTCTCGTGTTCGAATCCCACACAGGTCGGTCATTCTTTTTCATTTTTTTTTTTCATATAATTTTTTTCACAACAATATCAGCAACAATGTCACAAAGTTTAGGATGTCCAAAAATCAACATTATGTACAAGAAAACTGCGAAGAGTATCCTATAGAATGTGTAACAATTTTATTTTTATTTTTTTATTTTTTATTTATTTTCGTTACAATATCCTACAGAACAGGTTCCATTTACAGGATAAGGGCGATTACAATAGTTATACAGTTAAGCACGTTTTTACAATACAAAATATACACAAATTGTACGCAATTGTACAGGATAAGGGCGAATTACAATAGTTATACATTACAATAGTTACACAGTTAAACACATTTTTACAATACAAAATATACACAAATTGTACGCACTACCCAACAAGCAAAATTTAAATGTTATACTATTATTTTGTATCATTGCAATTTTGTAACTGTGATAAAACAGCAATAAAACAAACTGCTGTAGAAATATCAATTATAAACAAATTTGTTTATTGGGTAATTATGCCACATTTTACGTATAAAAAAAAGAAAAGAAAAACCAACATGTATTCCGGCTACTCAAAAGTACAAGTGAGTGAGTAATCCTCTTACAAAGAGGTTTGAGGTCGTAAACCAGACGATTGTAATAAACAGGAAATATTATAAAAATATTTTGAATATTTTGGGAGCATTTATAATGGGACAGTTTATATAACACGTTATATACAAAAATATTATAAATAATAGATCAATATATAACGCACCACATATGACATATATAACATATTTTTTACAGTTTCTTAATACGACCAATGCTGGTTTGAAAAATATCTAATTGATTATCTACTTGATTATAATTATTAAACATTTGAAAAAAGGGAGCTTGAGTGAGCATATATATAAAAAGCTCAGTAAATTGGCGAAGAGTACGTTTTTAGCTTGTTCATTAATATCATTGGTAGAGCATTTAAGCAGCAACTCCTTCACATAGAACAATTTAAGCCACTTTTTCTACATTCACAAGCAGAGCCACACCCAGTTTTACATAAACAAAAAATCATTTTCAATAAATTTTCAGTAGCTGGTGGTTGGTTCATTGTACCTAGTACTAGTGAATTATCTTTTTAATGTTTGGTAAAAATATGCCTTTAAAAATTCGCCAAGAAAAGTTCCTTGCAAACAGCAATAACAAATATAGATCCATCAAAATGTTAAGGAAGAAACTAGCTGATAACAATATTTTCTCATGTTTAGCAGAAGATAATGCTGATAAATTAATCATACAAACGGCAATTAATATTGAATCAGCAAATGTTATTGTTGCTGAAGGTATTGATGTATTAGTTTTATTAACAGCTTTAACACCTCCTCATAGAGAAACATATTTTCTCAAACCAGCAAAAGGCATGGCATCCGCAAAAATTTATTCTAATAAAAGCCTTGAACAAACATTACCAATGTGTAAGAAGCACATCTTGTTTTTATATGCATATAGATGTGATACAACTTCAGCGTTTTACAAAAAGGGTAAAAATAAATGTGCTAAATTATTCGAAAATCGTACAGATTTAAAAGATGCTGCTATTATATTCACTGATGAAAATGCTGATGTCACTAATATTTTGCAATGAGGTATTTTATGCATTTTAGCATTATATGATGCCCCTAAAAATCAAGAAAATATAAATAATTTTCGATCGTTTCTTAAAGCTAGAAGTAAAAATGCATGTGTTAATTTGGCTTCATTAATACCTACACTCGATGCTAGTTCAGAACATGTAAAAAGAGTGTATTTAGAAGTACAGTTGTGAATGATAATGATGATAATAAGCTGCCAAAAGAATGGGGATGGAAAAAAAAGATAATTCACTAGCACCAGTTACAATGAACCAACAACCTGAAATTGTATCGAAAATGATTTTTTGTTCATGCAAAACTGGGTGCAGCTCTGCTTGTAGATGTAGAAAAAATAGTTTGAATTGTTCTATAGCATGTTTTATATGTAAAGGAGTTAGCTGCTTCAATGCTCCACCAATGATATAAATGAATGACATCGAAAACGAAAACGTTGGAGACAATTAGTTTACATGATTATCCTTGTAATAAAAATTTATAATTATTTATGTCATTAAAATTTATAATAATTATTATTTAGCATAAGTTGTTATTAAATTATTTTCTATAAATAATTGATGTATTTGTATTATTTAACGTTTCATTTATTTATTTCGCTTTTTGGAGCTTCTGCCATCTTCAAATTAATTTTAAAAAATTTCATTTTCTTAGAAATTCTTTACAAACAACCTCTAAAACTATAACAATCAATATTTTCTTAAAAGCAATATTAAGAAAATCCGATAATTGTATTTTTCTTTGAGATTTCTAAAAATTTTATTTTTTTTTATTCACGGATTTTCGAAATTGCGGTAATTTTCAATATAACCCAGTCAATGAATACAATGATCTTGCAAAAGGTCGGGAAGTTTTGAAACTTGTTACATACTTAGATCTTGAGGTCCTCAATGAGCACCTGATTTTGCGAACACGGCGTGGTGCCGCTCGCGACGCCATCTTGAAAAAATGGCGCATGAAATTAGAAAATTAGCCATATCTTCCTTACGGTACGTTTTATTGGAAAAGTACCTCTATTCAAAATTATTCCGTTAAAATTGTCTACAAGCTAGCTCTATACTATTTTTTTGTATGATTAATATTTAGAGATATAGCATCTTCAATTGGAAAAAAAGAGTTTTGCCTTAAAATATAAAGCAATTTGTTTCACCAACTATTGGCAACGGTTGCCCGACGTTAGGGAGACAATGTTTTATCATCTATAGCGACGCTATAGATGGAAAAAAAAATGTAAGTTGTGATATTTTTCTCGTTTCCACACCACCTATGAGGTAGAGAAATCGGCGCGTTTTTTTTTTATGTGGTATCCCCAGTAGGCCTAATCCACAGATCTGACTATCTAAATCAAAGACCCGACGGACCGGCGCAATCATCATCCGACATCTCCGCATCTTCTATGACATCCTCAGCAACCCTATTTATATTCTGAAGCACGTCAAGTTCGTCGTCATGGTCATCATCCAGACATACGTCGGCTACATTGCTGTATGCATTTCCATTGCAAACAGCACACATTCTGGAGCGTTTCAAACCCGCTTTGCGGCAGCTACACGCGGCACCACAACCTTTTTGACATTTGCAAGAAATGCAATTGAGAAGGTTAGCTGGAGCAGATTCTTTCTGCGTAGTTATGGCAATCAGGCCATCTCTGTATTTTTTCCACCCCCAATCGAGTGGATTTTTCTGCACACCAAGCCACTGTTGAACTTGATGGTACGTTCTATATGAATGCTGTCGGGCGGCCTCGGTTGTTGGTGGTAGAGAAGCAAGATGGAAGGTACGTTTTGCAACACACTTGGCAAAAAGGTTATACCGAAGTGAGTTGAGGGTGGAATTGGTTTCGAAATTTTTCGCGTATAATTCAATTAAAAAATTTTCGCCCCAGCCTCAGCAATGCTGGCGGGTTCAGCATCACGATTTTTGAAAATACCAATGATGTCATTGAAAGACCGAGAGTTTCCGATTGTTTTAAAAAATTTCACTTTTCCCTGATTGTAGATAGACGATGTGGTATCGCAATCACTGAATGCGTGAAGAAACAGAATGTTGTCTACTACAGTTTCATCGTATTGTAAGCTACGTGAGGTGTATATCTTCTCGGAGACTTTTCCTTTTCAGTTTATTCAACGGCTCACAAACTCTCGATTATGGAATTACACTTAGTCGCTGTCTAGCAGCCGGCTCCCCACCAAAGATTTTTGGGGGTAATAGACGTTGCTGGGGGTAGAGGCAAGGGGGGGAGGGGGTGTATTAGGTTAACGTATCACTGCTAGTGTAGTTGGGTCAATATTCATCATTTGAAAAATAAACGTACTTTTATACATCTAAAAAATGCGCTGTAAGACAAAGCTTAATTTTTTTTCCGAATCTGAGAAGCTATATCTCTGTAAATATTGATCGGACAAAACAATAGTAAAAAGCTAAATTGTATACAATTTTATAAGGAATAATTTTGAATAGATGTATTTTTCCAATAAAAGGTACGGTAAGGAAGATATGGCTAATTTTCTAATTTCATGCGCCATTTTTTCAAGATGGCGTCGCGAGCGGCGCCACGCCGTGTTCGCAAAATCAGGTGCTCATTGAGGACCTCAAGATCTAGGTATGTGCCAAGTTTCAAAACTTCCCGACCTTTTGCAAACAAACCCTGTTTTTATGTATTCATTGACTGGGTTAATAAACAATTCAGTAAACTTTTTAGTTTATGGCATTAGAAACTCAACAAAAAAAATCATTCAAATCTGTTAATTATAGCTGGGTTCCTTCATTTTACTTCCACATCCAGTGGAAGTATAGTAACGACAAAAAAATTTTTAAAAATTTTTATTGTCCAAATAGGCTTAGAATGTCATGAAACGTCGAGATTTTAAGTTTGAGCGAAAAAAAAATTTCTGTCTGTCGGTCTGTCGGTCTGTAACTTTTTTTTGTGCGCACGTTTACTCTGGAACCGTTTAAGATATTGACTTGACTTTATATTTTCATCTTGTTCCATCGAAGGGTTGGGGGTAAATTGGGGTAAATTTGGGGTAAATAGGTAAATTAAGCAGGTAAGAGTCCAGAAAATTGGTATTTAGTATATTAAAGAGAAGCTAAGGTCTCAAAAAAATTTTTGGCATTAGCCACCCCCATTACCACCCCCACCCCATTATTAAAGGGGATGAAAAAAATGTGATTTAGTATGTGTACAAGAACCAGAAACTTCAAAATATTTTTTTACTTCATCCACCCCCACTACCACCCCCTATCACCACCCCACCTCACTACCGATGTGGGGTATCGTTTTATAGGTTTTTGGGGTAGAGGATTTTAAATATTATATTATTAAAGTTCCATAAGCAATTATTTCCACGTACTAAATTTGGATGTGGAAGTAGTGATTCCTTGGGCAGCGGTTTTTCATTTATAATGACTAATTGCACTGGACTAAAGGTGTATTTTCACATTTTCTAAATAAATATATCGTCATTTTGTTACTGCAATTGGTCAGTAATTTAAAAAAAGGCCAAATGTTGTTTTTCGTTATTATATAGCATTACCTGCCTATACATCAATTTTTTTTCCCGTTTGAAACTTTCTTGGAGCCGCAATTATTAATTTTTGAATCTTGACTTCAAATTCTTAATCAGCGACCCCAACACTATATTACGAAAATAATTAGCAATACTTTCAAATATTAAATGTTTGGATTTAGTTTCCATAACTTGGGGTTACAAGTAAGTGTCCAGATCATATAGAAACGGAAGGTGATACTTTTTACTACAAAAATCACTCATAAAGAGAAATTATCATTACATATGACATTATTTCTCAGTTTTGTATATTTTTGATCTTTGGATACTGTATTAGAAAACGTACGTAATATTTTTAGTGTCTTGTTTAATACTCCAGTCAAATAGGGAGAATTAAAGGGAAGAAAACTGATAGTTTTTAAACTTGGTAAATATGTTCACTAAGGCCACACTGTTAAACATACTAAATGTCCTCAACTCTATCTCTTGCGCTGGAGCGGCTATCTTGTAAAAATGGTACTCAAATTCAGTTTTCTTAATTATATCTCGCTAACTATTTACGATATCGAAATTATGCTTCTATAAAAGATAAAGCTTATATTATTATTATACTCTTCGCAAATACAAAAACGAAGAGTATATTGCATTTGATCGGCACATTTCTAAAACTGTAAATATCGCTCGCAGACAAAAAATTTTCATATCATTGTGTTGATGAACGAACTCTGAACAACTTTCAAAATGTCCGTCTGTCCGTCCGTCACGTTTCTTGTAAGCACGATAACTCGAGAAAGAAAAATCCAACTGTACTGAAATTTGGACAGTAAGTTAGTGTTAGCTAGGGGAAGAACCCCATTTTGAACAAAATCGATCAGTAAAGAAAAATGTTATTTATGATTTAAATTTCAGAATTTTTTTTTTATTTTTAGGTTTTTGTAAAAATTTACATTTTTTTACGTGTTAGGTGGTGGTGTAGTTCTTTCGTTTTTGACTCGGAATGCAAGGGTCCCAGGTTCGAAACCCACGTGGGGTATGGTATAGTTTTTTTATTTTTATTTTATTTTACACTTTCACGAACTAACTATAAAATTAAAAATGTTTTAAACTAATATTATTTACAAAAAACTGCGAAGAGTATCCTATAGAATGTAACAATTATATAAAAAGTTTAGTAAACCGACGAAGAGTACGTTTTTAGTTTGTTTTAATTTGTTGTAGGTATAATAACAAGTGCTATGAGAAGTTCTGGATTAAATCGGTCCATTGTTTCTTGTAAAATTTAAACAATTCTTGTTTCAACATTGCTATTTTCTGTTATTTTCCTTATAACCTCTAGTCTTAGTAATAATATTTTGAATAAAACTAGACATATGAAAAAACTTTTTGATAAAGTGTTAATTATTAAAAAACTAGAAACCACTAGAAATTACTTTTTAACGAAAGTTGGTGAAACTATGAACTTATTGAACTAAAGGTTTGTGTCAAATTTTAGAGCAAAATATTTAATTAGACGGCTAATAATAAAAAATAATTTCGAAATTTCAATCGCATGTTGTTTAAGTGCATCGACACCTTTTTCAAAATGTAGGTTTTTTTATATATTTTCAATGGTATTAAGAAAACAAAAATGTTTATATTCATTTAAACCATTCTATTGAAATTTGTTTATAACTTTCAAAATTATCGATATTTTATATAATCTAAAAACGGCGTCGGGTACAAAAATTACTCCATTATATAGCGATTTTTGAACAAACCCGAGACCCTTCTCCAGCAAACTTTTTTAAAATATATTCTGTGTATAAAATACTACATATATGCACATTTATTTAGTGACTTGTTTCTTTAATAAAACCCATAGAAAATGGACTAGTCGCAGATTTCAGTAAATTAATTGTTCATATTAATTGCCATTAAATTGCTCCATTTCATATCAGAAAGATATGAACCAATTTCAAATATTGTTGGTAGAAGTATAGGGCTTTTTATGTTCTTTAAAAGGATGTGTGCTATTTAAAATGTCAAAGTTCAAAATCCTGTTTATTTCAAATCCAGAGTTGTTCTAAGTGGCTAGTTTTCAAATGAAAACACTGTATGTATTGATCCCAAGTCAATTTAATATCCACGGTTATCCCTAAATAACTATATTGATTACAAACTGGAATGTTAAATCCCTCAAGGCATAAATTAGAGACATTTGGTATGAGATACTTAAATAGACTGAGTTAAAACTCGTATATCCTACCAGGCTGTTCATTTGCTATATTAGTTTGCTTTGGTCTCGAATTTTATTTGGATTTTATATCAAACTGTACTTGATGCTTTCCTGGAAATTTTAATATCGGTAATACGAACTTTGTTGGCCGTTACTTTGTAATAATTAAATTCGGAAGTAATCAGAACTAAATTGAGTCAGTTGTAAATAATCTCTAACAGATACATATTGTCTCTATGGATTTTAGAAATAGCATGTTTGTTTGTTAAAATGAAAGTTACGTATTATGTTTTGCCTACGTGAACATATGAAAACAGTGTTGAAGTTTGTATTTTAAGTTAATACATGAATTTTGGTATTTTTGTGCACTTACGCTCAAAGAAAATGATAGGTAAATTCAACCAAAAAGAGCATATGAAATCGCGCCTATCTAGTTTCATAGTTAAATCAATCAGAAAAGAATAGTCATACAACTTTATTTGTTTTCGTAAACAAATAGTAGTTTAATAATCATATCTTCTTGTAACAAATTAAATAGCACAATGACATTTTTTTATGTTCACTAACCATTTTCAATTTAGTCTACAATTAAATAGTACAACGACTTTGTTTTTTGTTCACCAACTAATTTTTAGGTTGATCTACACTTTATTGTATGATGAAGTTTTTTTTGGTTAACCAAAATCTCAGTATTGAGACATCAGACCACCCAAGCCAAAGAATAGAGATCGTTTATAAGATCCATCCAAATATATCGATGATCCCTGAGAGAATTTGAACATTGCAATCATGTTATTAATTTTCTATAAATTCATAAGAGTATAAGATATTGCATGATTGATTATTGTCAGTGATTTGTATGTGGCGTCATCTGGGAATAATTTCTGTAATAGACTACGTGGTAAGCAAGCAAATTTTATGGTAATTCTTTTAGAACTTCTAGAAGACGGCAATAATATTGGTTTGTCTACCAAGTACAATAATACAGCGAACTAATACTGGGTTAGAATTACAATTCGATAATAGTTAAAAATAAAATATACTATTATCTAGTTTAATTTGACAGAATTCAACAAAATAATAGTCAGACGAAAAAAATAATAGTCTTATTCATCTATTTTTTAAGTTAATGTTTGTTTTGTTGTACGACAACTTTTTATTAATTAAAATAACAATCACCTCTTGTTTAAAAATACCATCAATATAATTTAGTTTAACAAAATTAACGATATTGTTAGTTCTTTGAGTGTAGTATGGCGCTCGTTGGCTAATTCTAGAAAAAGAAGTTTCAAATAAAAAAGTTACGTCCATCTTTTATCTTCGTTACTTCTCGATACACTTGGTATCTATTTCGAAAGATAAAAAGTTTCCCGCATGTTATATTTGAGAATGCAAATTTTCGACATAGCCTTAGAAAAAAAATAATGTTTTCTACACTTATTAACCTACAAACCTTGACCTACATATTAACACATTATGTTCACAAATATATGGGGATAACACGATAAAAATTTGAGAGTAATCCATTGTGCCGTTTTTGAGTTAGAGCGAGTTAAGCGGAAAAATAATTGTTTTATATATCCAATACACACCTAAAACTAGAGAAATGCGCCGCGAAAACTCGTGACGGTGTTAAATAAATATTTATAATAAGTTTAATATTTGATGCAGGGTAGACTGATAAAATATTAAGATGGAAAAAAGATTCATATATCCGAGTATTAAGCTCCGAAGTCCCTATCCCTTTTCCTTTACCTTTTATTTCCGCAAACGCATTATGCCCCCTCCTTCCCTTCCTATTGCATGGATTGCGATATTTTTTAAATTAAAGATAAAAAAAATCTCACTTACCTGTAAAAAAATTTATCTTCTTAGCCCTTTCCTTCGTACTCAAAAACGCATTTAAAAAAAAAAATGCAAAAGGTTTTCCCCTCCCACAAGTTTGTTTATTTGAAAAAAATATAAAAAATTATTCAGTCAGATATCAGACGTAATAACGGACAAATTTCATTTTGGTTTTTGAAAATCGCGAGACAGGGAAAAAAGTTCGAAGAGGTTGAATAATTTTCCTTTCCCTACCTTCCTCCTTTCCCCTAATTGGCCCACCACCCCAATCCTCCGACTCCATCAATTCTTATGTATTTCACCTACCTCAAAAAAAATTTCATCCCCCTAAATTCTTTTTTTCGTAAAAAAATTAAGGAATTACTTTTTTGTGTATTAATGTTAGGGCAAAAAAACGAGTATTTTCAAAAAAAATTTTCACGAAAAGTTACCGTCTGATTTAAAAAAAAAATTACCAAATTATGCGCTTCCGCGAGATCTTTAATTTTACTTCCACATCCAGTGGAAGTACAGTAACGACAAAAAAATTTTTAAAAATTTTTATTGTTCAAATAGGCTTAGAATGTCATGAAACGTCGAGATTTCAAGTTTGAGCGAAAACAAATTTCTGTCTGTCTGTCGGTCTGTAACTTTTTTTGTGCGCACGTTTACTCTGGAACCGTTTGAGATATTGACTTGAAATTTGGTACACATATGTACTTTAACGAGATCTATTGAGATTATATTTTTATCTTGTTCCGTCGAAGGGTTGAGGGGTAAATTGGGGTACATTTGGAGTAAATAGGTAAATCAAGCAGGTAAGAATTCATAAAACTGATATTTAGTATAGACAAGAGAAGCTAAGGTCTCAAAAAAAATTTTGGCATTAGCCCCCCCCCCCCCCATTATTAAAGGGAATGAAAAAAAAAAGTGATTTAGTGTGTGTACAAGAACCAGAAACCTCAAAATATTTTTTTACTTTATCCACGCCCCACTCCCACCCCCTGTCACCACCCCCACCCCACTACCGATGTGGGGTATCGTTTTATGGGTTTTTGGGGTAGAGGATTTCAAATATTTATTATTAAAGTTCCATAAACAATTATTTCCAGATACAAAATTTTTTCGTTGTGTGGCTTGGATAGAAAATCCGGATGTGGAAGTAGTGATTCCTTGGGCAGTGGTTTTTAATTTTACTTTTTTTTCGTCAGGTCAATAATAACAAAGTTATCGTGGAAAAACGTGTTTTTGCGAATTTTAAATGCGAATTCCTCCGCCATCCCGTGTGATTAAACTGAACTAAGTTGATAACATGATAAAAGAGAAGGCATGTAACCGAATGGTCAAAAAAAAAAAAAAATTAAAAAAGTTGGTTTCATTTCAAAATCAGATCCGCTCCGCTATATATCAACACAAGCAATATAGAGGCATGGTGCATGACGCCTTCGTCCAATTGAAACGTACGCTGCTTGAGCGATTAGCGCCGTCTACTTTCACCTTCCCTGATGCGAGACAAGGATGCAAGAAGTAGGATGTAAGTATATTACTACTTTGATGGTTGACCCGGTAAAAAGCGAACGAATCTGATCATGAAGTTGATCGTCTCATAGCTATATCTACTAGTAGTACATATTTCTGCATCTGGGGGCAATCAGTCGTAGCCATAGTAGTCATTTTAAGTCTGGAACATACATTTATCTTGATTCCTCTGAGAACTGCATCTATGTGTTTAGAAATTTTATACATGTTTCATGCTTTGGATATCAGACCGAAGGACAAAGTTAATTGACCAAAATTTTTTTTACCGTTAAGTACTAGTGAATTTTTCACAGTATCATATGTTCATAGCACAAGTACTATCTCGATATGTATTAGTAAATATATAAAAACTTATACGCGATAGTAAACATAGTTTGAAGGAATTGACTTACCTGCTGTACTTTTAGTGATATAGTCTTTTCTCTCTGACATTCCTGTGACCGTTTGGAAAAGTTGAGATAGCTTCTGCATTCTGGATAATTAATAGAACTTTTTTTAAAAAATTTAGATGTCCAATTGTTATTCTTCTACCTAAGTAGCTTAGGTTTATGCAGATCAATTTTCTATGATAAAGGATCTATCATATTTTATCAGATATATTTTGGATGCACTTATAATACGATTTTTATCCGAAAAATTAAAAATGTCTTAAACTATTAATTTTAATTAAACGTCAATTTGTTCCTTCTCATTTTGAAGTTGACACTTAGCAGGAAGTGGCAAAATTTAACTACCAGAGATCCAATCTGCCATTATTAATTTGTTTTGTACTAAAATATTGATACCAAATAGGTCGCATTGCGACGTACTTATTTAATCAAGTCACCTTAATCTCGCTACTACTTCCGACATTTGACGTAAAATTCCTGATGAGTCCAATACATGAAATGGTCTCGTCTTTCCTCAAAGGCTCTTCTTCGTTGACTAGACCGCTCTAAGTAATCAGCATCAAACAAAAAGTCGTCTTCGTCATCCGATTATAGTAAATTTAAATGACTAAACTCATAGGTAAGTGTCAGATATCTAATTTCAGTGGTATCGGGCCATAAATGAAGGAAAAATATCCACCATCTGGGCCCCGCCATTTTTATGTTTTAATTTTTTTCAATAACAGATTTCAGCTTAAGAGGATGATATGAAGCGCGATAAAATTCCATCACAAATTTTGAACCGGAGAGACATATTTACAAACATTGCAAGTCAAATAAAAGCTTGTAGAAACGGTTATTATAATGGAATAATTACAGGTTAATACAATTTTATTATTAAGACAAGTAAAATTATCATGTCGAAACTGGAACCAGGTTTCACTAAAGCAGATTCCCGTAATCAGCCATCAGTTGATAGTGACATGATAAATACTTTTTACTTGGATAATATGAATTTCATTAGTACTGAAATAAGTAATGACATATAAAAGACTCGAAAGAGGTTAGGGTCTGACATCTGTTGTTTGATATTGCAAGCTCACTTCACATACGATGATTGTGTGTTTGCTCCATGTTCTTCACGATTTGTCATTGGCATTAATCTTTGACGATTTAAAAACCGACCTATCAGAAGTCAATACATGGAACGTGACATTATACATGTCAATGTGCCTTAAATCATGAAGTGGTGAAATCGAGAGGAGTGTGTCATGGGACTCAAAGTGATGGTTGATTAATCAAATGGCGTAGTTAAGATAGTACGTCATATTAATAATTTGAATTCTTCTTAATTTCTTACTGCGTGTTTGATTCCATAAAGTATCCAAATATGATATCCAAAATTGTGAAAATACTCTATTACAGTTAAGTATACCTCTTCAGGAGGCATATGTCTTCAAGTTATAAAGAGCCTCATGGAAAAGTCTATTGAATACAATAAACCGCTCATACGATATTCGTCGACTATGAAAAGGCATTTGACACAGTAGACCAGAAATTTATGCTAAAATCTCTAGCGGAAAGTAGGATCGAACCACAGGTAACATAGGTAACATCTACAAAAACGCAACTGCTTGTGTCCGACTTCATGAAGACACCAACAAATTCCCCATTGGTCGAGGGGTACGTCAAGGCGACACTTTATCACCAAAGTTATTCACAGCGCTACTGGAGATTATGTTCAAAAGAGTAAACTGGGATCGAAAAGGCATCAACATAAATGGAGAATATCTAAATCATTTGCGCTTTGCTGACGACATCGTACTGATAGCGGACAATGCAAAAGACGCCAGTGAAATGCTAAGGAGCATGTACGAAGCATCGCTAGAAGTCGATTTAAAAATCAGTTTCCAAAAATCCCAGTTTATGACAAACCTCGTCCTCAGTGACAATATATATGTGGGTGGATCTAAGATCGAACAGGTAATGTCATATAAATACCTAGGGCATGAAATTCAGATAAGCCGAGATAACCAAACTTGCGAAATCTACAGAAGGATAGGACTGGCATGGGCAGCCTTTGGTAAATTGAGGGATGTTCTTAAGGCAGATATCCCAATGAGCCTTAAACGAAAGGTATATGACCAATGCGTTCTCCCAGTAATGACCTATGGGGCGGAAACTTTAACGTTGACGAAGAAAGCAATCTGCAAAATACGAGTCGCTCAGAGAGCCATGGAACGATCGATGTTGGGTATATCCCAGAGGGATCGAATATCAAACGAAATCATAAGGCAGAGAACAGGCGTAACAGATGCCATAGAGAGAATAACTTCACTAAAGTGGAACTGGGCAGGTCATGTTGCAAGGTTCAGCGACGGTCGATGGACTAAGAGGATCGTGGAGTGGAGACCTAGACAAGGGGCTTATCGAAGTAGAGGCTGACCCCCCACTTGGTGGACGGAAGACATAAAGCGGTTGCAGACGGCACAAGACAGGAATCGATGGAAATATTTACGGGAGGCATATGTCCAGCAGTAGACGCAAATTGCTGGTTGATGATGATGATGATGATGATACCTGTGTACAAAACAGATGAAGCTTTAGAGTGGAGTCTGAAAAGTTTCTTGGGAATTTTTAATGACAAATTCCCACATGCTATCAAACGAGTAAATATCAGTCAATAAGACGTCGTATTATCGACAAATACTTCTCACTTCCTTAAGTCAAATAATTAAGCACCAAGGTAGTACGACCTAGAAGAGGGAGGAGGCTACACATTTATAGACAACAGACACATATAGCTAATATCTGAGTATTACAGTGAGGATAATTTCCTTTTCTGAATTGCAAGGTTTTTAAGTTATGTTACAAAAACTAGAGTTAGATATAAATATTAAGAAGATATCGACCATATGGTGAATTTAAATTGTAACAAAAATATAAATGTTCTTTTTTTTATTTTTGGGACATTCTGCTTTATCATATATATCATTTAAAAATAAAGTCTCATGGCTTTACAAAGTAAAAAAATTATCTATTATATGTCTAACATGTGGTGTGTTGAGAAAATAAAACCATTGATTAATTTCTAATTAATCAATGATAAAACACAATTATTGTCCACCATATTAGGGAAATAGACCTTACGTTTCTTTTAATGGTTTCTCAAATTATTAAAATTTCAATAGGATTTCATACCCACGAGAGAATCATGAATAAATTATAGTCATTATTACTGTATTTAGAAATGAAGATACATTTCCCTTTCATTCCCATTAAAGTTTATTAACTATCTCACAAGTATGTGTCAACTTTTATTATTAAATAAGTGACAAAATATTAAATATTATGTGCAGAATGGACTCATTTTCCCATCTATATATTTTTGTGCAAAGTCACCACACAGAAAATAGATATCTACTAAAAATATATGCTAGTTTACGTCGTTGCTTACAGATGGCGAAACAATCAAATACAGAATTAAACATTCTACGCCAGATAAGTTTCAGTAAATGATAATAGATGGCGAGGTATGTATTAAAATGAAATTTATGCGGCTGCTTGTTTCAAATTAAAACTTTAATATGGACATGTTTTCAGAGGACACTTTTTATATTACTGTCTGATATACATTTATAAGCAAAATCTCCCTATCTGAAGATCTAAAGATAAATTTAATAGTTTTAAATAAAACGTTAAAATCAAGATATAGGTAATCTAACCAACACTTTAAGCAGAGACTATACAGCAATACAAGAGTGTGCTACTTTATTTTAAATAATAAAATAGCCATTTTCATATTCGTATTTTACTTTAATGAGAGCTTAAATTTCCAACTTTAAAGAGTTGATATTTTGGGAGAGTGGGAGGGAAATACACGTTTATTTTCGATTTATTATAAATATTTAAAAACCCAACATAGTATGATCTTAAAACTGTTTTAGATACTTGCTATTATTTTAACGAATACAACTATACCGGGTGATTCAGTTTGGTATTCGCGCCCCTGTATCTTTTTTATTTCAACAGAAAACTGCAATAAACCATATATATTTGTAAATCGTTTGTCAAACTCTATCGAATGACGTCCTTAAATCATCTCTTTGAACACATATGCCAAAATAACGATAGTCAACTTTTTTTTTTTCAAATGGTATGTATAGCATACCATTTTTTTTGCCAATTTTTGTAGAGCTTCTCTTTCTGCATTCAACCATGTGAAAAAAGTATACACTTCCATAAGGAAAATTTCGATAAAATTAATAAAATACGAAAAAACTTAATTTCAAGGTTTTGTTTCTGATTCAACATAGTTGGCCATGGAAACAATTGAATTTTGACATTGTTAGTTATGTCAAATTGAAAATACTGTTATTTGTGACTGTGTTATTCGTTTTTGTTTTATGTTATACTTCTAAGTAGATTTACACAATGGTATCTTATACTAATGAAGAAAAATTGGACATGGTGTTAATTTATGGAGAGTGCGGAAAAACAGTAAAGCAGCCAAACGTTTATATCAAGATCGCTTTCGAAATAGGCCGGTACCATTAGACAAAATGTTTGCGAAATTGGCAAGAAATATGAGCGAAAGTGGAAGTTTTGAGAAAGAAAGAAACGTTTTTAAACCAAGAACCGCACGAGATGAGGAACATACAATTGCAGTTTCAATCCGTGTTTTCGTAGACACGCATATTTCTATTCGTCAGTTAGCGACAGAAACTGATATTTCATATTCTTCAATTCAAAGAATTCTGAGGGACAATAAACTGTGACCATATAAAATACATTTACATCAGGGCTTGCTTTCTGGAGATTACGAGAGACGTCTAAATTTTGTAGCGTGGCTGGCAGCTGCTCAAGAAATGACTATATTAGATCGCATCGTGTGGTCAGATGAATCCCGTTTCCATAATAATGGAATAGTCAATAGACATAACTGCCATTATTGGTCGCAGGATAATCCTCACTGGCTTCGGGAAACTAATTTCCAAAATATCTGGGGAATTAATGTATGGTGTGGAATTCTCAACGGACAAATTATAGGACCAAAGTTTTACGAAGGCACGCTTACTGAAGAAAGATATCTACAGTTTTTAAGAGAAGAGTTGTTAAATTTCATAGAAGACGTTCCATTACATATTAGGCATAACATGATATTACAACAAGATGGGGCACCGCCACATAATGCTATAATTGTAACGAATTACTTAAATGCAGCTTATCCAGGTAGATGGATCGGAAATCGTAGTGAGGGAGTTAAGTGGCCTGCCAGATCACCGAATCTCACATCGTTAGATTATTTCCTTTGGCCATATCTAAAAGAAAGAGTGTACTTTACATCTCTAAATGATGTCGAAGATCTTAAAAATAGAATACGAATTGAATGCCGCAGATTAAATGTTGAAATTCTTCAACATGTATGTATCCAAGGCGTGATAAACAAAGGACAATTATGTTTAGAAGCGAACGGAGGACTCTTCGAATATATGAAGCAATAAATAATGTTTTTATTTTCTTAAATTGTTAGTTAGTTTTCAAGTATTGGTAGTTTTTTTATTGGTAATTGTTATTTATTATTAGTTGTTATTTTAATAGTATTGTTGAGTGTTATTATCATTAATTAACAAAAGATGCGACATTGAAGATTTATTTATATAAAAATGAATTACATAATTATTTAAAAACAGAACTTTGGTCAAAACATTAAACTTTGTTTCGAAATTTTTACACCTCATCAGTGTCGTACACAATCATCGATAAAATCCCTCTCTTTCGAATCTGATTTGCCTTGTTGATACTAGTTACATTACTTACAATGTCAAAATTCAATTGCTTTCTTGGCTAACTATGCCGATTCAGAAAAAAACCTTTGAATGACGTTTTATCACATTTTATTAATTTTCTCGAAATTTTCCTTATGTTGAAGAATGAATTTCAACATTTAATCTGCGGCATTCAATTCGTATTCTAGTTTTAAGATCTTCGACGTTATTTAGAGGTGTAAAATAAACTTTTTCATTTAGGTAGAACCAAAGGAAGAAATCTAACGATGTTTAAAAACGTTTTTTTTTTCTCAAAACTTCCACTTTCGTCCATACTTCTTGTCTAAGTCGAAGGCGATGTTGATATAAACGTTTGGCTGCTTTACTGTTTTTTCCGCACTCTCCATAAATTAATATCATGTCCAATTTTTCTTCATTAGTGTAAGATACCATTATGTAAATCTATTTAGAAGTATAACATAAAACAAAAACGAATAACACAGTCACAAATAACAGTATTTTCAATTTGACATTACTAACAATGTGAATTCAATTGTTTCCATGGCTAACTATGTTGAATCAGAAACAAAACCTTTAAATGAAGTTTTTTAGTATTTTATTAATTTTCTCGAAATTTTCCTTATGGAAGTGTATACTTTTTTCACATGGTTGAATGCAGAAAGAGAAGCTCTACAGCAATCGGCAAAAAATGTACAGCGTACCATTTGAAAAAAAAAAAGTTGACTATCGTTAATTTGGCATATGTGATCAAAGAGATGATTTAAGGACGTCATTCAATAGAGCTTAACAGACGATTTACAAATATTTATGGTTTATTGTAGTTTTCTGTTGAAATAAAAAAGATACAGGGGCACGAATACCAAACTGAATCACCCGGTATATATTTTTTATTGTAAATTTCTGATGTATTTGAATATCGTAATTTGTCAATGAAAATAGTCCTTAATTTCATTCTTAGAGCATGGCATTTAACTATATACAAAACTTATGATAAAAACTGTATATGGTTGTATGCCTTATAGCAATGGGAAGTATCTAAAGTTATTTTAAAGATTGTACCATTTATGATTTTTTAAATGTCTATAATAAACCGAAATTCAACGCATATTTCCCTCCCACTCTGCAAAATCCTATCCTTAAGATGCGTAGTATAAAATAGACCTCAGATGTACCATAGTAATATTTTTTTTTGTTGCATTTGCAGATAGTAAGTACTTCAAATATTGACAAAGAAGGCTCAGTTGAGAGATTATCCTTTGGTACCTACTCTAGTAGAATAGCCATAAAGTCCTCAACATTCACTTACCCTGAGTTGTTTTGTTATTTCTACGATACATTTGTCAACTTAAATATCTCCAAATGATCCTAACAAGATCAAAAACACAAGAATTGATTGTATGGGAAGCCAACAAACTGTTTACCCCCTTCCCCCAAGCTTGACCAGTATGACCTTATTCAAAGTGGAGGTTTTAATTTCGTTTGTTTCTAGTTAAAGTACAGATTTGTGCAAAATGATTGATTTTATGGAAGAATGTTTCCAACAGAAAGTGTTCAAAATATAATTGTCTACGAAGGTTCTTACCACTTTTTGGATATATTATTGAAAGTGTGTTACTTAATACTGAATACAGTTAACTAATGGAAATGAACAGAAAAATGTTTTTCCAGAACCATCTTATAATGTCTAAATACGTATTCATTAACTTTTATCTAAACGTAACCGTGGCAGTTACAAAATTGACCCTAATAAAATCATTTGGTACGAGATTCATTAACTTCGATGGTATTAGAATACCGTACGTTGCGCAAATTCAAACTGCATTGGATTCAAACTTTTTTTTATTTTAGACAGTGTATTTGAATATGTGTGAAGAGAGCTCAAAGAATGTATATTATTGCACTTGAACTTGCTGCAGTTCATCAAGTTTCTTACAAGAGTAGCCTTTGTTCAGAAACTGGATTTAGTCCGGTGATTTTAGATTAAAAAATAACGATTTTTCGAAAAGTTTTGGGACAAGCCAAAAATTAGTCCACCCCCTACAGAATTTCCTCAGGAATCCGAAAAAAATAGTGTCGACCACTCAAAATGGCGGCTTTAATGGTTATTTAACTTTTTGTAAACAAAATAAATTTTGCGCTTACTTGTTTGCTTATATCTTCGCTTCTAAAGATCGTAGAAAAACATACGACCCCTCAATTTCTTCATCATGGGTTCCCCTATAAGGTAGGTATATGCAAAGAGCGAATTTTTGATTGTTAATAACATTTTATGGCAAAAAACTGAAAAAATTGAATTTCTCGATCGTCGAAATTTGAAGTACTGTATAAGCAAATATAAAATCTGCATGTTAACGATAATATGAGAAATAGTACATATTTTTATCCTTAATGAAATGCACCTTTTCCCGTTGCAAAATATTAATTATTTTTTTTTAAATTAATTTATAAAAAAAAATCAAACTGTTATACTAAAAGATCGTATTAATATTTTGCAGTTCTGTTTTAGTAAAAATATTGTGTTTGACGTACATTTACATAATCAAAAAGAATATTGCAAAAAAATTTTAATTTGCGACTTTTTTTACGCAAAAAATTAATTTTGCAACTTAAACAAATGTAAATATCTCAGTGGATTTTGCATAAAATTTATTGCTACTAACGGCATTTTAATTGTCATAAAAAAACACAAATTAGAAAAAGAAAAAATTTGCTCCGATGCTTTGGAGCCGAGATATGAAGAATTCACGTTTTTTGCGATTGCGGTGAAATTTGAAAATATTTTTACTTGAAAATTTAACTGAATATACCTAAGAGTGTGTGTTATCACTTACAAAAGTGCCATGTCTATATATCTAGATGGGCCATGGGAAAAAAATTGAGAAAATTGCATCCTTGGCGCTCGCGCTCACGCTAGACGCCAGATCCCCCCTGGCGTACTTATGGATAGTTTTACCGCGGCAGCAGCTTTATTTCTCTTTTTCTCGGCTTCAGGAGTAGCTAGATGGACGTTTTTTTTTTTTTAATTCAACTTATTCATTTCTCAGCTTTCCGATTATTCGATTATTTTTCAATCATTCAATTACGTTGCTTCATAAAATAAATATGTAAAGGTTACATACAATTTATTTGTCGAGCCACAGACATCATTTCTCCACCGTACTTCATCGACTTCTAAACTTCGACTTCACTTTTACCAAAATGTCTTTATTAAAAGTAACATTAAGGCACCTATATTTAAAAAAAAATACTTAAATACTTAATTTTAATATAATAACAGAGAATATAATTATTATTAATTAACTTGAGTAAGATACCTGAAACAGAAAGTCTCTTAAAATCTACAGAAGAATAAAAGGCACATTTCAATATCATATTTTGTTTACTATTTATTTGATTTTAGTACTGGAGTTTTTAGTATTTAGTCCAAGTAAATTAACCAAATCCAAGAGGTCTCTACAGATGTTGGTTTCACCGATCGCCGTCATAAAACAATGGAATCGTTTTAGAGTACCCGCCTTTTTTTCGGGATCAAATGTTATTAACAATGATAGCAAGCAATTAACGGGAATGCCATTTAGTCAATATTTTGAAGACAAGGGAGCAGTGGCGGATTGGGGTGGCGGGACACAGGACAAATGCCCGGTGGGCCACCAGTATTAGGGACTGCGACCATTTTGCGTCCCTCGCTCATAAAAAAATTCCCATCTTGCCCCCCGCTCATCAATTTTCATAAAAAGGCGCTTCATGGATTTTGCACACAGGCGCTGCCAAAGGTAGGCACGGCCCAGGATGTGGGCTGCTGATGGAAAGACAAATCCCGGGCTGCTTCACCTATGGCAATTCACCCCTGCAAGGGAGAGCCAAAAACTCTTCATATATTTTAACCTCCCTACAATAAAATTGTGGAAGGTTACTAAAATTGGTCCAAAATCGAAAATTGAGATAACATCAAATCTTTACGTTTTGAGGTCCCAGGAAGCCAAAAAAATGGTTTTTGAAAAATGTCGGTGTGTATGAATTTGTGTGTGTATGTTAACACGATAGCGGCGAAACTACTAAACGGATTTGAATGAAACTTTCCATAAGGATTTCTTTAGTGCTCCAGAAAATCTGAAAAAGTTTTTTTGAGGTCGGATTACGTTTTAGTGCCGTTCTGGCACAATAACTTGTTTACTTTATGATTACTTACAATTTGTAATCAAACCATTGAAAAGTAGTAAAAATTCCAATTTCAACGATGTATCACACTTGCGCACCCTTTCGATTTAGTTTTCATGGGAAAAATTAAAAACAAAATAATAATCTAGAATCACGCTTCTTGTGTAAGATATATTTTATAGTCTAACCCAGGGATTCCCAACAGGTGGTCCGCGGACCCCTAGCAGTCCGCGGACGATGTCTTGGGGGGTCCGCGAAATGTTACTGAGATATTCAATTGTTTTGTATTTTACTTGACTTGCAGTGGCCATTATCCTAATCTAGTTCCCGCGTAAGTTCAGTAGGTTATTCATCAGCTTTTACAGTCAACTGTCACTAGTTCAATCTACTGCCAATATTAGGTACTAGTGTTAACATCAAATTTCATTTTCATATATATGAACAGTTTCCACCTTCAAGTAAATTAGTTTAGTAAGTCATTTATGGTAGATTCTACATAATCTTCATTTTAAGAATTTAAGCTTTTAAGGTCAGTATAGCGACCGATGAGGGGGTCCTTGAAAAAATCTTGTTGGGAACCACTGTCTAACCTAACGTTCGGTAGACTAGTGTGTTAAAGCGTGCAGACTGTTATACACATTTTTAATTCCACATCCAGTGGAAGCATAGTAACGAAAAAAAAATTTTTTAAAATGTTTATTGTTCAAATAGGCTTAGAATGTCATGAAACGTCGAGATTTTAAGTTTGAGCGAAAAAAAAATTCTGTTTGTCTGTCGGTCTGTCTGTCGATCTGTCGGTTTGCCGGTCTGTCTGTAACTTTTTTTGTGCGCACGTTTACTCTGGAACCGTTTGAGATATTGACTGGAAATTTGGTACACGTATGTACTTTAACGAGATCTAGAACTAGATTATATTTTCATCTTGTTCCGTCGAAGGGTTGGGGGTTAAATTGGGGTAAATTTGGGGTAAATAGGTAAATCAAGCAGGTAAGAGTCCTTAAAATTGGGAACCTAAGGTCTCAAAAAAAATTTTGGCATTAGCCACCTCCATTACCACCCTCACCCCATTATTAAAGGGGATGAAAAAAAAATGTGATTTAGTGTGTGTACAAGAACCAAAAACCTCAAAATATTTTTTTACTTCATCCTCCCCCACTACCACCCCCTATCACCACCTACACCCCACTAACGATGTGGGGTATCGTTTTATGGGTTTTTGGTGTAGAGGATTTCAAATATTATATTATTAAAGTTCCATAAACAATTATTTCCACATACAAAATTTTTTCGTTGTGAGTGATTTGGATAGAAAATCTGGATGTGGAAGTAGTGATTTCTTGGGCAGCGGTTTTTAAGAAAAGGAGCCCGTGTGATTACAGACAGCCCTTATCTGGGTCCAGAGTGAGTTTTTCATCAAATCATAATAAAAGTAACATTGACATTAAAAGTCCAAAAACTTTAAGCCTATTTCCGGCGCATCGCCGGAATCACTTCCGTTAATAGTAACCTTAAAACTATATAAACAACCATAACCTAAAAACAAAGTACAATACCAGCTGAAAAAATTTTTGCACAACTGTCAAAAAATAAATTCCCCCAGGAAAGCTTTGGAACCAGAATTTTAACAGCTGTCATAGTGACATCCCCCCACAATGTTGTTTTTTTGTCCTTTTTTGCCTCCTTTTCAAAATCCCCCTTGGCCGGAAACTTCTGAAAAAATCCAAACTATTTAAATTACAACCTCCCCTTCACCCTTCCTTCCTGGGGACGGTACGACCACCAGGACGAAGGATGTCACTGGAACGAACGGGTTTTTTCATTGAGTTTTCCCCGTATCAGTACTCAGAATTTTTAAATAGTGAAGTGCAGTGCGCCGAAATAAAAACCGCAAAAGTTTCTAATTTTAAGTTTTTAAAAATTCTTTCGACCTATGCACAATAAATTGTTAGCTTCAAGTCTAGTTTTTTAAGACAGGAGTGCCAACGCACAATAATTTTTCGTTCCAGCAGAACCGGACCCGCCCCGCCCACTTGCACATTCACCATGACGCTGCGCGCCATGGTTGTACGACTGGTTCCGGACGGGGATCCGGCGCATACATGTAAACCTTGATTTAAAATAAATTGTTATTGTTGTTGTGGAGACTATAAATTTAGCACTCAAGTTCGTAGGCCCAAATCCCACAGATCTTCCCACCGAAAGACTTTTTTTTCTATTTTAATATGAAAACAATATTTCAACTTAACAAATATAATTAAATGAGATCCTTCATATTTTGTATTGCTCTTTTCGTCTTCACCGGGTAGGAAGGTTCCAGCCGCTTCCAGTAGCTGCCGATTTTTTGATATACCATTATAGTCTATTGTTTATGTACTGTAGAAAGGAACTAAAACGTTAAAGGGTTTTTATTGTTTCTTATGTTCAATTGAGCCCAATATATGAGAAAACCGCGATTTAAGGGGTGCGTTTTTGAGATCGAAGTAAAAAGGTCCACTTTTCACATATTTGAGTTTGGCTCGAAAACTATGCATTTTTCCTATAAACACGTCAATAGAAAAGTTTTGGACGTATTTTTTTTTACAAAAATACGTCCAAAAAACCAAACAAAAAAAAACGAAAAAAATGCAATTTTTTATTTTAGCCTGTAACTTTTTTTTCGGATACATTTAGGCATAGACATTGCTGCATAAAAAAGCTGGCGTTTTACCCTTGGTTACTATTGATCACATAAACTTCTATTGCAGACCATTTAAACAAGAATTCTACGAGTACATTCAATGTAGTGTACTTAAAGTATTTAACAAATAAGTCATAGGCCGAAATTTAAAAAAGAACGTAAAAATTATAAAAAAGTTAATAATAGTAACAATCTTCGAAACGCTGTATTCTAGGATTTGTCGTAGAGACTTTTACCAGCCACCATTTCAACGGGGATAAATTCAGCTTTCACTTTAATATAATAAATTCACTCAGAAAAAATTTACAGGACGAAATTTGAAAAAAAAAAAATGGTAAAAATTAAGTTAAAAGTTGCAAACTTTGAAACGCTATATCTGGGTCACTATCGTAAAAATTTTTACAAAATCCCATTTTAACGGGTAAAATTCCAGCTTTTTTTATGCCACAATGTTTATGCCTAAATGTACCCGAAAAAAAGTTACAGGCTAAAATAAAAAAAATTAAAAATTGTATTTGTTCGGTTTTTTTTGTTTTGGACGTATTTTTGTAAAAAAAAAATTTTTTTGACTTCTGAAGGTGACATTTCGATTGGAAATTTAATTTTCTATTGACGTGTTTATAGGAAAAATGCATAGTTTTCGAGCAAAACTCAAAAATGTGAAAAGTGGACCTTTTTACTTCGTTCTCAAAAACGCACCCCTTTAAATGGTAGCACTCCGCGGTTTTCTCATATTTTGGAGTCAATTGAACATAAGAAACAATAAAAACCTTTTAACGTTTTAGTTCCTTTCAACCCTCTTTTTTGGACATAGCCTATTAAATTATCTAAAATAATGGTTAAAATACAAAAACAACGATACAGTAGTAGTTATTTTAATTTCATTAGTTGTAGAAATTGTTATTGTTTTATGTCCGTAATTGTTTCTTATTGCTTAAATGTTCGAATTAATGATAAATAATATTTTTTTGTTTTTTTCCAAAGATAACTTCTAATGTATTACCTACTTCATAACATATGAAAAATTCTTTAAATATGATCTCTTTTGAAATTTGCCAATTAAATACAGATTGTCCAACTTAAAGAACTGAAATGTTCAAGAGGTTACAATTATTCAATATGGACAATTGGCAACGTTTGGACTCAAACATTTCGAAAACGGTTAGATTTACGATTCTGTTTTATAGAACATAATCTACGCATCTTTTACATAAGATGCATTTCAAAGTTTCTCCCATCGAAATATCTCTGATATATTCAAGAAACAATTATATTCAAAACTGAACCATTCCTTATGCTCGACAAACTGGCTTTTGCAGAATTAAAATATCTCTATTCGTTTATAAAATATCCGGCCTGAGAAAAAGTTGAGATTTCAAAAAAAATGTTGAAATTTCATCTTTTAAATAAATTATAACAGATCATACGAAAGTTCTTCAGAACTTTTGTTGAGTTTCTATTAAATTGTATTTTTTGTAATTTTCGGTTCTTAACATGCCATCTATATTTTAATTTTACTATAATATTTTTCAAAATAATTACTAGTTTAGCTCTAAATGCACTCAAGTAAAGTTTAACCGAGACGCTCGTTCTAAATTATAGCTGACATTATAATACTATTTTTTCCTTTCGTGCTATTCTTGATTATTTTCTTAAGAATTATTTCATTGGAAACCCTTGAGAAGAACAAAGGACGACCGAAGTCATTGATATCTGCAATTGATACATTCCGTATCATTGTAATAGATCGGCTGTCAGATCCAACAATATTACCAGCCCGCTGGATTGTCTTTAAGACTCTACTTTATCATATTATATCTTGATAGAGAGTAATAAGAATATCGAGTTTAAGGGCTGACGCGCGCTCCTTTTCCCAAATCTGGATATTTTTATGCGCGGGACTTGGTCTGATGAGAAATCTGACAGTTTTTTATATTGATTGGTTTTTCTGATTGGATTTTGATTTATGAGCATGTTTAGTTCCCTTTTATTTTGTTGAAATAGGAACGATGAAAAACGAATTTTGCTGATGTTGTTATATAAAATGCTTCTGAATGTCTTAAGCTAAAATCGTTTTAAAAATATATGAATCAAGAAGAAACAAATAATCAACGAGAACGTATTCATTTATCTAGCATTGTCTAATTTGGGTTTATATACCGGGGTTTAACATTTTTTTAACATTTTTAATCAGTTGGCGAAAGACGAAACAATATAATTTTTTTTAAATGCAAAAGTTTATTAAGCAGAATTATAAACAATGGTGAATTCAACAAGCGAAAGAAGACGGACATCTATTTGTAGTTCTGTGTGTTTAATTTTCATTACAGTAAACTATTAACATAACACACAGACGGAAGCAAAAACCAACTTTCTAGAGTATAACACAGGTCAACAAAAAAAAATGTTTACTCCAAAGACTAAGCCTATCATGCCTTAAGTATTTTTGTGTGCTGAGACCGAATTTTCAACTCAAAAAAATTTCTACCGCGTAGATTTCGAGTAAATGTCAAAAATGTTCAAAAAAACGTATTTTGAGATTTACTCGAAAACGCGGTAGAAAATTTTTTAAATTGAAAATATAACTTAAACTCGATAAATGATAGTATTGACTGACTGGTTAAACAGAAAAAATTAAATTTTCTTCAGATTGAGGTCAGAAATGCAAAGTAGTTAAAGCAAAATAAAAAAGTAAATTCTTCGTTCCTTGCCAAGGTTGTGGAAAATCTTGTTCTCTTTCTCGTTCTCTTTCTCTCTTGTTCCCCTTCTCAAGACATGAGGATGTTTGCAAAGGAAGCAAACGCTATATAAAATAGTCTCATGCTCGAGAAAAATATAAAACTAGTTAATTACATCACTATACTCTGTTTACTCATATTAATAACTTAAAAGCAGTTTTGTTTAAAAATATTTAAAAAGTTACATTAAAATTCTGACATAAATCAGTACCTTTAGAACAACGTGAGCATCTGACTACTTGTTTTATTTATATAAACAAAAACTTAGCAATAGTTTGCAAAACTGTTCAAAATGTTTTTTCCGAAACATTATTTTCTGAAAGTATATTTCAAAATGCGTTATACATGATGTTCCTTTTCTGAAATAATTTACAAGTTTATAGATATATTCTTAAAGCTTAGATGTACAATTTAAAATTAGTTATTTTGTTAATTTTAAACAGAGACAACAAATAAAGTTGTAAGTTTACAAAGTTTCAAGACTTGGATTTAATGTAGTGTTTAACTTATTTCACTTTGCTGACTGGTCTATATCACTTGTTTGATGGTTTGATATTTTCGCATTTCAGACTGTTACAATCTGCTTTAGGAATCGTTTTGTGAAGTACGAAGTGAAGGTTTCTTACAAGAGATATAACAATCCGCTTTAAGGTTATATTCTGTCAAAAGCAATAAAGGAATTAAATTTCTCAGATGGGATCCTTTGTGCCAAATACTATCCCAACCCAAAACTTCAAGTTAATAGTAATGTCAAGTAAAATCCGTTAAATCTATTCGAGCAAATTTTTCACATTATATTTATTGATCTGTTAATGTGATTTACATTGTTCTATTGTTCTATATTTTGGATTTACAATATTAGATTTATATTTATGTTCCATTAAATAAACGACTATAAAATATAGGTGAAATGATTTCAGTATTTTTATCTTTCTTATAAGTATGTCTTGAAAACTGTGACAAAATGATATAGAAAGAAGTGTCTTTAAAACATAGCCACAGAAGAAGAAACAATCAGAATTACATCTCTCATTGGCGGGAAAAGTCCGCGCAACTACATCGCGCACTGTCAATCTCGGGCCGCACTATAAAAAATTGTGCCAGTACCGGATCACAGATTTCTTCTGTGACCGGTTGGTCTGGAATCAGAAAACGAGAAAACGTCTGGCAAAACGTGAATAACAAAACAAGGTACCTGATGATGCCAACATTTTGTAGAAGATTTACGATTTAATAATAAAAAATAGAATTAAATTTTAAAGTTATTTTATTTTATCATAGCGTAAAGAAGAACACTTTACTAGGTGCAATGAATTTAAATATTTCGTTTTATTGGTCGTAATATTATTATCGCATATTATTTACAATATATTAAATTGTTGTTACAATTACTATTACTGAGGTTCGAAAGAAAATATATTTTGGGGATTATATCACTATATTTGAATTAAACACTAACTAGAAATAAAAATGTTAAAATTGTAAATATTAAATAATTTATATTTTTCAGGAACCTGTGAATGCATTTTCACTCTACCTTTATGATATTCTAGTTAGGGTAAGTACTTTCAGCACAACTAAGTACTTGATTAATCGATTTTGGAAATATAACCTCATATTTTATTTTTCCAATTTTAGACATTCACACAAGATTAACTCATTATCTACTAGTCCAGACTTTAGAATAGACGCAACTAAAGGAAACAATACCAAACAACCTACAAAAAATCTTTCCTACCTACACAGCCAAACCAGTAAGTGAAAATTTATACTACGATACGATAAGGTTCGTAGACATATTTTGTTAAAAAGGTCATGGACAAGATGGGATGCTAGCTGAGCAGACAGGTAAGTAAATATAAGCAATTTGAGCTATTTAACTCAATATTAATGTATTTTACAGGGTGTTTCCAGAAAAATTGTTAATTTGTGCAGAAAAATTACATATATCTTCCTACAAAAGTTAATGAGCAGTGATATGGTTAGTATATTATTGTTGTTATTACTTGCATCTAGTTATGTTGCATTGTATATGTAAAGAAATTAGGCTAAATAAATTGTCATAAATAATGTATTTGTTTAATAAATTATTGCTAAGGAAAAATCTTAATGCAACAGTATTTCATTCCTATATTTCAGAACATCATTTGTGGCTTTGTGATTGTATTGCCTGTGATGGGTATTTAATATTATAAAAACCGTGGTATATGCTGATAAAAATTTTCAACTTTATTTTTTTGTTATAATTTCCTCATGTTGTACATTGACTATATATTATGTTTTCTGTAATAAGTTCAGCGCAAAAAAATACACAATTTAAGAAATATCTTAAAACTAAAAATAATATTCTGTCTTCATCTAATGTTTCACAGGTTTTCTGACTTTATTCTGGCAGAAAAATCTTTACCAGGCCATTCCTAAAAGGTCTAAAAAATATTGAGTACTGTCCTGGGTCGCCGGAACTTCAATATGGCGGACGTTTACTTTCTAAGATCAAAGGATTTTTGCCGACATTGTCTACTGATTGATTCTTCTTCTGTGACATAGCTAAAATGGAAGGTATATTGTTTGGAGATAATGTTATCTCTAATTAAACATAATATGTAGATATGTGAAGAAAGTTGTACAATGTACATGTCGAAAAATATTATAAGTACAACTCGTATAAACTAAAATTACATAATTATTATAAAATAAAATAAATTGTAAAAAATCAAATACCTATAATATAATAATCGTATCATTGTTTTGAGACCTTTAATGCTAAGCTTACTTTAATAAATATAAGCCTTAAGTTTACTTTAGTAAGTTTAATATTAAAGATACTGAAAGGAATGATGTAATGATTGTATTATAGGTATTTCATTTCTACAATGTTTAGAGCTTAACTTAGTAAGTTTAAGCCATAAGTTCTAAGCTTACTTTAGTAAGTTTAAAATTAAAGATACTGAAAGGAATGACATGAAATAGGTCAATTGTGGAATCTTTCCAAAATTTAAATCAACTCCAGCTGGAAGGACGAATTTAATCCTCAAAAAGTTAAGTACTACCCTATTGGCCAAGCACAAAAAACAGTAGAATTTGTGAATTATCAAATGTTCCAGCAAAACAGTTGGCAGAAGCTAAGTTGTTTTCTAATGCGGTGGGAACGAATCACCTTTGACAGTGGAGAAAGACCGCCAAACATTATAGAATGTACGACTGGCGCACAGTGGGCCAGAATCCGGAAAAGCTGGCCAAAAGTCGAAAAATGGAGTAATGGTTTTGAAAATTTTCACTTGGGGGTTTTTGAGGTCACTTTTCAAGAAAAAAATGGCGGCTCCAATATGGCGACAAACGTTTAAGAAAAGTTAGTAATTTCAATTGGATATTGGTATTCTGGGGTTTTCGAGGTCAGTGATTACGAATTTGATAATATTTTCTCTAAGAACAAAATGGCGACTTCAATATGTCTACAAACGTTTGAGAAAAGTAAGTCATTTTAATTGGAAATTGGTATTCGGGGGTTTTCGAGGCCGCTGAATACGAATTTGGTAATAATTTTAGGCATTATATAAATTCCAACCAAAAAATTAATAATCTTTCAATAATTATTTTTGACATAACAAAATGCTTTAATTTTTTCAAAAATGGTTTATTACACATAAATATTATAAATTGTTACGTTTAAATGGAATTTTTATGCTAAAACAACACTATAAACCAAAGTTAACGCATCGCTGTATTTTGCACCGTGTCAGAAAAACCATCACAAAAACAACAAGCTACAAACGTACTCTTCGCCAATTTACTGAGCTTTTTATATATAATTGTTACATATTCTATAGGATACTCTTCGCAGTTTTCGTGTAAATAATGTTAGTTTTTGTACATCCTAAATTTTGTGATACCATCTTTATTGTGAAAAAAATTGTATGAAAAAAAAAAAATATATCCAACCTGCGGGATTCGAACACGGGACCTTTAGCCGCTGCGCCACCACCTATTGCTACAAAAATCGGTTATCTGTAATATATATCTTTCGACATTCATACATATATTTCACTTCTATGAAATATATATTAGTAAACTTCATAAACAAAAAAAAATTATTATGGAAATAATATCTCGCAAGATTTCCATCTTAGTACAAGCGACAAAAATTAAGAGAATTATTTTTTTTTAATTAAATAATTAATAACTTTTTTATTTACTGATCGATTTTCTTCAAAAACAATAAGGTTCTTCCTCTAGCTAACACTAACTTACTTTCTAAATTTCAATACAATCGGACGTTTCTTTCTTAAGTTATCGTGCTTACAAGAAACGTGACGGACGGACGGACAGACGGACGGACGAACAGACGGACATTTTGAAAGTTGTTTAGAATTCGTTCACTAACACAATGATATGAAATTTTTTTCTCTACGAACGATATTTACGATTTTAGAAATGTGCCGATCAAATACAATATACTCTTCGTTTTTGCAAAGAGTATAATAATGGCTCCTAAAGGCAGCCAATTTTTACATATTTTTTACAAGAATGTTCAACGGTCAACTTAAAAAAAAAAACACATTGAACGAGTGTGAACGAAACATAAACTTTTTTCTTGATAGAGAAAATGTTTTCTATATTCTGTGAAAAAACGACCTCCTATTGAATGTTAATAATTTTTAATAAATTAATAATTACGAAATTTCACCTTCGACATTTAATTATACATACCTTGTGGAGGAGAATCCATTTTAATTTTAATGTTTTTTAATGCCACTATTTTCTAAATTTTTACAGCACTTTCTGTAACTACAACAACATGCGTGAAATAAACAGCTCGGTGCGCTTCGTGTAACTGTCACATTCGGAATGAAGTTACAAAGACCTCGGAGGATGTCGGCTCCTAGGGCCCGGTTTATATTATACCTGGGGTCATCTACTAAACATTCTGGGACAAAAAATTCCTTAATTCGAAACTCGATTTTTCGACTGTTGGCCAGCTTTTTCGGATTCTGGCCCACTGTGTAGCGCCTATAGTATATACATTTTTGTGATACAGTACAGTACATAGACAATAGACTATAATTAGATGTCTCAGAGCTAGTATTCACATAAGTTTTTCTTAAAACCCATAATTGTGACTTTGGTGATTTTTTCAATACGCATCTGCAGATGGTATTATTTCAACAAAAAAATTTATTACATCCAAGTGGTTTTGAGATAGTCAATAATATATAGGAATGAATAGAGTCTAGATAGAGGCTTCAAAAATTGTACAAATATGCATAGCATTCCATATAAAAAAAGGCACTTGATCTTTTAATTTCGTCTTGCCTTGCGCCTGTATATTCGAAAATAATTTCGGGTTATGGACTTTTTTATCTAATTTACTAGTATTTTTTTTATTTCTAGCTATTGTAGAACTTGAGATGTCGAAGTCCGAACCCCCTATTGCCCCACCCTGTATATTGACTTAAATACAGGAATTATTCAATCTTAGACGAGGATTGTGTATTGGTCCTTGCCTAAGCTTAAGTAAGTAATAAGTGAGCAGAATTCTGATGTCGTCTGCGATTTGTTTTAGCCACGGAAATAGGTCGACGTTAAATAAATGCAATAAAATAATAATACGAAGAAACTTCTCATAGCACTTAGTTCTTTGGACAGGGAGAGTATTCAGCCACTTTTATTACATGTAGACCACGGGAAGGGAAAAACAATTAAGGACCTAATCAAGGCAACAATTTAATAGTGTTCAAAACTATAATATTATATTCGTGTAAAAAAATTGGTCACGTCGATCAAAAGATGTCATCGAACCTGTTGTCCCATGGACCCTCATGCACACTCCGATGAATAAAACTGTTGATAGGGAATGGAAAAATAAAATAAACCATCTTTATATTTGAATTTTGAAAAATATTGCACTGAAAATAAAAATTCCTTTAACATACATACATATTAGTTATTATGGTAACATAGTATGTGAGGTTATTTGTGTATAACTAAACGTTGCATCGACTAAAATACTATGAGGTTGAATTAACATAGCAGGATATGAGCCGGATTCCTGAGGGACTCAGGAGTTCGTAAACAATATTAATGAGGAGACTCTATCCACCAGAAGGCAACGACTGGGAAGCAATTCGTTGATGACGCGGTTCGATATTCTAATCATAAGTTAGTACTGAGTTACGTTTAATTATATAATATCTAAGAAGCGTTGTAAAGAAGGACGTCAAGTTGCTAATGCAAATGAACTGAAACATTATTGAAACAGAGATTCATTCTTAACAAAAGTACAACAAAAATTTTACAAAAGTCGCTGAAAGTGTGCACCATCTTGCTCCAGATACTACTGAGTCCTCTTTATGATAGACTATTTTGATAAAGAATGTGATTGTTGTTGATTTTTTCAATTTTCTCTGCAATTCTGTCTTGAAGATGATCATTTTCGTTAATTAAAATTTGAAAGATTGAAAGTAACTTGCAACATGTTGTTGGTTGCTATGTGTACTCGGGCTCTATCTTGTTGGAAATACATTCCATTGGCACTAAAATGGTTAATAAACGAAATGAGAATCGTTTTAGGATATTTATGATATATATCTTTGTTAAAGTTTCATGAAAAAGGTTGAATCAATAATTATTCTCTTATTAATGACACACCAAACGCCGTGCCTTCGACATTAAAATCTTCTGGAATGTCTTCACCCCAAATTTTTATATTCTGAGATCAACACAAACAGTGAGAAGAAACTAGGTTTGAAGAAGAAAGTTTCGTCATCAAAATCCTTCAATAGTCATTGATATAACATCTTCTTTGTGGATAGTCAACTTCATTCATCTTGGATGCAAGTAAGGTTATGTGTAAGGTAGGAGTTCCTCTTCAGTACAATGTGACATATGTCAGCAAACACTCCATTACCTGAGCTGGAACACCCACAGAAGTTCCAGGGGAATTGTCATGATTTGTTATTTATCTTCAACAAGTTCAAGTCCACGTTTCTTTATTCACATTTTGCCCACCCGCCTTTCATTTCACTCTACCTATCTCACGGAGGAGCTTAACAAAATGGTTCAAAGTAAATACATCGAAATGTGGACCAAATTAGATGTGATTTGGGGTTATCTCTAAAACTATGGCAGATAGATAAAAACCAATATAGGTGTCCTGAGCTCGATTTTCGAGGAAGAAACAGTGGTGCAAACCGCGATCGTCTATCTTTTTCGACTACCGAGCTACAGAGCGTTTTTGGAAACTTGGCATTTTTGGATGACCTTTTGTAACAGTTAGTTAATAAGACAGCCCAATAAAAATATAAACAATGCATTTTCTTCTTCAAACAGGTAATGTGTGGCAGTGTTACGTAACATACAGGTACAGGTTATACAAGTCTGTATCTTTTACGGTTCTTAGGATAACATTTTCTATTATCAGAGAGAGAGAGAGAGAGAGAGAGAGCGCGAGTGTAACGATACGATGCAACATTAGTTGCTGCTACTGGAGTGGCATCGGACGTTGGGCGAATATCGTCGACTCAAGAAGTTTCCCAGCTCAACACGCTGTAGGAGGTCTCCAGGTCTAGCTCATTTGCTCTGTTTCTGGCGGCGAAACAGCTCCGGGGAATGACTATCGACTCGAGGTCGCTGAAGGTTTCCCAAGGTCAGATTGCATTCGTTTCGTCGTGTTTGCGCCGGGAGCTGCACAAAACTGTAATAAGTTCAGCTCACCACGCTGAAGACAGATTGGCAGAATTGTCCACACTGCATTAGTTGATTTGGGGCCGGGCTTTTATATCCGAGATTCCTCGCTTACTAGTGACGTAGAACTGCGTATAGTTTAGTGTCGTGTGCAAATATGTGGCTCTAGGCGGGAGCTGGTTAGATTTGCGTGCCGTGTGCATATGGGTGTCGTGTGTAAATCCGGCAACTTTAGTAATGGAACATGAATTTATGAATGCTTCATTACACTCTATATCCCAATTATCGAATCGAAAATCGAGTAACACATGCTAAGGCACTTTTTTGAGTAGAATCCGTTGCTGATAAGAAGAAAATTATGCACGCCTCAGTTTTCGAGATTTAGACATAATTTATGTTATTTCTAAATAGAACACCCTGTAAATTATTTCATTATTCGCCCACAACTTAAATTAGCTGTCCAACGATATATCACATTTATCTCTAGAAAAAGTGGTTAATTTTCGAAAAAATTAATGTATTTGTGAGGACGCCATGGAAAATTATTATCAACAACAACACTTCTTATAATATAAAATAATTTTGCCAAAAACAGGAAAAACTAAACTACAATAAAAGTTGTCTTTTGATTGACATCTATGCATATTTATCGCATTTCTAATATTTATTAAGAAGGCCTTGGTAAAAAAAGAAAATGGAAATAATCGTAAATGTCAAACACTAATTTGTGAGATAATTATGAGTGAGCATTGTTAAAAATGGTTCAATTTAGTAATAATATAGGATAGGTATAATAACACAGGCCCACAAAAAAAAAAGTTGCCTGCGCCGGGGTACTGACCATACCAATCTCTTGTATTTTGAGCCGCTGAACACGAATCTGACCTTAGTTTTTCCCCTACAAGTCAAGTTTTTTTTTTTTTAACAGCAAATAAATATATAAATATCACGATTCAACAGACTTTTTTTGCTGTTAAAAAAAACCAGACGTGTATGGGAAAAACTAAGGTCAGATTCGTGTTCAGCGGCTCAAAATACAAGGGATAGGTGTGGTCAGTACCCCCGCGCAGACCACTTTTTTTTGGTTGCCACTGTGCCACACTCGGTGTGGCACAATCTCACAAAAAAAAAGTCATCTGCGCGGGGGTACTGACCACATCTATCCCCTGTATTTTAAGCCGCTGAACACGAATATGATCTTAGTTTTTCTCCAGCGCGTCAGGATTTTCTTTTAATAGCAAATAAATATATAAATATTAGACTTTTTTGCTTTAAAAAAAACCTGACGTATAGGGAAAAAACTAAGGTCAGATTCGTGTTCAGTGGGTCAAAATAAAAGGGATAGGTATGGTTAATATCCCGGCGCAGACAACTATTTTTTTGTGGGCCTGTGTAATTGGATAGATATCTATATATCACTCAGGACTAGTTTATCGATGTCTAGTTAGCTAAGTTAACTAAATTGATAACTAACAATTCATTTAGCTAACTAAAAAAATAAAAACAAAGTAGTTTAGATATTGTTTAATTTTTATAAAATAATGTTCCTATTTTGTGGCCAACTAGATCTCCCGATATATAACCCCTGCCGACTTTTGGCTTTGGGGTTATTTAAAAAATGATATATATGAAGAACGTTCTAATAACATAGAAGAATTGGAAAACAAACCATTAGCAGCGTTTCGGACAATAACTCCTGTCATGATTGGAAATGCAACAAATGCTGCAAGGAGAAGGTGTCAAAAATGTATAGATGTCAATGGAAGGCAAATCGAACATTTATTGTAGTTTAGTTTTTCCAGTCCGCTACCAATGTTTCATAAAATCAACAACAAAAAGCAAATTTCATCTTGATCCTTTGCAGCTACAATGGACGCTGCATGGTATCATATGTTTAAGATATACCACAAAATCAAAAAATGATATGGAATCCATAAAAATCCAGAAGACGGGCTGGAAACTTGGCACCAATGGGCTACTTCCAGTAACAATGATAGGAAAAACCAGTACCTGAGACCTTATTAAATGTCATTTCATGTAAATGCAAAAAAGGATGCGGCAAAGCGTGTGGCTACAGAAAAGCTGGATTGAAGTGATCCATTGTGTGCGGGTTCTGTAATGGTGAATCATGTGAAAATACACCAAAGGTTCGCATCGAGAGCGAGACATTTTGTTAATGCAGCTCCAGAATCCCAGGAGTAGTGACGAGCATAATAATGATGACGTCAATATCGACCGGGACCGTAAAAAATAAATAAAAAGAAATCTAATATATAAAAATCTCGTGTCACAGTGTTTGTTATCGAACTCCTCCGAAACGGCTTGACCGATTTTTATGAAATTTTTGGTGTATATTTGGTAGATCTGAGAATAGGTCGTAGGCTATTTTATATACCCCTAGTTGATAAGGGTGGCCCTATCCAGAAATTTTATTTTTATTTTTTGGACAAAAATTTATAATTTATATGGCAAAACAACGTTTGCTGGATCAGCCAGTAATATATAAAATAATATATAATAATATAAAATAATATATTGTTACATATACTGCTGCTGTACCTCGTTACACATTAGACTTACAATAAAAATTATTTGCAAAAAATGTAGGAAATATTGTCCTCTGCAAGTTTGGTGTTATTCAATTACATTGGAAGCGTGGTGGGAAATTGACAAATCGCTTCTGTTTTGGTCTAAACCATTCTACGTAGATTAGGTGACTTTTACAGCAAAATTACTTCCGCATCCAGTGGAAGTACAGTAACGACAAAAAAATTTTTAAACATTTTTATTGTTCGAATAGGCTTAGAATGTCACGAAACGTCGAGATTTTAAATTTTAGCCAAAAAAAAATTTCTGTCTGTCGGTCTGTCTGTAACTTTTTTTGTGCGCACGTTTACTCTCGAACCGTTCGAGATATTGACTTGAAATTTGGTACACATATGTAGTTTAACGAGATCTAGAACTAGATTATATTTTTATCTTGTTCCGTCGAAGAGTTGGGGGGTAAATTGGGATAAATTTGGGGTAAATAGGTAAATCAAGCAGGTAAGAGTCCATAAAATTGGTATTTAGTATATACAAGAGAAGCTGAGGTCTCAAAAAACATTTTGGCATTAGCCACCCCCATTACCACCCCCACCCCATTATTAAAGGGGATGAAATAAAATTGTGATTTAGTGTGTGTAGAAGAACCAGAAACCTTAAAATATTTTTTTTACTTCATCCACCCCCACTACCACCCCCTATAACCACCCCCACCCCGCTACCGATGTGAGGGATCGTTTTATAGGTAGAAGATTTCAAATATTATATTATTAAAGTTCCATAAACAAAAAGCTTTTAACGACTTTTTTGCTTCGATAGCTGAGAATATAATAAATTCTTTACCAACTGCAGATCAGACTGCACTGGATTTTTTAAGTGACTTACCACCCACAAATAACTCTTTTTTTCTGTACCCCGTATTAGAACTGGAAGTTTCCAACACCATTAAAACTTTAAAAGATTCTAACTGTACAGATATTTATGGAATGAATTCTAGAATTTTAAAAGAAACAGTAGACATTATTGTTCAAACTTTAACTTTATTAATTAACAGCAGCCTTGGTGAGGGTGTTTTTCCCGAAGCTTTTAAGATCACGAAAGTTATACCACTTCTTAAAAAGGGTAATTCCGGTGACTTGGATAACTACCGGCCAATTTCCATCATACCAATTTTTGCAAAGGTTTTAGAAATAATTTTGAAAAACCGACTATTAAACTTTTTTGAATCTAATGACGTTCTTAATAACTGTCAATTTGGTTTTCGTAGCAAGTGCTCTACTACACAAGCTGTGTTTACTGTGGTGCGGGATATTGTTGAGGGCCTTGAGCGGGGCAGGCATGTAGAAATTACACTGCTTGACTTATCCAAGGCCTTTGACTATGTCTCGCATGAATTACTCATAGAAAAGTTGAAATTTTATGGGGTTCCTGGGAGTCCATTGGAACTACTACGCTCCTATTTATGTAACAGAAACCAGTGCGTCAGTGTAAATAATATAAATTCGGATCTAAATCCAGTTAAGCACGGAGTGCCTCAGGGGGCCACTCCTCTTTATTATATATGTCAATGATATATTTCATTTTATGTTGTCCCATAGGTGTATTGCTTACGCTGATGACACCACATTGCTAACTTCCCATAGTGACCTTCAAGTTTTACATCAACAGACTTCTTTAATTTCTGATCAAGCCAAAACCTGGTTCATCACTAATAAAATGAAAATGAATGAGGAAAAAACTCAGAAGCTTGTCTTTTCCACGAGTAACACAATGACAAAGGGTGACAGTGTGAAACTCCTAGGTGTCACACTGGACGATAAACTAAACTGGTTTAGTCATATTGATCAGCTAAGCCACAAACTTGCCAGCACAATATTTTTGCTCCGCCAGCTAAGAAGGCATTTGGTTTTCGAAACCTTGAAAGCGAGCTATTTTTCACTGTTTCATTCACACATTAGTTATGGCATCACTTTATGGGGTAATTCTTGTCATACTATAAAAATATTTCGTCTACAAAAGAAAGCAATTAGAATCATTGCCAATGCAGGGTATAGAGACCACTGTAGGCCTTTATTTCACTGGGCATTATGCCGTTACCTTCTTTATATATTTATCTTAGTTTACTGGATATACACAAAAACTTAAATTCTTTTGAAAGGAATTCAAATTTTCATAATTACAGCACTAGACAAGCCGATTTACTAAGGCCAGCTAGGCATCGACTGACAAGATCGTCTAAAAATTCGCCGCACCTCAGGCTATATAATTTTCTTCCAAATCCGCTAAAATTATTGACCTATAACCATTTTAAGGGCATATTGAAAAAATTATTTTTAATCCACGGTTTTTACTCTACTGACGAGTTCGTGGCGTTTTTGACAAACCCCGAAAACATTGCTAGTTTAGTGGCATCCATTTGACGTGGTACGCACCACTTCCTTGCTCCTTCAGTTTCTTGCTCTTATTTGAACATACAACAATAATGTTGCACGGCCACTTATTTTTATATTGTATTTCGTTACGTGTTTCTCTGTTCTCTTTTAATATTTTGTTTTGTATTGTATAGGATACAAAAACATAACATAATGTGTTGATGTCTTTTTTTATTTTTGTTAATGTTGTTCACTTCTAGGTTTATGCCTATATTTTATATATTATTTTTTATATTTTTTAATTGACGTGCCATATATATATGTTTTGTATTTTAATTGGTGAAATAAATGATATGATATGATATATAAGATATTATTTCCACATACAAAATTTTTTCGTTGTGAGTGACTTGGATAAAAAAATCTGGATGTGGAAGTAGTGATTCCTTGGGCAGCGGTTTTTTATTAAGGTTTTTGATCAAGAATTAGACAATACCAAGTTGTACAAGTTATCGAAACTGTATAATATGTGGTGTGTCTCTTAAGTTTGAAAAAACATTACGTAGAATATAGTACAGTAACTAGAGGTTTTAATTTCGAATTAGATCAATGATCAATTAGATGAATTAGATTTCGTTAATTGTTGCCAACTCAAAAAAAGTTTCTGTATTGTGCGGGGGCTTGCTAATTTATAGGGGGTGGATGCCATCCCTTTCAGGGAGTGGCAAAAAAATAGAGCTGAAAGAGAATCAAATTTTGAGAAGAAAAGGTTTTATGCAACTTTTCATATTAATAGATAGTCTCCAAGTTATAGCTACTTGAAAATTGGGATTTTAGCTTGAAAAAGAAGTATTTCAAATCGATTTTCGTCAAATAACTCGAAAGGTGTTACATTAAGCAAAAACATGCTAGAGACAAATAAGAAAGCTACTAAATCGAGGATGAATGTCGTTTTTATTTATAATATTTATAGAATTAATTCTATCAGAGATCTAGAAGTATTAAACGTGACGTGAAAACATTTCGTAGTATTTGGTTTAAAGTTAAATATCTTAGAAACTATGACAAAATGAAAGACTATTAATTTGGTTTTCAAATGATTTTTTGATTATTTTTATATCATAAAAAACAAAAAAGTTATGGCAGAAACAATGTACTTCTTCACATTTTTTTAATAAAATCATCGCTATTTTGTTAATGTAAGTAGTCATTAATAAAAAAAAATATATTCTCATATACTGTTTTTCGTTAACATATAATATGACCTTGACGCTCGAATTTTTTTCTCCATTGCCTTGCTTTAGAAAAAAGTGCATTTTAGACCATTAGAAATTTTAGAAAAAAACATAACATTTTTGTCTCTGCAAATATTTCATTAAATATCATAAGAAATAAAGCTTATGAACTGGAAATGAATTTGTTCTATTTTATATATTTATGTATGATTGATAATTTCGGAGATATCTAAATTTGTAGATGGCATCCGAACGTTTATAGGATGAAGAATTTATTTATTTATTAGTTTAAATGTTGAATATCTTAGCAACTGTGATACTTCCATAAAAAATTCTGAGGAATAAAATTCAAAATAATTAATCAATCTTTCAAATTATTTTTTGTTTGTTTCTGCATCATAAAAAATAAGGAAGTTATAGCTGAAACAACGCGCGTTTTCACATTTTTTTTAAACAAGATGTCGCCGTTTTGTTATTGTAATTGTCCAGTAATTATTATTTATTTTTTCAAAAATGCTGTTTCTCTTTAATACACAGCATCACATAGATGCTCAATTTTTGTTTGTTTAATGGACTTTTTTTAGAAAAACTTATGTCCGCCATATTGGAGCCGCCATTTTAAATTTTTTAATTTTTTAACTGCAGATTCGTAATTAGCGATCCCAAAAATATAAGTATCCTACGTTTGAAAAATAAATAAGTAATACTGAATATCTAAATTTAGGTGGCTTTAACTCCTTGAGGGTAAGAGCAAGTGTCCGGACCATATAGAAACTGAAGACGATGCCATTTACTACAAAGATAACCCATAAAGAAAAATCATCACCACATATGAGATTATTGCGAAATTTTACTAGGGTACTAATAGGTGACATCAATTTTACTTTAAAAGTTCTTTTTAATAAGACAATTACCATACGGATGAAAGTTGCAATCGGGTGTTGCCGATTGCGAGTAACTATTTTAAAAATAAAAAAAAGATATTAGTTTTGTGTTTAATTTCATTGATACCGTGTAAAAATGAGCAGTATTCGAGTAAAATATGAATTAAATAGGTACTTGTAGTCGGCCACGCCTTAATGCAACTTGTACTCATTATTCCCCCCACAGAAGCAGTTACATTAACGGTAATCACAAGTTTTCTAAAAAAATAAAAGAGCATCTTCTATCTCACTGGCATTATATCATATTGAAAACACACGATTTTAATCTAGTTGAGAATATAATAAACAAGATGGTGGTGTACAATTCGTACTGTCTTGAATAAAATGTATGACTATTTCTCTTCATAATCCTTTCTTTGAGAATTTGAACTGAATAAGATAGTTTCGTGCTTTGGAATGGAAACAAAAGTTGTTTGTTCTAAATTAGAATAAGAAGGGACGAGAAGAATAAAAAGTAATCTATATTATTTTGGAGACAATCCTTTCAAATCCCTCTTAAGTAGGACTAGGAAGTGATATTCTCGGTCACGGCTTAGTGCTTAGGATCTAAGGATTTGCGCCCATCCTCCAGTTATCATTTGATCACTTCTTTAGTTTTTAATACGAAATAATAGAAATAATGTACCGAAATTGTGGTAAAAGTAATGCATCTATTACTCCTATTAATTTTTAATTCTATATATTTTGATGCAAATATAATTCAGGTATTAAGTAGCAGCAATGAAATAAAAAAAGACGTTATGCTTGAAATCTTAAGAAATTATGTAAAATGAGTAGAAATTGCAGCGGAGTGTTGCCAAGTGCAAATAACATTGTCAATATACAGAGTGTTTCAGGTAAGCGGCCATTAATTTCTGGTGGTGATTCTACATAAAAAAATATGAAAAAAAGTTTATATAAACATGGGTCCGAAAATCCCTCTGAGGTCGTCGCGGGCCTCTGAAGGGGACACCGAAAATTAACAGTTTATTTAGGAATTAGGAATCCTTTGAACTACAGTTACTAGTTTTTGCACGTGATTCGATATCATTAAAGGTCATTATCTAATGTTATCCTCTAACGGTAAATTCAATCGAGGGTGCAGAGAATTGCAGACAAAAGTTTTTAATGTGAATTTTCTGTGATTGTCTCATCGGAATATGATTCCTTGGTTATAGGTACATATTGTAACGCCGTACGACCAACCGGTTTCAAGAGATTTAAACCTAAATGAATGTTCCCATTATTCTTGCGTAAATAGAATTTTTCAATGAATTCATCATTTTCTTCGCAAGTGCCATGGACAGAAAGTCATCTTTCGATCTGCACTTGGCAAAATTCACGCTATATTTTTTTATTTGTAAAAATTTCTTACCACTGATCAACTTACTTGGCTTTTTATTACTCCTTGTCGTTATTGGTTTCCAATACTGAATTGTTTTTATTGACATAATAAGAGAATTTCAATTTTTATTTAATATGAGTTACACTTTCAAAGAACAGGCCGATATTCATTTATTCTACAGTCGAGCCTGGGGTAATGCTGCTGAACCAAGAAGATTGTACAAAGAAGCTTTCCCAAATAGAAGATTACCTCGCGAAATATTTTTTGTAGATCGTTCGTTACGAGAAAGGGGTTAAGTTCTATTCAGACAAAGAAAATTCTGGCTCAAATCGTTATATTCTAGGAGCTTGTGGTGCCCCACCTGATAGGTACAGCTATTTGTATTAGAGTATTGTGTGTTGTATAAATTTGGGGCAGTGATGCGAATTTGAGGTCTTGAGTACAGAGCCTAAATCAAGTAGGTGAAGACGAGAACTGTCAGAAAAGGGACGCGGAGTTTGAAAGGAGGTTTTGTCGGATAGAAGAGTGATGGCAGAGGCGTCTGGCATTGAGAGAGTAAAATGTAGCAGAAATGAAATAAATAATAGTTGGAGAGATAATTTGGAATAATAATTGAATCCAGTGGCGGTTTACGAACAGTCTGCATCAAATCAGAGGTAAACAAAAACTGTTGTTGTGTTAAATGTGAAGAAGTTAATATAAATTTGTTAAATACTGATCTTTTCTTTGTTTCTTTTGACGCAAGCGCGTAACCACTTTTAAATTTCCCTGAGATACTAATTAAGAGCATCTCAATTGGCGCCCGACGCGTGGCTTTGCGGTGGACAAAGAAACAAAGTAAGACAGGTAGATTGAAAGCGTTGAGTTGATAGCATATTTAACAAGAGAAACGGACACAGAATTTTGTTCGGTACGAGCATGAACTTTATGTGATTCTTGGAGAGAGGAACTTATTAATAATTGTGTCAATTTTAGAACAATATAAGTACTAGATTGTGAATATTAGAGGGACTGTGTTAAATCTAGTACATATATCGAATTGTTAGTCAGTAGATAATTAGATAATTTAAATCATGTCAAAGAAATCCGGGCGAAAATCAAAACAAAAAGATCGGGAATCAGGGGAGGAAGTAGGAAGTAAATTAGAGGATATCATTAGCAAATTAGCAGATGGTATGGCCGAGATGCAATGGTCCATAAGTAAACTTGCGGAAACTGTTCAAAATAATGTGAAAGAAAAGAAAGAGTTCAAGAACGAGGCTGCTGGTACAAAGTTAGAAATGGTATGTTCACGTGATAGACATTATATATCACTATGGCGAGATTTGGGGGGTTCTAACTTAAGCTTTGCTCCCAATTCTGGTTTACATTCTATGGTATATTTAAAAAAAAATTAGTTCGATTGTTTGATGAAGCAGGAGTACCCGAGGACAGGAGATTAAGTTTGGCTATTAATTCGTTACGTGGGTCTGCGGCGGATTGGGTAGCAACGCGAGAGAATGTTTTGAAAGACTTTAAGCAATTTAAAGAGGCTTTTAAAAAACGTTATTGGGGGACGGAATAGGAACGCGACCTATTTTATGAGATCAAATATGGGCAGTATAGATCAGGGAATCGTGCGGACTATTTGTTAAAATTGGCAGCTCAAGCAGCTTTTTTGTCAGATGTAATACCGGAGGAAAAACTTGTGGAATGGTTAAGTAAACATTTTACCGCGGATATTCGGAGGGGTATTTGTTTGGCAGGATTAACGCAGATAGAGCAAGTTGAAAAGTATTTAAGAAAGTTGGAGACAACGGAGGGAGATTCTAATAGAAATCGAGAGACGACGCGTAGTTACGAGGGAGGTAATGAGAGTAGGCGCGGACCGACAAATACCAGAGATAATATTGCATATCCCAGGGAAAATTATTATCTAGATAACTCGTCTAGAGAAAATGCTGTAGCAACCAATGTAAATGTAAATTCTAATAGAACGATACGATGTTTAGATGTACGGGATGAGCTTTTAAGTGATAGCGATAATGTCGAAATGTCGGAAGAAGAAATATTATTAGCACCTATTATCATGACACAGGTTGAAGATAAAAAAATAAATATTTTAATTGACTCCGGGAGCCAGTGTTCAGCAGTGTCGGAGAATTTTTTCAGAAAATTACAGGTTGATTCGAAAAAATTACCTGCGATGCCGGTAACCAATTTAACTATATCAGGAGCGATTGGTGCTAAGAAACGAAAAATACTAGAACAAGTATTATTGCCTGTTTGGATTGGTAAAGTAAAATTTGATATATTGTGCATTATAGTACCGAACTTGAATAAAGAAGTTATTTTAGGTTGCGACTGGATGACGGCAGAAAAGGTGAAACTAGATTTTGAAAAAATGAGTTTAAGAATTCCAGGTAGGGGTTTGAATGTAAAAATGCAAGTTAAAAAAGAGCAAGAAAGTCAGTTGTAGTAGTAGAAGAAAGTAGGGCAAGTAATAAGCAATGTTATACCGATTTTAATTTTAGACAGATTGCTGACAAAGCCGAAACTATTAATGATGATCGACGCAAAATCTTGTTTAGGTTATTACAAAAATATCGGGGGGTATTTTTAGAAACTTCGGGTAAAACAGATATCTACGAACATGAGATTCAGATGAGGGAGGAAACGCCGCTTTTTAAATTGGTTCAGCCAACCGCTGTGGCGCGTCGTGACGTAGTCAGGGCGCAAATAAAAGAAATGTTAAACTCGGGTATTATTTCTCAGTCTCAAACCGAATATGTGTCACCATTGACGACAGTGACAAATTTCCCTGTTCCGAGTAACATACAGAAGCTGAGTGTTTTTTTGGGAATGATTCATTACGACCGTCGTTTTGTGCATAAATATTCCGACCTAACTGTGCCATTACTTCGCTTACTAAAAAAAAATGTTAAATATACTTGGGGGGTGAAAGAAAAGGGGAGTACGAGATATGTTCCACCATTTTTATTCTATGTGACGAACAATTCAAATAATGTTCATAAAATGATTCAGTTTCCGATTGATGACGAGTATGATCAGCAACCGTTAACCGAATGTTGGGAGATTGCATGTAATACAATGTTGACTAAGTCCGAGAGAAAAAAAAAACAAAAATATGAATCTCGGAACAAAGCCATTACTTTTGAACCAGGGGAGCAAGTGCTGGTGGAAACACACCCCTTATCCTCTGCCGCTATTTCGGAAATAAAAAAGTTTTTTTTACTGTACGAGGGTCCGTACACGGTGACTAAAAAGATAGGTCAAAATTCTTATCTTCTAGTTACTGCCAGTGGTATTGTTCTTGGACCTCATAATATTGTGAATTTAAAAAAAATATAAAACCATACCAGATGTTTTGCACTAGTGGTATTCCTAAAAATGTATTCAGAAGTTGTAGTTAGTTTAATTAGTATTTAAGCACCTTATTGTTTTGTATTAAATTGAGGCACTTTTGATTGATTTTCGTGCCGCGATTGAATAGGGGGTGATGTGGTGCCCCACCTGATAGGTACAGCTATTTGTATTAGAGTATTGTGTGTTGTATAAATTTTGGGGCAGTGATGCGAATTTGAGGTCTTGAGTACAGAGCCTAAATCAAGTAGGTGAAGACGAGAACTGTCAGAAAAGGGACGCGGAGTTTGAAAGGAGGTTTTGGTGGATAGAAGAGTGATGGCAGAGGCGTCTGGCATTGAGAGAGTAAAATGTAGCAGAAATGAAATAAATAATAGTTGGAGAGATAATTTGGAATAATAATTGAATCCAGTGGCGGTTTACGAAAAGTCTGCATCAAATCAGAGGTAAACAAAAACTGTTGTTGTGTTAAATGTGAAGAAGTTAATATAAATTTGTTAAATACTGATCTTTTCTTTGTTTCTTTTGACGCAAGCGCGTAACCACTTTTAAATTTCCCTGAGATACTAATTAAGAGCATCTCAAGCTTGTGTCGAAAAGTGAAAAATTTATCAAACCACTAACCGAAGTGGTTTGATGATAGTATTCGTCCAAACAAGCAAACTTGTCTGTTGTGAATATGGGCCTTAAGGGCCGGCAATTTATACTGCGGGCCTGTGAAAAATTGAACGTATTTCATCGTAATCAAACCACTAGGTTCTTCGGTTTGACTGTAGTTGCAGGTGAAAGGATTGCATTGATACAGTCGGCGAGAGTTTTCTCATTGAGCGTTGCGGTGCGCGCGATTAGAAAAAAAAAACCGAATCGCATTGTAATCAAACCGGCCAAAGTTTGTGGCAAATTTTTTCCTTTGTCCAAAAAATGAAAGAAATACAATTGGCGTGAATTATGAACATAGAATGCAGGATTACACTGTAAATGTCGTCAAACAAGGAATTCAAGCTAAAAACTATCGCCTAAATTTTTACATACTATACTCCAAACCCTATAAAATATTATATTATCATCGGCCTTAGAGGCGTTCAGGCATAATTCCACGGATCGTAGCTACGCACCACCGCCCGCCCGCTCGAGCGAGTGCGTGAACCAAATGTCCGAACCTGCGGTTCCTCTCGTACTGAGCAAAATTACCATCGCAACGACGAATCATCAGTGGGATATAAACCTGTCTCACGATGGTATACGGTATAAACCCAGCTCATGTTCCCTATTAGAGTAGTCTTTTGACGTAGACAAGATTAGCAGTTGGCAAGATTAAAAAGTTGCCAAGTGCAGAAGATCAAAATTTGCGATTTTTTGCCGTACATGGCCGACATTTCAGTAGTTACCTATCTCCGAAACGAAAAAAAAAAAAAAAATAAATCAAAATTCTTATGGAAGCAAAAGATTCGTAGTGGAAAATACTTGTTTGACCTTATTTCTTATCTCGAGCTAACTCCGACCGTTTTGAAAATATCTAGGAAAAATATCAAAAAAAAAGCTTGAATTTCGGCGCCGAAAAAATTGCAAAACATGCAATCTTGACACGTTCATATTTTTCGAAAAACACCATTGGGACGGACGTACGATGTCGCGACGTAAAGAGGAAGTCTTCCAGACAAACCTGATCATAAGTTGCACGGAGAAATTCGAAAATTCGGCTCGGCATGAACGAATCAAAAATAGCATTTTGTGACATTTCAGAAAATCGATATCTCTTTTTGCAACATGTTTAATTTTTCACTCATTTTTGCAGGACTTATAGATTGGTAGAATTGCACCTTCATCACTGATACTGTCTAAGCTATCATGGGAAAAAAATCTAGCTTTACATATATTAACGCGAAAAATCTGACGCTGACCCTGGTTATAACTTTTCCACGTAGAAATAAGCCAATGCCGTGTGGCCTATTATATTATTTTTTTAACCTAGCCCCACAGCCACCCTCTCCGCATTTTCTAGAAGAAAACTGAAATTCTTGTAATTATATAATAAATTTGACATTAAGTTGGATCAAAACAGAACAATAATATTACTCTTAAAGACCCGCTCCATTTAATCTCGAGATATAATAGTTTCCTTACCAGATTGTGCATCTTAAAATGTTAAATATTTTATATCTCGCCATTGAATTATCCAATTCTGTTTTGACATTCCCTTGTACGATTCTTTATTTCGCCAAGTCATTTAAATATTGTGTGCATGGTGTGGAATTCGCGGAGACTGTTGCCAGACGCCGCATAAAACATAGGACGTCATAAGTATACCGGAATGGAGCTAGTTTCTGGGAGAGATCGTCTTCAATTTGGCAGCAAAATCGGGAATATACTAGAGAATAACACCGCTTCGTCGACATCATCGCATAAATCTCGCGTTTGCGGCCGCCCTAGCTTATTACCGAAGTCGTCCTTAAATCATGACTGGTTCGAAAGTGTACGGCGGAAAAACTTGCGGGATAGAATGCAGTCGTAATGGACCATTGCACTTATTATAGCACCCCATTGGCTTCGTGTGCTGCTCATACAAATTATCCGGTTTGGTCTTTGCGTTAATAAGGACATTTGCAGTTTGGATGGGATTTTAAGTTTCATGGAAGAACACTGTTGCTGAATGTTGATTTATTTTGCAACTTTTGTCACTTGAATTCGTTCAACATGGGCGAACATATTGTCCCCTTTAGATAAATGTAACATCGCCAAATTTTTAATAATTGAACAAAAATGCGTGCACGAATAATTAATAAAATGCAATCATGCCGATTGAACATACACGGGTGCAAACTTATGGATGACAGGTACATCAAATTATTCCATTAAATATCATATATTATAATATAAAAATTAATGAGACAAACCAGTAAAAATAATGAAAGTGCATTAACAAAAAGAACTAAAAGTAAATATTTTACTTTACGTCGATTTACTGAGTTTCTATATAATTGTTGATACTTCTATATACTCCTCGCTATTTTTTAAAATGAGCTGATTTTTTTAGACATAATTATTCTGTTTTTAGCTTTATAGCCCAGTCACTTTATACATGAACCCCCAAAAAAATCCAACCTAAGATTTTCCAACGGGATTCTCTTTATTTTGGCGTAAAAATAATTTCTCAAAAATCCATAAAGCCAACTGGACGGCTACAAAAGTTACAGAAGGTCAAAGGTCACTAAAATCAGTTTTTTTCAAATATCTTGTAAATTATCGGTTGTACGGTAATTTTGGTTATTATAAAATTTGTTTGTGAGCTAAATCTGCATAAAAAGGTTCTATACAAAATTTACGTAGAACCAATCGTTTTTTTACATGTAAGCCTAATTCATGGGTTACAAGTTAAATTATAATTTTTTCGATAAATGTTCATCTTTGCTGATTTCTTATTCTTCGTCTCCATCTATCTCTTCTATTACCACCTCTTCAATATTTTCATCTTCATCAACAATCATCTCAGCGGAAAATAACGAAATGAGGTCGGCTTCATCATCGTTGAACTCAGATTCAACGATTGTATCCTTGGGCATCGTACTGAGACACGACTGGCCCCGACACTACGGAACATGACAATCCTATTTTTTTGCATCCACAATTGATGCCACAACCTTTTGTGCAACTGCAGAAAATTGAATTGAGAATTCCATCTGGTGCAGGAGAGTAGTTGTTGGCTCTAACAAATTATTGTGAGGGTCTAAATCTTTCCCAGTCAAGTTTGCACCTGGAAATATACCTTGAATAGATGTTCAGTAGTTGCTGCTGTGGGTGGAAATGACGACAATAGCACAGGCTTATTTAGTCTAGTGCATTCTGCAAAACTAAAATATCTATAATTATCAATTGAAGTCTCTATTTGTAGCTCCGTACATAGCTAAAATAAACAAAGTGCCACTATTTATTAGCAAATTTTTCGAACAGTTTTATATTTTCAATGCCGCCAATGCTTCCTGTAAATCTGGTCTTTTTTGTAATATTTTAAATGCGTTTATTTTTCCTTATCGAAATAAAGCACTAGTGGATTACCCAGGATATTGTGAGTACTCGGAGTGCGTCCTATTAAAATTATGAAGAGATCAATATCTTCTCAAACAACAACTGTAGTGCGCTCAATTGACTGCTTCAAAGCTGTTTCTATGATTAAAACATCAGCATCATCCGGGGCCTGTATGCTATTAATTTTAAACATTTCTAATTTGGTTATTAAAGAAATAAATCTATTTTTATTCAATTTATTGGACAAGAATTGTTCTTGATTAGAAGCTATTGGCTTCGTCTCTTCGAAAAGTGGATTTTTGATTTTTCATACATCAGCGTTGCTTACTCTTATTAATATGAAGAAGGGTCCATTTCAAGGGCATCTCAGAAAGAAATGCGGGTATATGTGCATAAACGATGTTCCTATGTAAACATAGCTCTTGTTATATATATACAGCACTATACGTAAAGTATACGCATGGACTTTTCTCCGAAGTTTCTCAGCCCATATCTCAAAAACTATTGGTTCTACGTAAATTACTTCCACATCCAGTGGAAGTATAGTAACGACAAAAAAATTTGTAAAAATTTTTATTGTTCAAATAGGCTTAGAATGTCACAAAACGTCGAGATTTTAAGTTTGAGCGAAAAAAAAATTTCTGTCTGTCTGTCTGTCGGTCTGTCTGTCTGTAACTAAATTGGGGTAAATTTGGGGAAAATAAGTAAATCAAGCAGGTAAGAGTACATAAAATTGGTATTTAGTATATACAAGAGAAGCTGAGGTTTCAAAAAAAATTTTGGCATTAGCCACCCCCATTACCACCTCCACCATTATTAAAGGGGATGAAAAAAAATTGTGATTTAGGGTGTGTACATAGGGCGGTCCTTATTTTTCGACTTTATGTTTTTTTGCGGGCCACCCCCTAGATTGGTTTCCATACTTAAAAAAATGTTCTGTGCAAAATCTGAACTCAATCGGATAACGAGAAAACGTGCCACCCAACCTTTGATTCTGGGAGATTCAAATAAATTCTAATAAATTTCGATATTTATTTTTTCAAAGCTTGCTACTGACAATCGAGTTAGTAGTGACTGAAAATAAATAATATACATACTTAAAATCATTTTATTTATGAAAAGTCGTTAATTTGATTATAATTTTTGGGATAAGGTCTCCTTTTTAAAATCGTTAAATCGTGTTCTATAATCTTTTACAACTTGCAAGACGAATTGTTTTTGTTCCTCATCTTTTGTTATAACATTATTGTAATCTGTCATTAACTTAACACCCCGCTCTGCTGTATCATTAACAACTTTGATTTTTTTAACAATATCCAACCCTTTGTTAAAACTATCGTTTTTAGACCAAGTTGAAGGGTGCGTTTCAAGAAAGTCATCATTTATGTGAAATTGTTTGAAAAACTTTCGGATTTCGATAGTAACAAAATTTTCAATAAATGTGTTTTCCACAAACTTTGGAATTTTATTTTCGCCTATCTCTGTTCGCTTGATACTTTTACTATATGATGATTCTTCTTCTATATCTAATGGCTTTTCTTCCACATCCAATGTTTCTTCTTCCAGATACTCTTTCTCACCTAGGGCTTCAACCATTTTCACTTTGGATTCCTCTGACAATTTTAAATCGAAAAATGCGAAGGCAACTGCTTCTGGACTTAGGTACCATAAATGCTTATGAAATTTTTTCAACGCAACACTGAATATCTCGGGATCGACGGCCTTATAGTCGTAAAGCTTATTTAAAAAGCGGAGGTCCTGATAAGGCGCTTCGGTGGCAAGTGGCGCGCAAAACCAGGCTTCAATATCAACTTTCACGACAAAAATACATTTATCTGAAAGACCTCTTCTCTCTTCATCTGTCAATGGGAATTCATCGCGGAACAAGAAAATCTTTGAGCAATAAATAGCTTTCGCCATCCATCTCGCGTGGTGAATTGCCCCAGGAACCCGAAAAGATATTTCACGAGGAGGAATTTCACCCAAGAATATGAAGGACAACTCCAAAAATTCTCTATAATCTTCTCGAGGCTGCTTTTGCGGATTTTCCAGAGCAGTGTCACAAATGTGACTACCTCTTTTGTATCATCTAAAAATGGAAGAACATATCCGTCTTCAAATCCGGACTTAAAATAATGTCTGTTAATCTTAGCCCAATACTGTTGAAAGCGTTTAAAGAAAATTCTTGGCCTTAAAAATTTGACTGACTGACTGAAATAAGTTTTGTTTTACTCAAAAAAAGAAATATTAAAGATCTTTGATACCGATCCAAATTTGGTTGAAATTGGATGACCAATAACTGAGTTACGAAAGTGTTTCCACTTGAAATGGGTTACACTGTATACTATTAATTTTGGTACTTATTTGCTTCTCGTTCTCGTATCTTGCGTTCTCTTCTTTCTGAAGCTTCGTGTGCTCGTTTTTCAGCTCTTCTTTCTCTGCCTTCTAATTCGTAATCTATACCGTACATAAATCCTGGTCGACCTTTTTCCCGTTGTTGAACTAAAAATTGCCTATCTTCCTAGATAGTCATCGTTTCAAGCGCGTTTTCGTGGGCTATGTCGAAGAAGTCATCAAACTTTGCTACAAAATTTGCCTCTTTCTGTTTTTGAAAGTTTGTCTGCTTCTTACACCTTTATTGAAGCGTCCTCCATTCTTCATACAAAGATACTAGCTTATCAATACAGTGGTTTTGTTTTCTAGTGAGAATTCTCGCCTTTTCCCAGAGAATCACAACTTCTTGTATTACAAGTCTGGCACTTTCACGTAAATTCAGCTTCACTTCTCTTAAGTTAAAAAAGTATACTCAAAACTTGTTTATTAGAAGGCAGTTTACTTCCAGTAATCTCGTTTGAAAAATTACCGAGCAAATAAACACTATCACGACCACGCAAATTAATTTGGCGGGACATTGTGCTGCGTGCTGCTCTTTTCACTGAAAATGAGGTACTGAAATGCCTTGATGCACTTATTGCCATACGGGTCGGCGAAAATTACAGTGAGGATTAAGGTTTATGCCGTTCAGGGAGAAACTACTGCAGAGACAAAATTCGAGGAAATAGATCTTAAAACTAGGGCCTTGCGGGCGACCACCTATTAAAATTTCTTAATCCTAAAAGGATTAGGGAATTTTAATGTCAATATTTTCATGGGTAGTGTTTAGAATTCGCTTGCTTCTTCCTAAACTAATATAAATTATCTTCAGGATGTCAATTATACCTATTGTTTACTTAGAAAAACCAAATATAACAATGTGGGTAATTTCAAGAAATATTAAATTTAGGAGTGGTGGGTGGCACGTTTTCCCCGTATCCAATTTCGCTCAAATTTTACCCACATTATTTTTTTAGCAATTGAAATCGTTGTAGGGGGTGGCCCAAACTAAATTCGAAAATATTTTTTTCCTCAAGTATAAATAAGGATCGCCCTAGTGTACAAGAACCAGAAACCTCAAAATGTTTTTTTACTTCATCCACCCCCACTACCACCCCCTATCACCGCCCCCACCCTGCTACCGATGTGGGGTATCGTTTTACGGGTTTTTGGGGTAGAGGATTTTAAATATTATATTATTAAAGTTTCATAAACAATTATTTCCACATACAAAATTTTTTCGTTGTGAGTGACTTAGATAAAAAATCTGGATGTGGAAGTAGTGATTCCTTGGGCAGCGGTTTTTGTATAGAACCTTTTTATGCAGATTTATTTCACGAAGAAATTTTATAAAAGCAAATTAAGGTAAAACCGATAATTTACGAAATATTTGAGAAAAACTGATTTTCGTGACCTTTGACTTTCTGTAACTTTTGTAGCCGCCCAGTTAGCTTTATGGACTTTTGAGAAATTATTTATGACGCCAAAATAAAGAGAATCCCGCTGGAAAATCTTAGATTGGATTTTTTTAGAGGTTTGGAGTTTTTTTTGTATAAAGCGACTGAGCTATTAATCGTCTACTAATGACGTCGATCAGTATGCTATGAAGCATTTTTATTTTTGTACAATATTATCAAAAGATGCTTCTTACAGCACACATTTTTTTATTAGAAACGTGAAGAGATTTTGAGATCACCAGCACTCAGGCCTGTGGGCCTATTGTACATTTGCGACATATATGATCTCCTAGAAAAGACCAGTGCTCTTCACGAAGGACAACATTTCAGGGTAGATCCCGTTGTCTTTGGAGATACCTATACCTTGACGCTTCTAGTGGTGCGCAGTTGCACAGAATATAAGTGATTGTTTTTATCCTCCACTCTACACATCCGAAAAATAGGATCGTCCTTCAACCTCATTGTATGTAAATGTTTATTCAGTGGACAGTATCATGTTATTGTTATAGAACATCCCAAAATCGACCTAAGTCAAAGAATAAATAATTTAATAAAAGACCATTAGAGTGTTATGCCTTGCTTACATTCTTGTTGTTTCTTATTTAGTCATAAGTTTTGTGTTAAGGTACTAAGTTTAGTAATAAAAGAGGCGACCAGCAAGGATTCTGACTTTGACAGAATTCCGACCAGGTGATGGGAGATGTTAAAGTATCTGACAAAATCCATTACTGGTTAGAAATATATAGAAGATTTGTGGAGTGCTGAGTCAGTCATAGATTTAACCCTTAGAGGAGTTCCGGGTCTGTGGTTCTGTTAAAATATAAGAAAGTGTCTTACGGGAGTTGAAAGAAGGGAACGAGTGATTGTCGTATGGATGACGATCAAAGAAAACTGTAAGTTGCATCGTTATCCAAGTATCCTTGGCCGTATTAATTAAATATTATTAAATTAACAATTCCTCCTTGCCTCTTTCTGTTTTTGAAAGTTTGTCTGCTTCTTACACCTTTATTGAAGCGTCCTCCATTCTTCATACAAAGATACTAGCTTATCAATACAGTGGTTTTGTTTTCTAGTGAGAATTCTCGCCTTTTCCCAGAGAATCACAACTTCTTGTATTACAAGTCTGGCACTTTCACGTAAATTCAGCTTCACTTCTCTTAAGTTAAAAAAGTATACTCAAAACTTGTTTATTAGAAGGCAGTTTACTTCCAGTAATCTCGTTTGAAAAATTACCGAGCAAATAAACACTATCACGACCACGCAAATTAATTTGGCGGGACATTGTGCTGCGTGCTGCTCTTTTCACTGAAAATGAGGTACTGAAATGCCTTGATGCACTTATTGCCATACGGGTCGGCGAAAATTACAGTGAGGATTAAGGTTTATGCCGTTCAGGGAGAAACTACTGCAGAGACAAAATTCGAGGAAATAGATCTTAAAACTAGGGCCTTGCGGGCGACCACCTATTAAAATTTCTTAATCCTAAAAGGATTAGGGAATTTTAATGTCAATATTTTCATGGGTAGTGTTTAGAATTCGCTTGCTTCTTCCTAAACTAATATAAATTATCTTCAGGATGTCAATTATACCTATTGTTTACTTAGAAAAACCAAATATAACAATGTGGGTAATTTCAAGAAATATTAAATTTAGGAGTGGTGGGTGGCACGTTTTCCCCGTATCCAATTTCGCTCAAATTTTACCCACATTATTTTTTTAGCAATTGAAATCGTTGTAGGGGGTGGCCCAAACTAAATTCGAAAATATTTTTTTCCTCAAGTATAAATAAGGATCGCCCTAGTGTACAAGAACCAGAAACCTCAAAATGTTTTTTTACTTCATCCACCCCCACTACCACCCCCTATCACCGCCCCCACCCTGCTACCGATGTGGGGTATCGTTTTACGGGTTTTTGGGGTAGAGGATTTTAAATATTATATTATTAAAGTTTCATAAACAATTATTTCCACATACAAAATTTTTTCGTTGTGAGTGACTTAGATAAAAAATCTGGATGTGGAAGTAGTGATTCCTTGGGCAGCGGTTTTTGTATAGAACCTTTTTATGCAGATTTATTTCACGAAGAAATTTTATAAAAGCAAATTAAGGTAAAACCGATAATTTACGAAATATTTGAGAAAAACTGATTTTCGTGACCTTTGACTTTCTGTAACTTTTGTAGCCGCCCAGTTAGCTTTATGGACTTTTGAGAAATTATTTATGACGCCAAAATAAAGAGAATCCCGCTGGAAAATCTTAGATTGGATTTTTTTAGAGGTTTGGAGTTTTTTTTGTATAAAGCGACTGAGCTATTAATCGTCTACTAATGACGTCGATCAGTATGCTATGAAGCATTTTTATTTTTGTACAATATTATCAAAAGATGCTTCTTACAGCACACATTTTTTTATTAGAAACGTGAAGAGATTTTGAGATCACCAGCACTCAGGCCTGTGGGCCTATTGTACATTTGCGACATATATGATCTCCTAGAAAAGACCAGTGCTCTTCACGAAGGACAACATTTCAGGGTAGATCCCGTTGTCTTTGGAGATACCTATACCTTGACGCTTCTAGTGGTGCGCAGTTGCACAGAATATAAGTGATTGTTTTTATCCTCCACTCTACACATCCGAAAAATAGGATCGTCCTTCAACCTCATTGTATGTAAATGTTTATTCAGTGGACAGTATCATGTTATTGTTATAGAACATCCCAAAATCGACCTAAGTCAAAGAATAAATAATTTAATAAAAGACCATTAGAGTGTTATGCCTTGCTTACATTCTTGTTGTTTCTTATTTAGTCATAAGTTTTGTGTTAAGGTACTAAGTTTAGTAATAAAAGAGGCGACCAGCAAGGATTCTGACTTTGACAGAATTCCGACCAGGTGATGGGAGATGTTAAAGTATCTGACAAAATCCATTACTGGTTAGAAATATATAGAAGATTTGTGGAGTGCTGAGTCAGTCATAGATTTAACCCTTAGAGGAGTTCCGGGTCTGTGGTTCTGTTAAAATATAAGAAAGTGTCTTACGGGAGTTGAAAGAAGGGAACGAGTGATTGTCGTATGGATGACGATCAAAGAAAACTGTAAGTTGCATCGTTATCCAAGTATCCTTGGCCGTATTAATTAAATATTATTAAATTAACAATTCCTCCTTGCCTCTTTCTGTTTTTGAAAGTTTGTCTGCTTCTTACACCTTTATTGAAGCGTCCTCCATTCTTCATACAAAGATACTAGCTTATCAATACAGTGGTTTTGTTTTCTAGTGAGAATTCTCGCCTTTTCCCAGAGAATCACAACTTCTTGTATTACAAGTCTGGCACTTTCACGTAAATTCAGCTTCACTTCTCTTAAGTTAAAAAAGTATACTCAAAACTTGTTTATTAGAAGGCAGTTTACTTCCAGTAATCTCGTTTGAAAAATTACCGAGCAAATAAACACTATCACGACCACGCAAATTAATTTGGCGGGACATTGTGCTGCGTGCTGCTCTTTTCACTGAAAATGAGGTACTGAAATGCCTTGATGCACTTATTGCCATACGGGTCGGCGAAAATTACAGTGAGGATTAAGGTTTATGCCGTTCAGGGAGAAACTACTGCAGAGACAAAATTCGAGGAAATAGATCTTAAAACTAGGGCCTTGCGGGCGACCACCTATTAAAATTCCTTAATCCTAAAAGGATTAGGGAATTTTAATGTCAATATTTTCATGGGTAGTGTTTAGAATTCGCTTGCTTCTTCCTAAACTAGTATAAATTATCTTCAGGATGTCAATTATACCTATTGTTTACTTAGAAAAACCAAATATAACAATGTGGGTAATTTCAAGAAATATTAAATTTAGGAGTGGTGGGTGGCACGTTTTCCCCGTATCCAATTTCGCTCAAATTTTACCCACATTATTTTTTTAGCAATTGAAATCGTTGTAGGGGGTGGCCCAAACTAAATTCGAAAATATTTTTTTCCTCAAGTATAAATAAGGATCGCCCTAGTGTACAAGAACCAGAAACCTCAAAATGTTTTTTTACTTCATCCACCCCCACTACCACCCCCTATCACCGCCCCCACCCTGCTACCGATGTGGGGTATCGTTTTACGGATTTTTGGGGTAGAGGATTTTAAATATTATATTATTAAAGTTTCATAAACAATTATTTCCACATACAAAATTTTTTCGTTGTGAGTGACTTAGATAAAAAATCTGGATGTGGAAGTAGTGATTCCTTGGGCAGCGGTTTTTGTATAGAACCTTTTTATGCCGATTTATTTCACGAAGAAATTTTATAATAGCCAAAATTAACGTAAAACCGATAATTTACGAAATATTTGAGAAAAACTGATTTTCGTGACCTTTGACTTTCTGTAACTTTTGTAGCCGCCCAGTTAGCTTTATGGACTTTTGAGAAATTATTTATGACGCCAAAATAAAGAGAATCCCGCTGGAAAATCTTAGATTGGATTTTTTTAGAGGTTTGGAGTTTTTTTTTTGTATAAAGCGACTGAGCTATTAATCGTCTACTAATGACGTCGATCAGTATGCTATGAAGCATTTTTATTTTTGTACATACAATATTATCAAAAGATGCTTCTTAGAGCACACATTTTTTTATTAGAAACGTGAAGAGATTTTGAGATCACCAGCACTCAGGCCTGTGGGCCTATTGTACATTTGCGACATATATGATCTCCTAGAAAAGACCAGTGCTCTTCACGAAGGACAACATTTCAGGGTAGATCCCGTTGTCTTTGGAGATACCTATACCTTGACGCTTCTAGTGGTGCGCAGTTGCACAGAATATAAGTGATTGTTTTATCCTCCACTCTACACATCCGAAAAATAGGATCGTCCTTCAACCTCATTGTATGTAAATGTTTATTCAGTGGACAGTATCATGTTATTGTTATAGAACATCCCAAAATCGACCTAAGTCAAAGAATAAATTTAATAAAAGACCATTAGAGTGTTATGCCTTGCTTACATTCTTGTTGTTTCTTATTTAGTCATAAGTTTTGTATTAAGGTACTAAGTTTAGTAATAAAAGAGGCGACCAGCAAGGATTCTGACTTTGACAGAATTCCGACCAGGTGATGGGAGATGTTAAAGTATCTGACAAAATCCATTACTGGTTAGAAATATATAGAAGATTTGTGGAGTGCTGAGTCAGTCATAGATTTAACCCTTAGAGGAGTTCCGGGTCTGTGGTTCTGTTAAAATATAAGAAAGTGTCTTACGGGAGTTGAAAGAAGGGAACGAGTGATTGTCGTATGGATGACGATCAAAGAAAACTGTAAGTTGCATCGTTATCCAAGTATCCTTGGCCTTATTAATTAAATGTTATTAAATTCAAAATACTTAATTGTGTTTGTGTAAATCTATACCTGAACTCCCCTTAAAATTACCTTCCAAGAGATAAAGGTAAAAAAACACTACAAGTGTACCAAAATTTTGAAAAAGTAAAATAATTTTTCAGCCAGTACCAAAACCAAGCTGCATACATAAACTTTCGAGGAAGTTGTGTGAATTTTTTGACCTATCGATTGCTATTGCACACTCTCAATTAAATGGTAATTGCGAAACCAAAGTCTTCACTCGCCCTTGCCCTACTTGGGAAGGCGTTTCATTGAAATATATAGATTCTTTTAGATATGATATTATATAATATTATTTATTTGTACTTATTTTGAATCTAATCTATAAATGGTATTACTCGAATTGGTGTAGTACTGATTGAATGGTTGACTTTCAATCTTATCTCTCAAGGACTTTTATGTGTTGGACCGGAATTGAGTATCGGGTGTCTCCAGACACCCACAAGTTTGTAACCTAATAACCACGAGGACTCGATAGGGATTTTGGATGAATGAAAATCAGAGATCTGGCAATGGTTAGGTAAATAAGGGGGACGGTAGCTCAGTGGTTTAGCGCGTCTAGCTTGCATACTGGCGTACCTAGCGAAGCAGGTTCAATCCCTGCTCATCGCGAAATTATTTTAATCATAAAATTACCCCCAAGAAGTGGTTCGGACTCCACTATAAGTTGTAGGGCCTGATTTCTATTTACCTAACACAAAATCATTCTGAACTTTCAAGGAGTTACTTCGGTGACTTGAGAAGCGGTTAAGAAAACATTTTAAGAAAACATAAGACAAAGTGTATCAAGAGAGAAACCAATTTTGGAGACAGCGCCGTTAGCAATCTACGGTAAGTTTTTACCTTTCTCGTCTGTCAAACATCTCATATATATATATATATATATATATATATATATATATATATATATATATATATATATATATATATATATATATATATATATATATATATATATATATATATAGAACCCGCCTGGGAGTGGAATACCACATACGGGAGAACGCGACTGGTGCCCTTTAATAAATAAATAAATTGATGTCGCGTCCTTCAGACGCAGTGTGTGGGGTTCTTCTACATTATCAGGCCTACCATCCGTCTTACTTAAGAAATTTCGACGCTTCAGCACCAGCTTACTTGATGCAAATATACTTTAATGATATCCTCCCCACATACACACATAATCATCACACTATCGAAAAACGGCGAATAAAAGTGGTTTTTGGCCGTTTAAAGGAGTGAGTGTGGTTAAAAACTTCTCCCACTATTGTTTTTGGATTCAGTACTCTCAAGAATGGGGATGAGTATTAAAACCAAAAGAGAAAAAGAAATCAATTTCCCACCCATTGAAAGAGTTGTTACAACCCCTCCACCCGGAGCTGTTACAGTTCACCCTGACAGACCATCAAACTTTCCTTTGTCAATAAACCTTCATAAAAACTTCATATAGGTATTCCTTCCCAAACACGCATTATCATTCCACCATTGAAAGATGGCGTAAAGTTCTTGCCCTTTTGAGGTTGGGGTGGTTAAAAACTTCTAACACGCATCACGTGCTTACAAAAAATATTAAAGAAAATTGGTAACAGAAAACAACCTTTTCTTACGCCTTTACCAACTTTAGATTTCTCGGATTAAGTGTTGTCTATTTTCACCAAAAGCAGAGTTTATTCCCACAGTCTGCGAATAATGGAGACCAGATGTTTGAGTGTCCCCAAATTCAATAATATAGTCCATAGTTGGTCGAATTCTAGATTGTCAAAATACAATAGTCTAGGAAAGAAAGGTACATAGGCACGTAATATTCTCTTGCTATTTCGCTAACTTGTCGCAAATTAAGTATTTGATCTCTAGTACAGGGTCCGTTAATAAATTCTGCTTGTTCAGAAGGTATTTGTCAAAGTATCATGTCCATCATATTCTACAGAGGTATCATATAACCTAGGATATGATTTTATCATGCGTCTCTTTAAATATTTCACAAACATTCATAAATCTCATAATTGATGGCAACGTGTTCTCCATATTTTAATTGTACTTCAACCGGCAACACAGGTCAAATATTATAATATATGCATGCACAAATAGGATTGTTGTTTAATTTTAATCTAATTCAACTTCGCTATAAAGTAGACCATGAAAATAATTAATTTGTATACGTTTGCCTTTTCCATTTCCTTTATCATTTTCGAGGAATAAAGAATTCCTAAAAGAGTTTTTTAATTACATTTAAAACATGCGGTCTTGAAGAATTAAATTTATCAGACAAATTATTTTCAACACAGAGAAGTCCAGGCAGGGAGGGAAGAGGAACGATGCCGGCTTCAGTACAGTGAAGTAAAATAAAGTAACAAATACAAAAGTTAATTAAAATCCTTATATAATTTCGAGAAAATGCTTTGAACCACGCAATGACTTTCAACTTCCAAGAAGAACATTAAATTAGAAAAGCTCAAATCGTTCCAGCCAACAAAATGGAATGAGTTGAAAGTTTTCAATGAATGTCTAACGAGGTATTATTCTTCACCATTTAACCTAATCATCATATCACTTTGTAACGCGGAAAGTCTTCTTACTTACTTTTTGGCTATAACTTTAGAAATAAAAAGGTCTTTGCCAGAGGCGCCCACATTTATTTTATTGTCAAATACGCACATCTCCGTTTCGAATATAAAAGCAGGGAATATTTTGAAATAGACAGTACGTGGAAACTAGCTTTAAAAATAAATAGATTTGGAAGCTTGGGACATTATATTTATCTTAGCATAACATTGAATATATCCCTGAGTGCTACTGTGATGAGATTCGGTACTTTATTAAATAAATATCCAAGTAGAAACTAACGTTAAGAACAAATAGATTTTGAAGTTCGGGATATCACATTTATTTTAACAAAATATTAAAAACTTATCGCCCCAAAGGAAACCTTCAGCCGATAGTTTTCTGAGTATTATGTTAAATATACAGGGTGATTCACAAGCAATGTGCCATAGTCTAATGGCAGATAAATCCCTTTAAGGTAAGTCTAAATCAACAAGGAACGAAATTTTTTGGCCACTGGTTAAGGATTTTGATCTGAAAATTCAAAGAGCTATATCTCCGCAACGGTTGGATGTAATCAAAAGAAATTTACCAGTAACATGCTGAGCTGGAACTTGTTTGAATGGCCTACTTGGTTTTGAGAAATCCAGGGCCAGACTCGGAAAAATCTGCCCTCCCCGTTTTTGATAAAAAAGTACATTTTTCTAATCTCATTCTTGGAAAACTATTAGCGGATTCGGAAAGTTCAGAAAATATGCTATCAAACTAGCGATTCAATTTTGACGGCACACCTAAACCGTTCGGCAAAAAAATTACACAACAATTTAGCGCATCACGACTAACAATTTGACCTGAAAATATTTATGGAACAGTTTAATGGGGTTTATTCAAATGCTTCAGATCTATATCCTTTCTAAGACTTAAACCGTTCTACCTAGTCTATAAGAAGGAAGACAATATAAGAAAGATACCTACACAGTTTTATTTTGAAATTGAAAAAATAGTAACATATATGTTTATCATTACCTTGACAACAAAAATTATTTTGACAATTTGGTGTTCTAATTATTATTCCTCGATTTCTTCGTATTTTCAAGATGCCAAATTGGTTTACTTGTGCTAAATTATGTGTATAGCACACACGCTAGGTATTCCTTAAATTCGTATATGGAGGGCATTGAAAGCGGGACGGTTGTATTCTTACCACGTCTAAAAGGTCCAACGTCTCGAACTAAGTGATGAAGCCGTACGTCTTCTGATGGATAGTGCATCGTAAACGAACTTTGTCCAGAATTCTTTTCACCGACCAAGCCCACACTCGAGTCGGAGTGTGGAATTCTAGAAATTCACACATTTGGTACCACGACAATCCTCACGCCGTTGTCCAGAAAAATTCTCAGCACAAGTTGTCCCTTAATGTAGTGGAGTAGTGAACATTGATAGGACTGCATTCTTTTGAAGGCCGATTGACTCGAGAAATCTACTTTGATTTCTTCCGGACCATTTCGCCCAATTTATTATTGGCGCAAAATCAATCATGGGACATGGCCTCATTTCTCACTCCAGATCCGGGAGCCTCTCAACAATGAGATTTCTAACCGCTGGATCGGTCGCAGAGGTTCTCAATCTTGGCCACCTAGGTCTACTAACTGTTTTCGATTACTATGTTTGGGGCCACATTAAATAATAACAAGTGTAGAGCACAGAAGTTACCACCAGAGAGGAACTACGGCAGGGGGTAGTGGCAGCCTCTGATGACATAAGGAACCACAGACAAACCATTGGGAAGGCCACACGACATTTATTGGTGCGGTGCAGGAAATGTATCGAAGTTGGGGGAGGACATTTTGAGAACCTCATCTAGTTTGAATTGAAGCATTCCTTAATAATTAATATTATGATGTTAAGTTTATGAAGAATTACCTATTGTTTATTAAAAGGGTTATCACATTTACATGTAGATTATACACATAATCCATTCAGATTTTATCACTTTAAAGAGATAGATTATATACCATAGTTCAGAACAATTAAAAAATTGCACAAGTACGACCCTGTATTTTTCTTGCTAGGTAAGTTCTTTGTTATGTACTATGTGGTTTTATAAGGGATATGGATCTGAAACATTTGAACAGACTCTACCAAACTGTTCCATAAATAATGCCCGGTCAAAGTGTTAGTCGTGATGCCCTAAATTGTTTTGTGATTTTTTTGCCGAAACACACTAACCTGTTAACATAGAGTCAACCCAATTAACAGTTAGCTACAGAGCAATGATCATCACATAATTCATGGCAAGCATCTTCGGATGGAAAGCCTGTGCCTAGGCTCATATGCTACTAATGCTTATCATTTCATTTCAACTTTCAATATTTTTTATCATAGCATTCAACAGCTAGCATTGCAATTGGAAACATCGAAGTGGAGAAATAATAAACATCTCTATTTTTATTTTTGACATCATTTTTGAATTTCGTCATATTAACAGTTTAATTATTGGACATAGCTTTTTCTTGTTATTAGCAATTTACGCTTTTTTACATTTGTATTATGAACTTTTAGGATGAATTATTTTTGTTCTTGAAGAATATGTTATTGAATGGCACGTTATTAACACTTTAAGTGATGGCAACTGTCTGTTAGGTGCTGTTTTTCATTGTTCGTTTAATAATGACAAACATCATCATGAAATTCTCATCTGAGTTGTCAAAAAAATAAATTGAAATTAATGGGAATGAAGGTTTGGTTTTTGGTGATCCATCTTATAGACTGTCCATAAATTCAACCGAATAAGAAAATTTGTTATGGTTAATACGTTGGTTGTGTTGAATTATATTGCATTAGTCAATTATTTTATATATACGTCGTATAGAGACGATAATAATGAAAGGTTTGACTACAATAATGCGGGAAATACTATGTGGAATTTACTTATTTTCGGAAATGTACGTATTAGTGTTTTAGAATTGCATCCAATGTCCAATATTATGCAAGATTGAGTCTCCAATGTTAAGGAAAATTCTCGATATAACGACGTGCAAGGTACCACTCCAAATAGACGTAAATAACAATGACATTAACTGGTCGCATGGAAAAACAAATGAATGAACACGAAAACGTGTACAATAAGAAAAACAAAAACCTTTTTTACAATAACAATATTGATATACCCTTGGATTTTAAAAATGTTTACAACTTGGAAAGGGGAGCTTCATTGAAAAAATTGAGTTTGAAAATTCCATCCATTATTGTATATCAATCAGATTTGTCCAAACCAATAGATTGATCGAGGGCGACCATGTACCTGATAGCATGATATCCAGACTTAACCTGAATAGCAATTGCTACATATGCTAATGGTAATAATCTAATACCTATGTAATTTGAGCAATTCCATATTATTATTTTTTTAATTACGATCTGATCATTTCCTCGAAAGTTACTACGACATTTGTGCTGAAATGTACGGAAGAAGGCTGATTTTGGCGTTCGCGCATTGGCTTACGATCCCATAACTTTGATTCTTATGTTACGCGGAAACGATTGTATGTACAAAATTTATTGTAGGGACATTTTAACCTCCCCATAATAAAATTGTGTGGGGGTTACTACAATTAGTCCAAAATCGAAAATTGAGATAACATCAAATCTTTAGGTTTTGAGGTCTCAGGAACCCAAAAAAGTGGTTTTTGAAAAATGTCTGTGTGTGTATGTGTGTGTGCGTGTGTTTGTGTGTTAGCACGATAGCCGCGAAGCTACTAAATGGATTAGGATGAAACTTTGCATGAGGATTTCTTTAGTGCTCCAGAAGATCTGAAAAGGTTTTGGTTGAGATCGGATTACGTTTAGCACCGTTTTGGCATAACAAGTTGTTTATTTTATGATTACTTACAATTTGTAATTGAGCCACTGAAAAGCAGTAAAAATTACGATTTCAACGATATATCTTACTTGCTTCCTTTCGATTTGGTTTCCGTGAAAAAAATTAAAAATGATTCGTTATATGTGCACACATGATAGCATCCAAAAAATATTATTGGTATTATTGTTAGGGGAAAATGTATTTTGCTATCTGTCAAAAATATTTGGGTTGGTAACCTTTGTGAATGTTGATTTATAGGTTATGGTACGTGACGTCACAGCTAACCTCAAAAATATATATTTCTTAAGATTTAAGAATATTATGTAGCTATTATGAACATTTCTGCCTGGTTCCCGTACTTTCAACTAAAATCTAGTACAGTGTAATGCTTCTGAAGTTCTAAATACTTTGTCCTAATAAAATAGGACTCTTCTTGTAGGTTGGAAATCTAACTTGTAATTAGCAGTCTATTTTTATTAATCAATAAAATTATTTACGTGAATTTTTAAATATTTGCTTGGAGCGAGGCTTGGAGCCACTGTGGCTCTAAGCTAAAAATGCGTATACAAACATTCAAAATGAGAATAAACTTGAAAAATTCAAACATTATGTCCCTAAATATCATAACCTAAAAATCAACATTCATAAAGCTTACCAACCCAAATATTTTTGACAATTTTAAAACTTATTTTAGTTGGTTTCTTTAAAGATAATAATTGTTTATAGCCGTGTTTGGATATTACGTCTGATTGATGGGACGCGTCACAATCGTTCATTTAATACAAATCGAGTTAACCGAGCTAAATCTGAAACGTTCGAATATTGCAAAATAAAGGTCTCGGACGAAGCTCGACTTGCTCGGACCTTTTTGATCGAGCAGGAAGATTTTAATTTGACGCGTGCGTAGTCTGCTTGAATTGTCCATAATATTATTGACTTGTTGAGATTAGAGTGTCATTTGGGCTAAATTCTGTGTTATTTTTTTTGCTATCCAATGTTTTACAAAAGCTTCGAAACCGGCAATTGATTAACATGCAACATAAACAAACATGAGATGTTATGTTTTAACAGATTGCTTGTAGTCCACTTCAGTTCGTTCGATATTTGTTTATGAAATAAATGGCTCTAAAGTTACGTGTAATTTATCTGTTTGCTCAGTGCTCTGATTTCCGATGTAATATCCAAAGACAGCTTATAAAAATCCACCGTGTGGGGAGGTTCCAGCCGCTTCCAGTAATTATATGCTCTTCAATATTGCCTTTATGATTTTTTCTTTTAGCGTATTTTAAAAGTCATTTAAAAAAAAATTATTGGCAGCTTGATGCCATTTTGTTTTATGTTGCAATCATGGTAACCTTGAGAACTTTTTAAATATTTTTCTACTTGCAAAGGCTTACTTCTAGGCAAAGTTCACATAAGGAATATTTGTTCCAGCTCAGAAGCCCTTGGAACTGGGTTAAACAACATCACATTTACAGTAAAATTATGATAATGTAGTAACTAGGGTCCAAACTGTTGGGACACGTTATAAAGTAACAATACTAACAATATACTGGATAAGGATAATAGAGAAATATGGAATTACGCATCCGGTATACCCTTTTTCATTGCCTTTTGCGGAGCTAGCACTAAATACTTTGTAATTCTGTTTATTTAATAATAACTCAACTTTACATGGATCTGCGTACCATTTCCAATTATTTTCGACGTACATCTGGTTTAAAGTACGTATATTTCATTTCAACTAATGCACGTAAATGAAACTCATATCTTTGGAAAGTTACAATCTGGAAATATAATTTTCGTTATAGTAATTGGTTAGTAATTTAATTTCACAACTCTGGCATGAAATTTGTAAAGAGTGGTTAAGGGGATACGCTCAAAAGTACGCAGTTTAAATTGGCATGCTAATATACAAAATTCTGCTATTCATGTACATAATAAGTAAGTTAACTGTTAACCTATATATTTGCGCTCAAAGTAAGGAAAATGGCTGTACGAAAGTCTTGCTCAATGTCAATCAAAGAGGGGCATGTTAGATTTTTTCATTGTAAACGACCAGAAGTTGCAATCGGACGTGGCCTACTGCGAAGATCTATTTGATTAATTTAAGACTACGGTTAATTTAAGACTACTACTAAAAATTAAAAAAATAGACTCTGCTACTTTATTCAACAAGAAATAAAAATTGCTCGGAAAAAATATAAAGCAGAGTTGTCATATGTAAAAAAAATAAGTAAATGGGCGTTATAATAAAAATTTCGGAATTGTCCAAAGAGGTATGTGGAGCGTTATTAACGACAACGTAAATGGGGAAAATAAAAATATAAAAACTACCCTAAATGCAACCGATTTGAGTAATTATTATGTAGAGGTTGCAGAAAATATTACCAAACAGCTACCTGATATAAATCATACATAACAACACTACCTAACCATACAAAACATACAGATGAACATATTTAAATTCAGAGAAGTAGGATATATTGAGGTATGAGAAACTTTAAATGTGCTGAAAAATAATGGTAGCAAAGATGTTTAAGACATCAAATATACAATAATTAGATACGTCAAGGATATTCTAATTTACCCTTAACTAAATTATTTAACATATACATTACAGAGGGTACATATCCAGACTGCTTTAAAGTTGTTAAAATAATATCAATATATAAAAAAGATTCAGCAGACGACTCAGTAAACTACCGGCCAATATCGTGGCAACCAGTAGTTTCAAAAATATTCGAAATTTTTCTGAGAAAATAAATCTGTGAAACGCCGTAATAATTGATAGTCAGTTTGGTTTCAGAACGAGTCGCTCAACTTCTCTAGCTATTTTAAAATTAATAGATAATGTCGCAGAAGTATTGGAAAATAAAAACTACATCAATTTTTTGCTGCTTAAGTAAAGCTTTCATTGTATTTCTAACGATATATTGTTAGACAAATTACATTTCTATGGTTTCATTGAGGTTAGCTTAAAGATGATAACATCTCACTTGTCAAGTACAAGACAGAGTACATTTTTTAATAAAGTAATTTCCGACCTCTTACCAATCAATCACGGTGTACCACAGGGATCTGTAATGGGACTGGTGCTGTTCATTATTTATATTAACGACTTAATTTATGGAAATGTAAATTGCAGTACCATATTATATGCCGACGACACCACAATAATCACTAAAGATAATAATATTAGTGTTTACTGCATAATACGGCCAATAGAGCAGTATATTTTCAAAACTGGTTCACAGCAAATAAACTACTATTAAATGAAAAAAACAACAAACATGGTATTTTCATACCGTAATTTACATAGCGTAAGAAACCCGGATTATACGAAATTTTTTGGAGTGTACTTAGATCCTTTCTTTACCTGGGAGTACCAAACAGATATTATGGTTAAAAAACTTAATAAGACTTTATACTTAATAAGAAATCTTGTACATGTCGTACCAATGCAAGTAGTAAGAACAGCCTTCTTCAGTCTTTTTCAGTCGGTAATCAGTTATGCAATCATCACTTAAGGTCATTCGGCACATACCGGTCGAGTATTTTCTATACAGCGTCACGCCATTCGTTCTATGTGTTTTATGGGTTTTAGAGAGTATGTTAGGGAGAAATTTAGGATATAAAAATTTTAATTTTGCCCTTTATATATATTTATGAATGTCTTTTGTTTGCTAAAATGGACTTAAATCTATATAGTCTTGTAAGTATAATATACATTCCCATAATACCAGAAATAATGGTCACATTAAAATAAATTATATAAGACTAAACCACAGTCGAGGTGCCAAAAATTATTACGGACCATTATTTTTTAATAAACTACCAAAGACAATTATAAATCTATATTTTAAGCAATTCAAACAAAAGATAAAAGGAATTCTTATAGAAAATGCATTTTATAATTTTGATGAGTTCTTAAATGTAGACAAAAATTATTAATTTTAATTTGTTATGACAGTGTATCTTTGTATATCTAACCAAGTACGTATATTTTTGTTTGTAATTATGCACCTGTTTTCTCTTAATATTTCATGTTTTATATATATCTTAATGTATGTATGTACCAATTTTTACTTCATTATCATTTTAAACATTGTGTATTATAATGACGTGTCTGATTGTGTGATTACACTGAAAAGGCAAAAGAACTTGTTTCAAAAAACTACAGGGATATTTATATATGCGGTGACTTTAATGTGGATAAGTTAAAAAATAGCAGAGAAAATCATATTCTGCACGATCTGTTACAAAGTTATGGTTTGAAATCATTAATTAATGAACCAACAAGAGTTTATTGTGGTGAAACAGGTATTTCTCGGACAGCAATTGACTATGTTATAACCAATAAAAATAATTCTAGATATTCACTACTAGATCCAGGAATATCAGATCACTCAGCACAAATTTTACATTGCTCTACAAAAACAAATAGTGAAAATAATATCCAAAGAGAGAGATCAATAAACACTCGCAGAACGTTCAACGATAACTCAATAAAAAATTTTCAATTTTATTTTAAGAATGTACCGGAAATTTTAACTCGCGCAGATAGTATATATGATATTGACGAATATTTTGAATTGTTCTGGACTGAATTTAATCACTGCTTTGAACTCTCATTTCCCAAAAAATGTATCAGGACCGCCCTAAAACCTAATAAAAAGGAACATAAATTTACATTCTCCCCTGAACTTCAAGCTGAGTCACAAAATATAAAAGAATTAAACAGATTAAAAAAAATCATGCATGATGAAAACCTAAACAAACAATATAAACTTAAGAAAAGCCAATACAACAAGAACATCATAAAAGAAAGACAACTGCACAATAAAAAAATCATAGAAAATTCCCATAACAAAACTAAAACCTTGTGGGAAATAGTAAAGTCAAATTTAAACAGCCCTAAAATGCTCGAAAAAATCTCTCTAAATTATGAAAATGTTATCATAACAGATCCTCGTAAATTGTCCAATATTTTTGCAGATCATTATGCTTCTTCAATAGAAAAAAAACTGTCTGAACATTTTAATGTAAGGTCTGACGAATGTACGCACTCAAATATAAATAATGATACCATGTTTTTTCATCCGGTCACACCAGAGGAAATAAGTGACATAATCATAGGGCTTCCTAACAAAAAATCCACTGGGGAGGATGAGGTACCTATAAAGTTAATAAAGGAGTGTAGGCTTGAATTTTCAAATTGCTTTGCTAATATAATAAACAAATCAATTGTATTAGGTAAATTTCCAGAAAAGCTAAAAACAGCCCTCATAATTCCGGTATTCAAGAAAGGAGATAAAAGTGATGTAAAAAATTATAGGCCTATTTCCCTACTCAGTGTATTTGCCAAAACCATAGAAAAAATTGTGGCAGTTAGACTCACACAATTTCTTAATAATAAAAATCTATTAACTTCATCACAGCATGGTTACAGAAATAAATTCTCTACCGAAACAGCTGCAACTGAATTAGTACAAAATATTTGCAACGAGATTGACGCAAAAAACTATGTAATGGGGGTGTTTTTTGATCTCTCTAATGCTTTTGATACCCTGGATATACCCTTCATTAGTAAGAAACTCTTTAATCTAGGCATACGTGGTGTCCTAAATGACTGGATAGTTTCTTATTTAACAAATAGAAAACTTCTTGTGAAAATCGAAAAGGAATCATCAGAAAAACATAATGTGAATATTGGAACTCCACAAGGCAGTATACTGGGCCCTCTGTTATTCCTGTTATTTGTCAATGACCTACCACAGCATTTTGAGACTGTAAGAGTTTACATGTACGCGGATGATACATCATTTATAGTATCCGCAAAAGGCTTAACAGAATTGAGAGATAAAGTCAATGATATCTTACTAATGTTTGACAATTGGTGTTTTAAAAATCGCCTGATTATAAACTATGACAAATCAGTTTGTATTAACTTTAAAACAAAGCAAAGAAATGTAAATTTTAATTTTAATTTAAGTTTTAATAATCATCCAGTAATTTTACAGACAGAAACAAAATTCCTCGGAATACTACTTGACGAGAACATTAGTTGGTCCAGACATATCGACTACTTATCCTCTAAGTTGGTACAATCCTGTTTTGCTATTTCTAATTTAAAAAATAATTTAGACCAAAAATCTCTACTTTCGGTATACTATGCACTAATTTACTCAAAATTATCATATAACATAATAGTGTGGGGTCAAAGTGTGGATATTCAGAGAATATTCATACTACAAAAGAGAATATTAAGAATTATATTTAACATCGACTTCCGAGAATCTTGTAGAACAACATTTAAAAATGAGAACATTCTTACTTTAGTGTCTATTTATATTTACAAACTATTAACTTACATTCACATAAACAAACACAAATTACCAATATCTAAACATCAATACGCCACACGAAATAATGATGATATCTATATAAATAAATATAATCTAACAACTTACAGAAAATCACCTATTTGTGCAGGCAGCTATTGTTACAATAAACTACCACCGAATATTAAAAATATAAATAACATCAATAAATTTAAAGCAGAGCTAAAACGATTTCTGATTTCAAATTGCTTCTATACTTTGCAGGAATACAATTCTTTTTGACTTCATCCTCAACTCGCACTTTGTTTACTTCCGCACATTATACTATCCGTATGTATTTGTGTATATATGATATTGTAAGTGTATGTGTGTCTATATAGGCGTGTGTATATATGTATATTTACATTTATGTTTTTGTGTTGTTTGTACTAGTATATGTATGATATATGTATACTATTATTTAGTTTTCTATATTTATTATGTACCTTTTAATTTGTATTTTTTGACGTATTCTATCCAATGTATTATTGGCCGAAGGAATGAATAAATTTATTATTATTATTATTATTATTATTATTATTTGAATAGTTTGCACCAACACAGCACAGTTCACTTTCAAAGACAGTCACTAAGTACATAGTCAATATATTTTTTATTTTTACTGTTGAAATAGGTATTCGCAGTCGCCAACGCTCTGATATACCTTTCATTAATTTCATAACACTTTTATTAAATATGAGCATTTTACACTAAAGTAAAATTAATCTACGTAAAATCTGTTCAAACCTGAGAGACACTCTGTATATGAAAGTTCCAATATTTTATAGATTTTCATATTTCTATGTGCTTAATTAAACGCTTCAGTAATATTTAGCTATACTATTTTCATAAAACGTAGTTTTTATATAAAAAGACAGTTTGCATATATCTGGCGTTCACCCTGTGAGGCGGATATGCCTCGATTTCAATAAAGGTATTCTACCACACTAGTTTACTTATTTGAAATAAAAGTTTTATGTCTAACAGATATTCGTTTTTTTTTTCTACGATGATTACTAAATATTTTTGTCTTAATTTATTAGATTTATTTGGTTTAAACAAATAGGTATAAAATAGAACATTGACGATCATGTGATAGCGAAGAGAGCGACATTGAAAGTCTGATATCAAACGATGCCCAAGAATAAATACATTGTATTAAAGTAATGTAAATAAAAGTTCCTTTGCATTGATTTTTAAATATGTATTTTTCTCTAGTTATGTTAACTTATCTTATATAATATATTTATTATTAAGCACGAAAGTTTTTTGTTAACTAAATAGGAAAAAAAAGGTTATTGAAATATATAATACAGCATTAAATACATTGAATTAAAAAAATATCAGCTGAGTCTGTCATAAGGGAAAAGCTGTCAGCTTTTGTTGTGAAAACAATGCACGATGTTCGATAGATATGACCCACGCGCCGCGCGCTAGCTGCGAACTACAATGTTTACGGCGTCAGCTGACGACCTTTCCCCTCTCTTACCATCAGCCGACTCAATGTTTCGTCAAGTACATTTATACATATTGTTATATAACAAAATTTGAACTTTGATGAAATTACTAAAATTTAAACTTTTAATTAACATGTTTATATGAGCAGCGGAAGTATTATCTACCGCCATTTTAACAGCTGACTATGATTTTTATCACTTTTTAATTTTATTGTACAATATACATTTTAACTTTGATGGTAGGTTTTTATTTCAATAGATTTTTTACGCGTGGGTGGCATTCTCGTAGCTTCCCCTATCGCAGGTGGTCCAGCTGACCGCCGTTTCTTGTATGTACACTATAAACTACTACATAAATGAAAATCAACCTTAATGATATGAGTGCCAAAAATGTTCGCTGACTCCCGGACTATTAGTGTTTTCATTTCAAGACTGATTAAACAAGGTAAAAGTAAAACTGTTTGATTATTTTTGAATGACAATATCGCCACACTGTAAAACCAATGCCAATGATACGATAAGTGAGCGCGATATCCTTGCCCCTACCGTCTTTTTTTTATAATTGTACTGTCTAAACTGAAAACATTGCCTATTTGTAATTAATTTTAAATAAAAAAATAGGTTTGAACTAGAAAAAAAAATTATACGGCTTTTTTACTTACTTTGGGACAGCATATCATCCTGCAAAATATTTGTACGTGTACAACAGACACCCACTGCTTACTGTCCAGGTTTTACTGTTATCGATACAGTAGTTCAGAAGTAATGATAAAAGCATTCTTCAAGATTTAATTTTGAAGGGAAAATAGTCACGATAGGCATCTTAGGAAACAAATTTACAGATACCAGTAGTGTTATTTTGATCCAAACTGCAATATTTCGATGTATTGCTTCATATCCCAAAACACCCTATATACAGGGTGGACCAGATTAGATGGGATTTGAGGTTTTCACTAAAACTATGGCAGATATACCAAAAATAAGCTCCTGAGCTCGATTTTCGAGAAACAAGTAATGGCGCAAACCGCGATCGTCTGTCTGTCTTTTTCGACTACCAAGCTACAGAGCTTTTTTTAGAAAAGTGGCATTTTTGGGTGACCTCTATATCTATATATCTATATCTCTATATCTCAGTTACCAAGTGTTGAATCGAAAATCAAGTAACACATTCTTAAGGCACTTTTATGAGTAGAATTTAGGGTTTGGGAAGTCTCGACATTCTCAAAGTCCCGGGACACGAGACATCGCAGGATAAAATCCCAGAATGTCCCGGGACTTCGAGACTTTTCAAAATAAAATTAGAATCGAGTTCATTATTGGCGAGATGTATTAATAAAATCACCATTTTACTAAACATCAACATTTGTTGAACTTAAAATCAAATTCCAACATTTCTAACGTTAATTAAAGTCTAAACAATAAGTATGTTCAATTCTCATACACAGATTCATTTTTTGGTAATAAAATTTTATAATTATAAAAGCATAAAACAGACTTAGGAAAGTACGAAAGGAACCGCAGGTTCGGACATTTGGTTCACGCACTCGCTCAAGGGGGCGGTGCACAGTGGCGAGAAATGCCAGTGTTCCACCCAAATTACTCTAGAGGTCGTAAATTTTAAGTTATTGAGACATTCTTTTTTTTAAAATGTTCGTCTTGAATTTACCTATCGATCCCTCTAGCCGGATTTTGAAATTTCATTTTTCATTTTTTTTTAATTTTTAATAGAAAATCATATTTTTACAAAAAATACTGCTTTTTTCTATTAAATTTATTCTAACGGGCCGTAAATTTGACTTTTCGTAACAAATTTTTTTTTAAATCTTCGTCTTTTAATCAGCTATTGATCTGTCTAGATGAATTTTTGATTTAGTTGTTGACAACTGTCAAAATTACTGTCAAATATAAAAAAATACGATTTTTAGATAACTAATTCATACAATAACAGGTTGGTGTTCAGAAAAATATATATATAGTGTTTTCAATGTACCTGGTTCCGAAGTTGACAGGAAAATCTGTATTTCTAAATTTGGCAGCTGCCATAATTGTTGTCAAATTTCCAAAGATAGATGGAAGAGCTTATTAATTTTAAAAATACCCTGTAAATGTATAGAAAAATAGATATATATTGTTTTTGATCTGTTTGATTTAGTAATTGGCAGGAAAATATGAGTTTTAAATTTGGCAGCTGTCATAATTGCTGTCAATTTTCAAGATATAGAGGTAACACCTTATTAATTTTGAATAATGCACTATAAATGTATATAAAAATAGATATATATTGATTTTAAACTGCCAGATTTAGTAATTGACAGGGAAATATGGTTTTTAAATTTGTCAGCTGCCATAATTGCTGTCAAATTTCAAAAAATAAAAGTTAGAGCTTATTAACTTTAAAAATACCCTGTGAATATATAGCAAAACGGATACAAATTGTTTTTAATGTACCTGGTTCCGAAGTTGACAGGAAAATATGATTTCTAAATTTAACAGTTGTCATAATTGCTGTCTCATTTCAAAATAAGAGCTTATAAATTTTAAAAACACCCTATAAATGTATAGAAAAATAGATATATATTATTTTTGATCTGTCTGATTTCGTAACTGATAGGAAAATATCGTTTTTAAATTTGGCAGCTGACATAATTGCTGTCAGTTTTCAAAACATGGAGGTAAGAGCTTATTAATTTTAAAAATACCTTATAAATGTATAGAAAAATTGATGTACATTATTTTTGATCTATCTGATTTCGTAAGTAATAGAAAGATATAATTTTTAAATTTGGCAGCTGCCATAATTGCTGTCAAGTTTTAAAGTGTGCAGATTAGAAGTTATTAATTTGAAAAATACCCTTTGAATGTATAGACAAATAGATACATATTATTTTTTATCTTCCTAATTTATGAATTAACAGGAAAATATTATTTTTAAATATGGCAACTGCCAAATTTAGAAATCATATTTTCTTGTCAACTTCGGAACCAGGTACATTAAAAACAATTTGTATCCGTCTTGCTATATATTCACAGGATGTTTTTAAGGTTAACAAGCTCTAACTTCTGTTTTTTGAAATTTGACAGCAATTATGGCAGCTGACAAATTTAAAAACCATATTTTCCTGTCAACTACTAAATCTGGCAGTTTAAAAACAATATATATCTATTTTTATATACATTTATAGTGCATTTTTTTAAATTAATAAGGTGTTACCTCTATATCTAATATTTTCCTGCCAATTACTAAATCAAATAGATCAAAAACAATATATATCTGTTTTTCTATACATTTATAGGGTATTTTTAAAATTAATAAGCTCTTCCATCTATCTTTGGAAATTTGACAATAATTATGGCAGCTGCCAAATTTAGAAATACATATTTTCCTGTCAACTTCGGAACCAGGTACATTGAAAACACTATATATATTTTTCTGAACACCAACCTGTTATTGCATGAATTAGTTATCTAAAAATCGTATTTTTTTATATTTGACAGTAATTTTGACAGTTGTCAACAACTAAATCAAAAATTCATCTAGACAGATCAATAGCTGATTAAAAGACGAAGATTTTAAAAAAAATTTGTTAGGAAAACTCAAATTTACGGCCCGTTAGAATAAATTTAATAGAAAAAAGCAGTATTTTTTGTAAAAATATGATTTTCTATTAAAAATTAAAAAAAATGAAAAATGAAATTTCAAAATCCGGCTAGAGGGATCGATAGGTAAATTCAAGACGAACATTTTAAAAAAAAGAATGTCTCAATAACTTAAAATTTACGACCTCTAGAGTAATTTGGGTGGAACACTGGCATTTCTCGCCACTGTGCGGTGGTGAGAAGCTACCATCCGTGGGAATATGCCTGAACGTCTCTAGGGCCGTATTCACTCTAGTCGAAGTTGGCAACGATATCTCTTGGAGTTCCGAGAGTCGAAAGGGTCAAAACAATGTGACTTTACTAGGCCGTTGCGGTTCGCCACGATTGTCACACTAGCCCTATCAATTAGACTTTTTTCTAGTTTAATAAAATATTCTTTTTAAAAAATTAGTGCATTAACAACTTTGTTCGACAATCTGTTTCTGATTTTTGTAATAATGCCTCCGGAAAGAGAACACTCTCTTGTTTTCAACAGATGTCGGTTTTATTGTGTACAGTAAATTAAGTACACACGAGTATCAAGTAATTACTCGTTAAACTAACAGACAGTGACTGAGTGCGGGAGCCTGAGCTAATGAAGCTTATTATGACCATTTGTTAATAGAATTATTACAAGCGTGACTCGAGTCTCGACCCGAAAGTCCCGGGACACGAGACAGTTAAATTTGGGAAAAGTTCCGGGACTTCGAGACACGAGACGTCCCGGGACCCAAACCCTAGTAGATTCGTTGCTGATAAGAAGAAAATTATGCATGCCTCAGTTTTCGAGATAGGCATAACTAGTGTTTTTTTAAATGGAACATCCTGTAAATTATTTCATTATTCGATCACAACTTAAATTAGCTATCCAACGATATATCATATGTCATATTTATCTCTAGAAAAAGTGGTTAATTTTCGAATAATATAATATATTTGTCAGGAGGCCATGGAAAACTATTAACAACACTTCTTATAATATAAAATAATTTTGCCAAAAACAGAAAAAAGTAAACTACGATAAATTTTCGAATTGTCTTCTATTGACATCTATGCATTTTTGACACCTTCTCCTTACAGCATTTGTTGCATTTCCAATCATGACAGGAGTTATTGTCTGAAACGCAGCTAATTTTTTGTTTTCCAATTTTTCTTTGTTATTAGAACGTTCTCTCTATATAATATTTGTTAAATAACCCCAAAGCCAAAAGTCGGCAGGGGTTATATTGGGTGACCTAGCTGTCCACAAAATAGGACCATTATTTCCTAATCACACACCTACAAATTTTAACTTTTATTTTGTATGGTTAACCAAAACCATTTATTTGCATTGTTTTGGTCCCAGCTATGTCTAACATAGTCATAAAAAATTTTTGTAATAACTGACCTAACCCTAACCATATTATGGTATAATTTTAATAAAAAAAGCAATTAATTACATCATGCGAAAAAATATTTGCCATTTTGATATATATTTCAAATACATGTTATATACTATATATTTAATTAGAATATAAGCCCTTTAATCAGAAAATTAATTATTCTTCTTGCGCTTCTTAGCCTGTCTCTTATAAGTTACTTCTGGAGTATCTCTTATACATGTCCAACAGTAATCTGCCAACATCGCAGAAGTCCATTTGCCCTGATATCTTTTTTCCATATTTTGAATATTCTGATGAAATCTCTCTCCATGCTCACCACTTACTGCACCACAGTTTTCTGGGAAGTAATCTAGGTGTGAATGTAGAAAGTGGACTTTTAATGACATATTGCATCCTAATTTCTAGTAGCAAGAAAGAAGATTCCCAACAAGGTCTCTATAGTTTTCTGCTCTTTTGTTACTGAGAAAGTGTGTTGCTACCATCTTAAAGGAATTCCAAGCAGCTTTTTCATTACCTTCTAGAATGTTGTCAAATTCAGCATCTTTGAAAAGGTTCTTGATTAGAGGACCCACAAAAATTCCCTCTTTAATTTTCGCATTACTAAGTCTGGGAAATTTTTGTTTTAAATAACTGAAAGCACGTCCTTCTTTGTCCATAGCTTTTACCAAGTTGTTCATAAGCCCCAGTTTTATGTAGAGTGGTGGCAGTATCACCTTTTGTGAATCAACTAATGGAATGTTAGCAACATTTTTTTCTCCTGGTTCAAAACCCAGTCTTGGCGGCCAAATGTTTCTTTTGTAATGTTCTAATCGCGCTCGACTGTCCCACTCACAAAGAAAACAGCAATATTTGGTATACCCTTGCTGCATACCAAGTAAGATAGCTATCATTTTTAAGTCTGCACAAATCTGCCACTTATACTTGTTATATTCTATAGTTTGTAGCAATACATTCATGTTACTGTAATTTTCCTTCATGTGGACAGCATGGGCGATTGGAATTAATGACAATTTATTTCCATTGCGGAGTAACACAGCTTTTAGACTAAGATTCGAGACGTCAATAAAAAGTCTCCAGTCACTAGGATCATGGGGAATGTGTAAAGCACTCATTAAACCGTCAATGTCCTTGTAGGCAACCAAGTCATTTTCCATTTTTGAAAAAAGATCTCTTTGACGGCTTCGATACATGGAAACTTTAACATTTTCTTATAGTAAATTCCATTGTTGTAATTGAGATGCCAAAAGCTCCGCTTTTGCCTTGGACAGATCAAGGTCTCTTATAAGATCACTTAATTCGCGTTGATTAATTTTGGGTGGTTCACCACCGGACACTTCGGCAAAGAAATCGGGATCTTGTGATGTTGATGGCTGGACTAAGTCGTCATCTACATTATCATCCGATTCTTCGTCAGAATCAAGGCTGTATTCTTGAGGTGGATTAGGAATAGGTAGTTCATCACTATGGAGAACCGGGCGAATGGCAGGTGGTAAATTGGGGTATGTATTACCATCCTTTTTTTCTTATTAGTACCCTGTCTAATAGGAGGTATCACGCAAAAATAACAATCGGTAACATAATCTGTAGGTTCTCTCCAGATCATGGGCACAGCAAAAGCCATTGAACGTCCTCTTTCACTTAGCCAACTGCAAAGATTGTTCGCACAGTTGCTGAAACATATATGAGGAGCCCATTTTTTGTCTTCATCTCCAATTGTACAACCAAAATACAACTGGTACGCCTTCTTAATTTTGGGAGTAAAATTACGTTTTTGATGCGCAAAAGTCACTTCACCACAAATATAACAAAATGTGATAGGTGTATTTACACAATCTCGTGGCATATTTTCAAAATAGCACTATTTAGCGTCGAAAATGAACGCTTATCATGCACAAGGTACAAATACGACTACCTAAGAATGAATATTAGTTTTGGTGGCAAATAAAGAGGTAGGTAGTTAGTATGTCTATTTTTCGTAGAATTCTAATTCTACCTGTTATTTGTGATAGGACCGCCCATAAACTGGGGTTTATAAGGCATGCTTTGAACTCATTCGTAAAAGTGAACTGGTCCGCTGGAATTATCTTCAAAGCGTACCGAAAATGTCGGGTCCCAGCAGCTGGATCGTCTGTAGACCCTTATACCTGCGTTACACTTTATTACCTGTATTGGGAAAACCAGAGCCAACTTGAACTTTTGCTTTTTATATTGTTATTTAACATGACGAAGTTACTAAGAATTTACTATTTTTACTTCCAATACATGTAGGCTGTAGAATAGTGAATTAAACAACGTCTAAACTACTTTGTGTTTATTAATGTCCAGTTAGCCAAATTAATTGCTAGTTATCAATTTAGTTATCTTGGCTAATATGACAATGATAAACTAGTTCTGAGCGATATACAAATACCGATCCAATCCTTTCTTTTTTTACCATGGCCTTCTCGATAAATATTAAAAATGCGATAAATATGCATAGATGTCAATAAATTCGAAAATTTATTGTAGATTATTTTTCCTATTTTTGGCAAAATTATTTTATATTAGTGTTGTTGTTGTTAGTTTTCCATGGCCTCCTCACAAATATATAAAATTTTTCGAAAATTAACCACTTTTTCTAGAGATAAATATGACATATGATATATCGTTAGATATCCAATTTAAGTTGTGATCGAATAATGAAAAAATTTACAGGGTGTTCCTTTTAAGAAAACAAAATTTATGTCTATATCTCGAAAACTGAGGCATGCATAATTTTCTTCTTATCAGCAACAGATTTTACTCAAAATAGTGCCTCAAGAATGTGTTGCTGGATTTTCGATTCGACACTTGGTAATTGAGATGTAGGGGTCATCCAAAAATGCCAGTTTTCCAAAAACGGTCTGTAGCTCGGTAGTCGAAAAAGATAGACGATCGCGGTTTGCCCCATTGTTTGTTTCTCGAAAATGGAGCTTAGGACACCTATATTGGTTTTTGTCTATCTGCCATAGTTTTAGTTTTGGTCCACCCTGTATTAATAAATACATACCAATTTAACGCAAATACAATTGTTGATATATGTATTTAGATATCGTCTACTAAAATGTTACGTTTTTAATTGTTGTCTGCACGCGTATAGGAATTGTACGCGCAATAAATAAAAATATATTTAGTAATATCATTCTGCTAAACTGAACGAAGTTAAATGGTATAAACATGTAACACCACCGTAACACACTTTTACCATTAAACCAAAGTGGCTCTTCCGGCTTCTCTCAGTCGGAAATTACGCTGTTATCAAAACATACTGTTTAATGGCAACCACCCCTACCCACCTTAATACAATATTTAGAGTATAAATATAATTATTAAGCTGTTAAATATGACACCGCATTGATTACTCGTCGATTGTTTCCAAAGTGTATGATTTATCACATCGTTTTATTTTGCAATTTAAGAGTACAATACTATGAGCTCAAACTGGGTTAAGAAGAAGAGTGAGTCAAAAAAATACATATAAGTAAATGAGGCTACACAAATGTAATATGAAGTAATACAGAAAACCTCGCACTTTTTCTGTGTAAAAATATTGAAAAAAATAAATTGAACCGTTTACAAAAATGTCGCTAAAAATTATAAAATAATATTTCCCCCTCCCCCTAGTTAATGGAACCTTATTACGTAATATCGATATTGAAGTCAATGTAAGAACCGCTGCCCAAGGAATCACTACTTCCACATCCGCATATGCCACCTCGGTAGCGGAGGTGGGCGCGATGGTAGGAGGATAGTAGTGGGGGTGAGTAAATCAAAAAAATGTTGTAATTGTACTATCGTGTGCAAAAAAAAATGGGATAAGTATTATAACGTATTTTTGCTAAAATCTAGTTGTGTACATCTAACTTTAATTTTTCTGACATTGTCAGTTATTTGTCAAAATTCATTGCAAGTGTGCAGATAGAGACAGATTTACATTAGAAAAAAATAGTTGTCCTATTTTTTTTTTGTTCACGATAATACATATACTAAATCACAATTTTTTTCACCCCTTTTAATAATGAGGTGGGGTGGGTAATGGGAATGGCAAATGTGAAAATTTTTTTTAAGAAATTTGCTTATATATGTATATGTACATACCAAATTCCAATTTTATTGACTCGCTTGATTTACCTAAGTTACAGAGACCAACAATCGATCGATCGACAAACAATTTTATTTTGCTCAAATTTAAAATTTCGACGTTTCATGACATTCTAAGCCGAGTTCTGGGCTTAGTTGAACAATAATAAATTTTCACTGGATGTGGAATTAAAATACGATTTTAATGTTTAATACATTCTCTCATTTTTATCGCGAATATATCAAAAATGGAGGAGCGGAAAAGATTACAAAATTATGGGTCTATTCTAAAATACTCACTGAAAAATTATTAGAATAACAGATTAAAATGTTATAATAATGATTATTATTGTAATATGTTACAACCCCTAGAATGATGTATTTGCACCTACTCGAAAAAGAACCTACCAGAAGATTCCAAAGTGACATCTGGAATTACCTAGAGAATGGTGGCGTCATCACAGAACAATCGAGATCTGTCATTTTTAGGTATAAAAGACCGACCGCATTCTCGGCGAGTAGTTGAGAAAGTATAGAAAGTGAGGTTAAGAGTTCAAAGATAAACAAAGTGATTTTTAGTCAGTAAAGTGTATTTAAATTAATAATAGTATTGTGAAGTATCCAGTAAACATTTAATAAAGTGTGTTAGTGGACATCTCTTGTTATAATTTTTGGAACCCACGGAATTTGCGAGGGTGGTTTCCTAAGGGTGGAAACACGTTACATTATTTAATGCATGCCGCAAAATATACGCATTTTTAATGAAATCCGTTTATTAAAGTTTAAGAAGTCATTCTTTGAAAATCACTTATTTTTATGCAACATTTTGTAGAGATATGAAGGAATATCCTTTTAATACGTGGTAATTTTTTCAATTTTTCTTTGTCCAAACTCTTCGTTATTACTTTTTAATGTAGGTTGGCAGAACTTCAACGCTTTAAGTTATTCATGTTTCGGTAAGAGGTTTACAATAGACGCATACATTTTTTCAGCTCTAGATCAACAATTTGAAAAAAGCCGCTTAATAAGGTGTCACTACCTACCTATTTCACATTCAGATTTCCTATCCAAATCTCTTACAACGAAAAAAATGTTGATACTACATTTTCCCTTCACTATGTGGAAGTAAATGTTCATATAACTTTAATAACTTTTGAAATCGTCTACCGCAAAAACCCATAAAACGATATGCCACATCTGTAGTGACGGCAGAAAGAAGGTAATAGTGGGGGGGGGGGGGGGGGGTAAAATTGAAGCCATTGGTTATTGTACACACCAAATCGCAATTTTATTTTCTTTTCACCTCCTTTAATAGTGGGGTGGGGGTGACCATGGGGGGTGGCCAATGCCAAAAATTTTTATATATAATAAATACCAATTTCATGGACTCTTACTTGCTTGATTTACTTATTTTTCCTCATTTACCCCAATTTACCTCCAATTTACTCCCCTAAAAAGGCAAAAAAGGTCCTGTCCTAGTTCTGATTTGACTTTTATGGAGTGTAAAAAGGCGCTGAAGTCAATTTTGGATTAAATTTTTTTCCTATCATGTCGGTTTCTCTAAAAAAATGAAAAAAAAAGTCCTCTCCGAAGGTTCTGACATAACCTTTCTGAAGTATTTTGACGAACTGAAACAAATTTTTGCCAAAAAGGAAATAGGGGAGAAAAGAAAGTGGTAGAGAGAAACTGACCCGATGGAAAAATTTCTTCTGTCCAAAATTGGCTTCAGCGCATCAAAATACTTCAGAGAAGTTAGATGAGAAATTTTGAATAAAACCTTTTTTTTTGTAGACCTGGGTTATTATTAATTTTTTCTCTTTTAATTAATTGTTATATCTGGTACATAAAGAATTAGTTACTTGGTGTCGGCATACATGTATTCGGTATACATGTATTCTACTAAGTCTGCTGAATTTATGGAACTGGGTAGCATAAATTTTAAATAACAGTGAGACAAGTATTGAATCCTGTGGTATATCTCTTGTAACTAATCTCAAATCAGAATACTCATATATCTGAAGATGTTGGTCAAAATATTTTAAATGATTTGTTTAGTGTTTACGTTTGACTAAATTAATGATAGAATATATTTATAGAGTAGGTCATATTTTATTCCAATTATTAATAAAAAAATTCGAAATCTTTTAAACTAAAAAGTTTTATGTTTTAGGAGTATTTAAATAATTGTAAATGCATTTAGCATATATGGTATGCAATAAGTTGAAAAATGAAAAACTGTAGTAATATACAAGATGTTCTACTTAATGTACCTAAGCTGTGTAAAGCGAAGGATAAAAGAAACACCTTGCGTCATAATAGATATTTTCTATATATGCACCATATGATCCGGTGTAAATTTTATTTGAAACATTTTTTCTTAAATCCATAATAACAGCCTATATAACGTAGTAACAATATTTCGGATCAAACGTGATTGATTATTATTCTTTCAATGTCATTGTTATTATTTAATATAAATTATAATTAGAAAATTTAGAAACTAGTTATTTTTAGTTATTTTAAGGAACGAACAAAAGCAAAGGATTCTCGCTCTACTGCATAATTCATACAACTTTTTATCTGATATTTTCAACCAAGGCCTACTCAAATTCCTTTAACTTTTGAAGAGATAACGGTGTTTCCGAGGATTATTTATTATATCTTTACGCACTTCACACACTTTTTAACCAAACTGCCATAAATTCGGTAATTAAAAGGAGTACTTTATTAAAATTATAAGTTCAAGATAGTAGATAGATATGTTCAGTGTCGGATTAATTCTATCTACCGCCAGGGGTTATTGAGTGAAAAGCCGCGTTCTCACTATGTAACATGCATTAGCCAATTACGTAATATATATTTGTTGCCTAATTAATTCCCTAAATTAACCTAACATGACAGTAGAAAACACCCAAGATATATCTCTCCTCGTCCAGAAGCCTGTCAAGACATCTTTTGTTATAACAGGTAGACCACGGGAAGGAGGTAAATCCCACAATAGGAAAGACAATTAACAAGACAAGCTAACCTAATTAAAGCAACAGTTTAATAGTGTTCAAAAAATTAATTAATAAAATGTAGATTTGCATATTTTTAAGGAACAATAGAGGAATACCATTTGTTGGAATAGATTCATTGATATCTACTAAGTTTCTTAATACAACATTAGTAGCTATTTGGTGACTCTGACAATTAAAGAAATATGGTGCAGATTCTTTCGGCAGTTATCTAAGATTGTTTCATATTTCTACGCTTTGTGTTCTCGTTGCTGCTCGTATAGGGTGCTCTTTTAGAGAGTTCCAGAGTGGATATCCGTCATGTGGTGGATTGACTTTGCCTATATTCATGGAATAGAATCTGTGTTTGAAGGCGGAACCATCAGACACAATGCACAGATGTTTCTGTATTTGCCTTCGACACGATAGCAACTTGAGCGAGAAGGTGCAGCAATTGTTTCTTCTTTTACTTCTTCTTCTTATCTATAACATCTTTTCAGACGTTTTGTGATTTATGATAATTATTCTAGTTGACCTCGACTTGCTGTATATCACGTTTGGCAGCATCACGTCATCTGTCACAGTGTTGCCTGTTGAGCGCAGTCTCATTAAACTATTAACATTTACATAAATGAATAAAATATATCAATTTTGTAAAACTGACAAAATAGAATACAAATTTGCATAACAAACAACAAAACCAGTATTCTAAATTACAAAATACTTATAGTACAGGTAAAATACATGTTGTACAATGAAAAAATTGGTCCCTTCGTGAAATTGTGGGGATAAGTAATTTTTAGCGTAAGTTTGAAGAATATGAAGAGTTGGTGGAAAGGTGTTTTTGCGGTGGGGGGAGGTAGGGGAATTATCTCAAACCAATAACTTAATAAAATAGGCAAGTGGAGTGTCGTTCTCTAGTTTTGACTGCTAAATCTAACTAAAACAAAATCAAGTCGATAAAGCCAACGCGTGTATAAGAAATTGATATTTTATCGGTATAAAACTTGAAAAATCTTTAAAAAAATTTAAAACAATAACGAAAATTGAGAAAAAAAATTGACATAAATGGATCTGTGAATGAAGATAAAATATTGTTGTTGTCTATCGTTATCATCATCAGCAAGTTCACGTTCTTCTTCATCAGTCTGTTAGATCGGTTACAGAGTAGTTGTCTGGGAAAGTTTCTGAGTCTGTATTAACACAGCTTACCCCTTCATACATTTTACAAAGTGATGAACATTTCACACCACTTTTTGCATATGTGCACAACATTGTGGAACAATTTCCCTTGCAGGAGCAGGATATCAGTTTGGTAATCGACTCAGGAGCCGGATCAAGTGTCGATTGCTTTGCTCTTCAAGTCTCCATGATGCCTTTTCCAACCCCAACGATGTGGATTTACCTTATTTCCAAGCCAGGTTTGGAGTTGGTAATATATGCGGAAGGAGTGCTGCGCAGCACTTGCCTCAGTATGTGAGAGTTATTCCAATTTTGATGACGTTTTCTTCAATAATTTCTAAAACATTATAAACAGAAGTTCATGGAGAAAGTCGGTCCCATCTTTCGATCCATACAACTACAGAAAGATTGTTTCTTCAGCTTTCTGGACTTTGTCGTGAGTAGCATTCATGTTATTAAATGTTGCTATGCTTTCCTTCAAACCTATTTCTGTTTCAGACAGCTTCAGTCTTATTTTTTTCTTTTCCATAGATTGCACTTACAGTGTCACAACCACTGAGTGCATGGGTTTAAAGAATGTAGTTTTTAACATCGCTGATTTTCTTGATTAGAAAAAACCGGAGTACCTTCTGTTATGTTGAACAGAGGTGTATGTTTAGATCTACGCAGCAGATCATATTTTTTTTAAGTTGTTAGGGTCGTCATATCCATCAAATGCGACAACTGCACACTGTAATACTTCACGTATACAGTGTCAGAAAATGTTTCATTTGGGTCGACAATGAGAGCAAGCGAGAGCGAAGCAACTACTATTCTTTTTTATCGTATAACACATCCTAATCGTGCCACCTGCTATCCCCATCACATGTGCGTGGGCAACTCTGTCTGCGGGAAATGTAAAGAATTATTTGACTCGTTTTGAAAGTAAAACGGGTTAAATAATTTCAGTTATTGAAGCACGTAATAATATTACCTATACTGAACAGAGCCAACTACATCCTTCCTTTGAATAAATGGTACTGAAATTTTTAATAGCAATGATGTACGTATTTTCTTGATAGCGCGTCATTATTTGCTCCCTCTACTAGAGCACTGGTACACGCCTTTATCTGTCAAGCCGTTGAAACTATGCCTGCCACCCAAATCCAAAATCTTCCGATACTGTATCTTGCATAGATCTAGGTATATTTGGTTGTGATGTGTATTCCATTTCACCGTGTGCAGAAGTTGTTCCTTACCTTCTCTCTCTCTTCCTCTCTCTCTTTCTTTTTCTCAACTAATTTTACTTCTATACCAGATAGTCACAACACATAACCTATTTTACTCTCATAACATTTAGATTACATTGGTTTCCTTTCATTCAGCAAGCAAAAAAAGAAAGAGGGGAAAAACATTTCTTTCAAGTTTCTTACTTCAGTTTTAACAGATTTTTCAAGTTGTATACCATTACAATGTCTTTTTCATAGCTACAGGTTGGCTATATCAACTTGGTTTTGTTTTTATTAAATTCAGCAGTCAAAAAAAAAACTAGAAAACGACACCCCGCTTACTTATTTTATTAAATATTTGGTTTACGATAATTCGTTTCCAACACCCCCCATCCGAAAAACACCTTTCCACCCTTCCAATTTTTAGGACCCTTCAGCTTCTTCATACTTATGCTAAAAGTAGCTTATCCCAAAAGTTTCATGAAAGAACCAATTCTTTCGTTATTGATGTGTTTCTGGAGGCTATTTTACCTGTACTATTATTTCATAATACGATACATTGGAATGATTGTAGTTGTATAAATAAATAACAGATTCATTTTGTACTAAAAAGTAACTAACGTGACATGGTTCTGAAAGAAAATAATCAACTACTTATATAAATTATTTATACCAACACTCTCCTGGACTTCTAGTTGGAAAGTTGGTCTTTGACATCTTCAAACTATAGTGCATTTAATGGGTCACTATGTTTATCGACAGAACTGCTAACGAATTGAGTATCTCCTCAGCTAGCGAATTTCTGAGATAATTCTTTACCTTTTTAAAGTTGAAAACGAGTTTTATCCACTTGCGTTAGTAACCATCATGAACGGAAACATTCTTAAAGTTATTTTAGCGTTTGGAAAAGTAGAGTCTAAATTTCTAGAGTGTAAAAATTTCATAAGAGTCATTTCACTATTAAACTCAGGATTTTATTTGTTTAATTTGTTTCAGAACAAAGAATACCAATGACGGGGAGGAAGTTTGCGCTATGTGACGTTCACACGCTAAAGGCCAATCTGTTCAGTGACATTATCAAATTCTAATTGAAATGAGACAGAAAAATAAATGAAATACATAATTGCTGATTTTGCACAAAAAATAAGAGTTAGTAGACAAGTTGCAGGAAGAAAAACTGCTTGAAAATAAATACAAAGAGTGACTAGATGGTCAGGATTTTTCATTTTCTGAAGTCAGCTCGATTGGAGAACCTTTCACTCAAACTAGCAAAGCCGGTACGTCACATAGGGGGCTAAAAGAAAATGTTGCAATGTTTTGTTTTAGCTGAAAACTCACTAAACTCTTCCAATGATCTTCTCCATGTGATATACTTGCTTTGTTTGTATTTTTGTTATTATTTATTATGAATTACACACACACACCATACATAATTGCCGATTTTGTACAAAAAATAAGCCAGAGTTAGCAGACAAGTTGCAGGAAACGAAAACTGTGTGAAAAAAATACAAAGAGTGACTAGATGGTCAGGATTTTTCATTGTATGAAATTAGCTCGATTGGAGATTGGAGAACCTTTCACTCAAACTAACAAAGCCGGTACATCGCATAGGGAGCTAAAAGAAAATGTTGCGATGTTTTCTTTTAGCCGAAAACTCACTAAACCCTTCCAATGATCTTCTCCATGTGATATACTTGCTTTGCTTGTTTCAGTGAAAGGTTCTTCAATCAATCGAGCTGACTTCAGAAAATAACAGGTCTTCTTCGCAATGTATTAGCGAAGCATCTGTTTTTTTATTGCGCTATGAGCAGATGCATTTAAGAGAAATGGTGAAAACCGCACATTGAAAAATAATGCTTTTTTAATCAAATGTCTTTTGGGGCTCAGATTTGTTCCAAATGTATTGCTAAACTTGTTATAATGTTTACATGTTACAGCATAAAATTCGATAATCCGAAGTAACTCCCTTTTAAGTGATTTGGTCCTTTAATTTTACTCCACTACTTTTGTCTACCGTTTTCGAGGGCGCTGAACTCGAAAAAAAATAATCGATTACGTCTTCAACCCTTCGCAACTCCTCAAACTGGCAAAAATCACACTTGTCTTGGTGTTTACCGTAGTAGAGTGCAATAGCGTTGATCATGCCAGTTTTGAAGAAAATGATTTAGTTTTTTTACGAGAGTTTGGTGACACGAGAAGGGTTATGTCAAGGGAGGATGGTAATAATCCTTCTTAATCGGGATATCGGATAATAAGTGAATAAAATCATGAATAATCTATTTTCCAATGAGTGGAAACTTTCGTTCTTTTAATAAACAATGTAAATAGAATAATTTTGTAACAATAGGATGAAATATTTTTTATACTAGAGCTAATTAATGTTACCTAGGTTGCTTACAAATAGAATTACATGCTTGATACGCCTAAAAATGCACATGACATTCAATACTCTCGTCTTCTTCGTCGTCACATTCATAGACCGTTTCCGTATCAGAATCGTACATATCAATTTCAGGGGTGAAATCTAAGTGATTATCATCATAAGCATAATCTGTGCGTAGGTTATCATCTTCATCCTCTGGGGTACAATTTTTGCAATCTCGACCTCGAAAATTCTTTTAGAAAATACTACATGGTATACACAATTTTACAGAGCCACATCGTTTTGAACATCTTTTCTTACAACTACAATTATAATAATTAAAAAAGAAGTCTGAAAAAATCTATTATTTTAATCTTTTTTTATTCCTTTTTTATTTCTTTTCTCCGCGTTGACTAGCACGCGCTTCCGCTTCTTGCTTCGATTCTCGGTATATGCGCCGTGGAAGCTGCGTGGAAAGATCGTGTCTGCACTCGGTTACCGAAGACCCGCGTGAATTCGAAATTACCTTTCCCTTGTATTTTTATTGTTTTCTTTTTATGAATTTTAAACTTTTTTGGGTTTTGCCCATTTGAGGTAGGTGAAAAAGTTGAAAACATAATCGACTATTTTTTTTGAGTTCAGCGGTCACAAAAACGGGAGAAGGGGTAAGTATTAAAACTAGAAGAGAAAAAAGTCAATTTCCCATCCACTGAAAGGGTTGTAACAACCCCCAGGGGCTGCTATCGCCCTTCACACAGTTTTGGACCTTATCTTGTCAATAAACCTTCATAAAAACTTTAATGATTTCCTTCTCAAACACGTATAATCATCCCACTATCGAAAAACGGCGAAAAAGGGTGGTTTTTGACCGTTTAAAGGGGTGGGTGTAGTTAAAAACATCTCCCACTATTTCCTTTTGGGTAGGTAGGTTTCGTAGCAGTAAATAGTCGACCAAAAACGGCAAAATTTGGCTTCCTCATTTCCACTGATATTACCTTTTGGCAACTCATCCAGTAAAAAACAAATTACGTATAAATATTTAAAAACGCAGCTGCAGAAACTTAACGGTTCATGGAATTTGCTATATTTTAAATGGAATGACAATCAAAAAGTCAATATACCTTAAACCATAGGTATTGTAATGCATAGACTCATCTAAAAGTGCTGATAGTCTTCACTGTAAACAGTTCTTAGACATGCTTCGACCAATCCCATTAAGCGTAAAGACAGAGAAAGCACTAGTGCTTTTACCAATGTCCCGCCGTTCTATTCTAAGTTGAAATATGATTCTGGTACCGCTATTCAGTAATAGTAACGTTAAACGCTACATAGAATCACACGCCAGACAGTGAAATGTACACACAAGAATTATGATGTAAAGAGCTTATTGATATATATTCACCTATTTAATTCCAAACAGAGGTCCGAAAGTTGAGCAGGAATAAGTGTTATAAATTATTCTAATACCCAGTGCATAGTTTTGATTTCCCGTATGTTATTACTTTGTGATGAATTACTAGGTACCTTAAATATATTTTTTCTTTCCACAGCGAGTCTGCAGCTTTGTCATTTGTGGCGACACATGTAATAATAATTGTTTTACCTGCTTCGTAGGCATTTCTATTCTGAAGTAATAATTATTTTGTAACATTACGTTTTTAAGCCAATGAATTTTGTGGTTACCTTTACAGGTAATTTTTGCTTAAAAGATGTTCTGTCTAATTAAATACTAAGAGTTTATAAAGCAGAAATACAAAAGTAAGGTAATTGAAATAGTTACAAATATAGGCAATGGTCAGCCTATATCATAAAATGTATACTATAATTTACACGAGTTATATTAAGCTCGGGAAAATATTTTTATATAAAATTTAAAAGTACGGGTCCTATTTGCAGAAAACATTTCGCAAAACAAAATGTCAAAATATTACCAAGAAAATTTCACACGTCACTTTTTTAGCCAATCAGAAATCGTTCTTGGTTCATTACCATAGCAACCCAAAAAATTTCCGGAAATTTTCTTCCTCCAGGGTATCCTGAAAGAAATTAATAACTGGAAATTTTTCTGTCAAATTATTGACATATGATCATATTTGACATTTGCTTTTACATAAAAATGGAATTTTATTCATTGAGCTCGTGAAACAACATTTTATTTCATGTTTAATTATGATCCTGAATATTTCAAATGTGTTTGAAAATCCTTTAAAAACTCCTCGCGTTTCAATGGTGAATACATCGGTGAAGAATCTATATCAATTAAATGTCTATGCTTGACTACATAACTATGATATTATATTTCTAATTATATTCTTTAAAAACCTCGAAAACACCTTCAACAATAGAAATATTAATATTACACTGGTTAAACTGCCAATGAAATAATGATAAAGAGCTAATGACGTTTTATTTCCAAGCCATTTCTGTTAAGTTATAATGTGCTGAAACTTAGCTATACCATGTGCATAAAACATGAAAATAAACTAAAAAACCAATGTTCCACCTATTTTAGTGGACAAAACTTATTTCATAATACACAAAAAGATATTATTTATTTATTATAAGAATATAGGTATTCCGGTTCACCCAAACTGTTGTAACATTAGAAAATAGAAGAAAAACAGAATTCCGCCCATTTTGGTGAAGAGAACGTAATACCAAACATTTCAGTGAATATATATTAACCCTTCATGTAGTAGTTTTTTGCAACTAAAAAGTATTTATTTAATTTATGTAGGTATGAATTTTCTTACCGAATCACCGCTTGCATGAATTAATTGCACGAAATTTTTCTCGTACGTATGAATTTTTTAAGAAAATTCATGTACTCAAAAAATGTCCAGCAATAATTCAAGTACTTGGGGATTACAATTGATACCATTTGTCGATGCGCCGATAGAGAAAATTAGAGCGATAAATTTTTCATATTTATGTTAGTACTGTCAAAAGCCGATTTAGGTAGTTTACTATTAATAATAACATTTAATTAGTGCAATGCTGTCAAAAAACGAGCTTTCATTGGCTGTCACGTTAATGAAGTAATTTACGAGAAGTAATTTACGAAATTATTTCACCCACGTTAATGGGTGAAATAATTTCGTAAATTACTTCTCTACAAATTACGCCACAAACATTCAAGTTCTCGCGAATAGCGACAAAGTATCCTGTTAAATCGAATCGCTAATGGTAGTACATTCGAAAACTTATTTATATTTTACATTCGTTACTTACTTTGTAAACTAACTTATAGGTATACAGCGAATAAAAACAAATTAATTTATTATTGTAAAATAAAATCTGCACACATTTTAACACCTCAGCGACGTAACGAACCTCTTAGGCCATTTGTCATCTCACTTAACGATTCCTTACATATTTACATTTACATTAGAGGCATTTTGTAAAATATATGACCAGTTAGAATGGCAATAAAACTAAGATATTAGTAACATCTTTCTACGGCGCAAGAAAATAGGCGATAATAGTCTAAAAGGGAAATAAATGTAAGAGATTTAAAAGAAAAGAGGAGTTAGAGGTCAACCATAAAGAAATGGCCAAATCCTTAGGATAACGAGACAAAAGAAGGATATCTCACTTACGTAAAAAGACGACACGTCAGAAGGATTGTTTTTGTTAGTTATATATCTAAATGCTGATAAGTGGAATATCTATCTACGAAGTTCTCAATTTGTCTACAGGGGCTCTATTAAGAACGATATAATCGTTTTGTGTGAAGTATGCTGTTTTAAAATTAGCAGATGTTTACATTTATCATGGAAATATTCTTATATGTACTTGAAGGTGTAAATTGTTTCTAAAAAGTTTATTTAGCAAGCAATATCCTTAGAAAGTAGGTATTTTCGTAATAAATAAAAAAGTGTGTAAGTTGTGATTTGCATAATACCTAAATAATATTCTCTAATCCTTAACCTTTTCTATTCAAATCTGCAGATTTTTTTAAAGCCTGGGTACCTAAGGCTTTTAAGTTTGATTTTTATAAAAAATGACGGCAGAGTATGCTCTTTTTAATGAACATTAAGATATTGTGATTAGCATTTAAACGATAAACATGTCTCTACTTTTTTTTTTTCGAGGAGGGGAAACCCTCGCGGGTTGCCCATGCCACTGGAATGGGTCTGAACGTCAGCCTCTGATTGACTAAAACTCCTCCTCCTAGTGCTCGTTTGTAAAGAATGCTCAGAGGGCACTACAGCCTCTTGGGCTTATTGTGTTTTCCCTGTCTTAGTTTCACTGTCCATTTTAATATTCCTGTATCACTGACAAGGTCTGAAAATTGGCGATATTTGATGGTTTCCAGGTCTGTTTCTGTTTGCCCGTAAATATTATATCTTCTGCGGTCCAATTCCTCGCAGTCATGCGTAATATGTTCTACAGTTTCTGGTACCTTACCGCATAAGCTGCAGTTAAGGTCGCCAGCAAGCTTTCCGATTAAATGCAGGTAGTTCTTAACGGGAAAATGTCCCGTCAGAAAACCTGTTATGGTTCTCAACTGGATCCTGATCTTTGTGAGCAATTCTTCAGTTTGTTTTGAACATGGTCCTTAGCCGGGAAAGGAATATATTAATAAATCACGTGATCGACGTAATGGTTCCTATTGGCGTTTAAAATAATGTAATTCCAGATAATTTTTATAAAAGGTTATCAAATCAACGTCAGTCAATGACATGTGCCGCTTGACACTATTGACTGTTCTATTCATCATTATCCTCTTTTTTCTGCTAGGGTTTAGTTGATTTACTCTATATTTTCAAACTATAATACAAGGTATCCCATATCGTTATTTTCAAATTTTGGGATTATAGCCCAGTCTACAAAAGCCTGCAAAATGAATAATTTTTTTTTGAATGAGTTCGTGAAAGTGTATAGAATAATATCTAGAAAAGTTTACATTTCGCTCGGCTGCAGAACAAAAAAGAGTGAAAAAAAATTTTTCATCAATTTTTTCAAAATTTTGAAAGCTAGGAAAAAATAAAAAATACAGATGGATAGATGACGTATTCATGAATAAAAAATGTTCTAACAAAATTTATCGCTAAACTCACGGTTTTCTCGGAAAAAAATAGTCAATTGTAACGTTATAACTCAGAGCGAGATCCATGCATGCGCGCGCTTGAATACACATGGCTGTGACACCGACGCACTGAATTACATGTCACTAAATCAGAATTTGTTCAATTTATACGAATGTTGCTTCATTTAAAAGATGAAAATTGTGGCTTTTTGATGCTTTTTTGTTTTAAACAGTACAAGCAAAGGATGGATGGGAAAAATATTCTTATATATATTATCACGCTCGAACTCAAACGTCGCAATAAAAAATATAGAAAAAAATAAAAGCCCTTCAAAAGAATTCTTTCTTCATTGGAAACTGTTAACAAGTATGTACACATGATTATTATGGTTTATTAAGTTGTAGTAACGTGGATTAACAAAAAAGTACATCTCAAATCATTTTAATTTTCTTGCTTGATGATTTTCTTGATAAATATATATATTGGAGGCTGTAACTTGCCGAGACCTTGACCCATTGGAAAAAATAAAATATCACTATTTGGGAAAAAAATGTATACTTTTCGAATGTTCAAACACAAGTTCGTTTACTTGTATGCATTTTTTCGAAAATATGATCAATCAGATCATGATAAGAAATTGCGATTTTCACGACCTTATCCTTATAACTATGAAAATATCTTTGATTGTTTTGAATATAAATTTTTGATTTCGTTTCCGTTAAAAAAATTAAAAAGAATTCGTTATATGTGCACACATGACAGCATCTAAAAAATATTATTTTTATTATTGTTAGGGGAAAATGTATTTTGCCATCTGTCAAAAATATTTGGGTTTGGTAACTTTTGTGAATGTTGATTTATAGGTACGTGACGTCACAGCTAACCTGAAAAATATATATTTCTTAAGATTTAAGATTACTTAGCTATTATTAAAATTTCTACCTGGTTCCCATACTTTCAACTAAAATCTAGTACAGTGTAATGCTTATGAAGTTCTAAATACTTTGTCCTAATTAGATAGGACTCTTTTTGTAGCTTGGAAATCTAACCTGCAATTAGCAGACTATTTTTATTAATCCACTGGGTGGGGAGGTTCCAGCCGCTTCCGTAGCTACCAATTTATACAACTGATAATGACGACTTCAAAATTTCGACTAGCAACAGCTTGGGTATTGTATGTCACGTGGTCTCACCCGAGCCAATAGCACCGCAGCGTTCTGGGACGCAGACAGTTGCCGATATACGCTCTCTCTCACACTGCAACCTACCTATAGCACTGCTCACTCACACTTATACGTAACTTTCTCGATCACCTGGCAGGAGAATGTCCCACCGAAATGATCTGTCTTTTTTAAAATATTTATTTTTAGTCATAAATAATATGCTGTTAAATTTCAACGTGCCTCAAATACATTTTTTTGCACTTTTTGCAAAATAATTTTGCAAGCACCTGATAAACTTTTAGACCCGACTAAATAATCTGGCTTGTTTATTTTTTTCACTCTTTAAATATTAAATTTTAAAGTATAAAAATTACAGAATGCCTCAAGAATATTTTTTGCAAGAAAAAATTCTCTTATTTGAAAATATAAGGGTCGATTTAACCCCGCTACCCTTCAGCCAGGTCTGCGATTCTGTACTTAGGTATAATAGGTGAAGTATTGAACAAGTTTTCATCGTGCCTCAAATACCTACCCAAAAATGTCTAACAGCCTTAGGACTAATATTTGCTGACGAATATGCTGATAATACTATCCATTGTGTACTGAGTTCGAGTCCTAGCCCCAGCACTGACAATATCGGTGGGTATGGATGTGTGTCTTCTTTTTTCTAATGTGTAATCTCCTTCCGGCCTTTGCTTTGAATTTGGGGACTCTCTACTAAATATATGTGGTGTTTATTTACGGTTGTTGTAACGAAAGTGCATGTCAAGCAGTGGATAAATACCTACGTTGGTCTCCAAATAGGCGCATTCCCCATTACAGAACTGCATGGCCTGCTAGATTACCAGATCGCAATCCCCTCGATTTTTATTACTAGGCGTACATGAAAGACAATGCAGCGCGTTCAGGAGAAATTAGTTAGTACTCACACATTTACACTGAAGTCAAATAACATTCTACAATTTCAGTATCTCTGTATTTATTGGTAAATGTTATTAGATCTTCCTCAGACCAATACGTATTGATCCATAGGTGAACATAAAAGTATGGATATTATAAAAATAAGTATATCAAGGAATCATGTTTTCTACATCTTGGAAATAATGATACTGACAATGTCAAGTTTGCAAATGTTGTCTTACTATGGTAAATATTCTACTAAGATGTTCATCAGACACAAGTCTGAAATATTTGGCTTTAAGCCGTGGTGTTTAGTATCCAGGTTATTTGTTCAAGATTATATGCATATTTCACTTTTATCTCTTAATATGAAATCAGTTACAGACTAGGTCGTAATTAATCCATCAAAAGAACAAAAATAGATCAACCTCCGGAGTTGATAGTGTACTTGGTTTCATTGTTAAATATTGTATTTTTGCATTTATAATACCACTACGTGTTTTATTCAATCTTATATCAGCTAGTAGTATCATATTCAGATAAGAACTAAATTATAAACTATTCTTAACCTTAAACTCAAGAAAGGGTCTGGTGACATAGCTAGATAACTCAGACTTGCAGCAATCCTTTTTAATTTTGGCAAAATCTTGGAAATTATCATTTATGAAATAGTCCAATCAGAGGTCATATATATTTTCTTATCATTTTATCTTTGAAGAAAGATCAAGCGTTTTAAACATACATAATTCATCTCGGACACACTGAACTCACTAGGTCAATTAGGTCTAAATAGCTTCTGAAAAACCGATTATTACTTAATTTTCTCTAAACTTAATGTAAATGGGGTTACTGATTGAATGAAGCTTTGTTGCCTTTAATTGAGTCCTGTTTATTTAAGAGAGTGCCACTTGTTGAATACAGTGGTTATAAATCCTGCTGTAATATTGAGAGAGTTCCTCAAGGATCCAATTTAGGACCCTTATTTTGAGCTCTTCGCATTTACTATTTACAGATGAAAATCTATTCTGAATTTAGCAAGGTGACTGTTCTTTGCAAGTCGCATTAGACACATATTAACAAATGATGAGAAAAAAGAAACATAAAATTAAATATAATAAAATGTAATTTTTTTAATAATAACTAATTTTATTCGCATATATGGAAATCATTTTCGTACTACAAATGTTTCGGCTTGTAGCATAAAAAGAATATAAGTATAGCCGCAATACTGGGAGATGTAGCAAAAAATTTTGACACAAAGCTTCAATTAAATGTTTTTTATATATTACTAGTCATATACATGTTTCATAGTGCAGGTGCTCAGAGTATTTTCATTTGCAAAATATGAGTGACGCATTCTATCTTTTTTATTGTCTAACCTTCATAAAAAACGATGTTTCCCTTGACCGTCGTGGTCCAGTTATTCTGTACAATAGGGGTACGACGCGACCCTTCCAGCCCATGCTGATGTGTGGTTCGTCGGGCCGTCTAACCAAAGTAATGCCTACTTTGGTTAGTTTCTAGTTTAAATGTGATATATGTTTGTTGCTTTTAATTGTTTTATTTCTAATAAAAATGTCTGTAAGAGTGGTTAAACGTAAAAGGATCGCTGAGAATTTGATTTTTTGTTTTTTTTGTACTCGTGTGACGGTATTGTAAAGAATCCACAATCAGAAACATTTAAAACCATTCAAAGTGCTTTTCGGAGACGTAAAGACGAAGTAACGGATAAAGTTAATATATTTTTTGACTTCGATCGAATTAAACAAGTTCCATTCTGTAATTGGAAACATACAAACAAAACGTCAACTTCTAAACCTGAAATAAAATTAGATGAATCGAAGGAAGTTGTTCAAGTTCACCAGATATTTTTATTGGTGACTCAGAGGGGATCTGATTTACGCAGATTGTCAACATCTGAATTACTAATTTACCCTAAATATCTATTTAACAGAGGAGGCTTTTATCGAAAGTCTAGAAAATCTGCTATTAAAAGCCAACATAATTGTAAAAGTGAATCCAACTTAAACAGTATATTAAATACGAATAATCCGTTAATGTATCTTATTGATGACATGTTGCTGGTTCACACGTTAGATTTAAAAAAAATTAGTGCTTTTGGAGATTTCGGAAAAGCTTTCTTTAATAAAGTTATTTCGTTTTTTTCACATCAAGCAGTTGTGCAAATTCATATTGTAGTTGACAGATATGACGATATATCTATTAAATTTTTAGAAACCCAACTACGCCCTAATAAGGTCGCAACAGGTGAGAATGTAGTTATACTAAGACCTGACACAAAAATTCTGAAGAACAGCAAAAGTTTCTTTGCTACTGTAGAACACAAATAACAACTTGTAAGATTTCTTTGTGAAAATTTTCATTTGTATGCTGAAGTTCCATTACAAAAAGAATTGTATATGCTGGCTGCTCTGATGATCCAACTCAATGCTACAAATTTTGTAATTCTGAAAGAAGCGAAGTTACTGACTTAAAATCAAATCATTTAGAAGCCGATAGTAGATTATTTAGTAATATCTTTTATTATGTTAAACATTTAACTAATAATTGTGTTTTAATTTACAAGCAAATGATACTGATATTTTTATACTTGGAATTCATTTCTGGAATGAGCTACCTTTAAATTGTGTATCTATGTGGTTTAATATGTGCTCCGAAAAACGTGGTCATGTCCTAGGTTGCCACTTAGCTGCTGTATCGCTAGGTAATAATGCCAGCACTAACTACATGCTTTAACAGGATGTGACACTACAAGCCGCTTGGGTTCTAAAATAAAGGCTGTAAATCTTTCATGTGCACCATTGGTACAATCAGCATTATCATATCTTGGTAATGGTGACATTATAACACCATAGAAAATGAAAGAATTAGAGAGAGCTTGCACATAAAAATTAACATCAACAGCAGATGACTTACGGCATAAAACAGTCACATAGTCATTAGGCTTTGTAATTAACTTGTCCCAAGTATTTTGCACATCTGATGCTCTACATTTACATATTTAGAGGCACGAGAGCTCCTTTGAGTAGGAATAAGTCTTTCGGCTGGTGTTTATTGCAATCGAAGCTTTTAGCGTTTTGTGGCAGTACACAGTTATTGCACTTAACGCGCCAGGCTTGCAATTTGTAATTCAACGCTCGGCGGGGCATTAGTCCGGAGAATAGCTGTTGGTTGCAGTCTGGTTTTATTCCTTATATATTTAAGAAAATGTATAGAGGAGTTCGACAAAATATTAGGTTAGTAAATATTCTGCCCTCTAAAAGCATACCTACTAGCTTCAGCTAAAGTTTACGTATGGAAAAATGCAAATGAATCATTTTATGAATTAAGAAATTCGCATCTCTACCAAAAAACAAATGACAAAAGATTGTGTACCTTTTGAGTTAAACAACCCGTGTAAATGTAAGTCGATGCAGTACTAACAGTTGTAGCTGTAGAAAGTTGGCGTTGACGTGTATAACTTTGTGCAAATGTGACACCAGTGTTTGTAAGAATTTTGAATCTGAATGAAAAATATTTTTAGTTTGTCGTTTTTGTTTATTTTCTCCAATAAAGACCTTCAGATACAAAAAAAATTGTTTAAATTTATAACAGTTTGGCGTTTACTATTAAAAAAGTAGATATTTCGAAAAATCCAAATGGACCAGAATCTTCGAGGACAACACGCATTTTAATGATGTTGCAGTAGTAGAAAACTCATTTCCAAAGTCAAAAATCGTCACTCACATTTTGCATACGATGATACTCTTAGCACCTCGTCTACCAGTAAACATATTTGAAATGAAAGTTGATAACTGTATGTAATTCCCCTAGTATTATTATACCTATTTGATTCAATCAAATAGGTATAATAACATAACAGAATATTCCATATTGAAATTGAACCAAGTTCACCTTACAGAATAATCGCCAGTGGCGTGTGGCCTGAATTGTTTTATGTTTTGTAAAACATATTTTACTGGAGATGGATAATTCATTGGCTAGCGCAGCGAGCTTGCAAACTGGGTTACCTAGCACCACGGGTTCGAACCATGCTTACTGCGAAATAATTTTATTTACAAGAAATGATTTGGATCCGATTATAAACTGTAGTGGCTGGTTTTTCTATGAGTAGAATCATCAATTTACTAGTTGCCTATCTAGACGTTGTGAATAAATAGAAGGAAACAAAAAATATTTTTAATATAAACTTTACTTAGTAAGTGAATATATTGTATTGAGTATATATACATCACAATGCATTTCAGCTGATTTTATTTCACTAGGCAGTACAAGTTACACAAACACATTATTTATAAACTATTAATACCCTTTACCGTCCATCGACAAACCCGGTCTATTATTCCATAAATCAGGTAAAATGAAAACTGCAAAGTACACAAATCTTGAAACATAAGCACTGCACAAACACATGAGCATAATTATAACATAACATCAATATGCACAATGGATATCATAGACTAACGGAAATTGGGGCTCATATAGACCTAACAATTTCACTGTCGATGAACAAATTTTGCGAGTTTATTGTCAATTAATAGTTAATGTTTTCAATGGAACTGCTCCCGCAGCGAAGTATTCTAAACGTCATAAAGTATGTTTAGTATTCAATTATAGTGGGCTTATTTTTACTTTATTAATAGCACGATCTTGAAAATAAAATGTTTAAACAAAATACTTCAATTGGTTGTATAGGACACAAATAGAATTAAGACAAGGTTCTGAACGCAACGCAACCACCCAAGATGTTAAAATCTATATAGGATAATATTGCATATATGTTTCTACATTTTATGAAGTGATTAAACTAATTGTAGTCACGAGAGGATACCCTGGGAATATAAATTATTGATGATTTTACAACTTTTTAATAGTCGAGTGTATTATGAGACGATTGAAAGTGTCTTAATCAGTTTATCTGGTAAGTAGAGCAGTAGATGGGTAGAGTGAAATTACATAGAGAAGATAACATACGTAGTAATGCAGTGGTGTGAATGGTTGCGTTGAATAGATGTTATTCTAGGAATATATTTTCTAGTGTTTTTCGTGTTCGGTATTTATTTTATATTTATAGTGAATACCGTTTCTACGAGATTTAAATGAAATTTATTTTAATTGTGACTTCAATATTAATAAAGGAAAATCTTAAACTTAGTAGTTTTGTTTAACTATTTAAAAAAGAATAAATTTACCCAACACTGGTATCGTATCCATAAATATACTCGATGCGCGAAGCCGTGAAGTGTGTTATCTTCCCTAAGAAATTTCACTCTACATACCATCAGACTCAACTACCAGAGTTTTTCAAAATTACACTATTTTATCGATTTGATTATATTGAAAATCTCAAATTCCGGTGTTTTAAATCAGATCGTAATGCCCATCCTCTGTGCTTTAGATATAAACTGTGAAGATGTTAATATAGTGAAAACTTTGATCCTTTTCAAATTTTAACACAAATAACTTTGTTTTGGATTTAAATGGCGTTTATTTGCGTTGAATAATTCTTATTTTAACGCTCGATTAATAGTACTTTTTGATATCCACAATAATTCCACACCTTACATGAAAATAGTAATTTCCACAGAAAACCTGTGTTTAGATGTAATTAAAAAAATTAAAGCTGATGCGGAATAAGTTTAATAGTAGTAAAAGTTCTCTAGAGCGAAAATAATTTCGTTATAATTATGTGAAATATTCTTAATGTTGCATTGCGGAAAGAAAAAAGGATGCTTTTTTCATTTGCCTTATGATCTAAATTTCAGAAATATCAAATATCTTTGGTTAAAGTTGAACGCAATTGTTAAATCTAACTAAAAAGTTTCAACTATTACAGAAGATTAAATACGAAAACTTAAAACTTTTATCAAATTTGGAATATGCGCAAAATAGCCTGGTAAACTACTCCCTATGCGAGGTGCATAAACCCTCGTATTATAAATAAACTATATTTTATTATAATTTTGGAGCTACCAAAATTTTGATAAAGCAAAAAAAATACGAAAATGCTCAAAATATACAAACTTCTCTCTTAGTTGTATAAACTTGTATGTATATTAATCCCCTTTTTTATATTGTCTGGATATGCTACTTTTACAGTAAATGACTGTCTATGTTAATGACAAGATATTTTATAATGCAAGTGAACTTTATTTCAATTTTTTTATTGTTACTTATTATTGTTACTTATTATTTTGATAGACTTGTAATTGTAGATTATTCTTAAAAGATGTCTGAGGTAAGAAAAACATTTTGTTATATTGATACTTTATTTTCTATTGTCAAAATGATTTTTTAATTATTTTATATCTCGCTCTACTATATTTTTTTAAGAATTCTCGAATTTATTTCATAAAAAATTGCGCTGCTATTTGCGAGGGATATTAATTTTCCTAACGTTAGTATACTATTAATGTAAATTATAAAAAATATTGGACTACGTACAGTACCTTGTGGAATACCATAAAGCACTGTTCATCGTTTACTGAAAGCTTTATTAATTTATACATAAGTTTTCTATTCTCCAGATAATTCTTAAATAATGTAACGTGCAATGGCAGTACTTATAGATCGGTTGCTCGGGCGCCAGTTCCTTTCTTGAGTGGAATAACGCCACTACGCCTGTACAGTGGTGCTGGAGTAACTACAGTGGAGCAACGATAATATTCAGTGGGTCAAAATAGGGAAAATTAGACTTTCACACACACAGCAGTAAACGCGCAATTCGTATTACAATTAACCTTTATTTATTAATTCTACAAATCCAAATATATTATGTACACAATTGATTAATGGTACATGGAATTAGAAATCTCGGGCTATGATTTAGCTACGGTAATGTTACAGTTTAAGATACGGTGACGTTACGGTTTAAGCTACGGCAGGTGGAAGCAAGGTGGTGTTATGATGGTAACTACGGTGTATGCGAGATGATATGTTAATAGAGCAAGCGGCATGTCTCGTTCTGGTGGACGGTCGATACGGACTGATCTTCCTGGCTAGCTGCTTGGACGGATTCTAGTACAAAACAAACATTCTAGAACAAAATTCTCTAGTCTCTCTGCGCACCAGTTTGATGACGCCGGGTGGACTTGTAATAATTTCGGAATACGGATACTTGCACGACCTAGGGCATTTCTTCTATCAAACTTATTTGCTGGCTCTGCTGGAGCACGTCTTCCACGGGTGGGCGGTCAGATCGGACTGAATCTATGTCTCGATTTCCACTGCCAGCTCTCTTAGCTTGGACGGAGATAGAGTAGGAGAAATGATCAAGTACAATGCGGCACTTTGCTGAACTTACTCGAACTTACTTGGTTCTGGGTTCTGCTAGGCACGTATTGCTCGGCATGACGGTCGAGTCGGACTTACTTCTCGCTTTTAGTTCAACTGCTGACTATCCCATGACCACCAGAAGTCGAGAAGTGGGAGAAATGGCCAAGCGCGGTACGTGCAAGTCATAGTGATGTCAGCGTACTTGTGGACTTGAAATTATTTTCAGATGAAACGGTCAGATTATAAAAATATTTACAAGTCGAGTGTGGACTTAGTTTTGTGGAATAGCATTGAAACGGTAGGTTTGCACAAATTTACCTAAGTCGATTGTGGACTTCTAAAAATTCAACTTACGTTGACGACTGACTTCACGGTTCCGGAACTACTGTCGCACATCCATTCCAATTTCAATTCCCATTGTCTTGAAATTTGGTATCGGTGACAATACAAGAAATTAATTAGAACACACAAAAGTCCAAAATGACGGCTTCAAGATGGCGGCAAGCTTTTCTAAATGTGAACCGATTTCATTAGAAGTCCGCATCGGGAGTTTTTCGCTGATGGAGAATCTGTAATCGAAGATTATGCAATTAGATTGAACTGGTTTCCTGTTTCCCAAGCCAAATATGTTCCTGCACCGTTTCATTGAAAAAAAAAATGAAACAAGAGCTCTTGTTCATTTTCTTTGAGAAGGAATACCATTATTGAAGCATTTGAGACGCGTCGATCCATCTTGAAGCAAACTGTTTAAAATTTTACAATCCACAAGAGCGCAAAACCAACTTCAAGTTTAACTAATGAACTATTTTGTCTATGAAAGGTCCATATATCATAGTCTAAATTAATAGAATTAATTTTGAAACTAAAATCAATATCTTCTAGAAATGAGTCGAAAACAATCCAAGATGAGACGTATAAATAGTTCTTATCATACTTGTAGTGCACTTTTATTACAATAGTTACTCTTAAGCCACACATTGAAAATATACACAATTAGTAATTTGAAATTGCAATTGCATAACTCCACTTAAGCGCCAAATGGTAAACGTAGCACAGACATATGTGACACACTAAACCTGTATAAAACTCTACTCTGTATGTGTTTGTAATTTGCATTGAATTCAACTGTTTCCGTTTTAAAGCTTTAATAGGTCATAGCAGATGCGAAATAATTTTATATTAAAAATACATAAAACTAAATTACTGCATTTTCAAATCAACAAAGCAACATTATTTTATAATAATGTGATATATGTTATTTTGTTAATTTGAAAATTCAAAATATACGGTAATTAGGTTCTACATATTTTTAATATAAAATTATTTCTCCAAGTGATTATATTTGTTGTTATGGATATACATTGGCAATGAACTTGAACTGTGTTAATTATTGTTATATAGACAATTACAGGTAGAATCAGACGTTGATTAGAATATAATTTAATTGGAGCAATTACATACACAGGAATATTGGGAAATTGCATGGTCTGCATTGAGAAATATGTGCACTTTGCAGTGGCGTTTATATATTACGTAATTATAGCCACGGCTGTTTATTATTAGTTGCATTAATATTAATCTTAAGATGTTATGATCAGTTCCATAACTATTATCGAATTGGATGCTGAGCAACATCAGATATCAGTTCTTCCATATCTGGTATCTGATCCATATCATAGGAAAATAATCTAATTTTTTGCAACTTTAAAAGCTTCAGTAATTGAACTTTATTTGCAACTGGAATGGGCTCATTTAGCCCTTTTTTTATTTGATTATCGGAAAGATCTTATAAAAAACTAGAATTTTGTGAGACCTGTAAATCGTTTTAAAAAAATCATGGAAATGGACCGCACCCGCTTTGCCGAGTATCGGCCCTGACGTCACTTGATAGAAACCCGCTAGCCGAAGCGGCTAGCTACAGCGCGTTATTATAGTTTCACAATGTTACAAATCGTTAACTCAAGCAGTGTGTCTTGAAACTTATGCGTGTTGGTGGAGAATTTCAGTTTATCAACTATTTTCGCCGATTTATATTACTATTCTCCGACATCACGATGCTGGCCACACCCGCTTTCAAGTCGCTCTTTATTTTTATTTTTAAAACTATTTATTTAACGTCGGCCTATTTCCGCTACCAGGGCCTATCACCGACGCCAGGAGACGAGCTACCCCCAACCTGGAAATTTTGCCGAACCTCTTCCCTAAAGGTGACCATTTACGAACAGGCGGAGTGCAGTCCATGAACTGACAGATTTGATCTTCAGTCTCGAACTGCGATTGACCACACACATTCAGTTCAACTTTACCGCCATGGCCTGCAGGCCTTGGCCTTACAGACCTAGGACTGCAGGCTGATCAAATATTTATCATACACGCACAGCCCACAGCAGTTGATTTCATCAGTTGCTAGAAGATTATCAACATGGCTCTGTTAAGAAAAAGGAAACTTACTCTGTTTCTCACAATTCTGTTAAGTGAGAGAAATCAAAAACGGTTTTGGGTAAAAGAATGTTTACTGGATCGTGAAAATTTGTCGCATATGAAACTTTTAAAACTGTTAAAAAATACCAGCCGCCAGAGGCGGCTTTGCGGTTTTTTCCTGAGGGGGCGGGGGGCGAATTCGGGATTAAAAACGCAAAATATGTACTAAAATTGCAAATTGAACTATACTGTTCTATTTGAAACACATTTAGAAAACTACGATTTAGCCGAATTTATTAATGAAAATGAGAAAATGTGCTTTTATGGAGGGCGATGTCCCCCATCGCCCCCCCCCCCCTAAAATCCGCCACTGTTAGCAGCAAGGATTTCAAAAATTATCTCATAATGGACGAGGCCTCTTTCAAATAATTATTAAAATTAGTCAAACCTAGGGTGACAGATGTTTCAAGTTTGAATGCTGTACCCTTGGACAGAAAATACAGGCCCGACGAGAAAGAAATTTTTTTGAAAATTGATGAGCGGTGGGGGGAGGGAAATCCGAAAAACAGTTTTTTAATCCCAACATTTTTTGATGAGCGGGGGAGGCATCCAAAAAAAAATTTTTTTATCTCAACATTTTTTTTAACCTGTACGTTTTGCCATTATGCATTCTGTACATGCCATTAAAATTCCGGACAATACAACGAAATTCCGAATGTATGGTCAGCCTAGTTAAACCGTACCTACAAAGAAAGAATACAGCAATGAGAAAAGCAATTACTGCTGAAGAAAAATTGACAGTAACGTTAAGATTTCTAGCAACTGGACGTATGTTGTACATTTGAGGATCTGAAATTTTCTGCCATTATTTCTCCACAAGCTTTGGGTAAAATTATACCAGAAACTTGTGAATTAATTTTTGATACGCCTTTACTTTTTCTCTTCTATTAGAATAATTTTTCGATTTTATGTTCTGCAGGCTAGGTAACTGCCTATAAATGTCAATAAAGCCAGTAATAAACGATGGTTGTGAAGACTCACTCATTTTTAATAAGGACTGAAACCTAATTTTTACAGCAATGAAAGTTTATACCGGAAGGCTCGGACTGAAGATAAACGAACACTCACGCGCAGTTCTTCTACAGTTTAGACGAACTGCAGGCACAGACCTGCCAGCGAACTGTATGTGTATGGTGACATTTGAACTGAAGGCGGGATCGGCCACAGTCCAGGACTGCAGTCCGCCTGTACGTAAATGGTTGCCTTAACATTTAACCCTTTCAGGGCAGATAAAAAGCAACAATGGATACGATTATAGCCCTTATGAACCTTATAATTATCATCAATATACGTAAGGATGTCTACTCTTAGAGACTTCTTATCTGAATTGGAAAAAAATTCATGGTGAAGGTATTGTCTACCAGTACTACAATCACTATCCATATTTTTTTCCAATGGACAGTTCGGGATGCAAAGATGTTTTACTAGTGGATCTTCAGTGCTGCGTACCTCTACACGTGGAACCTTCAGACATCATTGTTCTATAGAATACATAAGATCAAACAACTTTTGACAAACGATTCTCAACATTATTTCAAATAATGAAAATGAAAATGGCACATTTTTTTGTCACAAAATTCACTGTATTTCATTATTTCATTAATTAATTATTTGTCCAAAGTTCATTTTTGTGTACATAAGGCGGTTCCACAGGATAACCACTAGTCCGCAAAGGGTTAATAGACAAGGGACCGCCTGCTTTACATCCCCTTCGAAGGATGATATATCCACTACGTAATCCTCATCTGAAATTATGTAGCTTCCTTGCATACACTGATATACGAGCCGCTAGAAGTTGGGACGAGAACGCTGTATTTCCCAAGTATTAACCGCGCTCGACGTTGCTTCAATGGAATATCGACTGACATTCATATTGAAGTCACCTCTACGCTCGCCCCAAGTCCCTCTTTAAAAGTCGTATATTTAGAAAGCCACATATAGAATTCATCTAAAATTTTCAATATCGTCTAATTACTTTCACATCCAGTGGAAGTATAGTAACGACAAAAAAAATTTTAAAAATTTTTATTGTTCAAATAAAATAGGCTTAGAATGTCACGAAACGTCGAGATTTTAAGTTTGAGCGAAGAAAAATTTCTGTCTGTCGCTCTGTCTGTCGGTCTGTCTGTCTGTAACTTTTTTTGTGCGCACGTTTACTCTGGAACCGTTTGAGATATTGAAACACACTGTAGAAACAGAAAAAGATACCTTTTACTACAAAAATCAAGTAAAAAAAATATCATTACATATAACATTCTTTATAAATTTCGCTTATTTTTCTCTCTATGTAGTGTACTATTACATCAGTTTTCGATATTGTTCCCTAAATTCTCTTGATACTGTTTATGTATGTATACCAAATTCTAATATTCCAGCGCAGACCATTTCATGCTCTATATTTCCATTCGCAATTTACTTAGCTATAAAAGATTGAATTCCAACCCGGAAAACAATTTCCATTTAAAATTATTTATTTGTTTTTGATCCAGATAAAAATAGTGTTTACTAGTAAATAGACACAAGGAAAAATCTGATAATGACGTGGGGCAATTTCCAAGGATATATAAACAGTTTTGGGTGGCCAGTAGAGATAAGAATTATATCGTCTAGTTTGGCGGGTCGCAAAGATACTCTCAAACATTTCAGATAAAACAAAAAGTTTGACAAGTGCAGCAGTCATCCAGGCTGGATTGAATTGGGCGATAGTAAGTTTGCCGATTACAAACCAGAAAACTTGTTAACAACTGATAAGAAAACATATTGTTTGGATGCTAGCCCATCTCGTATCGCAGAGATTTCCATTTCAGATCTGGCGGAGCTTCGTCCGCGAAGCGAGTTTTAATGTTGATTTGAATCTATGTATTTGATGAGTTTTATTTATCAGATCTTTTAAATACATTGCGGCGAGACCATCTCCGGTCATGGGCCTACGTAACGGGCGAATAAAATTCCAAAGTGATAAACAGATAAATGAGGTTTGTGCACCCTTATTTAAATATCTACAGTAATTAGGGTATGAGAGAGTTCAACATTATCGTAAAATATTTGAATTGAATAGGGTAGAAACATTAACTGTTATTAGCTTTATTTATTATATCTTTTATATTTTTTGCTTATTTGGTCAGATGCTTTGTTTTTTTTATGATACTGAAAATCTAAGAAGATAGTGCTACAACTTCATCTGTGTCCATAGAATATTTATAATCGGTTATTACATTTTTAAAGACTGTTTCACATGAATGATTTTCACCAAACCCGAACAGATTTTCTTGTAGTCATTTGTAATTTGTTCTTACAACTTTTACTACAAGAATTAGGACTAAGATTTTTTTTGGGTATCTAATAATTTTGAATGTGTCTTTGATCAATTTAAAGTCGATTTTATTTTCAGACCGTTGGAATTCAACGACATTTATAGTAGACAATTTATTAAAATTTCTACCTAAATATTGAGCATGTATAAAATCATAGACATACAAAAAAATAGATAATGGAATCATTTAATGAATTTCATTTAGTAGTTGTTATTTCTTGTGGAGAAAGCATTACTTAGAAAACCGCTGCCCAAGGAATCACTACTTCCACATCCAGATTCTTTTCCAAGTCACTCACAACGAAACAATTTTTGTATGTGGAAATAATTGTTTACGGAACTTTAATAATATAATATTTGAAATCCTCTACCCCAAAAACCCATAAAACGATACCCCATATCGGTAGCGGGGTGGGGGTGGTGATGGGTGTTAGTAGTGGGGGTGGATGAAGTAAAAAAATATTTTGAGATTTCTGGTTCTTGTACACACCCTAAATCACAATTTTTTTCACCCCTTTAATAATGGGGTGGGTGTGGTAATGGGGGTGGCTAATGCCAAAATTTTTCTTGAGACCTCAGCTTCTCTTGTATATACTAAATACCAATTTTATGAACTCTTACCTGCTTGATTTACCTATTTTCCCCAAATTTACCCCAATTTACCTCCCAACCCTTCGACGGAACAAGATGAAAATATAATCTAGTTCTAGATCTCATTAAAGTACATGTGTGTACCAAATTTCAAGTCAATATCTCAAACGGTTCCAGAGTAAACTTGCGCACAAAAAAAGTTACAGACAGACCGACAGACAGAAATTTTTTTTCTCTCAAACTTAAAATCTTGGCGTTTCGTGACATTCTAAGCCTATTTGCACAATAAAAATTTTTAAATTTTTTTTTGTCGTTACTAAACTTCCACTGGATGTGGAAGTAATTACATAGAATATTTTTTCTCAAAATTTTATTCTCTTTATTTTACTTCCACATCGTGGAAGTATAACTGTAAAAAAAAATTTTTCTTTTTTCAAATAGACGTAGAGTGTCATGAAACGTCGACATTTTAAGTTTGAGCAAAAAAAAATATTTCTGTTTGTAACTTTATCTTGTGCTCACGACTACTCTGGAACGGTTAATAATATTGACTTGGATTGTGGCACACTTATGTGTTATTATGAGATCTAGAACTAGACTATATTTTGATGTTATTCCGTTGAAAGCTTGGTAGGTAAATGGGGTTAAATAGGTAAAGCAAATAAGAATCCATAAAATTCGGATTTGGTACATTTAAAAAAAAATAAACACCCTATAAAGGGACAAACTCTCACATAATATGAAAACGTTTCTGCTATAAATTTGCTATTAAATTATCAAAAAATAAAAGCGAAATTTATAAAAATCCTTTTTTCTTTAGTTACTGTACTATAACTTCTAATGACAATACAAAATTCTTATTTCATTTTCATACATTTTATTTTATTGCACAAAATCCAGCAGTTTTTAAACCTTTTATAGTATGAGAAAATAGAACACTTATATACATAGAGACATATACAAATTCTAGCATTTAATAAAAACAAAGTCGCAAGCAAAAAAATGAAACAGTTTTATTTATTTATTTTTATATTAGAAAAATTACCCTGCCGGTGTTATATAACTTTTTTAAAGAATTATTACTATAATTGAAAATATCGATATGTAGGTTATTGTTATTTTTACACACGAAATAAAATTTAAAAAATTTAGCATTTTTATTCTTGGTACAGCAAAATTGATCCAGCCCAAAGATGGAACCTTGGAGTATTTCCGAAGTTATGATTTCATTAGAGACAATTTCACGACACTCCAAATACTGATTTATAAAGTTAAGTATGATCTAAAGAGATTTAGCAACGTTAAGGATAAGCCAGACTCTTCAAGCTGTCGAAGAAGAATTTTTAAAAAACAGTTGTTTATCCGTCAGGAAATAGACTGTAATAACTTTTAGGCATCCCAAAGGATAAAATTGAATGAAATGATACAGCTGTAAGGATTGTAATTTGAAGTATGTTGGGTAAACAGAAAGCTCAATTATAACAAGATTCAAAGAGCTTATGGCCCATCCCCAAAATGGAAAAAGGCAATATGCTTTTAATAACAACTATAGATTAGATATCATTAACTTAAGGTACCACAAAGAACTTGCGGCAGGTGCTTTTCTGGACATCGAGGGAGCATTTGATAATGCCTCCTTCGACTCAATTTGTGCCGTGGCTGTCTATCATGGCATCGATGACACCATCGGTAGATGATTGAGGGCCATGTTGGCGGGAAGGCAAATTATAACTGCCAGCGAGGAAATGGCAGTAAAAGTTTCAGTAAGAAGAGGCTACTCACAAGGAGGTGTCCTCTCCCCTCTGCTATGGAAACTCGTTCTCGATGGTATACTCCAGGAACTCGAGAACGAGGATCTTTTTGCTGAAGGTTTCGCAGATGAAATGGCAAGTATCACCTCGGGAAAATTCTCAAATGCGGTTAGCGGCCTCTTGCAAAGGGCCTTACAAATCCTACAGAGATGGTGTAACGACCAGGGCCCTAGAGTCAACCTCTCTAAAGCAGAACTGGTAATTTTCACTAGGAGGCGCAGGCTAGATGAAGTATCTGGGTGTCATTTTGGACTCTAAGCTGACCTGGAAAAATTACATAGAGAGACAAATACAAAGGACCTTTGGTAAAACTTGGAAGTTAAATACCAGGGTAACAATGTGGTACTATACTGTGATAGTAAGACCAATGATCACTTATTCTTCTGTTGTGTAGTGGTCTGCGGTAACAAGCTATAGATTCAATAGAAGCTAGCACAACTCCAAAGACTCGCCTGTTTAGTCATAGTCACAGTAGCAATACGCACAACCACCACGGCAGCTCTGGAGGTCTTTCTGGACCTTGCGCCCCTCCACTTGGTGACTGAGGCTGAGGCTCGGAAAGCGGTCTATAGGATGAATGCGGTGGTCAGTGGAAGACCGGAGCAGAAACAATTAGGGCACACAAGGGCCCTTTCCGATGTAATAGGGACATCACTCACTTCTGGAGGCCAGGTGCCTTCCTTCTCCTTTTCAAAACCCTTTGAGGTTGTCATTCCCAAAAAGGAAGACGGGAATCCACTCGAGGACATACTCAGTCCTGACGATATCGTTTTGTTTGCAGATAGATCGAGGTTTGAGGAAAATGCTGGAGCAGGAATATACAGGGCTGAACTTTCTTATGCCCTGGGTAAATTTGCCACGGTATCCAGATTGAGATTTTTGCTATTTTGGTCTGCGCACAGGGGAATATCCGAAGGAAATATTCCAACAAGCACATATATGTATGTAGTAAAGGCCCTTGCATTAGTCCGGACCAAGTCAATCCTTGTTTAAAACTGTAAACAGGCTCTCTTTAAATTTGGCTCATCCAACTAGGTGCCTGGACACAGCAACATCAAGGGTAATGAGCGTGCAGACGCTCTGGCCTGAGGGGGCTCTCAGAAGCCCCTACTGAGTCCGGAGCTGGCTCTCATCTACCGTAGATCAAATGCCAAGAAGTCAGTAGAAAACTGGACAGTCCCGTCCAAGAAATCTCCCGAAAATTTCAATTCAAGCTTGGCGATAGTCCGCTAACCCGCAACACAACACGAATCAGACAGCAAAATGAGAACCTTTTCGATATCCGACACCCCCTATCATACCAGGCGTTGCCTATCTTTCAGCAACCTCTCTAGCCACACTTTCCTTTACGACAACTTATCCTATCCCCACCTTTAATCTTCACCAAAACCTACAACCAACCCCTCTCTATTCCCTCTGTTTGTTTTTAACTTTTTTGTTCCAGGTCAGAATCGTGGTAGGTCTTTTGATTGGATACAGCTCTTTCAGAAAACACCTGCACATTGGGGTGGCTGACAACCCCGACTGCAGGTTCTACGGGGACGAGGAAGTGACTTCCATTCACGTCCTTACTTCCTGCCCTAGATATAAAGATATATTTTATTAGTTATTATATGTGATATATATTTATCATTCATTATAAGTATTATCTCAATTATTTTCTTAACTTAAATATTATTCATCTCACCCTTTATAGCATTATAGGTATAACAAATGTCTTAGGATGTCGAGATGTGAAAAACTCGAAAAATGTAGAAATTTTTGTCAAATCCTTTCTCCCAGTGCCTTCATCCATTTCCTGTTCCGGCCACCGATAAATGTATTCAGGTTGTTTGTGGAGATTCGTTTTGCCGATAAAAATCTAATAGGTGTCATGTTTTAAAATTTGTTTTCGTTATCTAACTATAAAGTTCAATTCTCGGTCACATAAATCAGACACTGGATCTCTATTATTCATCAACTTGCTTGCGTTGCAAACTTCGTGAATGTGTCAGCCTTGTATTCTGCTTGATGCTGTTATATACCTACGCTCTCAATACCTCTATGCCGATTCAATATATTATGAAATTTAGTTTGTCGCCAATACCGTATAAATTTTATGTTCAACTATAACGATAAAAATGGTTTACGGGGAAAAGTCGTTACAATTTCGAATCCGTGGTTGTTAACACGTCGGTAAAAAGATATATTTGTCAATATCGCATAAATTCAATTAAATGTTGTTATTCCATGTTTTACATTACATCTACAACGTTCAAACATATATACGTTGCAGAATGTATATTGCTTGTTCATTGCAAATTTATATCTGAATAGTAATTGTTTCCAATCCATCCGTAAAATATCCATTTTAAAGGCATTAACTGCCTTTGTAACAAACGAATAATAGTTGTATTTAACCATTCTTCATTGCAATAATTTCTGGTAAACATTTTGTTTTTAAGTTTAATATCACGTATTTTTGTCTACGGTAATACGTAATGAAGATTTTTGTCAAGGCCGCTTTAGTGATATAATTAACAGATCAATCGACTTACCTGAAGGAAGGTTGATCCAAATTATATGAGTATCGCCGTTCGAAGAATTACATACTACTTGTAGTAGAAAAATGTTAAACCATTCATCTTCCTGTATCGAATCCCGGATTATATCATCACTGCAATTTTGAGGAAGTTTTGCCCTAGATTGGGTGGGGTGAAGAGAAGAAAGGGAAGGGAATGTAAGTCTTCGAACGACGACACTCATATAATTTGGATCAACCTTCCTTCAGGTAAGTCGATTGATGTCTTAATTATATTTCGTGTCGCCGTTTTCAAATTACACTAGGTAAACTGGTTTCATCAATGCTCAGTTTGAAGGTCCTTTTTTATTATTTGTTGGAGAGAGTCTGGATGGATGGGTTTTGGAAACTGTGAAAATTAAATGAATTACGCCTTCTCGGCGAACGTGGTACGGGTAAGATAAGTCTGTATTACTGAAAATAAACAGAGAGAAGGATTCTCCGTAAGAAAGGTATGACCAATAAGGGTTGAAATTTACGGGGACTGTTGGTTTTTATTCTACCAGGATTCGAAATTTCTGACCCATTCGTGAAGAATTTCATAGTGTTAATGTGGATAGAGGAAAAAATTTGGTGCCTATGACCCGTAACTAAAGCTTATCAGGTTACCATTTTAGTTAGTAACCCAATAGATAAGGTTTCTGAAGGATGAAAGATAGCTGAATGTAGTAAAACAGAAGACGGGTAGAGATGGACGTTGATGAAAATTACCTTTTTAAAATCCTTCTGAGGAGAAGTTTATGTTCCGACCTAATGGAAAAATAAGAGCTATTGCGGAACTCAAATTGTTTATAGAGAAAACCTGTAGGTAAATCATTGAAAATAATAAACGTATGCATGACGGCGACTTGCGCAAAAATTCCACCATTTGTGAATATAAAATTTATATTGCTGTAGTGTGCTGGATTTTATCGAAAATTCAATGGCGTGTAGAGATGTTGCAGAGAAAACCTCTAAAGGAAGGCCTTCCGAATAAAGGACCAACCTCCAAGGAAATTCTTCTCCGTAAGGAATGTGACGTTCCAAAAGGAGATAACAGCAAATTCATATTTAGCTTGAACCGTAAAGGTTAGGTTATTTGTAGTTTTACAAAAACCAGATTACCACGACCATGTTGTCCAGCTTGGAATGATGAGTATAACGGTAGCACAGTCATTAATGTTAAAAATAAGGGTCTGTTTTTGGAATAGAACTTAACATTTTTGATTAATCTAGTTGGCGTTAATTGACTCTCGTGCTAATTCATAAGAAAGCCCAAAGCTGATAACATGCGAATTACAATCCGGATCTCTCGTTCACCTGCCTGCATACTTTTACTAAAAATGCCGTCAAAGTAAGCTATGCATATGATGTTATACATCTTAATTTTTCAAAACAGATTTTTGAATTTTGGTAAAAAGATACCGAAATATAAATGGGGATTCGAAAGTATGCATCATATAGGTCAAGTTTATTTAAAATAACAGTTGTAAATATCAATTTTAAAACTGTTCGATAATATTTCAGCTGAAAATGCGGAGCTTCTAAAAATATATCAAGGCTTGTCAGGTTTCAGATGAACCGTTGTGGTTTCAGATGAACCTGATTTTGAGACCAAAAAATGGTGATGGAAAACGATCCTTGCAAGTGGTTTTAGACACAGCACCAATTTTAAAAAAATTCTGAACACCTTCTTGCACCCAGAGTTGCCTCTGATGAATGATGACTTCGATTTGGAGAGAAGCCTTGGATCTTCTATCCAGACACCTAATTTAGAAAGTTGTGATTGTTAGAAAAGAACCCACCTGATTTACTGTCATTGACGTTGCCAATGGCGTTGACATTGTATGTTGTACTTACTCCGTCCGTGATTATAATAATCTAGCATATGTACACGGCTTCGCTTGCGCAGTATTGTTAATTTTATTAATTGATACATCCCTCCGATTAAAGAACTTATATCTAGATACATAACAGGCTATCTTTTCACTATATACCTTGTTTGCTCCTAACATAGTCACATTATATGTCCATTAAAATGGATAGATGAACATCACATCCCATAGGCAACAGTGGCGTTGTGTGTGTAGAAAATGTGTAGAATGGTAAATATTTTCATTAAAATGAATTATTGCAATTCCTGCATTACCGGCTCTTTATATAACGTGATGTAGGCATACGATATTACAGTAAGATAAATATGTATTGAAAGGATATTAAAATTTAATTGCTATTTACTTTATAACTGTAAACTGAACTTCATCATGTTACGACTATGGAACGATCGATTTTCTTCTTTTCTAAACTGCTTTCTGCAAACGGCAGAGCACTTCACTATTTATTTGCACAAAATATATTGTCACTAAATTGTGTAAATATGAATAGAGAATATTATTTAGGTATTAAGCAAATCACAACTTAAAATAAAATTACTTTTTCACCAGTTTTTGGTCGGAGAACACGAAAAACATTTATTGACATTAATGGCCGAACTGTCAACTGAGATTATGATAATCGAACTGAAGCCGATCGTGCACGAGCGGCCGCGAATACGCCGATGGGCCAATCAGCAACTTATGGGAAGAAGTGCCTTAGATTGTGAGTCTTTCAACGACAAATAAATCAATGCCATTATGTATCTAGATATAAGTTCTTTAATCGGAGATACATCCCAATAAACAAATTTGTTTTATAATTGTCATTTCTACAACAATTTTATTTTATTGCTATTTTATTACATTTATAAAATTGCAATGAAACAAAATAGTTGTAAAACATTTAAATTTTGCTTGTTGCGGTGCACCTGCATGCATTTGGATTTTCTTGTATACAGCGAAAGGAATACTCAAGTACCAAAATGCTCAAGGCTTTTGGTGAGCGAGAATTACAGTACTTCTTTGTATATGATATTAATTTATTAAAATCTATCTTCAAAATTTGTAAGCGGATGAAGGCCTGGAGGATTGAGGGTGTGCAAAAACTTTACTGAGCAGTGAATGGTGCCCTCGATCTTTACTATGGAATCTATGGAATCGTACCTACCACTTTCTTTACTCTTATCAAAAGACTATTATTAATTTCCACAACTTTATCCGTTTTAGGTGCGAGTACAGTACGCTCCATCGCCGCTTCATTCCTTCATTATAGTTCTGACAAGTGTTTGGGCGGCTAATCTGACATCCTAACCACTATAATATAGAATATACATGTATTTTTTCAGATTTTTGTTTTAATTTTTTTTTTTTTTGAAAAAATTGAAAAAAAAAAATTTTTTGTGAGAAAAATCTGAAAGAATTGAGGTATGTTCTACATAAAAAAAGAAACAACTTTTGTCTTTTACAATTACTCTCTAGAGCACATACTTTCGCCGTAAAAAATTATTGAAAGATGAAAAATTTTGACGCAAATTGGCCTAGGTAGTAAAAAATTGCAAAGAGCAAAAGATTTATATTTTTTGGCGTAGAATCGAAATCCACTAAAAGAAAGAAGGGTTGATTATATAAAAAAACATGTTACCCCGTAAAAACCACATTAAACCCCATTAAAAGTAAAACCTTAAAGTGCCATTATCCAGAGCCTACAAAACTGAAAAACTTTTATATTCAAAAATTCATATCACAAAATGGCTGCTTCTGCGCGTTCAAAGAATGGCCTGATAAGCATCCCCACCAATTTTTGACTCTTCAGTTTATGTGTTCCATTTTTGTCGGTGGGCTCTCGTGCTAATATGTTTCAGTAGATTTGACAGCTGACAGTTTAACAACGTAATAGCAGGGAGTTTCCTGAGTCCATGAGGTGAATCAAAGATGTTATTATCTTTCAGGGCATGATTTCGATTCGCACTAAATTAAAAGGAGACGATTCTTCGCAAAAGTTTACTCAATTGTAGCGTAGACACGTTGCTTTTCCATTATTCTGATATGGACTTCAGGTATATCCTATATTATATAAGAAGCAGTCAAAATTATTTGGAGAATTCAAAAGTTACAAAATATTTAGCGGTTTACGTTTAAAAAGTCAAAGTTGACATATGCCCAGCTTTTTCGGGACGCCTTGAATAAAAAAGTGTTCCAATGTAAAAAATTAAAATTACAATTGAGGTGGCAATTTTCCAAAAACTATCCCTTTTGAAGATAAAAAATGTGTTAATTTTATTTAACTTCTCATCGCTAGGAGTTTGAAAGATCTGGCGATGAATGAGTGAGTGGCTTTACTATTTTTTATATACAGGGCGGCAAACTGATGCGAGTAAGTCCCACGTTTGGCTTATTATAAGACATATGGAAAATGCTTTAAATAAAAGTTATAGGACTTACCGTGTTGCATATTTATAAAATACTGTTAAGTACACAGGGTGTTTTTTTAAAGCGGACAGTTTATAGGTCAATTTTTTTAAATGACATCCTATATTATTACTATGTTGATTTCAGTGTAAAATGTTACGTCCAGAACCATTTTTTTCAAAATGTTACGGCGTTGCCAAGCTATTAAGAAAAATATGAAAATTCACGGAAAATCAGTGCATCAAAAATGTCATCAGAATCTTTGTTAATAACAGTTAATGGAAAATATTTGGAAACTTAAGAAATATAGGGGTAAGCTGAAATGCCAGAGAGGAGCGAAAATGTATTGTCATTTACAGGGAATTTTAAGGGGCATCACGTTGCCAATCTTCAAACTTCTAAAACTTCCGTTTTTTCAACTGGAACACCCAGTATATTTTTCCACTATTTTCTACAACTCCTTCAAATTAGTTACCATGATATTAGTACCTAAAATTTATAATTTTTGAGACATTTCCAATTTTGAAGAATTATTTTGAAGTTATTAACTTCAAAATAATTGCGATTTTCAGAAGTAAGCGGTGACTTGTGATGTCATTTAATAATTGTAGGTTTTAAAACTGACAAAAACCAAAAGTGAATAATTCAAAATTATGTTCTTTATCACAATTTCGAACATGAAAAATAACACAGGCCTGCAAAAAAAATTTTTAAGAAAACTTTTTTTATTATTTAGGATGATCTAACAGTTTTGGAGGGTGCTGAATCCGAAAATGACATCAGTTTTTCTCCATCACCCACCATTTTCCGCAACTCGACCCGATATTTTGAACCTATTAGGTATGAATGGCTATTTTGGAATGTAGGGACGTGTTTTAAAAATTTTAGAAAGGTTTTATTATTCCAAATTAAGTTTATTTATAACGAAAGACATTGCTAATGTATTTTAAATTAATTTAATCTACATTGATGGTCCTGTACTTCCTTTCCCTCTTCATGGAGAAGCTCCGATTATTACTTTTCCTCTTGTGAGTGGATTCTCTCGATGAAGTGACCAGCAGTAGCCTCAATACAAATACTCAAATACAAATATGTATGTACCTATATAGTTCTCGGTGATATTATGTTATTTTACATAAAAAACGTCGGTGTCTTTGAATGGCGATACAAATTTTACCGCCACTCAAAGACGCTGCCTTTTTTATGTACATAATATCACCCAGGACTGAGGAGAACGATACACTTCTTAAAACTTATTATTTATTATTGTCAAATCCTAAAAATAATGTTAGGGAAAAAATTATGTCCATTCATATGTTACAATTTACAAGTTATAAGTGCAAGATGTGCAGTCGAGCGAATTTTCACGTTGGTAATTAGCATATAGGGTGTTCCAGCACTGCTCCCATTTCAATGAAATCGTATTCCAATAAGAAAAAGAAATAGGGAATTGTGTGAGGCTGCTTTTCAACTAAAAATTTCATACCGACACCCAGAAAAAATGAAATTTGCAAAAAAACTGAAGGTGATGGAATTTTTTCAGTATTTTTCCCGGACTCAACACCCAAAAATCTATAAAGATCACCTATTAGTTTCAAATAAGTTTTTTGGTCGCAGGCCTGTGTGATTTATACAATTAAAATATTTGTCGTAAACGTGACTTTACCTTTACCTACATAAAATGTAAACATTTTCACAAAAGAAATTTGGGATATGTTAGGCAGTAATTGAATTATTAAACACATAAGATAACATTAATGCGAGAAAAAGATTAACTGTAGGCTTAATACGTTTGAATTGTATATAAGTGTAAATGTTGTTAATTTTTTATATAAAGTCTCGATCCCCCCAATTTGTTTCCAAATCCGAAAAAAATAAGTACCTATTTTTTGGTTTTTCAAAATTTTGATTTTAAATGGTGCCTATGTAGACCTGAAGTTTCCCATTTAAATTTTAAGGGGAAAAATCACTTTTTGGGATTTTTTGATTAATTGATCAGGGTGAGGGAAAATTTTGTATTAAACTTATAGTCCTTGGAGAGGACTATCCAGTGAAGAATTTGATGTATATACATGTGGGTTTGTCGCTCCTCCACTGTGTCCCGAAATCAAAAAGTGTAAATTCTTCAGAGAATTGACCCTTTTGAGCACTTTATTTTCGTTTTTTCTTCAAAAATTATTACTATTGGTCTAATGGGATGTTTATCAACAGTTTTTAGTCAATTTTTATTTATTTAAATAAATTCCATTTGTTTAAATAATTTTTTTCTCGATAATTTCTGAGATCGGACTGGCAGTCTATTACTTTTAAATGGCATTAATTTATTTTCAAGTATCCAATTGTCTAAACAATCAATAATTATTTATTTCCAACTTTTCTTCACATTATGCTAGAAAAGTCAGTTTTCTTTGTCATAGACCCGTAACATTTTATGTTTTAGATATCTTACCTATATTATCTAATAAACCCTCATTTATTTAAATATTCCATTTGTTTAAACAATTTTTTTTCTCGAAAATTCGTCAAAATTCCGTTTTCTGAGATCGGACTGGCAGTCTATTATTTTTAAGTGACATCAATTTATTTTCAAATATTTTCTAATTGTTTAAACAATCAATAATTATTTATTTTCAACTTTTTTTCAAATTATGCTAGAAAAGTCATCTTTTTTTGTATTAGACCCATAACATTTTGTATTTTCGATATCTTACCTATATTATTTAATAAACCCCCATTTTTTAAACAAATTTATTTTATTTAAATAAATAATGGTTTGTTAAATTATAGACCTAAGATATGAAAAACATAGAATTGATTAATATACAAATTTCATTATGACTCTATTAGAAATAAAGCTGACTTTTCTAGCATGATTTGATGAAAAGTTGAAAATAAATATTAATTCATTATTTAAACCATCGAAATTATTTCAAAATAAATCTATGTCACTTAAAAATAACAGACTGTCAGTCTGATCTCAGAAAACAGGACTTTTGACGAATTTTCGAGAAAAAAAATTTAAACAAATGGGATTTGTTTAAATAAAAGAGGGTTTATTGGATAATATAGGTAATATATCTAAAACACAAAATGGTCTATTATAAAGAAAGCTGATTTTTTTGGCAAAATTTGAAAAAAAGTTGAAAATAAATAATAACTGATTGTTTAAACAATTGGAAAATATTTGAACATAAATGGATGTCATTTAAAAATATTAGACTGCTAGTCCGATCTCAGAAACCAGGATTTTAGACGAATTTTCAAGATAAAGAATTATTTAAACAAATGGAATTTGTTCAGGTAAATGGTCATGGTCAGGTAAGGGTCAATTCCCTGAAGAATTTACATTTTTTTATTTAAGGATGCTTTTCGGGGCACCGTGGAGGTGTGTTAGAGGCGACAAACTCATATGTATATACATCAAATTCTTCGCTGGAAGTCCTCTCTAAGTCCTATAAGTTTAATGTAAAATTTTCCCTAACCCTGAACAATTACCCAAAAAATCCCAAAAAGTGATTATTCCCCATGCAATTTGAATAGGAAACTTCAGGTCTCCATAGGCACCATTTAAAATCGAAATTTTGAAAATCAACAAATTACGTACTTACTTTTTTCGGATTTGGAAACAAATTGGGGGGATCGCGACCCTCCATACAAAATTAAATCATTTTTGAACCACCCTAGTGTGACATTGTCAAAACATTGTTATAAAATTATTAAACTGTGAAGACATCATGAGTGACAACGATCCTAAGGTAGTTTTCAGTATAATGTTATTTTGATTGATTTTTTTTTCGCACACGTGAATATAAATGGACGGATTTAATAGAATTTGGTTTTTATTTCATATCCTGAAATATGTATGTAACAGGAATGGAAAGACTTCATTTCCTTACACATGTGCATTGCGCATATTGCAGAACAAGACGAAGCAAGATACATTTCCCATAGCTCACATACAAGGTTATATCTATTTTCGTGCCAAAACTTATCAGAATTACTGAACTAATAAATGTCAAATGGTTATTATATATTTTGATACTTATTATTTACAATATTTACTTTTTCCACTAGTGTGACTTTCACTTTTTAACTTAAATTAATGGCAAAGCCTTTCTCGCAGAAATAGATAAGATCTCTACTTCATAACAATGTCATGCTTTTGAATCTTACAAGCTACCATTTTAGGTGATGGCGATGGGATAAATACGTTTACTGAAAACATTATTTGAAACATATACTGTTTGTTTTATTACCGCACTGTATAGTGTATATCCGTCGTCACTGAGCTGTACCTCCTATCACAAACAATGCCAAAAGGCAGGATTTAAATATATATTTTAAAAGAGACATTATCTGTCATAAAAACTGTGTTTGAAACAATAATCCTTGTGAAATATGTCACATATGCTCAATGTGTTTTATGCATGGATTATGTACAAGCCATTATTTTTTCATAAACTATAGTTCAAGCATTGTATCACACGTCCGTTTTAATACCAATTAATAATGTTTTGTGTTTCCATCGATGTACAATAAGCTCAAATTTTTATTGTTAATTGATAATATTTTTATCATTCGCGTGGACAATTGAAATTAATATGTTTACGTTTTGCAGTACTAGGAATGCTTACCAGTAAATAGTGTGGAAAACAATTTTTGATATTTCATTTTCTACATCGAGAAGGAATTTTAATTTCAATGCTTAAACCACTAAAAGTTTTCAATAAGTTCGTAAGAAGTTTTAAGAATGTCCATAAAACTTTGCGGATTAAAAAATATTGAGACTGCGAATAAATATCGCTAAAATAAAAATGTACTGCAGTGCTCGACTTTGGTTGCACCTTGCCTCTAAATTTATTAAGAAGTTTCAAAGTTTCTGAGTTACGCAAGAAATAATATGGCACAATTGATATGTTACTAACATACGTTCCCTGCCAACTTTTTAAATGGTTTTATAACTTTGAATATACTGCATTATTAAAAACAAGGTTTCACTGAAAATTATATTAGAATTAAGGACAGAAGTAAAACCGTGTATACTGCCCTACTAAGCACAGAGGCATTTTGTATTGTTTGCAAATAATTATACTTTTATATTTACGCGAGTGCTGCAATTTCTTTCACCAAATTATTTATTTTTTATTACTACATATATGTATTTTTTATGTTCTTTCTAATTTTTAACATTGCAAGCTTTTATAAAAATACGTTGTTGAAGAAAATGTAGTTACTACTTATTCATTTTTAAGATGTTGACAAATTACTACGCTAAAGGGTAGTAACTACTGCCAGTTTTTATAAAATCATTTAATCGAACAAAACTTTAGAGCAAATACAAAACTTAAGCATACAGAATTACTAACATTAGTCATCTTCATATACAGGAAGTTGTTCCCAAAATGGCATCCGATTTTTTGGAATAATGCCATTTTCACGTTCCATTGATTTTGAAATATTGTCTCGTTTTTGTGCTGATATTCCTTTTGGTTTCTTCTCCTGTTCTGTAGCCGGTATTTTTGCTTGCATTTATATTGAGTGGCGCAGCCGATAGGGACACTCTTGTAACTCTTGAACGGACGAATGGATTTTTTCAAATTTAGTATAGTAATATGGGATGAAGTTTCCAATTATATGATGTAAAAAACAAAATGGCCGACTTCTCGAAAAATCGATCTTTTTTTTCTTAATAAAAATGCACGCCAATGACTGAAATAAGTTTTGTTTCACTCGAAAAGGATATAGTAAAGTTCTTTGATACCGATCCAAATTTGGTTGAAATTAGATGACCAATAACTGAGTTACGAAGGTGTGTGCACTTGAAATGGGTCACTCTGTAGAAACGGAAATTGTTTTACATAGGCACCAAATAAATAGATTAGGCAACTTGGCGGCCTTATCTTGAGGAACAGAAAAAGCTTTCATTTTGATACCCAATGACATAATAATTTTTAGACTTCGAAAGGGCGTTATAAATAGCCGCATTTTGAAATTAAAAATACTTGGCAATTTTCATGATGATAAAATAACACGATGTAAGCTTCGCGAAAACACAACATTTTACCTTAAAAGAGCAAAACTTGTGTCTTTTAAACCATTGCAGACTTCAACTTATTCATTAGCTCGTAAACCAACTTGTTAAATAATCTTGAATAACAGGAGTATACCAGGTGTCCCTGAGTTACGTTAACAGGTGATATCTTTGTTATTTGAAAAGATAAAAATATAATTAGGAAATATTATTTAGGTATTAAGCCAATCACAACTTACACATTTTTTATTTAATATGATAGGCATCAATATACATTACATACATTTCTCTATATTGGTGCCTCAATTTGGTCACGCTAATATACTAATTAGGTAAACACTTTAAAACGCTCATTATTGGAGAACCAATCAAAACAACTACTTTTTCAGCAAATACTTAAGAAGTATTGAATTACATGATAGTATTCGTAGCATTTTGAAGCAATAAAAAATGTATTGGAAATACTTCAGTCATTTATTTAAATTCAGTCATTCGCACCTTTTCTTATTTAATATGAAATTATCTACTTTCTGTATATTGGTACCTTAATCTGGTCACGCTAATATACTACTTAGGTATACACTTTATAACATTCATTTTTGGAGAATCAATCAAAACTACTACTCTTCTTGCTAATACTGATGAAGTACTGAGTTACATGACAGGATTCCTAGCATTTTAAAGCAAAAAAATATATTTAAACATTAGTTCCAACAGCAAAAGTTGGTCCAAAGCCCATGGTACGGTATTACAGTCTGGGGTGGTCTCTTTAATAACTCCCTAAAACAAGAAATTGTCCAGGAGTCCTAACTAAAAATAATATTTAATAAAGACAATATCCTACAGATTTATTGTATAACGAAAGAGGTATGTTTACTGTGAGAAAATTGTATGCTCATGAGTGTCTACTGTATCTGTTTAAATCACCACCAAATATTGTAAACCATAACTAGGGAACCAGCTGGAATACAAACCTTTCTATAGAAGTACCAATATACCGGAAGATGCATACTCAACGACTTATTTTCTAGGTCTACAAAAAAAAAAAAAAATTCTACTCCAAGGACTGAACCTATCATGCCTTAAGTATTTTTGTGTGCTGAATCCGAATTTTTAAATTTCAAAAATTTTCTACCTCATAGATTTTGAGTAAATGTCAAAAATTTTCAAAAAACCGTATTTTGACGATAAGAAACGGGATTTACTCGAAATCCACGCGGTAGGAAATGTTTTAAAGTGAAAATTCGAATTCAGTACACAGAAATACTTAAGGCATAATAGGTTCAGTCCTTGGAACAGAATTTTTTTTTATGGACCTGTGCACACACAAGTTTGCAAAAAAAATCTGTTCCAAAGACTAAACCTATCATGCCATAAGTATTTTTGGAGCAGAATTTTTTTTTGTAGACCTGTGTTATGGACTTAAGCTTTATAATATGTTACCTGCAAAATTAAAAAGTATAAAAAACAAGCATAAATTGAAGAAAACCTTAAACTATTTTTAAATGAAAACTACATATTAAAGTAATTTTCTAGTAATATAACGTCGAGGATCAAACCGCGAAGGAAATCTGGTGTACACTCAGATCGAAATCCCAGGAAATCTTAAGAAAATTTAAGGAAATCTGAGAAAATACCAGGGAATTCGAAGAAATCTAGAGGAAATCTTTCTTTTTCGGGTTTTTCCCCTCGTTCTTCAAATTTTTTTTTTATCAAAGCGGAAATCCGAGGAAATCTCAGGAATTTTGGGTGCCTCGTATATGTTTAATATTTATAATAAGGTCAACTATATTCATTTTTATAAACTTTCCTCATTTACTACTAAAATAAGAATTTATTATCCTCCTTCCCAGACTACTATGTAATAATTAAAATAAAATTTAAATGTAGTTATTTTTTTAATTCTTATTATGTATAGATAATTTTCCACATATCCTGTTATCCAGTTACGTTGCTGCTTTATTTGTGAAAATCAAGCACAGGCTTCTCAAAGAGTTTAGGTGATTTCATAAATATGCTGCAACGATTAATAACTTAAATTATGTTAGGTCGCATCAAGATAATGTTATAGTATATATGAATATATATCTCTATGTATTGTATTTTATTTGTCTTATATAATTTTTATATCACTTATTATTTAGTTACTTATTTGTTATTTTTTTTTAAACTTTGTTTCTATCGTGTCACTTTTCCTGTACTATTCCTTTCATCCCCTAAAAAGGACAAAATAGGTCTTGTTCTGAGGTTCCCATTTAACCTTTCTGAAATATTTTTTCACGTTGATGCCAATTTTGGACACAAAATTTTTTTCTGTCGGGTCAGTTTCCATTTTATCCCCTAATTTTTTTTGTGCAAAATTGGTTTCAGCGCATCAAAATACTTCGGAAAACTTAGGTGAGAACCTTTGGACAAGACCTTTTTTTTGTGGATCTGTGATTGGCGTATTATTTGTATTTTAATCGAAAACTCTCTGTTATTAAATGTTTTTACATATTTCCTGTTGTTTGTTATAATATGGTGTTTTTTTATTTTTATTACATATTTATTTGCTCACTTGAATATTTTATGTAGTTGACGTATACGTTTGTTCTTTATATATGTATAATTGCATAATTTTGCAATTTAATAACTATAGTATTCGTCCTCATTCTGTGAATGGAACCTGTTTTGTGGAGTACTGCAATGAAAATAAAATAAATAAATACTTCATTTTTTGTGAAATTATATTCCATGTTTTCCAATAATGCTATAAAGTTTGTAAATTTACTTATATCGACGTATATTTTCATGGAAATTGTCATCAATATAAAACAATAATCGTTGATTTATTATTCAGCGAACTGTCCGTTTGTTCTTTCTTCTAAAACGTATTTTCCATTCATCTCCTTATTGAATCGAGTTTACAAAGCCACATCGCGAAAACATACTGTATATAGACTCAATGCACAACTTTATTCCTTTGGCAGCGTTAGCTATGCTGTGAGTAAATACTGAGGTCTAAGCCCTGCAGGTGATTCTAAACTTTATACAAACAGCAGGAGTTTGAATTTGAACAGGGTTCACATAAATATGTGTTAAAGCTAACCACTGTGAAACTATTACTAGAGATCTCAACGAAACTGCAAGCTGTAAAATTAAATGTATTTTTCACTTTCTCAGCGAGATCTGTGCGGATTGACAAGTTGTTGCAGAAACCGTTTGAGAAACCAAATACAGTGTAAACAGCATATAAAGATTTATCTTATTTTTCACTGCAGTTTTGTTTTTTAATTATCACTATCACTGCAATTAATGTGCAAACTATCAAGTTTTCTATAAAGTATGTCTTCATTATAAGTTTCGAGCAAAATGTTACTATGGTTTTTGATTAGGTACGCAAAAATGGGAATGTTTACAGGATATCTAAACTACAATATACAGTGTGTCTAAATGCTGGTTGTGACATTTTCTTAACTTTTTTTTCTTAATGGCAAATAATCCCAGTAAGATAAACAAAAAAATACGGTGTCTCAAGTTTGATTGAACTTTACGTAGGTTAGTGATATATCAATTTTACTTTAAAAGGTATAAATAAATTGTTTGTATTACTAAATGAATAAAAGTTGCAGTTAGGTGTTGCCGAATGCGAAAACCTATTGACTATGATAACTTCTGTTAGACATAATACTTTTATTTCAAATTTGAAACATATGTAAAACAGCATGGTAGAATACCTTAAACATTTGAAATTAAACCATATAAGCTATACAAGGTGATTGCCAGAGGCGCGCAAACTGTTTTACTTTATATAAACTATGTTATAATTTTAGATAAAACTGTTACTAAGATTTTTGGTTAAGCACGCAAAAATATGTACATTGTGTGAATTTTATTCAAATTCAAATTCAAATTATTTATTGGTGTTATTAACATAATGTATGTTTTACACAAGCCAATATACAGCACAGAGCTTTGAATAAATATAATTTATAAAAACATAAAGTTTATAAAAATTTAGCAAGATCATAATATGCAAAAAAATAAAAGTTAAAATAAGAAACACAGAACATGAAATATCACATATTATTATAACATTACGAAGCATCTACATTTACATTCAGATATTTTAAAAACAAAATTTGGCTAGAAAAGTTATTTGTCAAGGTTGCAATTCAAGTATTCGTTCGGATCATAAAAAGCGTTATTTGATGGGAAAGTTCTTATTGTATTATTGAATGTGTTCTTTGGGAAACTTGACGTGTAGAGGTAATTTATTAAAGAATTTTGGTCCGAAAACAATTGAATCCATTTCTACTCGAGTTTAGTCTGATAAAATCGGTTCTTAAATTATAATTATGTCTTGTGCCATGAGTATTAAATAAATGAATATTTTCATGTGTATATATTAAAAAGGTAAATAAGTATAATGATGGAAAAATTAATACAAGTTCAATAAACTTCTGTGTCTGACATCATCTCTATAGCCCAAATTAATAATTATTACCCTCCATTGTAACCCAAAAATCCTTTTTGCACTAGGTGCGTGACCCCAGTGTATCAAAGCATAAGAAATGATAACTGGGTGATAATATCAGTCAATAATAGGCCCTTAATAGTACATAGCACTAACGTAACTAGCTTCCTAATAACAAATGTGTTTTTCGAAATTTTTTTGGCTACATGTTGAACATAGTGGCACCAGTTCAGTTTTGGGTTCATGAAGACACCTAAAAACTTTACCACATCAGGGTTTGTAAAATCATGTACCGGTCTATCAGTGAAAATCATGTTGACTGTTTTTGTGCGATTAACTGATAGCCTGTTTGTTGAAAACCAATCGATAGCTTGGGTGCAAGAATCATTCATCGATTGTAGGATTCGCTTTATATCTTTATTAGTATTGATAAGTGTGCCCAAGTAACAATTTAAGTTTTATCACAATCTAGAAGAGGTTATTAAGTCTATATAATAAAACTGATCGTAAAACTGTTTATACTAGATAATCTCTTAAAAGCTAGTACCCGGAATAAAACCAAAAAAACCTTTTATAAAGGTTATAAATATCTTTCTTAAAACTATCAATAAAACCAACAGTACTTTAGAACCCAAATCTGCAAGATGTTTTCAAGTCTACCACAAAACATTTTATAAAATCATAAATAATTGTGTCTTTAATAACACAGCCCCACAAAAAAAAAGAAAGTTCAGACCAGCGAACCAGACCCATGTATCCCTATGTATTTTCGGTCGCTCAATCCGAATTCGAAGTCAAAAAAAATCGTACACCCCCAAAATCATTAGCCACCCCATGGGGTGGTTTTCAAGCACAGCGTCGAACATAGTCTAGTTTCTCCTCACTTTCACACAACGCAGGTATTTCGAATTTTTAGAGAAGTCACTGTAACTTTTTATGGATAAATCCTACATAGGGGGTAGTTTTCTCACCATTTGAGGATTGGCACTGTAGGACGTTGATGGTACGTAAGTTTCTAGTTCTATTTTAGAGTACTACGCAAAATAGAAATCCTGTTGGATTTTACGTTTTTTCTTGTTTTGTGTCCTTTAAACTTGAGGGTGGTTGCTCTCAACCCTATAGAAGCAGTTTATGAAGATTACGTCGGACCTGATGCAGTTTCTTATCACTTTAACAAAACTTAGACATTTCGAGCTTTTTCAGCAGTCATTACTGTTTTCCAAAACGGTAAAAGACTGCCTTGAATCCCTGGCGAAACTGGTGGAACACAACAGTATGCAACTGGAGTGGACGCGAGGACACCAGGGCAATGAAGGCAATGAAAAAGCAGATAAGCTGGCCAAAGAAGGCGCAAAAACAGCCTTGATGGGACCCGAGCCATCCTGCGGGATATCATACAATACCGCAAGAGGAATGGTAAAGGAACTATTGAGTCAGAAATATAACTTATATTGGACCGGGACGCCGGGGATGAGACAGTCACGTATGTTCATCACTGGCGGGCCATCCAAGGCAAAGACTAACGAATTGCTAAAGCTGAGCAGAAAACAGCTGAGATGTGCAGTAGGAATCCCAACAGGACACTGAACACTGAATAGACACCTAACCAACATGAAGGATAATGCAGAATGCAGGATGTGTGGTGAGGATGAGGAAACTCCTCACCAGATACTATGTGAATGTCCAGCCTTGTTGGCTGGGAGGTTTTCATACTTCGAGGGACCATACCGTGATCCAGGAAGAAATGGCCAGAGCTCCCATTGACCGTACACTCTCCTTTTGGAGAGGAACGGGATTAATGGGATAACGAGACTATGGGGTACAAGAAGCTTAAGCTTCAGTACGGCGGGGCTTCTGGCACCGCAACCCATAAGAAAATAAAAACACATTTTAAATAGTTGTAGGCTGAATGTAAACAGTAAGAATAAGAAAAATATAACTAAACACTGTTGCCCCAACTTTGTTCAAACATGTCTGCCATAGTTAACAGAAAAAAAAATGGCCGAAAAATTAATAAAACCGTTTATTTTAATAGAATACCCTATTAAGAGTTTGTGGCTTTAGGAAATATTCTTTAAAATCCTTAAGATTTGTCTCTGACAATCTCTAATCCAAATGTAGCTTAGATAACATAACCTAAAAAAAATATTATTTATTTCGTGTATTTTTGTGTATGCGATCATTCATTTCTCGTTATTTCTGTAAGTGGGAGAACCAAAGGATTTATAAGTGCTTTATAAAAACCAAAAAGTCTTAATGTAGCTTAAGAAAATTTACCAAAAACTATTAGGTTTTAAAGAATCTTTACCAATTATCGTTAAGAGGAAATAGTATATATTAACTTTTGTACTTATAAGTATATATATTTACTAGTTTTATTGCTAGATCATAAGGAGTACTTAAAGACCATATTTTAAAACTCCCATAAAACCTAAAGATTTATAGATATCTAGCACAAAACTTAAAATATTTAAAATCCACTATAAAACTTAATTAGTTTATTGTGGTTTTGAATAATGCAGCAATTAAGTGGCTATGAAACCAATAGGTCTTAAAGAGCAAAGAGGTTTAACAAATTGTTTAAAGATAACTGGAAGGCCTTTTTTTAAGTACATATTATCTGCAGATAAATTGGTATGCTCAAAAGAAATAATAAAACCCAGTTCGGTTTATTTACCCTCTTAAATCTGTGATAAAACCCGATAAATATTTGTTGGCATTTAAATTGTTACTTTGGGGGTATCATCTGCGAATAACACGCGTTCGTCGCTGTGTACCGCCACACTAAGATTATTTACATAAATCAAGAACAAAAATGGACCCAACACAGAGCTTCGTGGTACTCCGGAATTTATTTCACTTAGCTGCGAACTTTTATTTTTAACTTGGATAAACTTTTGTCTATTTAATAAATACGACTTGATTATAATGCAACTGACAGGATTGAAATTTAAGGCGTTAAGCTTCTCCAAAATAACCGAATGTGACACACAGTCAAAGGATTTCTGTAGGTCACAAAACGTAACCACAACATAGTCACCATTTTCCTGACCTTCAATAATCTTGCGAAGTAGATGCATGATTGCATTATTGGTACTCTTTTTGGTACGAAATTCATATTGGTTACAGTAAAATAAGTTGTTTTCTTCAAGATGGGATACGATTTGAATTTTTAGAACAGTTTCCAGCAAAGAAATTGGTCTGAAGTTGTTTAAGTCCGTCAGCGACCCACTTTTGTAGATGGGGACAACTTTGGAAATTTTTAGTACATCAAGATATATTCCACCGGATATTGCGTGGTTTATTAATTTAGCAAGAGGTATTAAAATAACATTTTTCATCTTTTTTTTATAATATTTACCCCAATATCATAAGGATCCAGACTATTTTTATTTTCTAAATTATTTATTATTGATCGGAGATCATTAAAGCTGATGATTCTAAAACGAAACGTTGGATTTAACTGCAATGGATTGTTTATCACCACACTATTTGTTATGAGGAGAGTTTGAGTTATTCTATCAGCAATGTTTACAAAAAAGTTATTCATCATGTCAAGATCAATTTCTATATCAACATTTACTTTTTTATTAGGTTTATGATTATTTATGATATTCCAATATGTTTTTGGGTAATTCCCTTTTTTTAATTTTCTTCTTTATTTTATTTTTCTTCTTTCTTATACAGCGTGTCACTAAGATATGAACAAACTATGCGGCGTTTAGGTAATCAATTTCATTCTAAAAAATATAAAATATTTATGTTTAATGAGACAATTACGTAGCGAAAGCTGTAGTCTGAAGTTGCCGTCTGTAACTACCTATTTGAGCAATAAAAATAGAGAAGATACTGACTATATTCTTAATCCAAGTGGCTCCCTATGGATGTGAATTGTGACGTATTGGAGCAAAATGTTAATAAAATAGGTATTAGTAGTCGGCCACATCAAACAGTAATTTCTTCCCATTATATGATTTGTTATATTTGGAGGGTAAATATTTGAATAGAATAACTCATATTCTTCTGAAGAAATAACGTAAAATTTTGTTGTAATTGCACCATTTTCTCTCAAAAAGTTCAAATGTGTTATTAAATGAGATAAAATTGTTATTGCAATATTCTGGGACAAAATTTCAAGTTTAGGATAAAAAAACTTTTGTAATCAGATAGTTTAACTTAATTTTGCCTTCATTTAGAATATAGGTACTAAATACTTTACTACCTAAAACATTGAGACATGAACATTATAATACTATATTCTTATCACGCAGCAGATTTATATAATTGTTGGACATTCTATAGGATCAGGGCCGGCCTTAGTTCCTCAAGCGCCCTTGTCAGAAATTTTGAAAGGCGCGCCCCTTTTTCTGGTCTTCAGAAAAAAATTTTTTTTTTCGTCCTCATCTCAAAATTGATGAGGGAGCGGGATTCAAAAAAAATTTTTCGTCCTCATTTCAAAATTGAGGAGTAGAGGGAGTAAAATCTAAAAAAAATTTTTGGGCCCTTGAAAAAAAGTAGCGACTTATATTAAGCTCGTGGCGCCCCCTGGAGTACCGCCCTGTATAGGATGCGCAGTTATTTGAGAATAATCTTGTTCTTGTTTTATAAATTATTATTCCTTCCAACAATTCCTAACAATCACTACAAATCAATCAGTAGGAGATATAAAACACACGTATTAGTGTTATGTTTTAATTTGTAAATAGGCTATATAGGCTTATTTTAAATTGCGTCATCTCCCGATGATGCCGACTACGTTGATGAAATGTTCGTCCATATAATTCACAGAATTCTGATATTAGAAACTATATATTACTTTTATCAGTTTCAAAACAGTTTTAAACGCTTAATAGAGTCAAAAACTGATGATCATTTTAGGGGTTGCAAAAATGGGGTGAAAATTAACAAAAACGTCTGAAACCGAAATATATGATTTTTGAGAACCTTACGAACTTACAATGAGCAATTCAGACGTTTTCATCAATTTCAACTCCATTTTACCAACATTTGAGAAACATTTTTTTTTTTAATTTCGCAAATTTCAACACTTATATCTCAAATTCGGCCCATGGAAAAGGTCTGAAATTATTTTCCCGACATTATTGACGTTGAATAGAACAAGTACCCAAAGCTTCGCCCGTAACTACAATTTTTTTTGAAATTTTTTTAAAATTCCCGCTAAAAAACTTCGTAGTTTTCGTCTGAAATTTTGTTGGGGGGATGTGGAGTTGATGTACTTTCATAATACTGCGTTTCGTTCGTAACTGCAAATTTTTTTCTTCGACTTTTACCCGCCCTCCGCGCGGATCCATTTACCATACTTTTCGTAGGAAAAAGAGTTTCGAAATCAACTCAGTAAACCAAATACCAAATAATTTCAGACATAACCACAATCGATGAACCCACTACGTGCCATTGCTCTAACTATAACTAGTTGGTTTGAGTTTTTTCATGTCTGCTTATGTTTACATAATCACGCTAATGTCAGTAAAACTAAGTACTTCAACTTGTAGTTTAATAGATCGTTAATATGAACATTAGGTAAGATAGACAGGAATATACAGAATAGCAGTGTAATAAAGAGCCTGACATTAAGTTTTAAAAATCAAAACGATGGATATATTCTTTTACTGTAGAGAAGCTAAATGAAGAGGCCATTAAAAGAGGATGAAAAGAAAATTTGACAAAATGGTTTAAACATTGTTAGTAAATATAAGATAAATACCTATTATAAATTGGTTGTAGAAAAAAATCTTCTATGGAGAACGTTGCCAAACCCGTATTTTAGACACTTGACGTGTTGTCCACCCCCAAATTCACGTCACGTGCCTAAGAACATATTTTTTTGCAACTAGTTGCATACATAGTTAGAATGTTATAACTTAGGGTATTTTAATACCTCTGACTTGTTATTGCTTAGTATCCATGACACTATGAAATATAATAGACGGAGAGCCGGCCGTCGAATATCCTATGAATAAGATACATGAAAAACTTTTTGTGAGTGATTAGTACTACCATAGTCCTAAAGGCAGCCACCTTTTATACGAGCTAATTTTGCCCGCGTCATGGATTTTTGACCCCACTTCCGGTTACGATTTTTAATGTTTTCTTAAGTCATAAATAGTTCCTTGGGGTAAAACTTTTACCCCACCGGACCGCAAGACATGTACTCCCCCGTTTTCGAGGGGAACACGATGGTGACAATATTTTCCGACCTAGCGTCCAACCGCTACGCCCAAATCGAAAAAACCTCTCCCGTTTCCGATTTTCCGGTGCTACGCTTGCGAGGGCTTGCTAGGTCTGGTTTTTCTTGGTCAGATTAAATGAAATAAGTAAATATTGACCACAAGTGACCACCCATTCCCGGGTGTTGAAACTACCCTCACCCCCAATAACTAAATGCTACCAAAACAGCGAAAATCAGCTGGAAAACGGTATACCCCCATTTTCGAGGAATACGATGGTGACAATATTTCCCTACCTACCCTTCACTCACTACCTCCAAACCTGAATAACACCCCCTTTCCGATTTTCCGGTCGTATCGTTTTTTCTTGTCGTAACGTTTTTTCTTTTGGTCAGTTTGAATAAAACAGTTAAATATTTATCAAAGGTGACCTAACCAACTCCAGGGGGTTGAAACTACCCTCACCCCCAATAACTAAATGCCACAAAAACCACTAAAATCAGCTGGAAAGCCGTATACCTCCGTTTTCGAAGGCAGGGAATACGATGGTGACAATATTTTCCCACCTACGCTTCACCCACTACACGAAAAAAACCCCAATATTTATTTATGTTATTCAAATGGACCAAAAAAAAACCGATCCGGCAAGCCCTCGCAATCGTAGCACCGAAAAATCGGAAAAGGGGTGTTTTTTTTTTAATTCAGGGTAGCAGTTGGATTCTAGGTCGAAAGATATTGTCACGTATTCCCCGTCTTCGAAAACGGGGGTATACTGCTTTCCAGCTGATTTTCATTGTTTTCGTGGCATTTAGTTATTGGGGATGAGGGTACATTCAACCCCCGGGGGTGGGTTAGGTCAATTGTTGTAAATATTTAACTATTTTATTCTAACTGACCACAGAAAAACGATACGATAGGCCCTCGCAAGTCTAGCACCGGAAAATTTGAAAAGGTAGGGTTAGTGGGTAAAGGGTAGGTTGGGAAATCCGTCATATTCCTCGCCCTCGAAAACGGGAGTATATCATTTTCCAACTGATTTTCGGTGTTTTTGTGGCATTTAGTTATTGTGCGTGGGGGTAGTTTCAACCCCCGGGGATGGGTTAGGTCATCTGTGGTCAATATTTACTTATTTTATTCAATCTGACCAAGAAAAACCAGACCTGGCAAGACCTCGCAAGCCTAGCACCGGAAAATCGGAAAAAGGGGTGGTTTTTACGATTTAGGTTGGACGCTAGGTTGGAAAATATTATCACCGTCGTGTTCCCCGCCCTCGAAAACGGGGAGTACATGTCTTTCGGTCCGATGGGGTAAAAGCTTTACCCCAAGGGACTATTATTGATGACTTAAGAAAACATTAAAAATCGTAACCGGAAGTGAGGTCAAAAATCCATGACTCGGGCAAAATTAGCTCGTATAAAAGGTGGCTCCCTTTAGGTCTGTGGTAGTACTAATCACTCACAAAAAGTTTTTCATGTATCTTATTCATAGGATATTCGACGGCCGGCTCTCCGGCTATAAAATACTCTGTGTGCGAGTATCAGCTTTTGACCTGCTGCGGTCACTTTCAAATCGAGCCCGCGGCAGCGCGTGACCGATGTTTGCCTAAAAATACACCGAAAACCATAAGGCCTAGAAAGCTGTTTGCAGACAGATATTTTACTTTTTAATATCATAAAATTCATAGACTGCATTTGGCAATAAGGCCTCTGTGGGTTTAAATGTTGATCAAAACATCTTCAAAATAATTGATAGAAGCACGTATGATCTTTTGTGACATTGGTTTTTTAACAGGTTAAAAACTATTGATATATTAGTTGCTATTTAATTTGTTTTTATTTAGTATCAAATTTTAATTCATTTAATTAAACACAATAAATATTAAAGTAGTAGTAGTAAATAACATACCATGTTAATTAATTTTATTATGAAATAGTGCATTTTGTCTAACGATATTCAAGAATGAAAAATATTTATTCTATTATTTAGTAATTTTATCAATTTCTCTTAGAGATACATTGCTAAATTCTTTAATGTTTCTATTAAGAAAATACATTTTGCATTTGTAAAATAGCGTTTTCGGGGGACATATCAACGTGTTCTCTCATATAATTGTTATAAATATTTAATCACTCTCAATTGATTTGGTCAAAAATTTCATTCATTTTTTAACGCTGCAAGAAAATCTGAATTCATTTCATTAAACAACAGTCTAGCGCACATAGTTTTTACATCATTCTCTGCGCTGTTTCGTCCGCGAGGGCGTTTCGTATACTTAAATTACACTTCTCTAGAAAACTTAATCCTATAAAAAAAGTTTTAAATAAAAAAAGTTAGCTCCACCCTTTATCTTCATATGTCCTCGATATACTTGGTATCTATTTCGAAAGGTAGAAAAGTTTCTCGCTTATTATATTCGCGCCAGTACATTTTCACGGTTTATCGTAATAGCCTTAGAAAAAAAAAAAATTTTCTACACTTATTAAAATTTGACCTTCACATAACACATCTTGTTAACAAATATGAAGTCACAACACAGTAAAAATTCAAGATTAATTACTTTTCTCATTTTTGAGTTGCGGCGAGTTAAACGAAAAAATAATTGTATGTATTCGAGTAAGTATGTATTATTTTACAATTTTCTCATATTTTTGGCCCTCATCTTTTGATTCCACTAACCAAAAGAGTCGTAGTTTCTTATTTCATCGAAGGATAAGCTTCTAAACACTTCCGTTAAGGTTATTTTAGTTTACATCTAAAATAAAAATTGACCGCTGAAATAGTTGGCTCTAACGTGACGTAACAGCGGAGACTGCGGTAAGGGAAGGTATGCGTGAGAGCGTATCTTACTTTCTCATTATCTATTTAATTCACTATATCTATCAATAATTCTAAACACTTGAAATAAATAAAAAAAAATACGGTGATGAAATAATATTGCACTGTGTGCTCCTAAAATGGTACTTATACCTGTGATTCTGGCGAATATCTCGGGGCGATTACTTAGACGGGTACAAAGGAGTCGAGTCAACTTATCTTGTTTACTATCTATTTGTGAGAGGAACTCGGAAATTAATAATTTGCAACGTTGAATACAGCTAGGGAAATATTATGCTATGTGCAGAGTATATTCCAATTTACATTCCTAATATCGGGAAGGTACTATGCGCAGTTCAGTTCTGTAATACTGGGCTAACGATGGACATTACAATTATTATGAATAAGGGAAATGGTCTTGTTTACAATAAGGAAGTTACTGAATGCTATCTAATGAAGTTCTATATGTCACATACTTGGCTAATATTTTTTACCAGATGTATACCTAGAATGGTTATTATTTATGATTTTATTTAAAAACGTTAAAAGCCCAATTAATTATGTCCATCTGGTAAATTATATAAATGCAGAAAATAACAGAAAATATTCTCCCTAATAAAATATAGGAGAGATGTATACATTTATTACCATTAAAAAAAATTTCCCACCTTATCTACTCTGCTGTATAGCTGTCGACTTGATTAATAAATATACTTGACATAACATAAAAACAGACAGCATCACTGTTAATAATTACTGTTAATATCGATTAATTACCAAACAGTACCATGCAGTAATATTCACATGGTGTCCAATGTGTCCAATGTAAAGAGAACATAACATCGAGAGAATTTCACAATATTTTCCTTCACTATACTTTCCTATACTTAAAAGAAGCTACTAAAATGGTTGAAAATAATTTTTCAAAAAATATCTCTAAAAGGTAAGAAATAAAATTTCACTCACTTTTACAAATATCTGTCTACCAATTAGTGGAAAGTAGCAAGAAACTGTACCTTATTACCTAATATCAATTTGAAATCGGTGCAGAAATATCTAATTTCAAAACTGGCTGCGGTTTTCATCTACGGATTTAAGGTTCCCCTTGATTTAAAAAAAATATTGACATAATGAGGTAAAATAAGTTTCAGGTTCGGTTTCAGCAAAAATATTTTTGTGAGGTGCACCAGACCAGACCTAGTGTAGCATATGTTTTTGGGGTCGCTGAAACCGAATTTGAAATTTATATGATTTTGCCCCATCACGTCAGAATTTTTTTAAATCAAGGAAACTTGAAACGCAGCCAGTTTTGAAATTAGATATTTTTGCACCGATTTCAAATTAATATTACGTATTAAGACACAGTACCTTGCTACTTTCCACTAATAAATACACAGATATTTATAAAACTGAGTAAAACTCTATTTCTTACTTTTTAGAGATATTTAAAAAAAAATTCAACCTTTTAATAGCTTCTTTTATTTCTAACTTCTACATAGAGAAGAAAACTATTGTGAAATTCTCGTTATGTTGGGCACCATGTGAATGTTACTACAAAATTAATACACTGTTCGTAAATTTATTGATAATACCGTAAAATATCGATAAAAAAATATTCCTTATTTTAAAGAAAATCCTGAAGTGATGGAGCAAAATAAGTTTCAGATTTGGTTTCAGCGACTCCACGCATGCTACGCTGGGTTTAGTCCGGCGCACCTCGCAAAAATATTTTATGGTCCTGTGTAATTGTTGTAGAACCTTCCAGAATTGACCGAGGTCGAAGTCAAAATAAAAATTGGACTTTGGCAAAAATTTCATTTAAGGTTCAAAAGTCGGAGAGATTTCACAGCCACAGACTAGTCCAAAAGGACGTTATGAGTTCGATAAGACATTAGCCACAACCGGGCAAAAATTCGAAGAACACCGAATTTTTACTTAGGAAAATATATTTTGGTCCAGGATTTAAGAGTGAAAGTATATGGTGGTTAGAGCTGCCTAGTAGTTAACTACAATTGTAGTTTAACTACAATTTAACTACTAACTACAAGTACTTTTAGGTAGTTGTGAATACATTGGTATTGTATTGAGTATCCACTACTCAAATTACTTTTTAAAAGTAGTTAAAACTACTAATGTAATTTTAACTACTAAAGTAGTTGCAACTACTGTTTAAGTGTTTTCATAGAATCTGTTTTTATATGTTTTTCTCAGAAATATGCTTAACAAATATCCAGCCCAGTTGCTCAGTGACAAAAAGAGTCTGAGCAACATATAGCTCTGGTATTAAGTTGAGATGGCTACAGTCAATTAAAGATCTTATTAATGTTGCCTTAACAAGACATACATTGAAAAGTTATTTGTAAATTCTGCTTTAAAAATTTAAAGAAATGATGCAGAGGTTAATACACAACCACCTGAGAGCACTAGAATCGAGGAAAAACTAAAAATATATATATAAATTGGGTTTTGACTAATCCGCCGAACCCATCACGGCCACAACTAATACAGCCATCACCAATTACGACCAAAAGGATGAAAATACTGAATTGGGCAATAAAATGAAGTTGCAACTTCTAACATACTTGGATAATTTTCGGAGCAACTTTGAAATGCTGAATTATTATCCAACTTTTAAGAAATTATGTGTATAAAAAGGCGTATGTATTATAATATACACATAATTTTAAAAAAATATTATTTTGTTGATCTTCTATCTTGGTCAGACTTGCACCAATGGTATATGAAAGAAACGAATGTTTTCTTTAAAAGTTATCTGCTGAATACCCAAAATAATATTTTTTTAAAATTATGTGTATATTATAATACATACGCCTTTACCTTCATCAGCTCCTGTGGAACGTCTGTTGTCCTTTGCGGGCATGTTAAATGCCCCAAAAAGAAGTTCATTACCCGATTCTAATTTTGAAATATTAGTAATGTTAAAAACGAATGGCAATTTGTAAATGGGTTTTTGTGTTTTTTTTAATTAATAAAAATGGTAATCTCAGTAGCCCAATTTGTAGTGTTTCCTTAATCCCTCAATAATAAACTTTAATAATATGGGTAAAAAAAAAAATCATGCTGTGTAAGTGTAAAGTGTACTACAAAAGTAGTTGTAAATGTAATTGAAGACACGTAGTTAAACTACTTTTTCGAAATAAAAGTACTCGAGTACTTTTCAACTACAATGAATTTTTAATAAGTACTCTGTAGTTAGTAGTTAACTACTTTTTCAAAAGTAGTTAGGCAGCTCTGAATTGGTGGTCATGGGAAAATTAATCACATTCTTTTTAAAAAGTACGTCAAAAAAGTACTTTGAAAATATACAAAATATTTTCAACTTTAATTCCTCCACCGAAGACTGACCATGGACGTACAGTCATTATATACGCTGTTCTAAAGACTGACTATATGTAGCAAGGCAATGTATCAAAAAGACGAAACCGACGAATTTGGCGAAAGCGGCGTAGCGCCTATAAGCAAAAAATTAGCAAAAAAATCAATGAAAAAGCACAAAGCCGGTTTCTCGCATAAAACAAGTTTGGATTCGCCTAGCGACTTGTAATTTGGTCGAGTGCGTTCGATGGTCAATACAAAGCGATGGTAGGAAAGCCAATAGCAGGGCTTTCCAAATTATAAAGTTATAGAGAAAACCTTGTGCACAAAGGACTCAAAAGTCCATTTTGCCTAAAAGTCGTTCGGAAGCGAGTCGCTGTCATTTTTCCCATATTGAACCTGCACGTCGTAAGACCGAAAGTTATTAAACTCATGTATTAGTCAAACTCCGTACCGTGAATGATAAAATCACGATGTAGGACCTTTAAGCTATTCATAAGCGAACCAAATTTTTTTAAGTAAAATAGTTTTATATTATTTTCAGTCAGCCATAATTACGAAAATACAAAATCTTTAAATTCTTTTTGAAAAGGCATGCATTAAATCCTGAGGAGGTTAAATGAATCTTTTCTACCAAATCGATTGTTAGCGCACACTCTCACTTGTATGGTTAGAAAGTAATTTGCTTTATTCGGGGAGGCGTGATTCTTTCACACAATACTGTATTATTTTACACTTATTAAATAAATGGTATTCTTTGAACTAATTGCATTTTATTGATGTAAGGACTTGTTGCTAGTCTTAATCCCTGGAGTTTTCGTTTGAAAGACCTAAACAACTGAGTTAATCGGGATCTCATGATTCCCTAAGTTTGATACTCGGTGTTCTAGTCGCCTTACGGGAGGTTGATAGAGATTTTTTTATGTGATTTCTCCAGAAATCCTTAGGTGCAGAGACCATTATTAGTAGGTAAATATATACAAATCACGTCAAATTCTAATCCCGTCGGAGAGAAATCTTCGATAGGGATTTTTTTATGCAAAAATAGCAGAAACCAAAAGACGTCAGACCACTTATTACTGTATACAGACCAAAATCACGTCAAATCCCAATCCCGTCGGAGAGAAATCTTCGATGGGTATTTTTTTTTATACAAAAATCGCAATAATCTTAAAAGGTAAAGGCCCTTATTGTCAGTGAAAAATTGAAATCACGTCTTGAGAGAGCGTCGTTAATGTTCTGAGGTAGTGCAGCCTTGACCCATTACTCGTCTATCGAAGTATATCTTATCTCGAACCCGCTTGGGAGTGGAAAAACGGGGCAGAACGCGACTAGCGCTCTTCTAAATATAAATTGGTGTCTCGTCAATTTGACGCCTGGTAGTGTATTCTTCTACATAATCACTGCAGAAAAAAAAGCACAGAAATCCGTTCTATAAGAGATTGAAAATAGAATGGCAGAATACTCCCCATTGAAATCTGGTCAAATCTGGAATATATGCTAATCGCCAGAGGCGTGTAGACTACCATGTTTTGTGTAAACTAGGTTTTATTATAGAGATTTATTTCTAGAACAAAATGTACTTTAGTCTTTACCTAGATTAGATTACTTTAAAATAACATTAAGGTATTTTTAATAAAAGTATTGCTAAACAAGTGTTTATACCTTATAAATCGTTTTCTATCGATACCCCAAAAACTATTGTCTTGACAAAAAATATCTTCTCACCAGATAACAACAAATAACATATAAACCTAAAGTAAATCATACTTTATTTCTTAATTCTTTTACCGAGGAAGAACTATTGGGTATTTTAAAAACAAGTTAAAAAATAAAAAGTCTGCTGGGCCAAATGATATTCCATTATTTTATATCTATTTAGTTTAGTCAAGTAGGTAGGTATGTCCGGTTAATATTATAACCGGACATAAATTTTAAATAATAATCGTAAAAAACATGTTTGTATACAGGAATCCGCTTCGTAACAGACTGAACTCAAATATCGAATTAAAAATGTCTGCATAGTAGAATACTCCATACTTAAATTATGTATACCATACAGGGCGATCATAAGAGGCGTACAGGAATCCGCTTCGTAACAGACTGAACTCAAATATCGAATTAAAGATGTCTGTTTTATTTTAATTTTAGAGCAAAATATCACTAAGGTTTTCGATTAAGCGCTCAAAAATATGACAATTTCTAAACCATAATATTCGAATTTATTTAGACTAGATGACGTATCAATTTTGCCTTAAAATATCATTATGGTATTTTTAATAAGATCATTATGATATTAATAAAAGTTGCATTCGGACGTTGTCAACTGCGATTATCTGTTAAATACGATAAAATCTGTTGAACTTATAATTATTATTTAGAATTTGAATTTTATTGCAATTTTAGAGCAAAATGTTACTGAGGTTTTTGATTAAGCCCATAAAAATATGAAGACGTACAAGATATCTAATCCGCAATATACAGGACGTCTTTCAGGTTAGAACCAAGTTTATGCAGGTTATAAGTAATAACAATTATACCTTAAAATATCATTACGGTATTTTTAATAAAACTATTATGAAAGGAATAATTTGCACTCAGGTATTGCCGATTTCGAATATTTATTAAATACCATAATTTCTGTGGGACCTAACATTTTTATTTCGAATTTGGAAGATATATAAAATAGCATGGCGGAATACTTCCTATTGAAACTGGATCATTTCCGTCATACATGGAGATTGCCTAAAGCGTGTAAATCATGTGTATCATATTTTATGTGAACTATGTTTTATTATAAATTTAGAGCAAAATGTTCCAAAGGTTTTTGAATAAGAACAGAAAAAATACAAAATGTATAAGATATCTAAACTGCAATATACAGTACGTCTTTCAGATGACATCAGTTTTACTTTAAAATATTATTCAGGTATTTTACTTCCACGTCCAGTGGAAGTATAGTAATGACAAAAAAATTTTTAAAAATTTTTATTGTCCAAATAGGCTTAAAATGTCATGAAACGTCGAGATTTTAAGTTTGAGCGAAAAAAAAAATTTCTGTCTGTCGGTCTGTCTGTCTGTAACTTTTTTTTGTGCGCACGTTTACTCTGGAACCGTTTAAGATATTGACTTGAAATTTGGTACACATATGTACTTTAACGAGATCTAGAACTAGATCATATTTTCATCTTGTTCCGTCGAAGGGTTGGGCGGTAAATTGGGGTAAATTTGGGGTAAATAGGTCAATCAAGCAGGTAAGAGTCCATAAAATTGTTATTTAGTATATACGAGAGAAGCTAAGGTCTCAAAAAAAATCTTGGCATTAGCCACCCCCATTACCACCCCCACCCCCTTATTAAAGGGGATGAAAAAAAATTGTGATTTAGTGTGTGTACAGGAACCAGAAACCTCAAAATATTTTTTTACTTCATCCACCCTCCACTATCACCCCCTATCACCACCACCCCACCTCACTACCGATGTGGGGTATCGTTTTATGGGTTTTTGGGGTAGAGGATTTCAAATATTATATTATTAAAGTTCCATAAACAATTATTTTCACATGCAAAGTTTTTTCGTTGTGAGTGACTTGGATAGAGAATCTGGATGTGGAAGTAGTGATTCCTAGGGCAGCGGTTTTTAATAAGACGATAACCTACAAAATGTTTATTTCAAATATGTAAAGAGGTATTTTTGATGAACTATTATGAAACGAATAAAAGTTTGAATCGGGATTGTCGACTGCGAATATGTATTAAACAAGATAATTTCTCTTAACTCAAAGTCTTTGTTTCATTTTTGATCCATATATAAAATAGCATGGTAGGAAACTTCTTAGTGAAATTGGGTCATATCCGTCATACAGGAGGATATTCAGAGCCGTGGATACTAACGTATTTTACCCAAACTATGTTATGATTTTTGAGCAAAATATTCCAAAGGTTTTTGATCAAGAACATAAAAATAGAAAGTTGTAAAAGGTACCTAAACTGCATTAAACAGTGCGTCTTTCAGGTCCAAGCGAAATTTACGTAGGTTAGATAATAAAACAATTTTACCTTAAAATATTATTATGGTATTTTTAAAAAAACTATTACCAATACGAATGGAACATGCAGTCGGACGTTGCCGAATACCTAATAAACACGTTGACATCTGACAAAAATTTATATGTAGAGAAGCATGGTGGAATACTCCAATTAAAACTGATTCATGTACGTCACACTGGGTGTTCGCCAGAGGCATGTAAAATCCCTTAAATAAGCAGAAAAAATCCGAAAATGTGTTGAATATCAAAACTGAAACATACAATAGGATTGAACCAAACTTTACGCAGATTAGGTGATATACCAGTTTTACGTTAAAAGGTATTAACTATTTGTATCTAATAAGTCTACTGCGAAAGGATGACAGTTGCAGTCAGGCGTTGCCGATTTGTAATACCTATTTCAACAATAAAAATAAAATATATATAGACTTGTACTTAATCGCAATGACACCTTTTAAAAGTAAATTGTGCCGTATTCGTGTAAAATATATATCAAATATGTATTTGCAGTCGGCCACGTCCGACTGCAACTTCAGCTTGTTTCTAATTAAACGTTAAACATTATTTTTCTTGACATATTAAATGAAGGAAACCTAACACTGTGTCTTAAAAGATAATCCTATATCTCTATAAAATTGCAATCTAGTCACCTTTCAAAAATTTTTGAATATGCTTACTTAGATCGTTTAACTACCTTTTTAAATAAATTTAAAATATCAATCAACATGGATTTCGTTCAGGTATGTCCACTATATGTGTAAATCATGAAATTTTACTTAACAAACGGGAAGCGATTGGTTAATTTGTCTTTTAAAATTTTAACATTCGGTAACTAATCTATAAATAATATCAACTCTTACTCTTGTTTAGTTAAGATGGGAGTGCCGCAGGGCCCCGTTTTGGGTCCTGTCCTTTTTACTCTATATATAAACTCACTAGTATCAGAGATTAGGGAAAGCTTTCATACCATGTACGCAGACGATTTATCATCAACATTTCGAATAATTCATCCATCAGTCTGAATGTCAATGTTAGACACGCCGTAGAAAATGTTTGTAGTTGGCTCAATAAGAATTGCTTATATTTTAACGTTGATAAAACCGCTGCCCAAGGAATCACTAATTCCACATCCAGATTCTCTATCCAAGTCACTCACAACGAAAAAACTTTGTATGTGAAAATAATTGTTTATGGAACTTTAATAATATAATATTTGAAATCTTCTACCCCAAAAACCCATAAAACGATACCCCACATCGGTAGTGGGGGGTGGATGAAGTCAAAAAATATTTTGAGGTTTCTGGTTCCTGTACATACACTAAATCACAATTTTTTTTCATCCCCTTTAATAAGGGGGTGGGGGTGGTAATGGGGGTGGCTAATGCCATTTCTTTTGAGACCTTAGCTTCTCTTGTATATACTAAATACCAATTTCGTGGACTCTTACCTGCTTGATTTACCCATTTACCCCAAATTTACCCCAATTTACACCCCAACCCTTCGACGGAACAAAATGAAAATATAATCTAGTTCTAGATCTCGTTAAAGTACATATGTGTACCAAATTTCAAGTCAATATCTTAAACGGTTCCAGAGTAAACGTGCGCACAAAAAAAGTTACAGACAGACAGACAAACCGACAGACAGACAGAAATTTTTTTTTCGCTTAAACTTAAAATCTCGACGTTTCATGACATTTTAAGCCTATTTGGACAATAAAAATTTTTTAAAATTTTTTTGTCGTTACTATAGTTCCACTGGACGTGGAAGTAAAAAGCAACTAATTAGATCTCATAATAGACAGAAACAGATGGATAATGTAATTGTAAATATTAACAAACAATTTATTAAGAGCGTCATTGCAAATACTCGGTTTTTGAGCATTCAAATTTACGAACGTCTCAATTGCATCTCGTGTAGATCATAAGCTTATTTAATTTTTTGTTCAGAAATATGAAAGGAATTCTTACAAAAACAACTCTGCTTAAGTAGAGTCACTACTTCGCTATGGTGTCCGTTCCACTTTATCATAAAAACGGATTCAACGAACTATAGCAGACCTATAGAAACTACACGCAGACCTATCGAGTCGGTTTGTGTAACATAAAATTCTCACTTTAACTTGTTTGTTTGCATTTGAAATATGTGATCTTATTTTCAAAAATAAACATACGTAAGATCAATAAAGATATTCAAGATGCTCATACTAGACATAAAAAGGATATTTATGTGCCCTTTTCTAAACTGACAGTCACCAATAAATCCTCCACATCTTTCCATTGATTATATTCTCGGTATATACCATCAAAATTAATAACAAACTGGAACACGCATTCAATGAATACGAAACCATGCAAGCAGAAAGAGAAACTTGCGTGCACTATTCTATCCTTGCCATGACAAGATCTGATTGGTTGAAGGAAACTTTAACCAATCAGATATTTCATGGCAAGGATTGAATGGTGCACGCAGGCGAAACAAAGTATGAAAATAATGCACGTAAGTTTCCTTTTCTACTTCACTTTCTCTAGTCGAGTGCGTGTTCCAGTTTGTCATTAATTTCGATAGTATATACCTTATATAATATTGTATAATTTTAGGCTAAGGATCTGAAATTTTCTTTCGCAGGCATAAAGCCCCTAAAAAGTAGAATACAGGGTGATTTGCCACGATATGCGGAAAATTTATCAGTAGGTTGTTCCCACCGAAAGGAGTTAAAAAAATGAAAAATTAAAAAAATATGACAAAAAAATTACCTTATTTTTTGTAGAAATTCGCCGCCAATGACCTTAACCAATCTGACGTCACGCGATACAACCGTATCATTCCCCCTCCCTCTTTGTCAGACTAGGAATTGACATTATTGACAGCTAAGCTGGAGAGGGTAGAAGTGACTTTTTGGTTTTAATCAAATCACACTACAAAAATAACAAAATAAGTCGAAAATACACTGACCCTATGCTAGTGAACTCTACAACAATAAGTGGACATAAGAGATATTTACTTAAACCTGTCGATAACACAAAAACACAAAACTTCGGCGGCACTTTGTACCTGCTGGTGCCCTGATTGTTTGACCGAAAGCAAAAAACGAGGCACTTTGGCGGACGGACCAGTTTAACATTTTATGCCAATTAAGGAAATGTAAACATCTTCGATATGTTCTTTCACAAGTAAGTTCATCGCCATCATATTGACCACGGACAAGTAACAGTATCTTTGCAACTTTTAATGCAACGAACATTACTAAATTACCTCAGATCTCTCTAAAATTTTGCAGGGACTTTCCCACACAGAAGACTAGTACATCATTTTATTTTCCGCATGTCGTGGTAAATCACGCTGTATATTTTACTAGAACAGTTTTTGATCTGTGATCTTGAGTGTTTTGAAATTATCATCTTAAAATAAACATTAATTTCTGTTATATTTATTTTTACATATTGTCTGAAACAACCTGTCAAATAATTCTACCCATTCCAAAACATCGTGTATATATTGGATAACTATTTACAGTGTACTTACTTTCTACTATAAGATACGATATATTCAAAGAGTAATTTTACCTGCAATTAAATTTTCTGTCTTTATATAAACTATAGCTCAATAGAACCTAGTTTAATAATATAATTTTAGAACGACTGCCTGACTGCTTGTAATTCCCCAGATATGCACCGAACTTCTCATGTAAAGACAATTTGGGATATGTTGAATTATTCACTTGTGTTCTCTAATGTATGCCACTAATTACCAGCCACAACTGATTTGCTTTTAATGTTTATTTCATAATTTAGCAGAATAGGCTTATATCCAACGCGTAATGTGGAAATAATTGCTGCAAATATATCCTTTTTGGCATTTGCTAATACTACACTTCAATATAAACAATAATTGCAGAGTTTTCAGTTTGCATAAATTTGAATCTCATTATATTATATTTATCCTGAAAGTCCATTTTTGATTAAAAAAACTGCGGATTGTATTATTAAAGCTAAGGAAAAGGCATCTGTGTTGCAAGAAAACGAATGTAATTTATATATTTCTTTATTGAATAGGAATTAAATTACCACGTTTTTTAAGTATATGCTTACATTAATTAATAGAATTCTCCCTTGTTCTTGTGTGGTCTTCCACTCCCAGACGGGTTCAATAAGATGTATGAGATATTTGATGGCTAAGAAAGGCCAAGACTACGCCTACTGTAGATTACTAACGACGCTCTATCCAAAAATTGGTTTTTATCTCGATGCACTTTTTCTTATTTACCTAACGATTTAAAGGATTTTATGCTTAGAGATCTCTGAATTGTCTTCATAAAAAAAGCCCTCTCGAGCTTTCGTCATGTGACCGGGGTACTGAGATGTTTGACGGTTGTATTAATTGCATGCGAAGAATTATCGTACTCTTTAATTTTAATTTTCTTTTGGGGATGACCATCCTGTATATTTCATTTTCATATTTTTCTTCTTTGACAGTTGTCTCAATTGCACGCGAAAAATTATCGTCATCCATCATATTTTTTTAAAAAGTTTATTGGTGTGAGCACTCTGTATATATTTTTTATGTTTTTCTTATTTGACAGTTGTGTTGATTGTATGCGAAAAATTATCGTCCTTCGGTGCACTTTTTTATTTTTTTTAGGATGACCACCCTCCCTGTATGGGAGATGTGCGGGAATTGGGACAATTTTCACAAATTAATTTTTAAAATTTTTATTTTTGAAAATTTAAGAAAATATACCTTCATATATTGGACTACTTCTTGCAAGTATTAGTTAAATTTACTGGGTAACTAGCGGTATGGAAAAATATTTTCTAGTGTCATGTACTTGTCCCAAATCTCCCTTTTACGAGGGAGAATCTCCCTTTTACGAGGGAGAATTGGGACTAGCGATGCGGGGATTTGGGACAGGTAATTAAATCGTCATAAAGGTATGGACAAATATTTATCTATTGCAAAAAATTACAAACAACGAGAAATAATAAAATTAGTTCAAAAATTAGAAGAAAAACAACGATACATTGCAACAAACGATAAAAATTTTTGCTAATGTAAATGCTAAGTTTGCAAAAATGTTTACGTGGAAATTCGACCATATTCAAAATATGGTCGGTGCATATGTTACCTTTCTCAAGCCGCCATTATTTTTGGATTCTGCAACGGCTTCTTGAATTATATGGATTGGAACGACAGGATTGTTTTTTTCTTCTTGTGGCGTAAAGGGATACCTAAAAACGATTCAAATAATATAAGAAAATTAATTCATACATGGAATGGGGGAATGGGGCAACTATCCCTTAAAATAACGTCCCAACATTACCTCACTACTCAATGTCATTAAAAGTGATCAGATTTATTTTTAGGTGAAAGTGAATCATCATGACCCCAACATTTAACCCATTAACACCCAGTGTTGCGTTAATGCGACATGAGATACTTGATTTTTTTTTTGACAAGTAATTAACATTTCTGGATATGCTGATTTTGAAGTATAGTTAAAGGAAGCTTCTAAATGATACTTTTTATTTTTTCATTGCTATAGTCTCAAAACAATATTTTGAAACAACCCCTTTTAGTTTTATCGAAATTTCTGTTTGAGTTTTTCATACATCTCTCTAATTTTTGTAATTATTTCGTCATCAAAACTGGCCAGATATGTATTGAAGAGGTGAAGTAGTAGTATTATAGGCAAAAACAAATATTCGTATTTTTGTTACATCAGCTGACTGACTCTAAGTGGCAACGTTGCATTAGCGCAACGTTGGGTGAAAGTGGAGGGGTGGGTAAGACCTTGGGCGTGGCCGACGATATAAAACCTGCCTGCGATCAGTTCGGTATTGTCAGTGGTGAGTTATAATATTCATTTTAGTTCTATTTGCTAGTGACAAAACAAAGTTGTGTTGTCTTAGTGCCACGCCACGTGTCTATTGTATCGCAAATATTAGAAATAACTATTTACATTACATTCTATAATGGTAAGATTATAATCAGGATACTGTTGTTTTAGTTCTATAATTTTCTCAATTTTAGAGTAAATATTTGGATAATTTCAGACGGGCTCTGACTCAGAGGGAGCTAGGAGCTATAGTTGAGGAAATATCCAATGAAAATGAGGTCGATATAGCTTACATTCCGCCAGACGTGGATGAATTGAGTGACGAAGAGGACATAGATGACAACAAAATCGGTGAAATAAACCAGTTTGTCTAATGATTTAGCTAATGAAGTCATGTTACCAGATAATGATGACACAGATTACAATGATGATCAAACCGCAGCTCAAGTAAAGAGAAAACTTGACGATACTATATGGTGTAGAACACCTATCGATTATGAGAATCGATCTCTAATGAAGGCGCAGCCATTGAACATATCAAAGAATCTATGCATGGTAAAAGTCCACTTGACTTTTTCAATTTTTTTTTCGATGATGACGTCATGCATTGTATCATAAATTTTTCCTTGAAATATGCGCAAGGTAAGAATAGACACGATTTTCAGTTAGAATTACAGGATTTAGAGAAATTCCTTGCTATTTTGATCCTCAGTGGTTACAATATTCTTCCACAGCAACGCATGTACTGGTCAACGGATGATGATAAGGGTGTTCTACTAGTAAAAAATGCAATATCTAGAAATAGATTTTGTAGTATCAAGCAAAATATTCACCTTTCAGACAATGATAATCTCAACAAAGATGACAAGTTTTCTAAGATTAGACCAATATTTGACAAGATGAGTAAAAAGTTCTTGCAGTTTGGAATATTTAGGCAACACTTATCAATAGATGAAGAAATGGTTCCATATTATGGTAGGCATTCATCGAAAATGTTCATAAAAATAAAACCAGTTCGATTTGGTTTTAAAATTTGGTGTTTAGCCTCAAGTGATGGTTATCTTTTCCAATTTGTACCATATGGTGGAAAAACGCCAGGAAAAAAAACAGAATTTGGACTTGGTGGTGATATTGTTGTCAATCTTTTAAAAAAATTGGAAAATCACAGTGCGCATAAAGTTTATTTTGACAAATTTTTTTTCAAGTTATGGACTCATGGTGCATTGGAAAGAATTGGGTTATTTTGCCACTGGAACAGTTAGGGAAAACAGAATTTCTAAATGTCCACTGGAAACTGCAAAGGTAATGAAAAATAAACCACGCGGTACATATGACAGTCGTTATGATCATGAAAATGAAATTGGCATCGTAAGATGGAATGATAATGCCATTGTTACTGTTATGACAAATTGGGACTCTGTTGAACCATCGACTTCAGTGAAGCGTTACAACAAAAAATAAAAGAAAGAAGTTTCTTTTCCGCAACACAATATGATAAATTAATATAACAAGTACATGGGCGGTGTTGACCTGCACGACAATGGCATTGCAAATTACCGGATAAGTATACGTGGTAAAAAATGGTGGTGGCCTTTGTTTATCAATTTGATAGACAGTTCGATTGTAAATGCCTGGAAATTATATCGCCTTGTGTATAACGAAAAACCTATATCACAAATTGATTTTCGATCGCAGCTAGTAAGAAGTTTATTCCATAAAAACAAATCTGTAAATGTATTTAGTCGTACTGTTCGAGGTTCAACTGCTGCACCTCTTCCTGAAATTCGCCAGGACAACGTGGGACATCTAATTGAGAAGAACCAAGAAAACTGGAGGAGACGCTGCAAAGTTTGCAAAAACACTACAGTTTACATGTGCATCAAATGTAATGTTCCTCTTCACAGTTGATGTTTTTCCGTGTATCATGTAAATTAATCAATATTTCTGTATACCATTTAATCCCGTCGAGAGCGTATTACTGGGTTTTAATGGGTTAATAGCTAAAACGTCGCTCGTCGGTAAAATAACCTCCAGCAACACTTGCACCCAATGGCAATGTATTGGATATTTTGAAACAAAAAAATTTACTTTTCAATACATGAAACTATTAAAATTACCTGAGATTTGAAATACACAACACATGGGCGAAATATGGCACTTCATTTACCTCTCTCACAAATATACATAACCTGTATGACACACAATATCAAACCACCAACCAATCGGTATAAAAAATCACTGCCCCAATTCTCCCACGGTATCAAGTCCCTATATTTTTTTTCATCTTTTTCTTCCTTGACAGTTGTGTTAACTACATGCCAAATATTCATCAATGTTTTTTCCTTCATTATATTTTTATGAGGTCCACCATGTATATTTTTCAGCAGAAGTATATCCCAGTTCTTCATTGGCCGTAGTGTCAACTACCTACCAAATATCATTCTTCTTCGTCAAGTGGTTTTGTAGATATAGCGCTAACAGACCGACACCAGACTGACAGACAGACTGACAGAATTAAATGGCTTTAATTTTCGTAATCTACATACTCTGAAAGTGAATATGTGAAGAAATCTCGGAGGGTGATTTTTTCACGATTACAATACATCTGTTCGGTAAGCGAGGGAAGTACAAAAAATCTACATTTTTTCACATTTCCTGAAGCCAAGTCTTTATTATCTCTATAATTAATCCAATACGAGATAATTCTCGATAAATGTTTTTTTTTAAGTTTTACTGGCATGCTAGCATTAATCTTACAATTTACACGAAAGCATAGAACTGACATAGTAGAAAATATTTTATAATTGTCAGTTAAAACTTACAATTATGTATATTTGCAAGTTTAAACTTACAATTAAAATTAGAATTAGAATTATGTGTAATTATAAGTTTAAAGTTGCAATTATACATGATTCTAAATTTAAACTGATAATTATAAAATATTTTCTACTATGTCCATTTTACATGTTCGTAAATGACACGCACATTTCTTATGTAAATTGGTTTACAATCAAATTGCCTCAATTTTTAATATGTTGTAGATTTCGACTTTCTGATCAGAAGCTCTCATGAGCCCAACTCGATCATACGTCTAGTTTCCGAGATACAGCTCAAGAAATGTACAAGAATGACCTCTTGTACAAACAAATTTCGAATTCATGATTTTTTTCATATACTTTATATTGTGATACGTTCCAATAGCCCTTTATAATATTTTGCACTAAAAATATTTGTGGTTTTAACAAAATAACGTAGAAAAAAAAATTAGAGTTTGAAAAATAACAAGCTAAAAACTACATTTTGATATGCTTTTTATCTCTGTAGTCGGAGAGCAGCCAATCTGTAGGAAGCATTTTAAAAGTAGTCTATACAACTCGCGAACACCCACCTAAAAAACAGATGATATTATGTAAAATGACCTTCTGGATTTGATTTTTGTGTTCGCCCATTAATTTGAGATTGCCAAATCGGTCAATTCGCAAATTTTTTGAAAAATTTTAAAATTATGTGTTAATTTTTATTTTGCACATAACACATCATATCTTTTTTATTTTAATTCCGATTTTGACCAATATTTTACACATTATCCCTCCAATATTCTTGGACAGGCTGACGGCAAAGAATATAGTGTAACTAATAATATAGTGCCTAAAAAATATATAATTACCCTCTATTGTCGCGGTTTTTTAAAATTTGCGTTGAAAAATACCCGATCGAGGTAACTTTTTTATTTTTAAAGAGAGAGTTATAGTATAAACGAGAAAAATGTTCCATATACTTTAAACAAACTTTTTTATAAAGATATTTTTTGGAAATTCGGCTCATGTAACGAGATGACGCTGTTGGAAGCGGCCGCGCAACTCGTCCGCATTAATTTAAAGCATAACTTCTGTTAACGTCGCCCATCTGTGGTGTCGTTTAAGCGATCAAGTGAGTCTACGGATTATTTAGTTTCTATTTGCAATTAAATGTTATAAAATTATGTAGATAATCTCGAAACATACACATTAAAAAATATATTTTTATTAATTATAACAGCAAGTGGGTACTAAAGATTACATTTTCCTTCGCATAAACAACTTATGTTACATTGCGCGTTTGCTTTGCTACACTTGCAGCTTGTAGTACAGTTATATAATTTACATTTACAAAACGGAGTTAACTCAATAAAATTGGGTTTTGGGCTTTTTGAAATCATCTTTGGAAATAAGATTTCCTCCTTTAGGTACCATCCAAAATCTAAAACATTTGGAATTCTGGGCTTAATTTGATAGGCTGTCTTGTAAATAGCACATTGCAGAAATGCCCTTTTTACTTGTATTCTCTGTACTAGGATTTACAATTTCTAATTTTCTTTTATAAGCAGTTCGGGTATACGATCTTCTACAGCCGTAAATATCGCTCGCAGACAAAAAATTTTCATACCATTGTGTTAGTGAACGAATTCTGAACAACTTTCAAAATGTCCGTCTGTCTGTCCGTCCGTCACGTTTCTTGTAAGCACGATAACTGAAGAAAGAAAATTCCGATTGTACTGAAATTTGGACAGTAAATTAGTGTTAGCTAGAAGAAGAACCCTATTCGAACAAAATCGATCGATAAATAAAAATGTTATTACTTAATGATTTAAATTTGATAAATTAACTCCTATATAAAAAAGTCTATTTGACAGTCACATTTTGTCACTTTGACAGCGATAAAAAAGGTGCATCGTTTCTTATCACAATAAAAATACCTGTTCCTCAAAAGCAGAGTATATCTAGTAGTCGCACGTCATTTTAAAATCTGTACTGTCGTCTATAATTTTTAAGTCTTGTGGAAATTATACTGTACGATATGAGTCGTTTTGAGAAAATTATAATTATTTTTAATTGTTGTTCGTTCACATATTCTGTCGTTAATTTATCTTGCCAAAAATCACTCGAGCTTTTCTTTTATGGATAAATTTCTTTTTAACTCAATATTTTGTCAATCAGTAATTTTGCTCGAAAAACTGACATTTGACAAAATCGCTCGAACTCCGGTCTCACGATTTTTTCATGTCAGTTTTTCTCATAAAAGCACTGATTGGCAAAATTATTTCGTTACAAAGAGAAATTTATCTGATAAAAAAAAGCTCTTGTGATTTTACTGTTGAAAAATTTTTTTTTAATTTTTATGTTTTTGTAATTGAATAGAAATCTGGTGAAATATTTCATTTTAATATTTCTAATTATTTATATATTTTACAAATATACATTTCATAATGTAATATACAACCGTGAAAATATGATTTTATAGCTCGTGTCTTATAATGTAAAAATTTACATTCTTCTACGTGTAAGGTGGTGGTGTAGTTCTTTTGACTCGGAATCGAAACCCAAATGGGGTTTGGTATAGTTTTTTTACCAAGTCTTTTACCAACTAAGATCGTACTATAAAATTAAAAATGTCTAAAAGTAACATTATTTACAAAAAACTGCGAAAAGTATCCTATTGAATGTATAACAATTATATAAAAATCCAGTTAACAGGCGAAAAGTACGTTTTTAGCTTGTTTCCTTTGATTTCCTATCCGAGTAATTATAATTTATTATGCCAAACTATGTGTTTATAACGCACTAAATATAAGGACTGAGACAAAAAGCACTTTCAACTTAACATAAATGGATATTGGAAAATAATAATCACCCGGCACGTGTCTGCGTTTAACTCTAGATGCGATTGCGGCCGATTCATAGTAGCGCGCATTCGTTCGGACGCTGAAACAATTAATGAATATTTCGATAAGGGAGCAAAATTTCAAAAAAAACTTCTTATAAAAGATTTTATTTAGTTCATTCGGAACATTTTCTTCGATTATAGTAGGCACCTAACTTTAAAAATAAAAAAGATACCTCGATCGGACATTTTACTCTGCAAATTTTAAAGATTTTGCGTCAAAGAAAAGTTGTTATTTTTTTTTGCCAACTGATTATTTTTTAGGTAAAGTTTTTTACTTTCAACATATCAAAGAATAGTTAGAGAATATTATGTAAAAAAATTAAAAAATTCTGAAGTAAAATAAAAAATATATGACGTGTTATATGAAAAACAAAAAATAACACATAATTTTTATTTTTTTTAGAAAATTGCCAATTTGGTCATTTTGGCAATCTCAAATCAATGGGCGAATTCAAAAATCAAGTTTAGCGGGTTATTTTACATCAGATTACCTATTTTTTAGGTGGGTGTTCGCGAGTTGTATAGAGGGTGTCGAATTCAGAGGGTCTGGTCTTCCACTACTGTTGGGATGATTTAGTACCTTTTCAGCAGAAGGTCGTAGGATGACTCAGTACATTTTGACATGTTTTATTTTTTTTTAATTTTTTTTTTCTTTTTGCATTGACTAAAGTAAACTACATTTTGAAATACAGAAAGGGCATCGGTTATATTGTTATTTAGTAAATGAATATCGGTCAAATATTTATAGAGGTAGAATTTTCCCCGATATGATCTTCATTTTTTTTTAATTTTTCGAAAAAACTCTGTTTCGGATTTTTTGTCCAAAAAGGTCCGTGCCTTACACCGGTTATAGAGATTGATCGACGGAATACTTAATTTTCGATTTTTATTAGGAAACTGTTCGGTATTTGTAGAATTTATCAAAAAATGAAGTTTTCCAGGATTTGTAGATTTGCTCTTGTTTTGTGAAATTTCTCACCTAATAGACTTAATCGAGCCCTACAATCGCCATTTTTTAAAATCAAAATCGGACCTTCGGTTCGGGAGTTATTAATTTCCTTGGAAAATCATACTCGGTCTTGTAAAAAATACTTGCGGTCAACGGATTCGAGCCGACAGCAATAGGCTTCATTTGTGGCCGTGTACCTTCGATTCCACCAAGTCTCATCGAAATTGATCAATATTCTGGACAGTTATCGTGCTTCCTAGCCCGATTTCGAGAAAACCAGTTTTTTGCAAAAAAAATCAGTTTCCATTTGTTTTCCGACATAGCCCCGGTATACTTATCTGTATATCGTTACTAGCGGCACCATTTCTTTTTGAAACATCTCGATCCGACTGCCCGTTACCGAGTTATTCAATTTTTCCCGAAAAATTTGAAATGATAGGTTTTCTAAAGGCCTCCCATTAACCATCCAAGTTTCATCGAAGTCCGAAAACGGATTAGGGGGGTCGAGCGTGACAGAGAGACCGACAAATAGACCGACAGAGTGACCGACTGACCGACGGACGGAATTTTCTAAATTCGCTCTCCAGTCGATAGATATGACTTTTCATTTCGATCCGACGTTTTTTTTGGGTTTCGATGGTCCACCGGAAAAATGCAAAACCTATACTACATTTTTTTCAAAATGTAGTAACAAGCTAAAAACTACATTTTAATATGCTTTTTATCCCACTTGGGATGACTCAGTAAATTTTGACATGTTTTATTTTTCTTTTTTCTTTTTGCATTGACTAAAGTAAAGGCTAACTACATTTTGAAATACAGAAAAGGCATCGGTTATATTGTGGTCATGCATCTTTATAAATAACTCGTTTATTTTTAATTTTTCGAAAAAATTCTATTTTAGATTTTTTATCCAGAAAGGTCCGTGCCTTATACTGGTTATAGAGATTGATCGACGGAATACTTAATTTTCGATTTTTATTAGGAAACTGTTCGGTATTTGTAGAATTTATCAAAAAAATCAAGTTTTCCAGGATTTGTATATTCGCTTTTGTTTTGTCAAATTTCTCACAAACGTCGCCTAATAGACTTAATCGAGCCCTACAATTGCCATTTTTGAAAATCAAAATCGATTCTTCGGTTCGGGAGTTATCAATTTTGGAAAATCATACTCGGTTTAGAGAATATTATTTAGGTATTATGCAAATCACAACTTACACACTTTTTTATTTATTATGAAAATACCTACTTTCTGTATATTGTTGCCCTAATCTGGGCACGCTAATATACTAGTTAGGTAAATACTTTAAAACACTCATAATTGGAGAACCAATCAAAACAACTACTCTTCTAGCTAATACTGACGAAGTATTGAATTACATGATAGGATTCTTAGCATTTTAAAGAAAAAAATATATTGAAAATATTTCAATCATTTATTTACAATTAGTCATCACACTTTTTTATTTAATATGAAATTATCTACTTTCTGTATATTGGTACCTTAATCGGGTCACGCTAATATACTACTTAGGAAAACACTTTAAAACACTCATTATTGGAAAACCAATCAAAACAACTACTCTTCTAGCTAATACTGACGAAGTATTGAATTACATGATAGGATTCCTGGCATTTTAAAGAAAAAAATATATTTAAACTACTTAAATTATTTATTAAAATTCAGTCATTCACAACAATTATTGAACCTTACATTCTATTTCAACTCTAGAAAAGTTGTACAAGTTTTTTCGAACTCGTTAGTTCTCATCAGTAGAGTATAGAAACATTCATTCATTATTTACAAGCCTATTCTTGATTTATTTTTTACAATTAATTATTTTTTATTTATTTGCTTTTATCATGTTTAGAGAATATTATTTAGGTCTTATGCAAATCACAACTTACACACTTTTTTATTTATTATGAAAATACCTACTTTCTGTATATTGTTGCCCTAATCTGGGCACGCTAATATACTAGTTAGGTAAATACTTTAAAACACTCATAATTGGAGAACCAATCAAAACAACTACTCTTCTAGCTAATACTGACGAAGTATTGAATTACATGATAGGATTCTTAGCATTTTAAAGAAAAAAATATATTGAAAATATTTCAATCATTTATTTACAATTAGTCATCACACTTTTTTATTTAATATGAAATTATCTACTTTCTGTATATTGGTACCTTAATCGGGTCACGCTAATATACTACTTAGGAAAACACTTTAAAACACTCATTATTGGAAAACCAATCAAAACAACTACTCTTCTAGCTAATACTGACGAAGTATATATATATATATATATATATATATATATATATATATATATATATATATATATATATATATATATATATATATATATATATATATATATATATATATATATATATATATATATATATATTTTTTTTTTTTTTTCTTTAAAATGCTAAGAATCCTATCATGTAATTCAATACTTCGTCAGTATTAGCTAGAAGAGTAGTTGTTTTGATTGGTTCTCCAATTATGAGTGTTTTAAAGTATTTACCTAACTAGTATATTAGCGTGCCCAGATTAGGGCAACAATATACAGAAAGTAGGTATTTTCATAATAAATAAAAAAGTGTGTAAGTTGTGATTTGCATAATACCTAAATAATATTCTCTAAACATGATAAAAGCAAATAAATAAAAAATAATTAATTGTAAAAAATAAATCAAGAATAGGCTTGTAAATAATGAATGAATGTTTCTATACTCTACTGATGAGAACTAACGAGTTCGAAACAACTTGTACAACTTTTCTAGAGTTGAAATAGAATGTAAGGTTCAATAATTGTTGTGAATGACTGAATTTTAATAAATAATTTAAGTAGTTTAAATATATTTTTTTCTTTAAAATGCCAGGAATCCTATCATGTAATTCAATACTTCGTCAGTATTAGCTAGAAGAGTAGTTGTTTTGATTGGTTTTCCAATAATGAGTGTTTTAAAGTGTTTTCCTAAGTAGTATATTAGCGTGACCCGATTAAGGTACCAATATACAGAAAGTAGATAATTTCATATTAAATAAAAAAGTGTGATGACTAATTGTAAATAAATGATTGAAATATTTTCAATATATTTTTTTCTTTAAAATGCTAAGAATCCTATCATGTAATTCAATACTTCGTCAGTATTAGCTAGAAGAGTAGTTGTTTTGATTGGTTCTCCAATTATGAGTGTTTTAAAGTATTTACCTAACTAGTATATTAGCGTGCCCAGATTAGGGCAACAATATACAGAAAGTAGGTATTTTCATAATAAATAAAAAAGTGTGTAAGTTGTGATTTGCATAATACCTAAATAATATTCTCTAAACATGATAAAAGCAAATAAATAAAAAATAATTAATTGTAAAAAATAAATCATACTCGGTCTTAGAAAAAATACTTGCGGTCAACGGATTCGGGCCGCCAACAACAGGCTTTATTTGTGGCCGTGTACCTTTGATCTCACCAAGTTTCATCGAAATCGATCAATATCCTGGACAGTTATCGTGCTTCCTAGCCCGATTTCGAGAAAACCAGTTTTTTGCAAAAAAAATCAATTTACATTTGTTTTTCGACATAGTCTCCGGTATCCTTATCTGTAGATCATTGCCAGCGGCACCATCTTTTTTTTGAAACATCTCAATCCGACCGCCCATTACCGAGTTATTCAATTTTTCCCGAAAAACTGGAAACGTCTATATCGGGTACTTCCGGTTTCCGAACTGAGCCGAGCTTCCAGCGTTAAGGTTTTCTAAAGGCCTCCTATCAAACATCCAAGTTTCATCGAAATCCAAAAACTGATTAGAGGGGCTGAGCGTGACAGACTGACAGACAGACCGACTGACCGACGGACGGAATTTTCTAAATTCGTTCTCGAGTCGATAGATACGACTTTCATTTCGATCCGACGTTTTTTTCGGATTTCGATGGTCCGCCGGAAAAATGCAAAACGTATACTACATTTTTTCAAAATGTAGTAACAAGTGAAAAAAATATTCTGTCAAATTGGCTAAAACATTTTTTAGATATACTATTTGTCTTCCTCATCAAAAAAAAACTTTAATTGAATAACTTTCTGATCCAATCAATAAATTAAAAGTTCAACAAGATACGGAATTTTACAAGAATTCATAGTTGTATCTCGGAAACTAGACATAGGATCGAATCGGGCCCATGAGAGCCTTTGATCAGAAAGTCGAAATCTACATATTAAAAATTCAGCCAATTTGACTGTAAGCCAATTTACATAAGAAATATGCGGGGTCCTTTAAGAATATATTAATGAACTTCAAATTAAATTTCAGGTATATTTATTTTTAATAACTCATACTGACATGTTAGAAAGTAGGAACGTTTACTATTCCTCGAAATATCAGAAACTATGCTACATCTACATAGTTAACACACTTACTGGACTGTCACTGGATACACGATTTTATCAATGCCAGAGATCGCAGTGTTTATGACAGCAGTTTGGTCGGAGAAGTTCGCCGACCGTGACTGTTTGACGGCTGCTATTAGCGATAAAAATGCAGGCAAGCGTCAAATATTGCTAACTGATTTGTGAAACAACCCGAAGTCAGTGACCATTAGCTGCAGAAGAAGAGATCAGCATTTCCGTAGTGGCAGGGAATGATCTCGATAATTTGTAACAGTTCACAAAGCCAATGGTGTGCTCTAATAAGTGCAATGGCCCATTATCATTGCATTTGAGCTTAACATGTGACAACGCAACTTTTATCATTTGTACACAGCAGAATTTGAAAAATTAATATGTTTCTGTTTCACTTCAACGTTTAATTAAAGTTAGTCAAAAGGGTGAGTCAGTGTATATTTATTTACAAAATTCAGCAGGCAAAAGCCCAATTAGGATTAGGTGACTACAAAAATGTTAACAATTTTTATGCAGACAGTATAAAAAATATTGCAGAAAGTATAGAAGACGTAAATGAAAATTTTATTCTGTAGCAGTCGAGCGTAACAATATTTCTCTTCCATATTTTAAGCTACTCAGTTTGATTGTGATGGACTTAAAAAATAAATGAACGAGTGATGATGGGCTGAATATTAAGTTGATATCATAGGGTATCCGTTATTTAACTTAGTAAATACCTCCATGTCCCAAGGATGTATACCATCAGAACTTAAGTTAGTATCATAATATCATAAGTTCAGATACCTTCCGAACCATCTGAATATAGACCCATAAATTTTCTTCCGGTTGCTGATAAAATTATTGAAATCGCAGTGGGTGAACAATTGCGTGAGTACGTTGAATTAAATAAAATTATTTATAGTGGTCAATATGGATTTAGGGAGAAACATTCGTGCGAGTCAGCTTTACACTTTATGTGTGGAAAATGGAGGAGAGGCATTGGGACTTGCAACGCGCATTTGAAATGATGGTCTAGGTTATTGTGGAAATTGCAGAAATGTGGTATAAAATCAACTGCCCTAAGATGGGTGGCAAGTTATTTAGAAAATAGATGTCATAAAACTAAAGTTGATTGATTGATTGATTTACCAGCGTGCGGTAGGCATTGCTGCCACTCCCAGGTTATACAGCTGGGCCTGCTACGTCCACGCTGGGTTGGACTAAGGTTATGCTTGTTGCCAGCAGCGAGAGCCACATGGCGCATGGTAAAGGAATGTGGGATGGGAGGTGTAGGTATTTGTGAGATGCGTTACCGCGTTGTATCGTGAGGGAGCGTTTAAGCTCCCTTTTTTGTGTTTTCGGTTCGCCTTCTTTTTCTGAGTCTTCTGATTCCTCGATTTCCAATGCTGGGTTGGATTTGGGTCGTGCTTGTTGTCAGCAGCGAGAGCCACACGACGCATGGTACAGGAGTGTGGGGTGGGCAGTGTAGTTGTTTTTGAAATGCGTTGCCGCATTGTGTTTGTGATGTTTATGCTCCTCTTTTTTATGTTTCTGCTTCTACAGATTGTCTTCTTCTTCTGAGTCTTCTGAGTCTTTCGTTTCTGCTTCTGGTAGAGTATATGTCTGTAGGTATATGTGAAATGCGTGGCCGCATAGTGTCATGCTGTGGAATGTTTGTGCTCCTCTTTTTGTATTTCTGCTTCTACAAATCTTCTTCTTCTTCTAAGTCTTCTGATTCCTGGATTTCGGGTTCTGGTAGAGTACATATCACTGCGATTTCTTTGTGGAATTCATTTTATTTTTCTCCTTTGCTTTTCTTTCTCAATATGTTTGGTAGTTTGTTCATGATCCTCTCGGTTGTTGTTTTCCACGTGTAACCTGGTCTCCCTGTTTTTAGTGTAGAATTTAATGTAGAATTTTTCACTTAACAACGAGCACAATATTGACCTGAAAACCATCACTTGATAATTTACCTAGGAAAATATTATGAAATTAGATTATCAACACTATATTATAACATCCACAGCGCAAAGAACATGCAATATCATAAAACACACTCCTATTAAACCAGACACCAACAAAAGTCAAAAATCACCAGTCCCTAACTGTGATGCTTCTCTTCCCTTCCATTCTCTTCTCTTTTTGACTTGTTCTATTGCATTACACCAAAAACTGTACCTAGATCTGGATTTATGTACGAAACCAATCACTACTCACAAAATCGTTAATCGCACGTCCCGAGGTATGTATTACCCTTCAAACACCCATCACCCACATGACAGCTCAAAATTTGTTATCTCTATTATTTCCCTGCTTCCTGTACACAGTTTCAATTGGCGTATTGTCGTCTTCTTATTGGTTGGTGAAAAGTTATGATTTCGCCCTCCTCTTGGTGTATTATTATTGTCCTCTTCAAGTTTGCTGTTGCTGCTATCGTCTCCTGCCCACCCCAGGTCTCCGATGAACGCCTCTGTCTTTTCCTTGTTGATGCTATATTGATTTTAACAGGGTTCCGGTTCGGTGATGGATGCTAGCATGAACGGGGTGGAATAGTCTATGTTATTTCGTATATAGTCCGGTACTTGTTTTCGTTTATTTTTTGCTTTCTCTTCTTCCTCCAGTTTATCTCCACTGTTGCTGTGGTATGCCTCTTCTCGTGTATGTGTTATCATTTCTTCTGTATTTCACCCCCCGCTTTAACGCCCCTGACTCGTTCCCCCGTTTCTGTGTCTACCATATGATCTTTCGTTCCTACGTTCTATCTTCGATCCATCATTCTTGTGTTTAGATACCATTTCCTAGGAACATCTGTGCATTTCCATTGAACTGCAAGAGGTTCAGCGCCCCGGCGTATTTTACCGATAGTACGTCTCTGGTTGTCCGGTTGTCGATTTGTTACCCAAGTCGCGGCTTGTTTATCTAAGAAGCCCTGTTTATCTTAAGGAATAATACACTTCAATAAAGCCATAAATTTATGGCAGCTGTTAACATTTTCAAGGGTTTAGGTGTACAATCACTTCTAAGATTTTCTAAGAAAGTCGTTTGAGTCAGCCCCTCAGCAGTTTATTACAGCATTTATACAAACTCCACAAAAACACACTCTTTTTAATACAAATACAAATTATGTCACTCACTTAACTTTAAAATTATATCATTTACACTTTGTATATAGCTAGAATTTGGACCTAAAAACACTGCAGGCACTTCTTGTTAGTCATTAAGAAATAAATAAAATTGGATAAATAAACTTGGGTGGCGGATAGGTACTTTAAAAATAAAAATGGGTATACTTAGCTTATATTCCCGTTATTTATTGCCTGGTCCTTTAAGCTTGTTCCTTTATGCATATCACTGCACTCGGTTCTGCCACTAAATAACTCTGTATTAGTTATTTTCAAATATTAATTTTATTTCAACTTTGTTCTTTTGTTATCACATATCAATTTACGCGGAATGTTTTGGGCTATAAATTCACCTGAGTTTTATCAGATTTAGCGGACTTATATCTGGTGTTCTCGCGTTTAAATGGGAGCATTTTTCGGACGCGTCCGCTCGCTCGGGAAGCACGATTCAAACTCCAGATGTCATAAAACTAAAGTTAATAACAAAATATCAAACTCGGGGTCCCGCAGGGAAGTGTGCTAGGGCTACTGCTCTTTGTGTTGTACACAAACGATATTAGTAAAGTTTTAAAAAATTCGTTTGTTAGTCTATTCGCAGATGATACAGTAATAGCGGTGAATCTAAACATAATTGCCAAAAAAACTCCGGCGATGATATTAATGTAAATATAAAAAAATAATAAAATTGAAGTAGTGAGATAAAGTATCTGGGAGTTATATTGGATCAGCAACCTTTTCACATAATGTTGATTACCTTTGTTAGAAAATAGGTGAAAGAAAGGTTTTTTCTATCGTATTTCTAGGAACCTGTCAAAATGGAGTAAATTTTTAATATACAACACAATTCTCTCACCTTATTTTAATTACTGTATTTCTTTACTAATTTTCTGTTCAAATGAAAATATAAATAGATTACAGGTAAAATAAAATAAGTAAACAAATAAAATAATGAGCATAATATTAAATTGTGAGAAATATACTATATATATTTTAACCATGTTGAAATCGCTGAGATGGTTGTCCGTGAGGCAAAACATTAGTAAGGCAAATGTCACTTTAATCTATAATATCAAACATAAGAAATTTTCTAGAGTACCTGCAAAATTTTCTAGTGACAAGATCTAAGAAACACCGGTATGATAAAAGGTCAAAAGATAATTATTATAATATTGAATTCGTAAGATTCAGTAATTTGCAGAAAACTCTCTTTGGTGACTGTCTGAGACTTTTCAACGCTTTACCGGGCGAAATGAAAGATGTTCGCATTGTTGGGTTATTTACAAAATTAGTAATGAATTTATATCCCGATTAAGTGTGTAAGCTTATATTAAATGTTGTATTCTTTTCCTTTGAATACGTTTGTATCTAAAGATGTTTTCTATGTATTTCATGAATACAAATAGCCTGTGTGCTAAATTTAGCAATTTATTTATTATTTATTTATATTTACAAGACACAATATACAGGGTGTCCCAGAAGTTGGCGATCAAACGAAGTGAGATGATAGGGAAGGTAATTTCCGATCAAAATCCATACACGTGGTTATCCAGTTCTTGCTCCCTATAAAAGATTTCTCTCCGACGCGATTGGAATTTGACGTAATTTGGATCTGTTTATACAGTAATAAATGGTCTGACGTCTTTTGGTTTCTGCTATTTTTCCATAGAAAAAATCCCTATCGAAAATTTCTCTCCGACGGGATTGGAATTTGACGTGATTTGTATATATTTACCTACTAATAATGGTCTCTGCACTTAAAGATTTCTGGATAAATCGCATTAAAAAATCCCTATCAGCTCCCGTAAGGCGACCAGAACACTGAGTATCAGACTTACGGCATCATGAGATTCCGATTAACTCAGTTGTTTATGTCTTCCAAATGAAAACTCCAGGGATTAAGACTAGCAACAAGTCCTTACATCAATAGAATGCAATTAATTTAAAGAATACCATTTATTTAATTAATAACTGTAAAATAATACAGTATTTTGTGAAAGAATCACGCTTTTCCAACTAAGGCAAATGACTTTTTGACCATTCAAGTGAGAGCGTATGCTAACAATCGATTTGGTAGGAAATATTCACTTAACCTCCTCAGAATTAAATGCAAGCCTTTTAAAAAGAACGTAATAAATTTTGTATTATGGTAATTATGGCTGACTGAAAATAATATAAAAATGTTTTACTTAAAAAATTTTGGTTCGCTTATGAATAGCTTAAAGGTCCCAGATCGTGATTTTATCATTCACGAGACGGAGTTCGACTAATACATGAGTTTAATAATTTTCGGCCAGTCTTACTTGTCCCCATGCAGGTTCAATATAGGAAAAACGACAGCGACTCGCCTCCGAACGACTTTTGGGCAAAACGGACTTTTGAGTCCTTTGTGCACAAGGTGGTTTTCTTCATAACAATTTTTCTGCAGTTGGCTTTCCTACCATCGCTTTGTATTGACCACCCAACGCACTCCAACAATTTACGAGTTGCTGGGTGAATCCAAACTCATTTTATGCGAGAAATCGCCTTTCTGATACATTTTCTTGTTAAAATTTTATTGTCATTCTTTAAAATAAGGTATATATGACTGTACCTCCATGGTCAATGTCTTCGGCGGAGGAATTAAAATTGAAAATATTTTCAAATTACTTTTTTGGCTACTTTTAAAAAGTTTGTGATTCATTTTTCCATGATCACTATATACTTTCACTCTCATATCCTGGACCAAAATATATTTTCCTAAGTAAAAATTCGGTTGTTTCTTCGAATTTTTACCCGGTTGTGCCTAATGCCTTATCGAACTCATAACGGTCTTTTTGGTCTAGTCTGTAGCTCTGAAATCTCTCAGACTCTTGAAAATGTCCTTAAATGAAATTTTTGCCTAAGTCTAATTTTTATTTTGGCTTTGATTCTGGAAGGTTCTACAACATAAACACGTAACAGTATTCTCCCGAATCCTCTCATTCTCATTTTTCTTTCCTCCTTTCTTTTCTTCCAAAACGTTAGTCTGAGATCACCAAAGAGCTGATGGAAAGGAGCCTTAGTGCGGCTGTGCCCTAACAGACAAACGGAATAGATGGCGTGATCCCATCAGGCGTGCTATACAGCAAGCGGAGGCCAACTAGAACTAGAATAATCCATGTATAACAAAACGTTTGACAATACGTTGTGAGTAAGAAGAAGAATCAAGGCTTTTCTTTTGACATCTCGAAGTTTGAAATTTCGAGCGTTCTTCTTGATGAGTGAAGCGTTAATCAAATAGATATTTGCAGTCGGTCAAGCCCGACTACAACTTCTACTCATTATTTTTCAAACCTTTCCCTTTTCCTAAATGCAGAGCCGATTATCTCGTACATTATTTACCATTTCTAAAACATCTTCCATTGTATTTGACATAATTACCATTTAAACTTTATGTTTAATTATTACAATAAAACAAACACTTCTATTTTGTTTTAATTCATTCAGTAAGTCGTAAAATAAAGCAGCCAGTAGTAAAGACTTGTACACTAAATTTCAAAGCACTTTAAAAGTTTTCCCCATTATGCATTTATTTTTAAGTATATGCAAATGTGAGACTTAATAAAAGGGATTAAGTCAGCGCCAGCTTTGTTGATGCAAATTATTTATAAAATTACGGCACAAAAAGGATATAGAATAAAATTATTTAAAGTCGTTAATCTTGAAGCTACCATCTTTCTCTAATCTCTCCAATTTGTTAAAAGAAACAAAATCCCATCAGAATGACATCCAGACAGCCTCAATTCGTTAGCGGTTGGCCATTAATTCAGCAATCGCCAGTCACACTGGCAACTTGGAACATTTATTGTAGTAGTAAAACAGACTAAACCCTTGAAAACTTTATAATAAGCAATCTAGCCAACCCACGAAAACTACGGTAGTTATTTACTAACTCACTCGTGCCGCTGGAGCCATGTTTTTAATCTCTTTTATATCTGACACTATACAGTTTGCTAATTTAAATTCTTTTAGATTTATTGTTGTTTGTTACGTATTTCTGGATATATTGTGGGGATTTTTATTAGAAAAGCTATTTTTAAACTTTACATTATCTCGAAATAACCTGTAATATGCTTGTCATATGCCTTGCAATATCTATAATTTTCTTAATTAAATGGAAAAATATTATTATTATGCAATAAAATTCCACTCACTCAATTCTAATATAAGTTCCTCAGATCTACTCAGAACCCTGATTATTGTAAGAGATCGGGAATTTTATCGCCGTGACGTCAAAATCAGGGTTGGCTTTAGGCCAGCGCGAAATGGTTTTTATGCAAGCATGCCACAATATATTTTACCGTAATTTTAAGGGCTTCCGTAATTTCTAAAGTTAACATGGTCAGCTCATCATAAACATTCACTCGAAGTGGAGTTATTGGGGGATGTAACATTGAACTAACACACACACACATACGCACACATGTATTTTTCACTATCTTAAAGTAACACACACACACGCACACACATTTTTGTATACCGTCGACTCTGTATAATTCCACGATAGGTTTGTAGATACATACATACAATGGTTAGATTTGTACTACAGGGTTGTGAAACTGCGATCTCGGATGGTATGCCCTTTCCCTTCATTAAATGTTGACGTAAATGCACAGAAATGCCATAGTGTAGGTACAGTAAAAAGGATTTTGTCAAAGCAATGCTTCACAATTTCTGTAACGTCGTCTAATTAAAGGAGATAATAAAACCGCATTAGTAAAAAACATATAAAAGTATCGCCGCGCACTGAAAACTACTGTTGATACTCGGTTAGAATCGAATGCCTTCAACACCGCAATTGTAAAATAATCGACTACGTCTTTAGGTAATCGTCAATACGTCTCACAAATGTAGCAGATTTTCGATAAAATTAGGTTACGTATTAACATTTAAAATTGAAATAAAATTCACTTTATCACGTTGTGTACATTTGTGATACACACGGTACATGGCAGTTTTATACCATTAATCTTTAACTTTGTTTGTCATGTATGATTTAATATTATATAAAAATGGTTTATTTTATTGGGAAAAAATGTTTTACGTTGTCAGCAGCTTATTGGGTTTCTATATGTAATTATTATGAAAATAAACATAATAAACACACCACACATATTAAACAGAACAAGAAAGTGTATGTGTTTGATTCAAAATTGTTTTTTATTTACTAGATATGTGTTAGATGTTTTTGTAAGAACCGTTAACGTTTTTAGGTTAAATTTATTACCAAAAATACATTGTAGCTGGCAATTATGAATATTTCACCATTTCGTCTTTTTTGTGAATGTTTCAGTAGTAGTTTGCAATATACTATTATGTCTATATGAGAGCCATCTCTGTCGCCGAGATAAAATTCCCGAGCTCTGATTATAGCACACTAAAGATGGCTTTACACGATGCCAGCAACTTGTACGAGAAGGGTTTGGGTCCCGGGAGGTCTCATGTAGACTACAAGCCCATCGTAATTTTTAACGGGTCAAGTGCACCCAGCATGAATTATATTCAGTACGATACTGGTATATGAAACCATAACTTTAGGCACAATGCCGTCACTTTTGAGCGGTACAGGTGAGTACACAGGTAAATTGAATTTTCCATCCGAAAATGCGCTCTTCAGACAAAATATTCTTGTACGCAGCTCTAGTAAATGGGACATCATTAGAGCAGATGGAACGGTTACTAAAGCAAGCTCCCATTCGTCTAAACGTCGCAATATCAGATAAGTAGAGATTCTTTTGTTTATCATTTTTCACAGGGTCAGGACCAAAGTCGTCTTTTAGAAGCTGTAATGAATCAACCTGAGAGTGTAAATACACTCCAAACGTTGTAGAAGTTATGAGATGAAAATTAGAAAACTTGGTATGTATTCAACACCTCTAGTATGTCGGGTAGATGGCTAAAAATGAAAAAAGCTGCACTTTTTGATTGGAATGAGCCACTTTCTATGGTGATAGTTGATTCCAAAAGATAACTTCCCAGATAGGGAGCCACTTGAAAATCCGTGTAGAACATCAAAATGGCGGGTTATTAAAGATAAATGCCATTAGCCGCACTAATTTTTTTGTATCTCAGCTCCAAACGGTCCGATTTCGATTTTCTTTTTTTTTTTGTTTGAACGCTCTTGTGAAGAGGACACTTTTTTGTCCCTATGCATTTATTTCTACACCTTAAGAGTTCTGCACAATTTTCAAAAAAACAAATATTTTTAAATTTTCTCGGACTTTTGGTATTATACGGAATTCAAAAACAGAATTTTGAATGATGCTCACAAAATATATATTTCTTGGGATATGTATTCAAAAATTTGTCTGAAGAAACGTGTGCGAGATAAGAGAGGCGTTGGTCTTCGTCGCCAAGTAGCACAAGGAAATATGCTACCAAAAAATGGGAATGACTTCCTCTGAGACAGAACTCTTCAAGTTACTTGGAGAATATGCATTTTTGAAGTTTGATTGGGCTCACATCACGACTGAGATTGATGGCATCATCTCGGCCGGATGAAACTTGAGTTATTGGAGTACAATGCAGGCAACAGGAAGAAGCAGACGGCAGAATTTTTCTCCACGCTAAAGACAGTGTTGAACATGGAGCAAAAAAAAATTATTATTTGCACAGTAGATACTGATGTAGTTGTTTTAGCAATCTCTTTCTTTCACATTCTCAAAACTTCGGAACTTCAGGAGATGTGGATTCTCTTTGGTGTTGGGAAGGGTCAGAGATACATGAAAATTAATGCCATGTTTGGAAGTATAGGTGAAGATAAAGCTGTTGCATTGAAATAATTCCATGCATTCACTGGATCAGATGTAACGTCATCATTTGCAATGAAAGCGAAACGGACTGCCTGGAAAGTGTGTCAGTCAATTATGTTAGAAAGCTTCTCTTCACTTCAAAAAGCAGCAGTCTATAAAGGCTGTCCCCAACAAAAGAGGCACTAAGGCAGCATTGTCTTCGTTCAGCATACCAGGCAGGACAAGTTTGGGATCGTGTGTCCTCAGTGATGAACAACATTCCAGGGCCAGAAGGATGGAGATGGACCATGGTTGCTGGGGAGTGAACGCTGGCCTGGTCTTCTCTTCATTCTATTATGGCAGCCTGCAGATAATTCGTTAAGTTAGTTTCTCCAATGCTCATATTCAAGGACCAAGGTACCATGCAAGCTACTTTACACGAACTGCATTGGGGGTCAACAATACATTAAAAAGTATACGTTTAATTGATTGCTTTTAAATTCGTTTTACAGTTTCAAGATCATATTATTGCTTTGTTGATCCTATGTCTTAATATAATAATAATAAATAATTATTTTGTTCCAGGGATGAATTTGAAGATGAAGAAGATAATTGCGTGATCTAGAGTCATAAGATTTGTATAAATGCAGTTCATTTACATGAGTATTTTTTAGTATTTAGTCGTTTTTTGTTTGTAAAAATTAGTTTCCTTAGTGTAACAAATGTTTTCAAAATAATTAAAATCACTGTTGTTTATGAAAACAAGTCTTTTTTGACATATGAAGAACCCCATATACATAAACCCATTTTTGTAGGAAAGGAAAGGGATATTGAGCACAATTAAAAACTTACTTAACAGTGAAATTCATGAGAAAAGTGAAATTTTCAAATTTTTGAAAATTGCGCAGAACCTTTATGGTTTAGAGATATATGTATAGAGACAAAAATGTGTCCTCTTCAAAAGAGCTCTTAAACAAAGAAAATAAAATCGAAATCGGACCAGCAGGAGCTGAGATACAAAAATATTTATTGCAGCTAATGGTGGCCATCTTTAATGGCCGCCATTTTGGTGCTATACGTGGATTTTCAAGTGGCTCCCTATCAGAAAAGTTACCTTTTGGCATCAACTATGACCACAGTAAGTGGCACATTCCTATCAAAAGTGCAGCTTTCTTTGGTGTACCCGACGTACTACTATTTTGTTATCAATCATACTGTCAAAGCTTACCAATTAAAAAGTACATTTAACAGTCTCATTATTAATGTTTTCAATGACATAAATTAAAATATAGTAAAAATATCCGTATCCTAATAATTATCTAATTTATAAATAGAAAAAAAAAATTGACTGAAAATGTTTCCTTGACGTAATTACTACGTAGTGTCCAATTAGCGGTGTTTGAAAATAATTCTACCATACTCTAATTAAATATTCATCCAGGGCCAATTATTATTTTCAGCTTGACGGGGCAAATTATAACTTACACACATTTATTAACACAACAACATGAAGCTAGTATTATATTTAGTATAATATAAGGTATATAATTTTATTTAAAATCAATTTCTAAATGTGATTACTTTCGATTTGCATAATATGTATATAAAATATTTAATCATAATTATCTTTATTACTTTTAGATCCTGCCTTTTAATTCAGGTAAAAACCATCACATTTAAATTTATTTTTGATACACACAATATTAGAATGGTCCTTATTTTTCGACCGAAACTTTTACGGCGCGGCACTTACAGAATTGGTCTATTTTGACAAAAATATATTTCTCAAAGATCAATCAAACAACGAGGAAGGATGCTAAGTGTCATCTAAATGTTCAAAATTTTAAAAGTAGGTATTGAAAAAAAATCAAATAATTTTATAAGGCTTTTTAAATTTTATTATCATGATAAAAATTAATTAAAAATGTGAAATATTCAGCTGATTAGATAATGATTGATTTAATTATGCATTTCAATAAAATAAAACATATTGTAAGGGCATTCTTGGAATCTGGAAATTGGTAGCGATAATTGCTGTATTATGCTGTACTACTAGCGACTAGCCCCTGAATATCACTATTTGTGCCCGGTGTGAGCATGCGCAAATTCTACCAATTGCCACGTGCCAGCAGCACGTCGAACAGCTGTTTTCTAACACTCACGGGTATTTCTCAATTTCTCAAAATTAGGTTAGGTTAGGTTAACAGTTATTTTAATTATAAACCAGTAATTATAGTTGTTAGATACCTTACTGGTGTAGGTACATAGCCCATAAGTTAAACATTTATTCATAGAAATATTTACTGAAAATCATGTGACATATTATTTGGTGGTTATTTAAAGATTGTTATAATTTCTTGATAAATTAAAGTACTTATAACTTTATATAGAATGACAAAGGAATGATTTTACTGTTTTTCAAACAAAACATAAAAACAAAAAACGATTTTAAAGTAAGAGCTTGTATATATTTTAATTATAAAGCAATAATTAAGGTTGTTAAATACCTAACTATAACCTAAAAGAATTTTCATAGACATACTTCTTAAGAATCTGGTAACATATTATTTAGTGGTTATTTTAAGGTCGATATAATTTTTTGACAAACTAAAATAACTTCTTATATGGAGTAAATTTATTTTTAACAAAAATTTTTCCAAAAAATAAACACAAACGAATATGCTCGTAGTATAAACAATTATTTTCAATTTTTGTTCACCTTACACTAGATAGCTTGATAAATTTAGTTTGGGACAACCGTCGGACCGTACCTTACACACACGCAATATCCGAGTATACTGAAATTAATTTCTTTTACCGAAAAAATCCCAGTGCCGGGATTGGGAAATCGAACCCGGGACACAAGGGTAAAAACCAAGTATGCTTGTCTCTCAATCAAGCAGTCATAATATAACAACTATTTATGCAACCAACCACCAAAAATAAAGCTAGTTTTTCTATTTGAACAAATTTTCTATTGAGTAATAATATTTTTAAAAAATTACACCATACTTGCATACTTGTTAGGTAAAGAGTTGATATGTTAATATGAAAGTTAGCAGTTAACAAATTATATGAAGAATATCGTAAAAGCATGGTAATACAAATTTTTATTTGCTCATGGGGTTAATTTACATTAAGAAGTATTCGAAGTTGCATATTTTAATTTAAAAGACAATGAAACTCATTTTCTCATGACAGCAATTTTAAAAAGATGACTGAGTAATGCTTAAAAGAATATGCAGCACAAACTGACACAGATGTGCATTGTGTGATTTCCTATCTTAATGGTTCTTATAATGCCTTTTAGTGAAACCATCGCTTCCTAAAATATGACGGTAAGACAACTATTACAAGAGGTTTTTGTTTGATTCATCAGTTCCTCCCTAAGTTAAAGTTTTATCTCAAAATATGCAGTTTAATGTTCTATCATTACTCCATCACGATTTATATTGACACCATCATTAAAAGTTGACCGACAGAGCTTCACTTCACACTTTAATCGTCGCCATATCCTTGAAAGTTTTAATCATTATTTGAAAAGGGTTGTAATAATGCGTTGTCCTTATAGTTCTACGACATGCCGTAACAATTTATACAATTAATTATTTTTTATTTATGATTAAAAAATATTATTTAGGTATTAAGCAAATCACAACTTGCACACTTTTTTTATTTAAAATGATATTACTATACTTTTTGTATATTGGTCCCTTAATCTGGTCACGCATATATATAATTAGGTAAACATCTTAAAACACTCACTATTGGAGAGCCAATGAAAAGAGAAGCATCGTTCTCAGAATCTATTTCGTAAAATTTAGTTTAAGCAGTACACATCCCATAATTTCTTCTATAGGCGCTTGCCTGAAAACTGGACCAAAAACCTTGTTTGAAAGATGTTATACTAACTCTTGTATCGAGTATATCTTCCAAGTATATTCTAACCTTGCTTGGAAAGGATTGAAGGATCGGCTAGTTTGGAAACAGGTGCTTCGTTTTGTCCATTGGAATTTTCTTAACGATTATAGCAAGCTCTATAAAAGCTTTTCTTCATTGAAGCCTTCCTTGTAGCAAGTTAATGGGACGAAATTATGTAACTTATTTGCTTATTTCTGAGCCTTTTTTTCTATATTTCGTTTTTTGGAATTTGTAATCCGAGTGCCAGTTTATGATGCAAGTACATCATTAAAATTCTGAACATTCTGTAGATTACGAATATCGCATCTTGCATCAACACTTTGGAAACAAATAGGTTAACTGAATATAGTACGCACGAAGCTCTCAAAGCTCAAGTTGTTTTAGTTGTTCAAAAATACTTTGGCTATCAACCTTATGCGCCATCTCTCTACTATCCTTATAACTCAGTATAGTTAGTATAGTTATCGAAAATATAATTTTGCATGCACGTCGTCATTTCTCTTATTAATACAGTAAAATTAGCTCCATCCAAAAAAACAAAGGTTTGAGTATCACAAATTGTTTATTAGCCTTTGATCTAAATATGGTAAAAAGTCTCCGTAGCCATACTGTTGAATTTGGGAGAGGGGGAGGAGGTAAGTTGTCAGAACCGTATGTTTTCTCAGTTTTTCGTAAATATTTCGGAAACCTTCCAACGTAGGGCTTACATTATCCTATACAAAATTAAAGTAATTTAAATTTCCTACAAAAATGGTCCAATACATATTTTTTCTACGCGCAATAGTCTCCAAGATATTTAGAGGGAAGATTTTGGTAATTTTTTCCTTCCATTGCAAATTATAGAATGTTGAAATTATCAAAAATTTATAATATTGTTGAATTGTAGATGGGAGATGGATTCAATGAGAGCAATACAAAAGCATTTTCATGATATAAGTAATAATTTAATATATTAAACTTGATGTATAGCTATATACAAGGTGTTTCGAAAAGATTGGGACAACGCTTAGCCGTAGATTCTTGATATCAAAACAAGTCGATTTAACTCAAAAGTAGTGGTCTAGCTCTTTTCGTTTTCAAGATACAGAGTGGTAAAGTAAAAAAATGTATTCGTAATTTGTCTCTATCTTGGAAACTATTATACGTATCTACTTCAAAGTTGGTAACGACATATTTTTCAGGTCGCTAATTACAATGGTGATATTGCCGATGCAATATTTTGTAGATGGCGCTAGTTATAGGACTTTTACGTGACACTTTAAGCCTAACTTTTTTGAGGTTAGGTTTTGGACATCGTCTTCTATTACAATTGAAACGCAATTTAGTTTCTTAAAGAAAAGGTGTACTTGTTTAAACACGATAAAATGCACGCTTTCAAAGAAATAGGCGATTTACAACTTTATCACACACCATTTCGAAGAAATTCAATTGTACTTAAATGCTGTTTCTTATCTAATAGGTGTACGTCAAGTATGATGTCTTGAAATCGTCAATAATGCTTGTTGTAGGTACGTATAATATTCTCCTAGATAGAGACAAAATACGAATACATTTTTTTTTACTAAACCACTTCGTATCTTGAAAACGAAAGGAGTTAGACCGCTACTTTTTCGATTAAATCGACTTGTTTTGATGTCAAGAGTCTACGCTAAGCGTTGTCCCAATCTTTTCAAAACACCCGGAGTGTTGAATTTCTTCGAACAGGTGTGTGACAAAGTTGTAAATCGCGTATTTCTCTGAAAGGGTGCATTTTATCGCGTTTAAACAAGTACACATTTTCTTTAAGAAACCAAATTGCGTTTCGATTATAATAGAAGACGATGTCCAAAACCTAACCACAAAAAAGTCATGGCTTAAAGTGTCATATAAAAGTACTGAGACCAGCGCCATCTATGAAATATGACATCGGCAATTTCACCATTATAATTAGCGACCTGAAAAACATATCGTTACCAACTTTGAAGTAGATACGTATTCTAGTTTCCAAAATAGAGACAAATTACGAAAACATTTTTTTTATTTTACCACCCTCTATCTTGAAAACGAAAAGAGTTGGACCACTACTTTTTGAATTAAATCGACTTGTTTTGATGTCAAGTATCTACTGCTAAGCGTTGTCCCAATCTTTTCGAAACACCCTGTATACATAAAACAAATATGTGAAACAGAAAAATCTACATATCTAGGCAGAAAAATATGAAATGTAAACTGTTATCATTAATGTATTAAGCACAAATATTATTGTCACTTCTCTTCTTCATCACTCTCATCAGTATCCTGCACGTCCTCTTCATCTGGAAACACTACATCCTCTTCCGAATCAGAATCAATGGCTACCTCTGTGTAACTAATTTATATCAATTTGCAGCCAATATTATGAAAAAAATATAAAACAACAGAGGTTTCTGGATAAAAATAAAACACTTTGTTTCCTAAGCTATCGTATATGATCATCAATTAAGCAGCAGAAGTGTCTAGCAGCGGCAGCATCATCAACTCATCACCATAATTCGATCAAGATTACTTACCATCTGCGAATATGAGGCTGAAAAAATTATAGAATAACTTTTCTGTTTGCTTAAATTCGTCAAGTGTTCTCATACTACTTAATATACTCTTTGCAAAAAAAGGAAATGAAGAGTATATTGCATTTGGTCGGCACGTTTCTAAAATCTGAAATATCGCTCGCAGACAAAAAATTTTCATAGCATTGTGTTGTGAACGAATTCTGAACAACTTCCAAAATGTCCATCCGCCTGTCACGTTTCTTGTAAGTACGATAACTTAAGAAAGAAAAGTCCGATTGCATTGAAAATTGGACAGTAAGTGTTAACTAGAGGAAGAACCCCATTATTTTTGTACAAAATCGATTAGTAAATAAAAAAAAGTTAATCATTGTTTGAAAGAAACAACATTTTCTTTGATTTTTATGTTTTTGTAATTGAATAGAAATCTGGTGAAATGATATTTTGAATGATTTTAATATCTATTTATATATTTTACTAATATACATTTCATAATATAATATTGAATCGTGGAAATATGATTTCACCTCATCGCTTATAATGGAAAAATTTACATTTTTTCACGTGGGAGGGGGTGGTGCAGTTCTTCCGTTTTTGACTCAGACACCCTCTACCATACCACGCGTTGCCTATTTTCCGGCAACTTCTTCCTTAGCCACACTCTACCACAATCTCTTATTTTCCTACTTTTGATCTTTCCCTCTACTGTATAATCTAATCTGTCTATTATCTTTCTATATGTTCTATTTGTTCTTTTTATCCATTTTCTTCTTTTTGTTTTTCTTGTCTTCTTTTTGTTCTAAATTCCCTTTAGACAGTTAAATTCATAAAATCCCAACCTCTTAAATGACAACCCTTATTTCGATCTTTATTTCGAACATTTTCCTGGCGACAGGAAGATCACCAAGGCGAAATTGCTTCTAATGGATTCTTCGTTCTGGATAATGGATCAAGACGTCATATTAGAATTTTATGGAATTCTGGGAAAATTTTGAGGTAGCACAATATCATAAAACATCTAGAGTGTATCAATTTGCCATGCTAAATTGAATACTTTCATACATGACTGAATACTTAATTGTTTAAATGCAGGCCACACCGCTATAGTGTAAGTAACATAAGCAACACGGAGTTGCGTCGTTTTTACACTCTGTATGATATTACGAACCCTTTTATTACAAAGCGTACAATGAAGTCCGCAGGCAATATAGCAGAGCCAGTAACTACACCGTAGTCGGACATGTTCATACTGACGCTTGGGGCTCTTCTTTGGTGAATAATTGCATATTGATGTTCCCAACAGACAAAACATTCACCCATATAACCACTCTACACCCCCGATATGTAAATATTAATGCAAGATATCCTTCATTTAACTAGACTCATCATATATTATAGCTTTGATGTGGAGCCATTAACTCGGTCCCTCAGTTTGGTAATTTTTGTTTTATTTTAACTCAAATATTATACATGGTTGAGTAGACAACGCTACAAGTGGCAAAAGTGATAATATGGTTATTATGATATGTTGTAAATTCGACTTCATTTTACCGATTATTATTTGTTTAATTATAAAACGAATATGCTTAAAATGAAAACGGATTTTTAGATAACGCACATTGCCCATTATACAACGTGTTCGGAAGATCAGCTGAATTCATGGAACCTGGAACATGTCTCCAGCGTGTAGGATCGGTGAGTCTACGAATCTCTTGAATCCGATTTCATACAAATGTGGCCCATTGACTTTGACGATGAATCCATGACAACACTGTTGTTGAATCACTCCAGAAATGTATTTCTGGTTGCTCATACTCTAGAACTTCACTAATAAATCTCATATGTCGAGCTCCTACAGTCGCCGCAAGAAGTTCCATTCGTGGAATAGTTGTCTTCTTAGCTGGAGCTACTCTCGACTTCAATCAATTGTACCTTTACAATTTCTGCAAATTGAGTTCTTGCATAAATTACTACGGCATATGCAACCTGACTTGCATCGACAAACACATGGAAGGTCAATTTCTTCTCCTCCCTGTAGCTACTAAACATCCACCGAGGGACTAGTAAATCTACTAAGAATTTTAGCTGTTGATGCCACTCAATAAATTGCTCCTTTACTTCAGGACAAACTTCAGTGTCCCAATCCAAGTCGGCTATAGTCTGCAGTAACAACTTTGGACGTAATAGTACTGGACACGTGAAGCCTATAGGGTCGAAGATCTTATGGCTTGCAGCTAGGTAACATTTTCAGTTGTGGGTTAAACCAACGATGATTGTTTCAGCGTTAATGTATCATCTCTTTTATCCTGCGTAAGGCCAAAAACAGATGTGAGGTGATGAGGCACTTTGAAAACTCCCACCCTCTTAAATCAAAACATCCGGCTGCTATTAACGTGGTAGCTTCATTTTTAAACTGCTGTAACTGCTCCTCAGTGTCAACACTAGTGACGCAGTTGTCAACATAAAATGATTTCAAAATCTTATCAATACTATTCTTCATAAACATGAAATCATTCTTTTCACTTACTAGTTCTAAGTGTAATGCAATGACAGCTGCTAACAAGAACGGGCTGCTAGTTACTCCGAATACTACTCTAACGTGTCGATAGATTTGCATGACTTCTGTCTTTTCTTATTCCACCAGTGCGTGTCGATCTGCAGGTAAAATACTGATCTGCAAAAAAGCCTTACGTATGTCTGAGATAACGCCTATTTCTTTTTCTCTAAAGCGTAAAAATATCGTAGGTATGAGCTCGATTAGATTAGGCCCTGTTTCTAAGCACTGATTCAACGACAAACCGTCTTTCCCTCTCGAGAAGCATAAAATACTGGTCTTAATCTTGTTGTGCTATTTTCTTTCAGTATATGCCGATGTGGGAGATAATATCCCTAATTATCTATCTCTGATTCAGGCACATTCGATGATACCTTTCTTAAGACATTCTTCTAACACTTGACCATAGTCTTGGTATAAACCTTGATCCTTTCATTTGTTAGTTGTCGTTAGCAGTCTCTTTTGGGCTGTTTCCTTATTAGTAAAAAGAGAAGGATGGTTTTCCCTCATGTCGTCCATCATCACTTACTATTACTGATTGACCGAAACGATCACTTATTTCTTCTTGTAAAACTTTATTAGACTTGGATTGAACTCTTTCAGTGACTCCCAATACATCTAGACGCCACAGATCAGATATTTCAGCCTCTTGCATAAACATCGACGTCACCACTAGAGCTATGTCACGTCGACTGCTTTCTTGGCAAAGTTTTTTAATAATTAGTGTCCAACTCAATTTTGTTTCAACTGCTGTCATTCTACACTCCAAATTGCATAGTTTCCCGGTCAACAATTTACTTATTATGTCTACTCCAATTAACATTGTGGTTTATCACCCCCTCTTCAATATCAGTTAGTTTAATATCATTCTGCAGTAATTCCTGAATTCATGAACCGTTGTTGACACTAGAGATTCCCTGACAAATTATTTTTTGACCGAGATCTATGAAGTTACAAGCATAGCTACCGTCTAAACTTCTCAGGTGAACGAGATAACCTTGATTCTGAAGTTTAGTCCTAGTACCTCCAAACAACAGATGAACAACCTGCTGTTCGCCTATCGGTTCATATACCATGAAGTCGATTGGTTGTTTAAGAATGTACGATCTCTGTGACCCACTGTCTAATACTGCTCTCACTATGTGTTCTCAGCCTTCATTTTTCAACTTAACAAGTAGTGTTTGAACAGAAACCTCTGAATTCACTGACAGGTTAGCAAGATTCCTTTCTTTGCTTATTTTCTCGCTACTATCCGTTGTTGTTTTCTTCACTGACGTCTCGTTTGAAGGCACGTCTCGACATAATAAGAGAGCATGTTTTCTACTGCACTAAGGACACTTTGGATAAAACTTGCATCGATTAACATTATGCCCAGGTATTAGACAACCAAAACAGCCCTTCTTTTCTTTTACTTTATTCTGCCTCCCTTCTAATGACATCTCTTTTGCTTTCTCAAACCTTGTGCTTTGATGTTCTGCACTACAGAATATACATTGATGAATTATTTTGTTTTCGTTTGCTGTAAACAGTCCTACTGCAGTTAGTCCCTTGAGATTAACCAGAAAAAGGCAAAAAACCCAAAAGTTCTGCGAAAAAGTTCTTCTATTTTATTCGAATTTACCAAAAAAAATCCGATCCGACAAGCCCTCGCAAGCCTAGCATCGGAAAATCGAAAAAGGGGGTAGTTTTCAGGTTTAGGGGTAGTAGGTGAAGAGTAGGTCGTGAAACATTATCACCATCGTATTCCTCGCCCTCGAAAACGGGGGTATATCGGTTTTCAGCTGATTTTCGTTATTTTCGTGGTATTTTGGTATTGGGGATGGGGGTAGTTTCAACCCCTGGGGGTGAGTTAGGTCACCTGTGGTCAATATTTACTTATTTTATTTAAATTGACCAAGACAAATCCGATCTGACAAGCCCTTGCAAGCCTAGCGTCGAAAAATCGGAAAAAGGGGGGGTTGGACGGTAGGTCGGATAGTATTGTTACCATCATGTTCCCCGCTCTCGAAAACGGGGGGGTTAATGTCTTGCGGTCCGGTAGCAGAACTTTTGGGGTAAAAACTTTATCTCAAGGGACTAAGTTAGAATATCGTGACTCTTATCAGAATTGCTCTTCTTTCTTGGCTTTTGCCTATTAACTGGTTGCTCACTATTCAAACTAAACCCATTCACAGCCATGGTGATTTTCTCTTCATTTTCTACCTCTGCTTGTAGAAATCTCATAAGCTTTGTTAGTCTATTTTGAAGCTCATTGGCCTTGAGAGTGCTGGCATATCTTTGCCAGACTTGTAACAAATCTTCAGATAGAGATGATTCTACTAATGGATACAACATAGCTCCACATTTATCTTTACTTACACCGAGTGATTCTAAAGCACGTAGTTGTGACTCTAGTTTATCATAAATACTAGACAAAAGAGTCTTTTCATTAGGCTTCATGGCATTGTTAAGCACTAATTTTAATAATTCTCTTACATAGACTTCTACTAACAGCTCATCTTTTCCAAAACGTCTTTTTAGACTAGTAATTACCTTTTCATAATTATCACTCGTTGGCGGGAAGCTATTGACTAATTCTGCTGCTCTAGAATTTGGGATCATTGACCGCATTAAATATTGAAATGTATCTTCATTGCTAATGTCCTTATCTTCATGTTTTTTTTTAAATTGGCTCCAGAATTGCAACCAATCTTTTAATTCAACGCTGAATTTCTTAAGCTCGATTTTCGGTAACTTAAACCTTCTTTTGAAATTCTGTAACTGAGCAGTTCCTGTACTATCTGTTATCGACGGCCTTTGCTGTGTACTCACTTTGTCGATAACTTTTGGGACATCTATCTTCGCCCATAAATACTTTGCCGAATATTCTTTTGTCAAATCATGCTCTGCATCTAAATATTTCTCTTCCATTTCACAATCTAGCATAGCATTCATTACTTCCTTATTAAATGACTGAAGTTCTAATGCTTTTGACTCAAACAGTTGAAATCTTACTTGCACGTCATCAATTACAGGATTTTCTTGTCCAAGATCCTAATTTAATATTGCATAAGCACATGTGAATCCAGTGCGCATAGATTTCCTCGCCTTTTTGAGCCTTTCTAAGTCAAGTCACTTTTTCATATCCAAACATCAATTCACTGTCCTGTTACGGTCGCCACAATGTGCTGAACAAGGCTCTTTATCACTACTGTGACCTGGTTATAATTAAAATACAGGAAAAATCAGTTGTAAATTTTCTCAACAATATTATATATTATATATATATCTCACTATATCTACTAATATATCTCTTTTATCTTTCCTCAGTAATCGTTACAGGAGTGGAGAGATTTGTATATTATATCTTCACTATATTACTCAGTCAGTTCAGTCGAACATTTTTTAGTACACACTCCCACAAACATGAAACCAATTTATCCTTGAGATTACTAATATCAGGATAAACCTTTGGTATTAAATCATTCACGTTTTTGATTGTTGCAGCTAGACGTTTTTAATTGTTGCAGCTTTGGAAATTAATAGCCTTAGCCCAACAAGCAAAATTTAAATGTTATACAACTATTTTGTTTTATTGCAATTTTATAAGTGTAATAAAATAGCAATAAAACAAAATTGTTGTAGAAATGGCAATTATAAAACAAATTTGTTTATTTGGAGGTGAACGAACACGATTCAAGATGCCTTTCTTATAGAGAATTTTCTGAAATTTATATTTGTTTTAATAGTAAAGTCAGTAGGAAAGAAAACATCAGTGAAAAATCTTGTTAACACTTTTACTTCCTATCAAACAATGCGCGCAACGTCAATCTATGCGGACTTTTGAGAGCTTATTTATAACCACTAAAAGAATGTATGTACCGAAAATTAGCTATCTTTGACTTTTTCTTCTTAAAACCCATCCTTCAAATAAATTAGCATAGTCAGCCAAACGCTTTTGAAGAAGTAGTTGATGATAGAGTTTCACTTCTACCAGAAATTGTTAAGAAGTTGTTCTTATCGGTCATCGTACCAGTATCCGTAGTTTTTCGGGGCATATTTATTCACGCTGCCTCTGTGGTAGTTTCCACAAACTCCAGAACACTTGAACACTACATTCGAACACTATCAGTCAACGAGTGTTTCGTCAATCATGTTGGCATCATCTGGAGATAATAAGAATCTTCAAATGATGAGAGCGCCACACCGAAGGTTTCAACCTCTAGCATGTATAATGCTCCATGTTTTTTTAAGTATATTAAGGAATATGTTGACCCATATTTCATACCAAATCAATTTTTTTTGTTAGAATAAAACTAAAATTAAAAATGAAATTTTGTTTAATAGTTCCATCATTTTAAATTTCTATAAAGAATTGTACACATACGCTAACGTGTATAGCTGGTCATCTACGTAACAGGTTTACTTGTTAATATATTTATTTACTCAAGTACACAAATGATCATAAATAGATAAACAACAATCATCGAACTGAATAACTTAATAATCTAATAAATTAAAGTATTGGTATATTTAACATTAATAATTCACGTTTGTAACAAATTATCGCTTGAATATACTAAATGCACGGAATGTTTTGTCGTTCTATTGAACATAATTTCCGGTAAGAGGTTTCTTCCGTCATGCTGGCGATTTGCTTTTCACTTGCTTCGAGTCTAAAGCCAGTGTAAGGTGTGTTGACCTTTCGTGATCACCTCAGTACCTTTTACTTCACCAATAAAGATAGGTACTTCGTCTGATTATTAACGTGAGGAAAACTCCTTTCATCTTATTCCTGTTGTCTACATTTATGGTCGAGCCAAAGAAACGTTTCGTTAATTAATAACCTCATGGTTATAAATTTCAAGATGGCCGGAAATATTTTCGTAAGTACTTTAAAAAATTGTCTTTTTGTCTCAAAGTTTCATTCGTAAAATATAGTTTATTATATTGTTTTTTCGACTTGTAGGGTCTTTCTAACTTTGGAGTATCTTCTTATTTTTGGATTATGATTTAATTTTGAATCACATCTTCTTAAAATTAATTAAAATTTCACTTTGTCAATGGTTTATGGTTGAAGCTAAACTTTACTTAATGGTCATATCCACTCAATGGTCATCACATAATTTACCCACAACTTTAATAGAAGTTCTACCATTTTCTGGAATGGAGATGTACGTTCGCCATCTTATTTAGTAGTCCATTTTTTTCGAACTTAATGCTTCAAGCTGTAATGGTTTCCTGTTTGGACAAGAGCCAAGCCTAATATTTTTGTCATCGATTGTACTTACATTCTTCAAAGAAAACTACAGATATTCCAAGTTAAGTGTTTAATTTAAGTAAAATTCTTATAATCTAACTATCATTTTTTTGCACAGAAAAACATTTGAAATTTTACATTTTTTATCATTACGGATAAAATATCACATAACATATTGAAATGACAATTGTTTTTCTTAAATATGAGAGTTTCCGAAATGCACATGTTCGTGTAATAATTGAATAACTTTTCCTCCGAGTTTTATAATGAAATATTAATTATTGAGGTACAACTGTACAAGGTTTGGTGATCACCAAATTTTATTACCGCTTCGCTTTAATATACATGTTGTAATGCATTGAGGTAAATTATTAATAACTTTCGCAGCGGCGGCTGGTGAAATTTCAATATTTTTTTTCTCGTCTGTGGCGCATGGGACCCATACGAAATTTGGGAAATAACATCTAGAGAAGCACTTCTCTAATGACCCCTAAAAAATTTTGAAAAAGCAGTTTGCGAAAAAATTTTTGAAAATTTGCTAGCCTCCCCTGGGTCTAGGGACCCCTGTTTACTTTTATTTTTTTTTGTCATATGCATTTGACTTTTCATAAAAATGCATCGACAGATTTTAGAGTTTGTGAAAATATTTTCATTACTAACTGAAATACAATGAACTGAAATTTTGTAATTTACAATTTAACAAATTACAATATTTCAATTCGTTGTATCTCAGTTAGTAATGAAAATATTTCCACAAACTCCAAAATCTGTCGATGCATTTTTATGAAAAGTCAAATGCATATGACAAAAAAAAATAAAAGTAAACAGGGGTCCCTAGACCCAGGGGAGGCTAGCGAATTTTCAAAAATTTTTTCGCAAACTGCTTTTTCAAAATTTTTTAGGGGTCATTAGAGAAGTGCTTCTCTAGATGTTATTTCCCAAGTTTCGTATGGGTCCCATGCGCCACAGACGAGAAAAAAAATATTGAAATTTCACCAGCCGCCACTGAACTTTCGCTTTAATATATAAATTTTTAAAACAAACAGTTTTGATGGTATAACTTGTGAAATTTAACTTATTATTTTTTCTATCAATATTTGGTTAGGTAAAATCTAGTTTGAACAGCTTCTAAGAAAAGAAGAATTTCTTATTAAATATTTTCAGATAGATTTAGGGTAGACTAACTACTATAATTTTATATAAACAATTTTTTTTTAAGAATAGCTTATAAATACTTTCCATATTTGTAATTACATGTTAATCTAGATGTTATTTTGGCTTGACATCAACCCAGTTTTCACCAGTTTCTAATAAAACTGATTTTATAATTTTCATAAGACTTTTATTCATAAACTTGTTTTTTTGCTACTTTAACGAGCTCCATTTTACTCTATAAAAAATACATAAAACAAACATTTAGATCTTGATAATTGAATATAACTTACTATTCTTGGTATTCATCAACATATTGTATAAAGAATGGTTGGCGCCTATAACATAACATCAGTTTAGCTCATCATACATACTTGTAGGTAAGTCTCTCTCTATTATAACATCTTAATAATAAATAAACTTGCATAACTCATGACCCATACGCTTCCGAGCTAATAAGCTAGCGGCAGTGTACTTTTCTTGATATGTTATCAATAGGTTCCACTCCAATAATATTTTTTTTATTAATACCTTACAGGTAAATAGTTAACATTCAATGAAAAATAAAATTATTGATAAACGGCCAAGGTAGAGTTACAAACCTTCTCCAGGACAGGTAACAGAAACGCTACTCTGACTTTCCCTTTAGATCAACTTGTAGACACCCAGACTATGTCATTCTAAGAGCTCTATTTCGTTGTTCTAAACTAAAAATATAAATAACTATATACTTCACTTATACTAAAAAGAATAGTACATTTAAACTAAATTAGGTTAATGAAAAACTGGTTGTAGCGACTCGCTTACACTAGTAGAAGATATGTGCGAGCGTCCACACTGGAGGTCTAAGTAACTAAGAAAATTGAAGAAAAAAAAATGTAACAAAAAATTATTATTATTAACAAGACACACAGAATGTTAACATTTTAAAATATAATGCAAAATAAACATTTACAATCCAATATGATATTTTAATATAGCAATAATAAGGCTATACTGGTAGTAGTTTTTTTATTCAATTATAGATAAAGTTTACATCCTCATTACGTACTTTATTAGCAATAAAATTCTAAAAGTTCCAGCTCACTTTCTATAATTTGTATAGAAAATTTATGTTACATGGGTTAGATTTGTAATTCAAATGTAGCTAGTATTTTTCTGAAAATAACGAACTTACGATTCAATTCCTCTCTCACCTTTCATTTCGCTAGAATTATGACGTGTGTTTCAATATCCAATTAGTCATGCATCTAAAAACCCCTGTCACATGCAAAACTCTATCTCTGCACATATATATTATTCAGCTCACGTAAAAACAACAAACGAAGTAATTATCACACATAGCTAGAACATATGTTTTGTTTACTCTTCCTGGTTGCTCCCTTGGGATTAGTTACGTTGCATAAATCAGCGCTTAATAGTTGCAGGCGTGCGTATCCGTCTGTGAATATTTGATTATTTAACACTATTTATAGCATAATGAGCTCATTTAGCATATTTTGTTATTACATTTTCGAAAATATCTCTTAATTTTAGAGCGACATGCAAAAAACAGAATATTCTACGACCTCTATAGGCTTTAAAATTAATCAAGAATATCGACCTGCATAACGTCATTCAATCTTAGTTGCATTTTCATTCCTCTCTTTTCGGCACTTATATGCTGCATGCTCTTATGTTAAAATACTCCAATAGTCCCTAAATCACCATAATCAAGTGCATCTCTGGCAGATTAGACAAATTGGAACTTCAAGACGGACTTTCAGATTCAATGACTTCAGCACTTTGAGCGCGGTGGTTCACATTTAAAGCGAACTACTTATCAGATATCATTAAATTTTCAGTGTTATGATTATTCGACGATTATTTCGCATAAACGTACTAAAACTGAAATATGACACCATAGGAAAGGACTTATATAAATTCTATGGTCTACGAGTACGAGAATAGATACGCCCACGCTCATCTTTCCCATTATGTTAATTATTGCAGTAACGTCAGCGCGTGTCTAATTATATATGATTTTGTCAATTCTCCAGAAAACTACACTGAAGTGTGAACGTGTTTTTGGTGGTTTTGTCGACATATTTTAAAATTGAGAATGTATAATTCAGTTCGGGTGTTGATGAAATTTTAAAAAATGGTGAAATAAGCTAGTGTTGGGTTAATTTCGTTATACGCGGTCATTAAATTCTAGTGGTGATTCTACATAAAAAAATATGAAAAAGTTCATATAAACATAGGTCCGGAAATCCTTCCTAAGGGTGCTACGGTTCTCCGAAGGGGGCACCAAAAATTAACATTTTATTTAATATCTCAGGAACCCTTTGTGCTACAGTGACTAACTTTTATACGGGATTCGATATCAATAAAGGTCATTATCTGATGTTATCCACCAAGGGCAAATTCAATCGGGGGTGCACAAAATTGGAAAGAAGGGACTTACTTCTCCCCCAAATTTTTTAATGTGAATTTTCTGTGATTGTCTCATCGGAATATGATTCCTTGGCTATAAATACACTAAAAAGGTTATCTTGTTATAACGCCATACGACCAATCGGTTTCGAGAAATTTGAACCTAAAGGCATTTTTCCAGTCTTGTGCGCAAACAAAATTTTTTAATGAATTCATCATTTCTTTAGGTTTAAATTTCTTGAAACCAGTTGGTCGTACAGCGCTACAACCAGACAACCATTTTTGTGTATTTATAGTCAAGGAATCATATTCCGATGAGACAATAAAAAATAAATAAATAAATAAATAAAATGAAATGTTCTCCTGATCTTTCTTTATTTATTTACATGCAAGTAATTTTTATGTACCATTTTTTATATTTACTATATCTAGTATGTAAATAAAGTTTAATATTATTATCATTATTATTATTATTATTATTGTTAATTGGGTGCCCCTTCGGCCCGCAGGGTCCTCAGGAGGGATTTCCGGTCCAATGCTTATATGAACTTTTTTTCATACTTTTTGATGTAGAATCACCACTAGAAATTAATGACCGCATACCTGAATCACCTTGTATATTTAATTTGGATAAAGAATAGGAATAGGAACATATTAAAAGCGATAGTGACGCAATAAAGGCAGAATTTTCATATGGAGAACAGAAGAAGACTGAGGAAGTTGACAAATTAACCTCAAATGTCAAAAATGTTGATTTGTGCAACAACCAAATGGAAAATGTTTTTTTTTAAGGTTTCATTGCCTGTGCAAATGATCTAATATGGTTTATCAGCATGGTTTAATATAAATACAGGGTGATAGGCCGTAGGCCGTTTGTTAGAAATTGTTCAACTTGCAGTAGGATTACAAACTTGAAACTTGGCATGCAGCCATAATCAATTATGCCCGTTCTACCAAAGTCGGGCCCAACTTTATTATTTCAAATGGAAACCTACAATTTTACATGATTCGATTGGCCTTCCAATTCTGAGTTTAGACAACCCAACTTATGTCAACTTATCTGTTACAGGTTTTGTTTGATACATGTCAATTTTTTTGAAAAAAATTGCCGCCGTAGTAGTTTACGAACAAATTTTTATCTCGCAAACCGTTCAAAATTATGAAACCAAATTGATGAAGTAGTTAGTTGGAAGTCCAGGTTAACACCTGATGTCTCACCGGTGGTTCCATCTTGTACCATCGATTTTTTAAAATGGCATCTACTGTTTTTTTTTGACATCATTCGAAAGAAAATTGAAATTTAGGGTGAGTTGCTTAAGCATTCTCTATACCTAACTCCACCCCCTATCGAGTTATTCAATAAAAATAAAGAAATACCTTATCTTGTCGAGATATTGCTTGGTTTTTCAAGTATACCATGGAAACAAAGGACAGTTCTAACAATTTACTTCCTTTACCTATCTTTGTTAACTAAATAAATTAAAATATAATATTTGTAATAATTTCACACGGTTCACCCATCTAAGTACTGAGTGCGATAAACGTTGCTTGACTTTGAACTACAAGAAGATACGAGACTGTTCAACCCGTCTTTAGAACGTCAAAACAACGACTTATGTAAATTTTCAACTTTTCGACTCTCATTCCGAGGTTTAATACTTTGATTGGACCACTTATAATAATTCGGATAAACGTTGCACCGTAGTACTTATTAAGCAATTTTTACAGTTAAAAATTGATAGCAATATGTCCAATCTGTAGAGCACATACATGGAAGGTCTTCAGGGATGGGACGTCCGCTAAAAAACTAAATTAAGTTTAGAAGAACTACCTACCGTAACAGATTGAGACCACATATATTTTTCAAAATACACCGAGGGAATATCGAACACACATGATTCACGGGCATTATTTAGTGCATCCTGCAGTAGCACAATGTCACTGGGGAGGCACCCGTCAGAGAAACATCGCTAATTTACCCTACTGTGGTAGCGTGAACCTGTGTTGTGGGAGTTCCTTTGTGGGGATTTCTGGGGGTTCGCTGCGGCCGTGCTTTGGATTTCCTGATTAACTGGGTGTTTTTAGACACCAACGGTATAAATAATATTACAATCTATAGCCGTAGAAAACACTATGTCAAAAGTTTTATAAATAGATCATTATCTGAGAGCTTTAAATTCAATAGAAATTAAAAAGAATAATACGGACATATTATACAATGTATCTAGAAATGAACTTAACTACTTTTTTATTTTTGATGACTGTTCCGAGAATTACGATTTACTATACAAAGTGATCGCAAATAAAGAAAACATAAAATTATACTAAGAAAAAAAGTACTCTTTTACTTCCCTCGCTTACCGACGGGAAATATTGTAATCGTGAAAAAAATCACCTTCCGAGATTTCTCCGGATTTTCACGTTTCAAAGTACCTATATTATGAAAATTCAAGCCATTTGATGCCGTCATTCTGTCTGTCTGTCTGTTTGTTGGCACTATACAGTGCGTATAATTTCCGATTAGGCATGTACATTCACGTAGCGCAAGAGATATGACAACACAGCAGAGTAAGCTCGCCCGTCGGCGAAGCATCCCAGCTCTCAGTTATTTCATTTCAGCCAGCTGGCACACGCGATGTTGTAATTCTTACTCCCTATGCCTAGCCAGCCACTACACACACTGTATCTACAAAACCACTTGACGGAGAAGGATAATATTTGGTAGGTAGTTGACGCCACAGCCAACGAAGAACTAGGATTCAGTTCCGTTAAAAAATATATAGGGTGGACCCCATAAAAATATAATTATGTAAAAAAATATGATGGAAAACAGTAATATTTGGCATGTAGTTAACACAACTGCCAAAGAAAAAAAATATACACGGTGGTTGCCCAAAAAAAAAATTGCGAAATGTGACCTCTGCGAAATATTATCGTCCTCTGACGATAATATTTCGCATGCAGTTAACACATCAGCCAGAGAAGAAAAATATGAAAAAAATAAACAGGGTAGTCATCCAAAAACAATTTCAAAAATGAGACGAACGACGTTAATATTTCATATACAGTTAATACAACTGTCAAAGAAGAAAAATATAAAAGAAAATATACAGGGTGGTCATTCAAAAAAATTTAAATAAATGTAATGGAGGACAATAATATTTCGCATGCAGTTAACACAACTGTCAAAAAAGAAAGATCTGAAAGAAAATATACATATTGGTCACCCTAAAAAGACTTATAAAAATATGACAGAGCACGATAATATTTCGCATACAGTTAACACAACTGTCAAAGAAGAAAAATATGAGAAACAAAATATACAAGGGTGGTCACCCTAAAAATATTTAAAAGAAATATAACCAGAACGATAATATTTGACATGTAGTCAGCACAACTGTCAAGGGCAGAAATATGAAAAATATACAGTGTGGCCACCTTAATAAAAATGACGAAAAAATATACAAAGTGGTCACTATGAAACACATTTATGGTGGATATAATATTTGGACTGTACCTACTTGGCACAATTACCGAGGAAGAAATCTTACATACTTTTAGTGAAATGTATACAGGGTGATGATTAAAAAAAAACGAATTAAGAAACGGCAAAGGAAAATAATAATAATGACAACTACATACCAACTGTAGTTGTTGTTGTTAAAATATGAATTTTTCCCGTTTTAGTTACAGTTTGCACACTGAGGCTACAAGACATAATAACAAATGTACAAAAATAATTCATTGATTTATTAATTGACCAGCATACGGTTGACATTGATGCCACTTCCAGAAAACATACCGCCGGGCCGGCTACGTCTATGCTATGCTAAGATTAACTCTAGACCATTCTAAAAGGTAGGAGACGCAACTTATGACGCGCGAAAATTCGAAACTATTTTTAGCAGTAGTATTTTTTCATAATTAATGATCTTCCAACTATCCCTAGATTTTCGTGAGATTAATTGCGTTTATATATTCTTTACGAAAAAAATTGCAAATAGTCATATCATTAGGATTTGATTATATTATAGTTTAATAGCAGTGAGTGTGTGTCTCATATTGCGTAAATTACACAGCCACACAAAAAAAAGTGGTCTGGTCCCCAGGCCAGACCACTTTTTGTGCCTTCTTATGTATTTGAACTTGCTGAAACCGAATTCGAAGTCAGAATTGTCAGATTGGTTCTTTTTTCATTCCTAAGCCCAAAAAAATACCCCCTCAAAAAAATGGTCTGGCCTGCGGACCATACCAGTGTACCCTTATGTATTCTGACCCTCTGAAACCGAAGTCGAAGTCAGAATTGTCAGATTCGTTTTTCGCCCCTAATCCAAAAAACACCGCCAAAACAAAAAAAGTGGTCTGTCCTGTGGACCAGATCAGTGTATCCTTATGTACTTGGACTCGCTGAAACCGAATCCGAAGTCAGAATTGTCAGATTGGTTCGTTTTTCGCCCCTAAACCCCAAAAAATACTCAGCCCAAAAATGGTCTGTCCGGAGGACCATTGCTCCAGCAACTTATCCCTCCAGTGAGGTTTAAGTAGCCTTACTCGGTTCTCATGAATTTAATGGAGACAGGGCCGTGGTTCGAGTTTATTAACTAGAAAAACAAGAAAATTCTCAGGCGCTCAGGGCGCCAATAGCCAAAATATCAGACACTTATGACGTACCTGCTTCTTACTGTAAGTAATGACCGTGGCTATTCAGTGACCTTAAATCTTCATAGGTATCAAAAAAAAATGTTACAATCAAACAAATTACTTGATGAGTGTAAATATATGTATATTACTAAGTGTAAATATAATAGTAAGGAATCTAGCATCCAAAAAGACGCGTCTAAAATGCCGAACCCTGAACTCGCGGGTATAAAATTTAAAAATGTGGATATTATCCAGAATTTTATGTCGAATCCGATGTCGGCCAAGATTGCGAAATTGCAAAAAAATAATAATTTCGAAAAAAATTTGGAACTTAAATATTTCATTATTTTTCGTTCACATTGCATTTACGAGCTTATTTATAAAGATTTTTTAATAATTCTTATATCAATCGAAAGCTTAATGTTTGTAGTTTCATACAAGAGTAATAGAGAGACATTATTTTCATTATAAACAACACTATAAATTGTTTAAACAATATGTGCTCGGAAAGTGTAGTGTAATTTTCGGCATCGAGGTACTTTTGTTATTATTGCAGATAGATGTGAAGTTATTCGAGACGAAATACGTAGAATAGACCAACGAACATTTTTTATTAAAACAATTTTTTAATTCGCGGAATAATTCAGGAGATATGATTTTTTTTAAATGAAGCGCATTGTTTTGGTCTACCGCGCGCGCGGTCTTGTCTCTGTAGTCTATTTACACATGATTTCGAGGCACTGCTGTTTTAATAAAAGTATTTATTATTACGTACAGTGCTCGTCACAATAATTTGGCCACCTATGGCAAGTTTTATTTGATTTATCAATTATATAAATCCGCCATCCTTTACCACAACACAATTGACATTTTATTCTTATATAGCAGAAGACAATTAACAAAATAAACAAAAAAAAATGTAATAATATACACCAGGAGGAAATGTAGAGAAATTCGAAAAATATAAGTTGGCAAGATTATTGTGACGGCCACTGTACGTTATTTTATTAATTTTTTTGTAAGGTAGAAGTAACATTTTTGTAACGTCTTTCATATGAAAGTTCGTACAGATCATAAATAATGCTTACAAACAGAACAAATTATCTGTATTTAATTTAAGAACAACTACAATGAAATTAAAATATTTTTCGTCTTGATAAAATAATGGTTGTATGTATTGTAAATTCTGTGTACATAATACATATGATATAACTAAAATTGGAGTATTATAGGTAAGTCGTTATACATATGATTGATGTTATAACGCTATAATTAAGTGTATTAATTTATTAATACTATAGTATAAGTTAAGGTTAAACTAAACACCTTTTACATCGGCCTTCACAATAACAACCTATTATGCACACCAAACCGGCCTTAGCACAATTGCAGTTTCCAATGCAATTTTGGAATTGTTTACATTTACAAAATATATTTCCAGGCGTTACATTTGAACGGACACTTTTTGTCATAAGTCTTGGTACTAATATATTGTCCTTCGAAACCCAACCAAAATCTTTAGGGTTGGGAAGCACTGGATTGACGCAACTTGCTGTCTTCCAAATTATTATTTGGTAGGCAACTCTAAGAATGTGCTGGTGAAATGAGTCTTCAGTTGGTGGCAAATTTCGAATATACAATTTACATGTGTGAAATAAATGGGCTCGCAAATTGTCCAAATTACCAATGAAAAACGGTCTACCATATAAGGTTTTAAAGAAATATCGTGCAGAGTTTTCAAATTCAGCAGTATCAAATGAATTGTCGAGTGGAAATTCAATATTGACTGTAACTTAGCATCATTGGCATATTTGAGGCATGTTTTGAATACGTAAGTTTTTCCGTTTCTGAAAGGAAAACTGACCGTATCGCAACCACTTAAGACGTAAGTACATAGAAAAAAATTGCGCAAATAAATTTCTGATATATTCGTAGTCGACAGTTTTTGTATTACGTAGTGAATATACACATCGAATCTATGTATCCACAACTCATTTATGTTTATTCTAGTAGCATAGCATAGTGTAGGGTGACCATACGTCCGGAATTTCGCTGGAAAGTCCAGCATTTTGGAGTACTGCACTCCAAAATGCTGGATTTTCCAGTGAAATTTCGGGCGTATGGTCACCCTAGTATAGTGCCATCACAAAAATATCTGTATCAGTAGCTCGTATTATTACCTTTTTATAATTCAAATTTGATAGGTACTGAACTATTGCAAATATTCTACTGCCTTCTTCGCTGTGATTTGAAAAGTGTAAGTCTGTTACAATAACAGGTATCAACCAAACATAAATTTAGGACTTGTAGATTACACATACACATTTAGGTATTTATCGTTACTATTTAAAAACGAAACGACATCATGCATGTTCTTCGTCTGTTAGACTATCCCATAATAAACAATGCGAACGGCAAATGCACACCATATATAAGTATTTAATCTATGATGCACACTGGCAAATCGCGTACCCGAGGCCACGCTTATATTTATTATTATGATTAGTTATGACGACGGCCACGCGCCCTACATTTAAAAAATCATATCTCCTAAATTATTCGACGAATTAAAAAATTGTTTTAATAAAAAATGTTCATTGGTCTATTCTATGTATTTCGTCTCAAATAACTACACATCTATCTGCAATAATAACAAAAGTACCTCGATGCCGAAAATTACACTACACTTTCCGAGTACATATTGTTTAAACAATTTATAGTGTTGTTTATAATGAAAATAATGTCGCTCTTTTACCCTTGTATGAAACTACAAACATTAATTAAGCTTTCGATTGATATAAGAATTATTAAAAAATCTTTATAAATAAGCTCGTAAATGCAATGTAATCGAAAGATAATGCAATATTTAAGTTCCAAATTTTTTTCAAAATTATTACTTTTTTTGCAATTTCGCAATCTTGGCCGACATCGCGCCCTCTGGAATCGAATTCGGCATAAAATTCTGGGTAATATCCATATTTTTTAAATTTTATACCTGCGAGTTCATATCCCATGATCGAATTCGGACCTTTAGATTCTCGACTATAATGTAAACATGAAACATTGTAAATACGGTGTCAAAAGTCAACCGTTAAAAATATATTAATATATGGACAAACAATGTAAATACGATTTGACAAGAAGTTACTTAACCATAAAATAAGTATATCGTAGTAACAATTAGACAACCAGGTTTTTGGAAAATAGCTATTTTCTTCACAATGAGTTTCACATGTGAGAAAATTAATAAGCCCTGAAGGCGGAAACAATTTGTTGATTATGAGCGAAATGTAAAGTTTAAATGCTCACTGATCAAATAAAATATTGCGGCTGAAGGCCTAAACTATAAGTTAAAAGGAAATGAAATTTGAGTGTTTATATTTGAAACCAAAGACTGAGTTGATACTCTCACCACCGTTCTTGGAAACCACACGACAGCGTTCCTGTCTCACTCGCTCTCAGTACCAGATGTTGAAGATGGTTACATCAGCAAGACATCTCCTTTTCACGTATCCCAATTCGTACGACAGCTGCTACTGATAACCTGTTGTTAGGCTAAGAGCGGCTCATAACCATGTCCATAGAGGCTGAGTTACTGGGGTCCATGAAAACTCCATGCACTTCCCACCATCAACGTCCAAAGATAATGTTTTCGGGTTAGGGGTTAAATTACTTCTCAAATACTTCGTTGCCATTACACCCAAGGATGAAGTATTTTTTTTTATGGCAAGGCTAACTGGTACGCAGATGGACGGTCTCCGACAAGGAACAAACGACGAATCCGCGGCTGCTACCTCTCACCCGGTGACCCTCAAAAACATTGTTACCAACGGTATCACCCAAAAGGTTAACCATCCGCTAAGACATAAATTTATGTACGCTACTTTCATATAATCTTATACCAAAAAATTAATAAGTTCATGATAATCAATCTTATTGAATAAAATCGACTTTGCATATAATTGAAGACTGTTCAGTGTTTAAGTACTTAACAAGTGAAACAACAAGGCGCTATGTACATGATTCGTGAACGTAAATACGACGTTAGGCGTGTAGAGAACTCTTCATTGTAGATCGATTGAGACAGGAATCTGCAATTAATTACACAGGCCCGCAAAAAAAATTTTTATGAAATTTTTTTTATTATTTAGGGTGATCTAACAGTTTTGAATCCGACCCACCGTTTTTCCACAACAATATTTTGAACCTAATAGGTATGAGTATGGCTATTTTGAAATGTAGAGATGTTTGAAAAAATTGAAAAAATGTTTTATTATTCCAAATTAAATTTATTTACAACGAAAGATACTGTCAATGTATTTTCAATTAATTTAATCGACATTGATGGCCCTGTACTTCCCTTCCCTCTTCATGGAAAAGCTCCGATTATTACTTTTCCTCTTGTGAGTAACACCTGGATTCTGTCGATGACGTGACCAGCAGTAGTCTTCCATCATACTGACATTCCATCTACCCTGATGTCTCTTCTCCATGTCCTTAATTCATACCGACACCCAGAAAAAATGAAATTTGCAAAAAAACTGAGGGTGATGGAATTTTTTCATTATTTTTCTCGGATTCAGCACCCAAAAATCTATAAAGATCACCTATTAGTTTCAAAGTTTTTTGGTCGCAGGCCTGTGTTATTAACAAAAATTAAAGGTGGCCTTACCCACTTATGCTGTGTGTACAACACATCAAACATGCTAGCAATTAATCTGCAACCAAATTTCGGTGCAACTACAAAAATCAATAATTGTGGCGGTTTTAGACCCCCGAAGCTACATAAAATTGGAGAGTTTATAGCCATGTAGCGTTCAGGCTTAAGTGAATGCTACACCATACCAGTGGCAGTGTATCCTTATTTATTTGTTAACGATACACTGGTCTGGTCAACTTTTTTTGTTTTGGGGTTTTCTGGGGGGTTAGGGGTGAAAAATGAGCGAAACTGACAATTCTGACTTCGGATTCTGTTTCAGCGAGTCCAAATACATAAGGATACATTGGCCTGGTCTACAGGCCAGACCACTTTTTTTTTGTTTTGGGGGTGTTTTTGGGATTGGAGGTGAAAAACGAGCGAATCTGACAATTCTGACTTCGGATTCAGTTCCAGAGGGTCCAAATACATAAGAACACACTGGTATGGTCTGCAAGCCAGACCACTTTTGTGGGGGGGGGGTGTTTCTTTGGGGTTAGAGGTGAAAAATGAGCCAATCGGACAATTCTGATTCTTTTTTTTGTGTGGCTGTGTTATTATTATACCAGTTCACAGGTTTTACATCATCAAATAATCATTTTATTAAGGGGCAGAAATTATGAAATATCGCTCGGTAAGTATCTACAAAGAGATCTAACAGATAATCTAGGTTACTTGTAAGTAAATTATCCCACTTTATTTGACTTTGTGACATTTTTTTAATTCTTTTTTCTGTTATTTCTCTTCTCCATTTAGTTTTAGAAATAGTATCAATCCGTAGGGATTGATTGATTTATAAATTGCCCATAGTGGTCAGATAGACCGGGACCAAGAACTCCTGTTTTATAGCAATGCTCTCAATATTTATTTGAGAATGATCTGTGCAGCCCGTAGCTTTAGTAAAATCTGCAATTGTTATATGAATACCAAAAAAATTAGTTAAATAGGGAAAGTCACTTCACATAGTTGAGGAGCTTTCAAAGTGAATATTAAAATGGCTTAGAATTGTAATTTTTTGGTACAAAGTCCATAAGTACTAGGTAGTTCTTTAGCTCCTTAAACTATATTAGGTATATATTAAAATATCTGCATAATTACTGAAAGATAGATTTTCTCGTTATAATTACAGTTTGCATATTTACGCTGGAATAATAATACATGTGCACAAAAATTCCCAAGAAACATAAAATACAAATTAAAATATGTTCGTGATAAAAGTATTGACATTTATAGTTTCTGTTATAAATTGAGGAAAGGAAATGTTCGTTAAAAGATTATCCTCGTGAAAATTTGGAAAGCCGGTTTTAAGAGCCAAGCAGAGCGATTCCGGCGATAAGGTAACACTGGTGCAAGCACTGCAAGCCATTTGTTAACAAAATTTATTGCGACGGAGGTCAATAATAGCTCGGTGGGTTAGCTAATATTTTCGCCCGTTTGCAAATTTTAACAGTGTTAATTATACCTTCTACAAGTTTTGTAGTTTTGTTTGCAACACATAAATTTCATTTAATAATAATCTAACACGTGAATCTCGGAAATATATTTTCCTTTTAATTACGGGATGAAACAGTGGATATTTTGAGTTTGTCACCTATAAGGACAAATAATAAAACGGGTTATATGTATGTATAATTTATATCTGTTATCGATAAGTAGAATATTATAAGAAAAGTTGCAGTCTGACGCTGCCGAGTGCGATTATCAATTTGATTATAGGACGTCTTTTGATATACCATAATTCTTAAAATCTGTAAGTATTAAAGTTTTGTCGCAAGACGTGCCTTGAGGTCTGAAGGCAAGCTTGAAGACATCATATGGGCATAGTGCAAAAATTGATGGGTGGGTATTAGAATAGGAACCCACCGACCGCTAATTGTGTGCCATAAGCTTACACCCAAAATGTGTGAATTGTTGTTAATTTGGGGTAGTAGATCACAGAAATATTCATGTCAGCCCTTTTTTTGTCACACCAAATGTGTAAGAAATATGAAATATGACTATATGACGTAAAAATTAAAAACAGCCACAAATAAGTCATAGGTTTACGTATGGAGGTTGGAAGGATTTTTTAATTTACCCCCAAAAATCATAAATCCAGACTCCAATTCATTTTGGATGGTACAAGGAGGCGCTACGTTCGCCCAATATTGAAAAAGAGTCAGATAAAAAAAATATAAGTTTATGAATGGCAATCAGGAACTTGGAGTATGAACCTACTGAGTATAAAAATATATTTCTCCTTCTCTGAAAAGTGGTACGACAGCCTTGCCGTTCACGGTAATTGATGGCGTACCAAAATTCCCTAACGCATATACTGTTTACCTGTGTAATTCGATGAATATCATTTTACGACTGGCAATCAGAAACTTGGTAAGTATGAACCTCCTGAGTGCAAAAATATATTCGCCATCTTTAAAAAGTAGGGAGAAGGCCCTGTCTCTCACGATAATAGGCAACTTGCCCAAAAAATAAAATTGAATTAAAATACTCAAAATCGTAAACTAACATCATTAGAAACCCCATAGACAACAAAAATTCCTCCAGAAATATAAGCGATGAAAATCTACCGGATTTTACCTCCGATTAAAGAACTGATGTCTAGATACATAATGACATTACTTTGTATGATGCTGAAAGACTCACAATCTAAGGCACTTCTTCCCATAAGTTGGTGATTGGCCCATCGGCCTATTCGCGACCGCTTCGTACACGATCGTTTCAGTTTCGATTATCATAATCTCAGTTTGACACTTTTGATAGTGTCTGCCATTAATGTGAATAAATGTTTTTCGTGTTCTCCGATGAAAAAGTGGTGAAGAAGTCATATTTTATTTAAAGTTGTGATTTTCTAATACCTAAATAATATTCTATATTCATATTTACACAGTTATTTAGTGACAATTTAGTGCAACATGCAACAGTGATGTGCCGTTTGCAGAAATCGATCGTTTCATAAGTAAGTAGGTCATAGTCGTAACATGATGAGGTTCAGTTTACAGTTTTAATAATAATATTATAAGTAATATCCTTCCAATACATATTTCCCTTAAATAAAACATCTTTACCTACTATATTTTTTAAATCTCCTGTTCCTAGAGGCTAACCAACAATTATTACATAAAATAGATACAATATTGTACATTTTCCCTTCTACACATACCCCCCACTGTTGCCTATGGGATGTGATGTTCATCTATCCATTTTAATGGACATATAATGTGACTATTTTAGGAGCAAATAAGGTATATGAAGAAAAGGTAGCCATTATGTATCTAGATATAAGTTCTTTAATCGAAGGATTTTACTCATTCCTGAAACGTGACGTCAGAGGGTGAAAGTTGGATGACGGCGTCAAGCGACACCGATTCTGCTTTCGCATGCTCATTTGTCAGAAACAGCTAGCAGTGGACACAACCTAACTTAAAATTCGTTGGAAAAACATCTTCAATATTCTGAAATGTCACAAAATGCTACTTTTGATTCGTTCGTGCCGAGTCGAATTTTCAAATTTCGCCGTGCAATTTACGATCAGGTTTATCTGGAAGACTTCCTCTTTACGTCGCGACATTGTACGGCCGTCCCAATGGTGGTTTTCGAAAAATATGAACGTGTCAAGATTGCATGTTTTTGCAATTTTTTCGGCTGTTTTTTGCTATTTTTCGCAGATATCTCCAAAACGGTGGGAGTTAGCTCGAAAAAAAAAAATAAAGTCAAACGAGTATTTTCCACTACGAATCTTTTGCTATCGCCAGACTTTTGATGTTTTTTTTTTCGTTTCTTAGATAACTCGGCCATGTACGGCAAAAAATCGCAAATTTTGAGCTTGTACAGCTGGCAACTTTTTAATCTTTGGGCGAGATTTGGGACTTTTTTTTTTCGGTAAAATTTCTTCATATTATCACCGGAATTAATCGGTAATTAACTGAAATCGATCTCATTTACGATGTTCACTTAATATCATGTACTATGTTGACGCTCCGTTAATTTCGGCCCTTCGAAACAAAGGTTTCTGAGAAAAATTATTTTTTTAAGATTTACATACACTCTATAGGAAAACATGTAATTTCCTACATTTCCTCGAATGTCTCGATAATTATCGTTTTTTTCGAAAAATTTGTAGACAGCTTATGTAAAAAGAATTAATTGAGCTTTCCGACACTTTTTTTAATTTTTTCTCTAACATAAAAAACAAAAGACTCATGACCGAATAGGTCGCGTGCGCCGACGTCACAGATTCTAAGACCTTAGGAAAACAAACAGCTGTCATCGAGTGGCGTGCCGATTGAACGTGTTGTTTTAAAGTATGTTTTGCCGTTTTTGTGATATTTTGAAACTTAATTTTGGATTATTTAACATCCACAACTATCCTTAATTATTTCGTGTGGTGAATTTTGTTCGTTAATATGGAGATAAGTTTATTTTTTACAAAATCGTCTCATAATGTAGAGGTTAGGTACATGGAAAAAGTTGGTGTCATCGAATTAAATCCTTTATATTTTGAGAAATGATGACTTCAGTACAAATATTGGTGTATTTCATAATATTTCACACAGGGATATTGTGAATTACTTGGTTTTTGTGAGTAATGCATAGACAAAAGGAGTTCAAGGCATTCAAAAATCTTGAAGCTGTTTATGGTTGGGTGAAAGAAGTACTCTCCAAGAAATTTACAGGATAAAAGCTTTTTGCAAAGGCAAGAATTAGTTGTCGATGATCAACCCTTTTTTTCAATATATGCTTACCTAATTAAATGTTGCTTAATGAGTAATTGCTAACATACAAATTCATTTTTCAGGTTATGAACTCTTAACTTACCATCTTCAACAAAAGCCATCGACTACTTGGACTATTACTGATCCAGATGATCCTTCAGTACTCACTCATTGTGACTGTGTTACTAGTCTAGACAAAATTTGTTCACTACCCAGTCTTTCCTTTCAATTTTTAGCAGTAAACAGTTTAGCAGTAAACGGTGCAGTTAACTGGTATGAATTTTATGAAAAATACCATATAAATTATAGATGAAGGACTGAAGTACTGTGAACTACTTGAAATATGTAAACAGATGTACACAATTTCTTCCAGTGTACCTATGATATACCTACCTATAGATTGAACTATACAAACCATGGTAATTTGTGTAAGAACTTTTTCTTATCGTGTCTTATTGTTATATAATATGTCTGTATTTTATTATTTCATGTAGGCAGGTCAATTGTTAAATATTTATTGTATTTTATTAAACAAGTATATTCACTTTTTTATTTATCACTGGTATTATTGTTAGCAGTGAATTGAAATAGTCGATTATGTTGAACTTATATATACATGCATCTTTGCATCTAACTGAAAGTAAAACAAAATATACTTATCAAATATCAAATTCTTTTTTATCCAAGGTTTCATATGTTCCATTAGTACTCATAAGAAGAATCAACAAGAAACTTAACAGGAGATACAAAGAAAGATCTATATTGCAATAAAAGAAATAAATGATTATATTATACACTTATAGGTACGAAGTATCTAAGTAGTAACATTTTAATTACATAATTCAAAGAACATTTTTATAGCTACAATTTGACAGTTTCAACGCCCATTTGGACTTTATTTATGTGTTCACTCACTTCAGATCACTTTGTCTTAGTTTCATAGTTTTTGAATGTTAAAAATCCAACACTGGGTTTTTGAGCACTACGCAATATATAATTTAAAAGGACGTTTAGTTGGCAGATCAATCAATGACAGCAATACTTGGAATTTCCTTAACTGTAGCCTGTGTATTTTCCTCTTGAGGTGTACAACAATTTCTGCTATTACACTTCTTTCTCCCTCAGCATCAGTTCTACCCTCATTCAACTAAAATTAAAACACAAGAACTGATTATTAAAAATGCTGACAAATCAATATAAAGCATTATTTTTTTACCATGAATTGTTTCTTGTTTGGTTTAGCAGTAGTTATTATTATCACAAGCACTTTTAGTTTCACATTTGAGTTTTAAGTTATATCCCATCAGAGAACACCTAACTGGATGGATCATCGTGGTCTTGAATTACGGCTGTCTTTCCTACAACATAAATCCACAATAAAAATCAAATTCTTAAATTAATAAGCAACAACTTACCATTAATAAAATGCTTGGAATACCTCAGTAAAATATTTCCTTTTAATTGCTTGGAATCTTTTAATCCTAACCTCTTCTGGCTGTAAATCGACGTTATTTTATAAAAACTGATGTTGTCTCGGTATTGCCATACTTCCACAACTAATAATACAACAAAAACTTGCCATTTTGTACGATATAATGTCCATAAAAACTCTAATATTATGAAAAATTCAATTATTAGGTTCAGTCAGTCGTCATTTGACAGCAACGACAGCGGTTTGTTTTCCTAAAGTCTCAGCTCTGTGACGTCACGCGCACACGACCTATATGCAGACGTCTCAAAGCCAATCGCCGCCCAGTCTATTAATTAGGGTGAATGGATAAAGTAAGCCATCTGTTGGACACCACGCGAGACCAGTTTTCACCAGGTGACGTCACAATGCTTTTCGTGAGGATTTCAACTTTAATCATTTATTGCAAAGTAAGTACTGCGATTTAAGAGCTGATATTCGGTGTGGCGTATTTTTATACATAAATACACACTTTAATGAAATTAAAAAAAAAAATGGGCAAGTTTCCTATTGATGGCGTATCGGAGTTTTCTACCTCATATACTGGTTACCGGTGTAGTTCTGATTGCCGGCAGTAAATTGATGATATTCATCGAATTGCACGAGTAATCAGTATATATGGTAGCAAGCTCCAGTACGCCATCAATTATCGTGAAAGGCAAGACTTTCACACCACCTTTAAAAGATGGCGAATGTATTTTCGCAATCGTAAATTCATGGTATTCATCGAATTACACGGTTAACCAGAATATGCGGTGGGAAGTTCCGATATTCGGTCAATTATTGTGAAAGGCAAGACGTTAGCACTGCTTTTCAAAGATGGTGTACGTATTCTCGCATTCAGGATGTTCATCCTTACCAAGTTTCTCATTACCAGTCGTAAATTTATGCTATTCAACGAATTAAACGGATAATCAGTATATGCGATAGCAAGCTTCGATACGCCATCAATTATCGTGGAAGGCAAGACCTTCGAACCACTTTTTGAAGATGGCGAATGCATTTTCGCATTCAAGAGGTTCATACTTACCAAGTCTCTGATTACCAGTCGTAAATTTATGATATTCATCGAATCATACAGGTAAATAGTATATGTGGTAGGGAATCCTGATACGCCATCAATTATCGCGAAGGCAAGGCTGTCGTACCATTTTTCAGAGAAGGCGAATATATTTTCACACTCGGTAGGTTCATACTTACCAAGTTCCTGATTCATAAACTTATCATTTTTTACCTGACTTTTTTTTCAAAATGAATGGGAGTCTGGATTCATGATTTTTGAAGGTAAATTAAGAAATCCCTCCAACCCTCATGCGTAAACCTATGACTTTTTGTGGCTGTTCTTTACTTTTACCAGTCATATTTTTTACACATTTGGGGGCCTACCTTACGCTCCTGTATCAAAAAAAGGGGCTGAGATGAACATTTCTGTGCTCTACTACGCCAAATTAACAATAATTCACAAATTTTGGGCGTAAACTTATTACGCACAATTAGTGGTCGGCGGGGCTCCTGATCTAATGCATGAAGCCATCAAGGTTAAATTATTGTAAATATTATATGACTTTAAATATAAGACTACAGAAATGCACTCAATAATTATATTTATTGAGAAAAAGATACATTTCAAAATGGGAGGTACAAAAATGATACAAAAAACTCTCCATTTTGTCTCGAACTCTGAAATTGGGGTTTTTATGTAGGTTTGATTCTGAAGTAGGATCCACTTATGTGATAATTCTCTTTGCATAATTTTGATATTGCACGCATGGTAGAAAAGAAAGAACGAATTTTATCAATGTTTTTTCAACGCCATCTAGAAATATGGCTGAATATCACTGAATAGCCAGTGAAATGGGGAGTTCATCTTTGTATAGCTTATTTCCAGATGATAACTCACATTCCAATTATGTTATGTAGATTAAATTGTCCAGTACTGATTATTTCTACGTGCCTTCGACGTCCGCATTTCTCATGTGAAGCTCTCCATAACCAAAAGATTCCATAAATGTAAAAAATGGAACGAGAAATTAAATAGCGCAATCGTTACCGAGAAATGGATGGTACAAAATAAAGAATGGATTTTATCCAAGGGAAGAGCAACAAGTTAGCATTTCTTTCTTCACTAACAAGTTGAACTTCGCCCTTTACTTCCAATAATATATGTGTATAATATATAGTTGTATTTTTTTTTCTGTCTTAATTGGAAATAATAAAGACGTTTATTATTATTATTATTATTATTATCCATGGTTTTGCAACGCCACCAGGAAAAATCGTTGATAGCTTCAGAACCGTTCGATATGTCGAAGACATAGTTTTTAATGAATAGTCAATAAAATTGGGAATCCGTTTTTATATAACTTGTTTCCGGAGACACTTTGTGTCTCAGTCATGAAAGATTTGACTCATGTAACTCTCATACTTAATATTTCGGAGTCAAATAAATCTTGTGTGCAGAAAATAGAACAAGGAATCTGATGATCTTAACTATAGTTCGATATCTCTATCCATTGCACGAAATCACAATCAGAACTAAAATAGTTCACAATTAAACAGTATAACCACATCGTACCTATCAAAAATACTAGTTAACCAATTTTTAAGATATTGTTCAAAAATTTTCGTGAAGTTTATAACTGATATAGGTCTGTAGTTATTTACATCTGTTTTATCATCAGATTTATAGATTGGTGTAACTATTAACTCTTTACATTGGTTATTATGTACTGTACTATGCACTATTATTAAAAAATTACTAAACTATTTATTGTACTTTAAATTTTAATAAGTTAAACTTCTTATCTATCTATTTACGTTACTTTTCTTTCACATTAAATCACAGTACAACATCTAGATAATCAGCTCTGTTGAATCTGTCCTATTAAAGGAAAACCTTTAAAAGGACAAAAAAGCTTAAATTTTTCTACATTTTTTATTATATTGCTCCCAGAGTTAAAGAATGCACTGCAGCCACAGATTAGGTACTAGTCAAGACACTCCGCTTGCCACCTTCGATCTTTTTTTACATGTTTCCGTGACCTCGAGAGAGCTGGACCTTATAAATTGAAATGCCTTATGCGCATAGGAACGTGTCATTCAGATAGCAACTGCAGTAGACTAGTATTACTATGAAAAGATGCCAGGGCGGAGCCTAAATGCGCGAATATTTTTACCAGTGGCATAGTTTTATCTGGGGTATAGGAATGTGTAATTGCAATAAAAATTTCGCGGTCAAGGAACTGTGAAAATGGAGTAGAATAAAACTTGCCAACTGTTACGAGTAACCTTTGTTCGGGAGAAGTGTAAGAATAGTAAGTTCTACTAAACATTGCCTAATAAAGTTGTTTTATTATCATTATTACCGTCGCCGCCGCTCTACTGCAGGGCACCGCCGCTACTGGTGTTGACATTGAATGTCAGGTAATTCTTTCTCATTGGTTTAGAATGATGGAGGGCACAAACTCGTTTCTGCGCATATTTTTTGCTGGCATCTTCTCATAGTAATACTACTTTAACACCTTAAACTGTTAGGTAGGACTATTATCCCGAAAAAATGTCTATAAATCAACATCTTAACGTAACTTTTGCGCTTTCTTCGCTCTTGTGCTGGACTTTTTGCAATTTAAAGTTGTTTCTGATAGTCATTTAGGTAGTACTTTTCACAAAACTATATGATTTATCATTATAAGGTATTTCTTATTGGGATCCTCTGATACATGTATTTTCTTCTAAAACAATGTCCGTGAAATCTACAAAATATTAGAATCATCCAGTATTTTACCGTAAAATAACCTAACACTAGTCTTAATATGATTTTAAATTATACTTTACACTGTATTATCTGGGTTGGATTCAGGATTGTTTGGGGGAGGATGAGCTTGTGCTCACGTTCATTCAGACCTCATGGATGGGCCATTTGTACTACCCTGCAGGTGGTGGTATACCCGCCAGACCCCTCAATCCTCACAAAAAGTATTTCTAATGTATTTGAGGAGGATGCCAGGCTAAATCATATTGAGCCAGAAGTCTCCAGTATGGATCCTCTTTTCGTCGAGAGAGCAGGGCAGTGATCAAGGATTATATAGAAAAGGATAATCTATTGCTTATGCTATAACCTTAGCCACCATCTGAAGGTTGAAGATCGGTAAAATAACCTCTTCACCTTTGACTTTTACGGCAAGGGATCAGGCAGTATTAGAGGAACAGGTAGTGTTGTTTTATAGATTTCACGGACATCGTAATAAAAGAAAATACATGTGGCAGAAGACCCTCAACAAGATATTTTACTGGGCTATTGTGTATAACTTGCAAAGGAATAAAAGTAATCACTGTAATGTTCAGATCTTAACAAAAGTTTGCTTGTAGGATATTATGGAGTTAATCCAAAAGATAGTCTGTCATAATGTCATTCAACTAGCAAAGCATCTTGATATTAAAGATAAAAGGCATTTAAGTTACTTTTAAAAGTGTCCCACACACAAACATAAACACATTAATAACAAGGCATTCAACTAAAGTATACATTTTCGATAGTTATAATAAAAAATTTAATATTTAATGATTATTTTCTGCACACTACACAAATTGCGAATATCTATAGAAAGAAGGGCCTCTGCTTGCTATATGCAGTGCCCTGACGTCGATTAAATCGTATTTTATGACTTTAAAAATAACAAACATCATTTCGTAGTAATGAAGATTGCTTTGCATTTCCCCATTTCAAGGAGACGGCAGTTCTTTGTGAATATCTTCACATACTGGATGAAATATAACGACTATTCGACATTTGAAACTGGGAAGATGAATTCTAATAAAAAATCAAACAATCCAAGCGGACTCGATTGCCAACAAATCAAATCAGAATCCGAGTGGAACTATGAAATTGAAAGCGTACCTTTGTCTGTGATTTTCAATATGTCGAATAAGTCGATTGCTACGGCCGTTTGCGTTTGACGATCTATTGTGCCCCCCTTGAGAGTCCAATCCAATATTTTACACGGCTTCATTTTATTTTTAGAAAGAAATTCCATCAAAGACATCCGTATCTTACCAGCGCTTGGCTTAGATTGGAAGAATTATTTTCTATCAATAGATATTACCGTCCCCTTTTGTTATGTCCCATTTTAAGAATTACTGTATAATATTCGTGGAGCAGCCACAATGACGAATATAACCAAAAGAATAACTGTGAAAGCAGCGGAAATGGTTTCTCATCAGCTTCTTGTCCAAGCATATATACATTATATACATTTTCACTTTGAAATACCTATTAATACATACTTTTTGATCCCATTTTAAGTTTCGTTACTAATCTGAAATATCTGAAATGTAACTCTGATCTTTTTCCATATAAATATTAGGTAATAAAGTTTAATTAACTGGTCGACGTGCGATGGTGAAATTTTATTTCATAATTATGACAGATCTCTTGAAGGCGTTTCATTTTTTTTTTCATCCTTGATAGTCGGTTGTGCCTTCGAAACGAACGGTTGTGTACCTGAAACGCTCCCACTATAAACGGAAAATACCGGGTAAAACTCCGTCAAATTTGATAAAGCTTAGGTGAATTGTTGCTCAAAAAATTCCGCGTAAATCGATACGTCATAACAAAAGAACAAAGTTGAAATAGAATTAATATTTTAAAATAACTAATACAGAGTTATTTAGTGAGCGGTGCTGTGTATAAAGAAACGAAAAGAGCGTAAATAAAAAACGACCCAACACAGGCAAAAGAGAGCTAATTTTTAAGTACCTTCGCAGCCAAGTATATTTATAACCATTGAAGTGCTTAGACCTATCAAACCCTTGAAGAGTCGAAGTCTCTCTGTGCAAAGAAGTGAAAAAGAAAGGGTGACAAAGACCGTTGTTAAACGAAAAAACTCTACATTTAGTGGTACATTAGCATACCACTGGTAATAATCAAATGCATTACTCTTAAAATGGGGGCTATATCCGCTTAGTAGCCCTGATGATCGCATGGGCTTGCCGTGCGACATCCCCGATGTGGGGCTACGCGGTGGGTGGGGAGCTAAGCGGAAGAATAAAAACAACAAACCAATGGATAAAAATAATGCCAAAGAAAACCCTGTGGCAGAGCGGCAACGCTCGCCACAAAAACCAGCGGATGGGCAATCACGCTCACTGCAACACAATGCGGCTGAGCCACAAGGCTCGCTGCAAACAATCCCCCCACAGGGAGGATGGAAAAAGCCTCGTAGAGGCAAAAGGATATGTGGCGCTGAAGCCAAAAGGAGGAGGAAAGCCCGCGAGGAGGAGGAACGCGCTGCTGCTGCAGCCCACCTCTCCGGCCGAGCACCTCCCCCGGCACAGCCCTTACCGAAAAAAGGGCACCCTCTAGGTGTGCCAGCCACCACAAGGGACTCAAATCCCCCAAGGAAGGCTGGACACCCTAAGGGCACCCCGGAAAACAGGAAGGCTGAGCACCCGCAAGGTGTGCCACCTTCCAAGAAGAGAAACCGGTCGGGAACCTCCTCTGATTCTGCTCCGAGGGGGTACAAGAGGGCCAGACAGATCCCCGGATCTGCAGCTGCTCCCCCGACCAGCTACAAGGACGCTGCCTTAAGTCACCTTAAGGTAGCGATAATTGACAAGGACAACCCCTATGGGAAAATCCCAAAGGATAAGGAGGTCCTTGTCAAGAAAATGCTGAGGGGAGAGCTGGACAAAACTATTCTGTCCACCCCCGGAACAAGCACAAAGCAGCCACCCATGTTTCGCTCGTGGACATATTCTGGTGAAATCATCAGGATTGTCTGCGAAGACGATAACACACTGGGCTGGCTAGTGAGTTCGGTGGAAAACCTGAGGCCGTGGGAAAACGCGACACTTGCCGTCGTTCGCGTTGACCAACTGCCAAGGCTGACCAAGGCCACCCTCTGGATCCCCGTGGAAGCCGAAAGCGACCACGAGGAAAAAGAGGTCGTGATCGGTCGCCTGGCAGGTCAAAACCCAGCGCTGAGCGTCCGCAAGTGGTGCCTTTTCCATCACGAAGCCAAAGAAGAACCGAAAGGACTCCTGCTCGTCTTCGGCATCGGAGACGAGGACATTAAAACCCTGGGGGCGAGATCGATGAGGGTACATTACCTTTTTCAATCTCTCGCCCTAAGGGTAAAGGCCGAAAAACAGGAGGCAGAACCAGAAGCCCCCCAACCCCAAAAGAAGATGGAAGTGGAGGTTGGAGAGGATGAGCTATCCGGTAAGACGGATGCCACCACTCCAACTCCCAGCACATCCAGGATGGAAGTCGTCTCCCCTCTAACGGAAGAGGAGGGAACGACCAATTAACTCTCCTTTTATATCCCACGATGGCTGGGACACTAAATAAGGTAAGTGAGGTAAGCATAGTGCAGTGTAACCTGCAACACAGCAGGGCGGCAACGGCAACACTGTGCCGACGCCTGGATGAGGAGCAGGATACACTGGCACTAATCCAGGAACCCTGGATAGTTCAAACTAAAATAACAGGGTTGTCAAGACTAAGTGGACTCATTTTCAGCTCACCAACAACAGAGAGACCGAGGACTGCCATCTACGTCCCTCGGCACATCAAAACCCAGCCACTTCAACACCTCTCAACATCTGATCTAACGGCCGTTAAGGTGGAATGTCTGGTGGCAAACAAACTAACAACTGTTGTCTTAGCATCAGTATACCTCCCCCAGGACTCGGCCACTCTTCCACCATCAAAAGAAATGGAGGAACTGGTAGCACACTGCCGCAATCAAAACTGGGAACTAATCATGGGCTGTGACGCCAATGCACACCATGTGACCTGGGGCAGTGAAGACAACAATGCAAGGGGTAAGTCACTTTATGATTATATAACTGGTAACAACCTTATTGTAAGCAACAGGGGCTGTACACCAACATTTATAAACTCCAGAAGTCAAACCATAATAGATATAACACTAACAACGTGGCATATATCCAGCCTAATCCAAAACTGGCATGTGTCTGACTGCGTAACACTATCAGACCACCAATGGATAAACTTTGAAATCAACCTTATTAAGACACCGAAAAAACCCTTCCGAGATCCCCGGAGGACTGACAAAGACGTATATCGATGTCAACTCAGGGAGAACCTGGAAGGAGTTAGCGTAAGGACACCCGGAAGTAGTGGTGAAATAGAGCAATATGTTAAAATATTGCAAACAGCAATGAGACAAGCTTTTGAGACATCCTGCCCCTTGAGGTCTTCGCAACAGTCCAACGAGGCCACCAAGTGGTGGTGTCAGGGGCTGACTGACCTCAAGAAGAAGGCTAGGGCCTCGTTCAACAAAGCAAAATTAACTAGACAGGAATCAGATTGGGAGTCATACAAAACCAACCTGAAAGAGTTTAAGAAACTAGTCAGACAAAGACAAAGAGAAGCGTGGAGAACCTACTGTGAGGAAATCGAAGACTACTCACAGACCGCTAGGCTTTGCAAAATCCTCGCCAAAGATAAAGACCATGACCTTTGCCTACTTAAAAAGGACGATGGCACAAGAACTACCGACCTTCGTGGAAGCCTAGAGTTACTTATGGAAACTCACTTCCCGGAATCTGTGATAACAGAACGGAAGGAATGGCCAAACGAAGTCGACACTCAGCCCTCAGACCTGGATTGGCAAATGGCCAACCAAGTAGTGAGCGAAGACAGGATAAGATGGGCAATACAGAGCTTCTCTCCTTTCAAATCACCAGGCATTGACGGCATCTATCCCGCCCTACTGCAATGGGGACTGGATGAACTACTGCCGCACCTGGTCGGAGTATTTAGGGCGAGCTTGGCACACCTTCATATTCCAGAGATATGGAGAGAAGTGAAAGTTGTGTTCATTCCAAAGACAGGGCGGATGGATTATACCACCCCCAAAGCATATAGGCCTGTCAGCCTAACCTCGTTTCTCCTCAAGACGATGGAGAAGCTATGTGAACGATACATAAGGGATGTCGTAGTGAAAGACAACCCTCTGCATCCCAACCAACATGCATACACATTGGGAAGATCCACCGACACCGCCCTCCATGCGGTCGCGAGTCGGATTGAGAAATCCTTGGACAATAAAGAGTCCACCCTAGGTGTATTCATAGACATAGAAGGTGCGTTTGATAAAACCACCTTCCCAAAAATCACGGCAGCCCTAGTGGAGAGAAACGTCCCCACGATTATGGGAAGCTGGATATCCAACATGCTCTCCAAAAGAGCTGTACAAATCAGTGTGGGAGACGCTTCTGTACGAGGAATGGTCGCGAGAGGCTGCCCGCAGGGAGGTGTAATATCACCACTGCTATGGAACTTAGTTCTCGACAGCCTCTTGCGCCACCTCAACTCAGAGGGTTTCCACACAATCGCCTACGCAGATGATGTAACAATACTGCTCAACGGAAAATTTGAAGGAGTCCTCTGTGAAAGGATGCAGGGGGCTCTAAGAATAATTGAAAAATGGTGCAGAGAACACTCGCTGTCTGTTAATCCCAGGAAGACGGAGATGGTTCTCTTCACAAGAAAAAGGAAACCAGGAGCACTGGAAGCACCAGTTCTCCTGGACACAACACTAAGTTTCGCATCAGAAGTGAAATACCTTGGGGTAACCTTCGACGCCAAACTAACATGGAATCTTCACTTAGACAGGAGACTAAAAAAGGCTTACATTTCTTATGAGCAGTGCCGCAGGACCGTGGGGAAAACCTGGGGAATGAAACCCAAAGTGGTCATGTGGATATACACTGCCATCATAAGACCAATGATAACCTATGGAGCTGTGGTCTGGTGGCCTAAGAGTAAACAGACTACAGCGAGAGCCAAGCTCAGCCAAGTGCAGAGAGTTGCCTGCCTAAGCATAACAGGAGCTATGCGAACAACGCCGACGAGAGCAATGGAGGTAATGCTGTGTTTGCCACCACTGGATTTACATCTAGGAGAAGTGGCCTTAATAACAATGGCACGCCTCAAGTCCGTTGGCCTACAACCAAATGTAGGCTGTGGGGAGACCAGAAGTCGCCTGTGGAACGAGGCTGTCAGGAAGACGCCTCTCCTACAGGCATGCACAGATGGCATCTCTCCCCGATTTGTCTTTGATAGACCCTACACAATACAGACAAACAGTGAAAACGAGACCGCTGGTGAAGGTGTGATTAACATTTTCACAGACGGATCAAGGAAGAAGGAGGGGGCAGGATGTGGAATATATTCCAGAAGCCTGCAAATCCAATATAAATGGACTATGGATGAGCGAGCCAGCATAGTACAAACTGAACTGGCGGGCATAACCATAGCCGCAAAAGAGATTGTCCGCAGACAAACTACGGGCAAAACAATCAGGATCTACACAGACTGTAGACAATCACTACTAGCCCTGAGAAGTTACAAAATAACCACAGGAGCAGTATGGGAATGTCATCAAGCACTTGTGGGTGCCTCCAGTACGAACAACATCTCGGTATGCTGGGTGAAACAACAAAAAAGCCGACAAACTGGCCAAGAAGGCAGCAGGCCAACTTATTTTTGGACCAGGCCCGGCCAGTCTGTTACCGATTACGGCGATAATACAATTAATTAAGGAGAACACCCACAACGAATTTAAGAAGCTGTGGGATGAAACAAGCAGCTGTCAGCTTGCTAGGGAACTACTCACGTATCCCAACAAGAAAACAGCAATGGACTACCTGGCAATGGCCAGAAGGAATCTACGTTTTATAACAGGAATCCAGACTGGACACTGTCCGCTAAGGAAACATCTATACAATATGAGATTAAGCGAAACACCTCTTTGCAGAGGTTGTGAACAAGAAGATGAGACGGTTCAACACATACTCTGTGACTGTTCAGCCGTCTCATCAATTAGAGAATCCATCTTGGGAGAGCGTTGGCCTACCTTGGCCAATGTAAGGGAGATGCCCCTAGGCAACATCACCACCTACTTCGAAAGAATAGGTTGGCTGGAGGCCTAGGCGAGTGTCTGCCTAGAGGGAGGATGTACAAGGGGTCCAATGGGGCCTAAGTGCTGTGGTTTTTGACCACCCTCCTGCTAATTCCATACTCCATACTCTTAAAATATGGTTATAATATTTTTCAAGTCAAAATTGCGCTCGTTGTTAAGTGAAAAATTCTACACTGAATTCTACACTAAAAATAGGAGAGCAGGTTACACATGGAAAACAACAACCGAGAGGATCATGAACAAACTGGGAAAGGACCAAACATACTGTCAAAAAAAGCGAGGGCAAAAATGAATTCCACAAAGAAATTGCAGCGATATATACTCTTCCAGAACCAGAAACCGAAGAAGAAGAAGATTTCTAGAAGAAGAAGTACAAAAAGAGGAGCACAAGCATTCCATATCATGACACAATGCGGCCACGTATTTCACAAATACCTACAGATATATATTCTACCAAAATCAGAAACGGAGGAATCAAAAGACAGAAGGAGAAGCAAATCTGTAGAGCTGAAATGCTCCCTCATGACACAATGCGGTAACGCATCTCACAAATAAATACACCTCTCATCCCACATTCCTTTACCATGCGCTATGTGGCTCTCGCTGCTGGCAACAAGCATGACCCTAATCCAACCCAACGTGGACGTACCAGGCCCAGCTCTATACCTGGGAGTGGCAGCAATGCCTACCACATGCTGGTAAATCAATCAATCAATCAAAACATTTTTTTCACCCAGTGACTTGTTTATTTTGTAATGTTTAATCTTTAACGTCAGAGAATCAGGGTATCTAGATTACTGTCAACAGCCAATATGAGATTCAGTAGAGCATATACATTAGCAAGATCAGTAACTTGCCAATTGAGGAATATTTTGCGTGATATAAACATTACGGAATGCGCATATTCAGGCTTGCTAACTTAATTTTCTTACACTATCAATTGTTAAACAACATTTTTTTACCTTTAAGAGTGAATTAACTAGATACAAATTCGAATAAGGTTTTCTGATTAGTAGGACATTAAAAATGCTGTTAAAATTCGTTAAAGGGGCTTATAAATTGCAACTAAAATTATAATTTTAGTGCAGCGAATATCTCAGTACCTGCATCAACTTGATATACACGTTAAGTTTGCAGTGCCAGAGAGCTACCTGCACTTCATAACTATACACGAAAAACAAACATCTCGAGAATAAACGAAGAGTATATTGCATTTGATAGGCACATTTCGAAAACCGGAAATATCGCTCGTAGAGAAAAAATATTCATACCATTGTGTTAGTAAACGAATTCTGAACAACTTTTAAAATGTCCATCTGCCCGTCTGTCTGTCTGTCCGTCCGTCACGTTTCTTGTAAGCACGATAACTTAAGAAAGAAAAGTCCGATTGTATTGAAATTTGGAAAGTCAGTTAGTGTTAGCTAGAGGAAGAACACTGCTGTTTTTGAAGAAAATCAATCAGTAAATAAGAAAGTTATTAATCATTTAATTTTAAAAAATATATTTTCTTAATTTTTGTCGCTTGCACTTAAATATAAATCTTGCGAAATGTTATCTCTATAATATATATTTTTTTGTTTATGCATTTTACTAATATATATTTTATAATAATATGTCTAATGCTTTGAAATATGATTCTCGAAAGATATATATTACAGACATTTAATTTTTTTAGTGATCTCTGTTAGTGCAGTGGCAAAATTTTTGCGTTGCAATCCAAAGATCCCGTGTTCGAATCCTAGTCAGGTTGGATGTTTTTTTTTTTTAAATTTTTTTCATATATTTTTTTCGCAACAAAGTTGGTATCACAAAATTTAGGATGTCCAAAAACTAACATTATTTACAAGAAAATTGCGAAGAGTATCCTATAGAACGTGTAACAATTATATAAAAAGCTCAGTAAATTAGCGAAGAGTACCTACGTTTTTAGCTTGTTCTTTTTGTGAAATACATAAAGTCTATAGAAACCGCGTATTATATGAGAACAATTTTCTATCTCAAAAAAATGCCCATCACAATAAAACACCTACATTTCTTTAGTCAAACATTCTCAATGAATATCCAAAGTGTCACAAAACATTGCATACAACATAACCTTATTATTGATTTTAAACTGAACTTTAACAATCACGTCGAAAACATTGTTCTGGCGGATTATAAAAGTTTGACTTTTCTAATTAGAAAGTCGAGTGGTTTTGATGATATTCAATTGTTGCATTTGCTTCATACTGCATTTGTTAAATCCAAACTTGAATGCGCCTCTCTCATTTGGAATTCCGCTTATGTTAAATACTCTAATATTATCGAGAATATTCAGCGTTGCTACCTAACTGTTTCATATAAAATTGATAACGCTAATGAGATGTTCTTTCCGTAGCCAACAAGGTCGCAGGAAACTCTGTATTACTGTTCACAAAATATTACACAATTTACTGTACGAATTTTCATTTGGTGCATTTAGGTTTACCAATTTTTACCAAAGGGTTTTCTTCAAATACCTATTTTCATGTGAATTTCTTATCCTAGATTGTCAAGGTAGGTAATATATATATATATATATATATATATATATATATATATATTTTTAACTAGATTTACGATAGTTTTCTGAATTTCTCCAGGTATTTTTAAATTATTCTTACATCATACATGCCAATAGATACATACATTTCATTTATTTGGATTAAGATGGAGTAAAACGCTGTTGTTAGAATTTGATATAGAATTATTTTAATGATACATTACTCTCGAAGCAGAGATATAGTTGAATCAATGGATCTTTGAACTCACGTCGCTAACGCGAGGAGCAAGCAAAGTCTATCTTTTATATGTTGGCGTCTCACTTCTTATAATCGAACTGCCTGAAATGGACGTAAGGGTATGTGTCTTGCACAGTCTACGACCTACGTATGCTTATCATGCGCATTAGATTTGAGAGTAATGGTAACGCATACGTGTAGACTACACAGAAGCGCATCAGTCTCGTGTATCAATCGTCAGTGGCGCACATATTGTTTACTTTTCGTAACGCAATTAATTCATTTAACTTATTATGCCTGGAAAACGTTTGAATACGCGAGCTAGAAATCTGGTAGCTAATTTAATATCGTATTTTATCTTAGAGAAAGAAAACAAGGCTCCTCTGATTTCTGTCAATGCTGTCCGAGAGGTAGTTATTTAAAGTTAATGTACATGTTTCTTAAAAGAGAATTCAGACTTTCACGGCCATTGTTGAATGATATTTTATATTTCTTGTTACTTACAAATAAATTATTTTACCGAGTGGATGAGCACTTAACATGCCAATTTCGAATATGTCGCATTTAAAACTCACCGCATTTATGTACATTATTTATAAATATATGTCTTTGGTACATACAGTGTGGCCCATTTTGCTTGGAACCACCCCCATACAAATTTTATTTATGTCCGATTTAGAGCGTTTTTTTTTAAACCTAGACCTCTGAAAAGTGCATTCTTGAAATCTATTTCAATTTATAAGACCTAATGTAGTCTTTTTTGCGAGGAGGAAAATGAAGAAACCTTATTAGTGACAACCCCTCAATGGGTTTGTACCAGATTTCGCGAAAAAATACATATTTTTCCGTAAGAAATAAGAATTCTGATGCCCATGCTAATGACAATCCTCTGTTGCACGAGATTAAGTATCTAAGCGAGTGCCTTGACTCAAACAACTGACAAGGGAATGTTTATTTATCAATTTGTGTAGATTTAACTTTTTTATTTTCTGATTGTAATAATTATTTATTATTACCGCGCAAAGGTTGAGTTATCTAGATATTTTTTAAATTGTTGATAATGCGAGATCAGTATATACCCCACCCTTGCGCGCCACAATTATTATTACAAGCCAAAGTTTAAACAAGCTAAAAATGTACTCTTCGACTGTTCACTGAACTTATTATATAATTGTTACACATTCTGTAGGATACTCTTCGCAGTTTTTTGTAAATAATATCAGTTTTAGACATTTTTAATTTTATAGTACGAACTTAGTTGGTAAAAGACTCAAAGTGCAAAATAAAGTAAAAATAAAAAAAAACATACCAAACCCCATTTGGGTTTCCAACCCGGGAGCCTTGGATGTCGAGTACAATACAATACAATCAAACTTTATTATTATTATATATTACAATATATCCCAGACACCTGTGTCCGAATACTGTCAGACATTCACGGGGCGCAGCTCCGTGACAGTTGAATGACAGGACGGAGCGGACTCTGGTCAACTTCAAAAAATAAAACTTTGACCTGAACTCCTTTCACCATAGGACAAATTAAATAAGATATTAACAGATAAATTTCCCAAAAAAAAATGGATAGTAAAATTTAATATTAACTGGAAGTAAAGCGCACTGTTTAAATTATGATATGCTAATACGGGAAAAAGAACCAAACCAAAAAACTCGCTTCAGAAAATGGTGGTTACTGAACGAAGCGGATGCCAAGTCGCTTAATGTATAGTTTAAAATGTTAACAAATCTGGAGGTTAAGATAAAATAAAGATTATAATTAGGAAGAATAATTTAGAACAATGGTAAAGAAACGAAAAGAGGACAGAACAGAAAATAAGGAATGAATGTTGTCGTTAATGAAGGATTAAAAAGAGAATATAGGGCTAGATAGGTTGCCTAAAAATAGGCAACGAGTCAAAAGCGCAAGAACTACACCACCACCTTAAACGTAAAAAAATGTAAATTTTTACATTATAAGACACGAGCCAAAATCATATTTTCACGGTTGTATATTACATTATGAAATGGATATTTGTAAAATATATAAATATTTAGATATATAAATGAAACATCATTCCACCAGATTTCTCTTCAATTACAAAAACATAAAAATCAAAAAAAAATTTTTCATATTTAAATCATTAATAACATTTTTATTTACCGATCAATTTTGTTCAAGGAGGTTCTTCCTCTAGCTAACATTAACTTACTGTCCAAATTTCAGTACAATCGGATTTTTCTTTCTTGAGTTATCGTGCTTACAAGAAACGTGACGGACGGATGGACAGACAGACATTTTGAAAGTTGTTCAGAATTCGTTCACTAACACAGTGATATGAAAATTTTTTGTCTACGAGTGATATTTACGGTTTTAGAAATGTGCCAATCAAATGCAATAGACTGTTCGTTTTCGTATTTGGGAAGAGTATAATAAGCAAACCTACATAAACTGATAATTACACCTTCCTTTGTCAGTTGTTTAAATACAAAATTCCGTGCAACAGTGAATTTTCATTGGCAATTTCAGAATTCCTACTTCTTATGGGAAAAATTAAAAAACAGGAACTTTTCACGAAGTTTGCTACAAATCCATTTGAGGGATTGCCAAATCCAATGGAGTACTCAAATTAGAAATAAAAACATCGGTAAGAAGATTTCTTCATTTTCCACCCTGAGAAAAGACCGCTGCTTTTATGTTTTATAAAATTAATATTCACTTCTCAGATATCTACGATTAAATAAAATTAAATGAAAAAATTTTTTTTAAAAACAAGCTTTTATTATTTAGGTGTACTAAAACGAAAAAAATAAAAATAAAAATATTAATTTCGCGCGCGAGAACTTCATACAGGCATTATTTTTTTTGACAGAGATTGTAAGTACTTAAGTAAGTTTTTTTTATTTTATTTCTATTCACGCGACAAGCTTTTAAGACAATTAATTTTTTAATTTTTATTTTTTTCGTTTTAGTACATCTAAATAATAAAAGTTTGTTTTTATCTCTGTTTTGTATTTATGTAATGTAGGTGCACTGTGTAAACTATATATGCTTATTTACTTTGTTAATGAGAAACTTTTTCTTCTGAACAGTAAAGAATATTTCGATTTGATTTGATTTGATTTAAAAATTTTTTTTTTACATTTAATTTTATTTTTAAATTTTTAGATACGCCTTAATTAGTTTTATATATTCATTGCGTCGTTCCTATCCGATTTAAAACTTTTAGTTTAAACCGGATCCTTCACCATTTCTTAGAATGCAACGTATGAGCGAATACACTATACGATCAAATTATAGTGTTAAAACTAAAAAAAATTTTCCGCCATCTTCGAGCGTCCGCCATATTGAATTTAGTGTGACATCATTTTATTTTCATATTCTTTTCAGCAAACCCTCTCATTTGATACCCATATCATGGGGGTGCATAAAAAATAACTAGTCCGCCATCTATGGGAGTCCGCCATATTGAATTTAATGTGACGTCATTTTATTTCCGTATTCTTCTCGGCAAACCCTCTCATTTGATACCCATATCATGGGGGTGCACAAAAATAACTGGTCCGCCATCTTTGGGAGTCCGCCATTTTGTATTTAGAATGACGTCACTTAGCTAACCATGCATTGTCATCCAAACTAAACGTGTATGCAAAATTTCAGCTCAATCGGTTGAGGATAACTATTTTAAAATTCAGTTGCAAAATTTCACCTAAACAAACAAACAAACAAACTAACATACAAACATTGCAAGTTAAATAAAAACTTGTAAAAAGAAACCGATGTAGATCGGAAAATAAACTTTTGATGGGGGTGGTTCCAAGTTAAATGGGGCACAGAGTATATATGAACGAATAACCATTTTCAAAAATTAATATTTTATTTATGGATATCTCAAGTGTAAATGAAAGCATAATTAAAACTGAAATATTGTGAAAAGATAATGCAAATGCATGTACATTCTTTATAACTTTTAGGTTTCACATGCCTGACATTTTATATTTACTCATTGAACATACTGTTAGTCTAGTCCAATTTATCATTATTAATATTATTATTACTTATTATTATAATAATTTCCAGTACTCATCTTAATAAAAATTTGCTACGCCTATGGTGCGAAATCATTGTCATTCTTCAATGAATTAGTTCAGACAAAGGAGAATGATGACGTCCGTTCAAAGATCCATTGATTCAACTATAGTAGTAAACTTTATCGTTCCTAAAAATTAAAGTAGCAATAATTATAACTAAATGTTTTTATCAATAGTTATATTACAGATTATTTGTTGGAAATTATATGTTTCAAATTATCGATTAAAACAGTTAAAATTCAAAACAAAGTAGTCGCAGATAAATGACGCTAAAAATGAAATCGCGTATAAAAACCACGGAAAAGATAATCCAATACGCCGCCAACGCATATTTTCATTCTTACCCATAAAAGGGCTATCTATTTCCTCATCATCAACTTTAAATTCATCAAAATCGACTTTCCACTCTATGAAGTGTCATTATCTACTTAATATACAAAAAAGCAACACGATAAAGCCGTATCAATATCCGCTTTCAATATTGCCCTTGCTTGTAACGTTAAAAGTGTTCTTTTAGCATCTCTTTCACTCCGTACTCACCATGTTGAAAGAGTGGAGAATACGGTGTAACACTTTGGAGCGCGAATGCAAGCCTGAGGCAGAATGATTCTTTGTTTTACGATGCCGGCCACTCACAACCCTCTCCTAGTGCACTCCAGTTGAGTCATAACTACCCTGGGAATGATTACTGAGATTTTACTGCTTGGGGGGTTGTTGGGATGTGCAACAAAAGCACGAAGCTATAATGGAATCCAGGGTAGATACCGTCCTAATACGATAAAATTATGAGAACTGGGTTGACACTGATTTAACTTATATGAATTTCTAAATATAGTAAAATAGTGAAAATTGAATTTGTTCAATTACTGTGTAGCGCCAGTTTTATAACTTAATTATCAGTAATTTACTGTAGAAAATTATAGCGCAGGATATTTTTTCAGTAAATATTAGGAAAATGCCAAAAGCTACAAGGGAAATTGTTTCATAGAAACAATAATTAAAAAATATATATTTTATTGATTTCAAAAGATAATAATTGAACATAGAAAATTATTTTTAACTTAAAAAATATAGTCTCCATTTTCTTATTCACAACGACTTCGCAGATATTTTGTGATACATATATGATTCCGGTTGGCCTCTCGTTGCTGTATGGCATACCAGACAGCACCGCGCTACCTGTCTCCGTTACCTATTAGGTATATTGCCTTACCGAAATGCTTTCCCATCAGTTTCCTCGTAGCACCAATCCAAAGTTGGGAAGGGCGTCCCCTTCACCTTTTCCTATTAGGTTTTCTCTAAACTATCAACCGTTCTTTATCGTCTTTATCGTCCTCTCTCTAAAAACGGTATAAATGAAGAAAACGTTTTTCTCTGTACCATTACAAAGAACACGTGAAAACTTACATTTTCAAAAAAAATTTACCTCCTACGAGTTGATGCAATTAAACAATAAGCTATAGAAATTTCGAAATCTTGTTTTAAATAAATATTTTGCTCTAAAATTTGGCAGGAAGGTTTAGCATAATAAAAGGCGTAGTTAGACTTACTTTCTTTAAGATTTATGCCTTATTAGATAATATTTCTTAAATTATCCAAGGAAGGGCAGTTTTAACAATTTTAATTTTTTTGCATGTTAACAAATTATCAAAAAGTTTACTTATATATCTACTTTTATTCAATGATTAATTGCAAACAATTGGGTATTTTTATTTTTGTGATGCAATTATAGTGGAGTGCCGTTAGATTTATACCTAGGAACCCGGTTCCTATGAATCAACTTTTATGAAACTTTTTGCATTGTGTTGCTAAAACCTAATACTAAAATGTTTATGGCTTAGAAATTGACGTTTTTACCCTGGAGGTGGATGCCACCCCTTCTCGGGGGTAGAAATTATTATGTTCAAAATAACTGCAGAAATCTATAGAGAAATTAATTTTAAGCAATAAATGTTCTATGCAATTTCTTCGATGAGTCAATACTTTTTGAGTTATTCTTGATTGAAAATGTTGATTTTTCATCTAAAAGATGCATGTTTTAGAACGATTTTTCACTAATAACTCGAAAACTTTACGTTTTAACAAAAAAATTAATATAAGCAAAAATGAAGCCTATAAAATAACAAATCGATTGTTTTTTTTTTGTTTCTGTAGACGCAATACGAACCGAGTTATGGCTCGATGAAGGCGACTGAATTCGATTCTTTCAACGTTAAATAACGGAAAAAACGGAACATTTTTGGAGGAAAACATAAAACATTTTTAAAAATACTTGAAAAGACCTTTAAAATGAACTTTGGTAAAAGTCGTTAGCATGAAAATTAACGAAGTTATGATGAAAATAAAATGGTTGCCAGTTTTTTTCGGAGAAAAAATCAGCAATGAAACCACCGCGAGAATTGAAATTGAACTTAATCCATTTACAATTTACTTTATTTAAGTACTAACAATATGTTCTAGAAGTTTGACCGGTTTAGGATGCCTGTATTTGAAAAAAGTTTGATTCAAATTTGAAATGATTTTTGAAATTTCTTAAAAATTTTAATTTTTTCACAATAATTCAAAAACTAAGGAAGATACTTAAAAAATGCTACAGTACAAATTTTAGTAGCCGGTAGGTACTGCACAATGTCACTGTACGGAGCTGCTAAAGAGATACAGTTGAAAAAATTATTTGACGTTGAGAGGTTCGAATTCAGTTTTCGGCGAACAAAAAGTCACCTTCATCTAGCCATAACTCGGTTCGTATTGCATCTACAGAAATAAAAGAAAACAATCGATTTGTTATTTTATAGGCTTCATTTTTGCTTATATTAATTTTTTTGGTAAAACGTAAAGTTTTCGAGTTATTAGTGAAAAATTGTTCTAAAACATGCAACTTTTCGATGAAAAATCAACATTTTCAATCAAGAATTCATGTATTGACTCATCGAAGAAATTGCATAGAACATTTATTGTTTAGAATTCATTCTTCTATCGATTTCTGCAGTTTCTTTGAACATAATAATTTCCATCCCCGAGAAGGGGTGGCATCCACCTCCAGGGTAAAAACGTCAACTTCTAATCCATAAATATTTTAGTATTAGGTTTTAGCAACACAATGTAAAAAGTTTCATTAAAGTTGATTCGTAGGAACCGGGTTTCTAGGTCTTTTAATTTTCAAGCCTAACGGCACTCCACTATTACTAGAACCGGAAATAATTAGGAAAATAGAAAAAAAAAAGAAGCAATATAAGAAAGATACCTACACAGTTTTATTTTGAAATTTATACGAATAGTTACCTATGTATTACCTTAACAACAATAATGATTTTGACAATTTGGTGATTTTTTCATGTTTTTAAGATGTCTAATCAGTTTACTAACGCTGAATTCGTTGGTATCATTTATGTGTATGGATTTTGCGATGGAAATACAAGGGCTGCCGTTAAGGAATATCGGCGAAGATATCCTAGAACTCACGAAAATGTAGAACAAGCAGTTAAACTGCTCCTTCGACAAGCACTAGAAGAATAGCACACGCGCTAGTTATTCCTCAAACCTGCGTATGGAGGGCATTACAAGCGAAACGGTTGTATCCTTACCACATCCAAAAGCCACATCCAGCGTCTCGAACCAGGTAATGAAGTCGCACGCCTTACATTCTACCGTTGGATAGTGCATCGTCCAAGAACTTAGCCTAAAATTTTTTCCACCCCCGACGCTCAATTCACTTGAGACGGAATGTGGAAGTCTAGGAATTCTAACATTTGGGACCACAACAATCCTTACGCCGCGCCGTTGTCCAGAAAAACTCCCAACACAAGTTCTCCCTTAATATATGGTGTGGAGTGGTGAAAGATTCATGATAGGACCGCATTTTTAGAAGGTCAATTGGCTGGAGCAATCTACTTGGAGTTCTTCTGGACCATCTCAACAATGAGTTTCCTAATCGCTAGATCGGTTGCACAGTTCCTTAGGCTTGAAATGGGGGGCTCCTGACTTAACTGTGCTCGATTACTATGTTTGGTGCCATATGAAACAATCGGTGTACAGCACAGAAGTCATCACTAGAGAGGAACTATGCAGCGGGTAGTGGCAGCCACTGATGACATGAAGAACCACAGAAAAACCATTGTTAAGGCCACACGACAGTTATTGTTGCGGTGCAGGAAATGCATCGAAGTTGGGGGAGCACGTTTTGAGACCTCATTTACAATGAATTGAAGCATTCTTTATCTAATATTATGATGTTAAGTTTGTGAAAAATTACCCAGTATTTATTAAAAAGGTTGTCACATTTATGTCTGCATGCTTTTTCTATGTAGATTATACCCATAATTTCAGATTTTATCATTTTAGATAGATAGATTAGATACCATAGTTCGGAACAAATGAAAAATTTCACAAGCGACCCTGTATGTTTTTGCTAGATATGCTTTTTGGTATGATATGTGAAGTCTTAGAAATATGGATCTGAAGCATTTGAATAGACTTTATCAAATATTGTCAGGTCAAAGTGTTAGTCGTGATGCGCTAAATTGTGTTGTTAAAATTTGACCGATATTCTGATAGCATTTTTTCTGAACTTTCCGAATCAGCTAATAGTTTTCCAGAAATGCGATAGAAAAAAATGTACTTTTTTGTCAAAAAAGATTTCTTCCGAGTTCGGCCTTGAATTTTTCCAAATTAAGTAGGCCATTCTGACAAGTACGTACTGTTAAATTTCATTTGATCACATCTAACTGTTGCAGAATTTTCAGACCAAATGCATGAAATGCCACCCTGTATCTTCTTAACCAGTGGTCAAAATTTTTTCCTTCTTGATCTAAACTTGCCTTGCAGTGCTCTATCTGCCATTAGGCATTATAACACATTGCTCGCGGATGACCATGTATAAACGCGTAATTAGAGAATATTATTTAGGTATTATGCAAATCACAACTTACACACTTTTTTATTTATTATGAAAATACCTACTTTCTGTATATTGTTGCCCTAATCTGGGCACGCTAATATACTAGTTAGGTAAATACTTTAAAACACTCATTATTGGAGAACCAATCAAAACAACTACTCTTCTAGCTAATACTGACGAAGTATTGAATTACATGATAGGATTCTTAGCATTTTAAAGAAAAAATATATATTGAAATTACTTAAATCATTCATTTACATTTAGTCATTCACACCTTTTTTATTTAATATGAAATTATCTACTTTCTGTATGTGCTAAGAATCCTATCATGTAATTCAATACTTCGTCAGTATTAGCTAGAAGAGTAGTTGTTTTGATTGGTTCTCCAATAATGAGTGTTTTAAAGTATTTACCTAACTAGTATATTAGCGTGCCCAGATTAGGGCAACAATATACAGAAAGTAGGTATTTTCATAATAAATAAGAAAGTGTGTAAGTTGTGATTTGCATAATACCTAAATAATATTCTCTAATCATGATAAAAGCAAATAAATAAAAATAATAAATGGTAAAAAATAAACGCGTACCTGTATGAGCGCAAATATTCCTTCATTCGCTGGTATCTCCAAAATTCGGTTGAATTTTAACTTCAGTTTTTACCTAGTTAACTATTTGCCATTTTATTAGCTCTTCTTTATATTAAATTATATTTTGTTCTGCGTTGGTTTTTCCTTTGAATTTTGTTTATTACTTCACGTCCAGTGGAAGTATAGTAACGACAAAAAAATTTTTAAAAATTTTTATTGTCCAAATAGGCTTAAAATGCCATGAAACGTCGAGATTTTAAGTTTGAGCGAAAAAAAATTTCTGTCTGTCTGTCTGTAACTTTTTTTTGTGCGCACGTTTACTCTGGAACCGTTTAAGATATTAACTTGAAATTTGGTACACATATGTACTTTAACGAGATCTAGAACTAGATTATATTTTCATCTTGTTCCGTCGAAGAGTTGGGGTGTAAATTGGGGTAAATTTGGGGTAAATGGGTAAATCAAGCAGCTAAGAGTCCACGAAATTGGTATTTAGTATATACAAGAGAAGCTAAGGTCTCAAAAAAAAAATTTTAGCATTAGCCACCCCCATTGCCACCCCCATCCCCTTATTAAAGGGGATGAAAAAAAATTGTGATTTAGTGTATGTACAGGAACCAGAAACCTGAAAATATTTTTTTACTTCATCCACCCCCCCCTACCACACCCCCGTCACCACCCCCACCCCACTAACGATGTGGGGTATCGTTTTATGGGTTTTTGGGGTAGAAGATTTCAAATATTATATTATTAAAGTTCCATAAACAATTATTTTCACATACAAAGTTTTTTCGTTGTGAGTGACTTGGATAGAGAATCTGGATGTGGAAGTAATGATTCCTTGGGCAGCGGTTTTTGTTCTCTAATGGCTTTTGTCAATTGACTTCGTCTTTCGTCTCTAAGCTTATAAATATTTAAATTTTAACTATATATTAGGTTATTTTGTTAACACATCTGACCCGCAACCCGCCTCCTACATAAAAGTTGCTGTGGACCATCAAAATTTGATCGTGTCGTTTGACGTCACACTGTCAAAAACGTTTTAGGTGTAATTAGAGCCAATATTCGTGGAGGTTTGTTAACAAATAAAAACTCGGATCAGAATGTATGAGACTGCCACCATTTTTTGGCGATATATACTATAGTAAGTTGTGAAAAAGGTACCTAACCACTTATTATGTATATAGCAATCTCTATTATACGCTAAAGCCAGTTAACCTAAATTTGGCGTGACAGAAATACCACGAGGCGCACAAAGGTCAGACTTGCTAACGCCCCAGTTTCCTCTACCTTTATTTACGTCTCTGAGATATGGGCTGTTTTAAGGACGTTATAATTATGATGCCAATATTAGTATTGCCCAACAAGAACAAAAAAATGTTAATACAACTGTTTTGTCAATTTTCAAATGTTTTGTTTATATCTGATCGTTATTTCTGTAAAATGTGTAGTTTATTTTTTATAGTAATTTGTAATTTACTTAATAGACAAAATTGTCAAAGGAAATGAGAATAGGGATTATGTCGGGGTAACCTTTTGTGACCTTCAAAAGGCTTTTGATTGTGTTTCTCATCAAATTCTAATAGACAAATTAAAACTTTATAAATTTGACATGATCAGCTGCAACTTAATAGAATCATTTCTAAAGCATAGACAGCAGTACATAAGCATAAGTAATACTAACTCGACATCCCAGTACATAAAGAGCGGAGTGCCACAGGGATCGGTCTTAGGACCAACTCTATTTTTAATTTACGTAAATGACCTAAGTAAGTCTGTACCTGATGTTGACTTGGTATTATTTGCAGACGATACCACACTCCTGGTATCAGACAATAAATTGGATGCTGTTCAGAGGCAAATAGATGAAGCTAAGTTAAATGCTTTAGAATGGTTCTCATCAAATAAATTGTCACTAAACGAGCATAAAACTACAAATATGATTTTTAGTCATAGGCCAATTGAAAATTATAATAACCCAGAAAAAGTAAAATTTCTAGGCGTTTTTCTTGACCCAAATCTCAACTGGTTCCACCATGTTGATTACACAGCAAAAAAGATATCAAAAAATATATTCTTGCTAAGAAACTTGAAAAACATTGTAACTTTTAAAATTTTATTAACGGCCTATTACTCGCTAATAGTATCCCATATGACTTATGGTCTGATAAACTGGGCCCATGCCCCGCAAGCTAACAGAATTTTCGGGTTACAAAGGAAAACTCTCAGGATAATTACAAATCGTGGATATAGAGAGGATGTAAGAGATAAATTTATTGAGTTGGGAATTTTAACATTTCCGTCATTATACATTTTTCATTGCCTGATATATATTTACAAAAACATAAACCAATATAAAAAACATGAGGATATTCACAAATACAACACGAGAACTCAACATAACTTAGTGATAGATTTTAATAGGCTTAAGTCAAGTGATTGTGGCTTTAATTGTTACGGCCCTAAATTTTTTAATAAAATTCCAAATTGGGTGAAAGCCTTACCAGAGGTGAAATATAAACAGTTAATAAAAAAATTTTTAATAAAAGAATGTTTCTATAGTATACATGAATTTTTAAATTTTAATGGCACTGAAGCCAAAATAATGGACAACAATTTTATATAAATTTTATATAAATTTACAGTATATTTTATTGTGTATATTTGTGTATGTGTACAAATATTTTGTATGTATATTTGAAATATTTTTAATTATTTATGTTATTTTACAATTTATTTATCCTATATTATATATTTTATAAGTGACATTGCATAATATTATGACAATTTCTATATTTCTATATTTGACTTGTGTAAAACTGTATTGTTAAAGCACCAATAAATTTGATTTGATTTGATTTGATTTGATTTGATTTGATTAAACCATTAATAATTTAATTTTAGTCTTTTTTGTAACACATCCCGTGGGAAATTTGATGATGAAATTATGGGACCAATGTTAATACATTCCTTATGCCCTCTGTAATCACGCCTTACCAGGTGCTTTGCTTAATTTTGTGGCAGACGGCCTATATGACGTCATATTCCAGGATGGCGTCCACCCCAGACATCATCGGAAGTTCTCGATTAAAACTCTTGAGAGAACCATCCTATCAATATTTTGTACTGAACCTTTTTTAGTTGCAAAGAAATTCCCTATAAAGAAGTTCCTTAGAAATTTATCGATATCTTTTATCATTTAGGTGTTTTGTATAAAAACATTTTTAATTTTGTTATCACTCGTAACCATTCAAATTACCATAACACAAAAGAAAAATACTTTAACACGATTCTTTTTTACCTCTCCTGAGCTGGCAAGACTTTCTACAGAAACCAAAGCAATGATTGTAATTGCAGAATAAGTAAAAATAAAATACCACCATTTGACACGATCTAGAGGAAAGCGACAACATAAAAATGTGCAACGTATCTATAACACTGTCAGAACATCGACCAACCCTATAAAATATGAAGGCAGTGAACTGGTCAACAAGACAAGACAACAAAGTGTGTATTTCATGAAACCATACAAGCGGATACATTTAGCATTTTAGAAAAGGATTGTGAAATTTACACCGCTTAAAAAAAACCGAATTGAAACTGACAATACGAATTTCTCGGACCCAATGTAGAAAGGAAAACTTTATTTATGTAAAGCTACACTCAAAACAAGTTATCTGACACTGTAGTACAATTCGACCAATCATTATTCACACGCTTCCTAATTATATCGAAAAGCCGTACTGATATTGAACTAAAAACATCATTAAGTAATTATGAATTCTCGGCAGTTCCGTTCTCCATATTTAATCTGGATAGATCAATGAAGTTGTCTACAAATAAATCTAAACTAATGAAGATCTTAGAAGAGCAACACCCTGCAAAAATTGATAATACTGGACAAACTTCTTTGTCTATACATTTGGTGGACTCAAATATAAGAGAGGATCTGAATGCAAAATTCCACTGTGTCGCTGTTCTTGATGGAGTGGCAAAGTTGCAATCGTTGACAAAATCAGTGCAGGTTAAAACATGCAATGATCTAGCTTTAGAGTTTAACAATAAAATCAAGGGAACTCTTTTAAAATATGATGAAATTCACTAGGTATTTGACACCTATCTTGAAAACTCTTTTAAATCTGCGATGTGACATAAAAGGACATCTATATACAGTAACATTCACTGAGTACAAAATAACCGACTCCACATACATTGCAAATATTACAGATGAAATCCCTCCTTTTTCATATAAAAATAAAGGATAGCTAATAACGTACCTTGCAGAAAAAGCTTTGTAGTACGCAAGCAATATTGAGAGAAGCCTAATTGTAAGCTGGAGAACTGAAACCAAATCGTCTTTCGGAAGTGACGTAGGTGAACTTCAAAGTAGTCATGAAGAAGCTGACTTTAAAATAATACTGTACTGTCTTTTCACCTTCCGAAAAGGAGCTACTGCGATTCATATATATTCGCCTGATACAGACGTATTTCTACTAGCATTGTGGTGGTCAAAATGTCTAAGCATGTTTGTCACTGGTATAGGAAATAATCACAGAATGAGTGACGTTGGCGGAATTTGCACCGCATTAGGACCAGAAAAGATAAAAGGTTTACTAAGTCTGCATGCTCTGTCAGGATGTAATGTCAGAGGTTCACTTGCAAAGAAGGGAAAATCATCGTTTTGGAAGATTTATAAGACCGCAGATAATGACACTTTTGGGAAACTTGGATCCATTGAAGAATTCGGGGATGAAGCTGAAACCTGAAACTATCATTGGAAAATTGATTCGTAAGGTATATACACCAGGGACGAAGATTTCAGACATTGGGTAGCTTCGTTGGTTGATGTTCTCCAAGCACAAGACCCAAAGTGAAAATCTGCCTCCTACACAAGCGTTACTATCTCCTTTTATTCGTAGAGCACATTAACAGGTTATGGAATGGCATCTTGCTGACTAGCAGTATCCTAATCTATCAACACTTCCTTGTGCACCTGAAACCATTTTAAAATTAATTAGGTGTTCATATGTAAAAGGGAAATGTGGTGTATCCTGGAAATGTAAATCCAAAAACATTTTATTCACTGAGCTTTATATGTCTGGAGGCAATGACGACATGCGAGAATCATGGCCCACATTTTGATATCGATGACCTTTCAGATGAAGAGTATTAAGCTGAAAACATTTTACATGCAATACATTACAATTAATTCAATAAAAATATTGTGATATATATATATATATATATATATATATATATATATATATATATATATATATATATATATATATATATATATATATATATATATATATATATATATATATATATATATATATATATATATATATATTTTATATCACTTAGAACTTGATTTGCTTTTTAAAAACTTTTATTTTGGTTTTACACAATATTTTATATTATTATATTTGGTTTAGATATAAATGTTACAATAGTTAATATGCTTGGTATAAAGATTAAATGTATACTGACTGCAGATGCGTCTCTGGGTGATATTTATAACATACTGCTATCAACGTAGGCACATGCATTTCTCGGAATTATGCTATGCCAGCGTTTTACATGAGAAAGCTTTGTTTTAAAAGGAAGTTGTTATCGCTTTAGATAAGGTATATCAAATTATATCACGTACCGAGATAAGGATATAAAGTTACTTGTTGGATAAGATACTTATACGTTTGAATGGATTAATACAGTTTGTTTAGCATATAACAACTCCCTTTCTTTTTGAAAAGTCGGTGTTATTCACCGACTTTTGAGGGAAAATCGGTCATTTCTTCCTCTTCTGTAGGTAGATGAGGTCTTCTTCTCAGGAGGGTGCCAATTCTTTTCAGCATTTCATTAGGGGTGGTGTCCTTGGATTCCTTACAACCACAGCATCTTTTCCTGCATTTCCAGGCGATGAAGGCGGCTAGGAGACAGATGGACAGACCAATAACTATATACATGCTTAAGGAAAAATGTTTGGTTATAAACGGCTCGTTTATTAGTTTGTCTAGATCTCTAGAGTATTGCTCGAGTTTGTGGTTGGCTATGTCTAGATTTTCTACATTTAGGTGATCGAACTGGAGAGGTTCCAACTTGGGTAGCTGGAGTTTTTCGGGAATGTCACTACAACAGTCATAGGGTATAACCACTGGATGGGAATTGTCTGTAATGTTGATGGTATTGCGGCTTTCTGCTTGCACTTTTGTTATACCGACAAACGCGTAACAGTCCGGATGTAGTTTTAATATGGAGTTCTTATTAACACTGGTAATTTTCGTGTCCATTTTATTACAGTTTATGGTGATATGAATGGGTTCAGAGACAATTATTAACCACACATTGCCTTGTAGTTTCTGAACGTTATAACCTTGTCCATAGACGAGGGAACTTACACAGTTTTCGGGGATTTTTCTGAAGTTTTTCAGTAGCTGGGCTTCGCATGCTGCACTGCTGTCGATCGGGTAGGCGTAGAGGTCTGAGCATAGTTTCTTATGGGAATCTAGTTGTTTGCATGTACTCAGGTCCTTGACGGGGATGTACATTAGTGAATCATCGTTACGCGCAATGAATTTTTGTGAGAATGACAAGACATGGTGAAGGCCAGTTCTGTTGTCTAGTATAGGGATAGGATACAAATGATACAGGGTATAGAGTTGTTGTTCTACTAGTGGTATTCTTAGAACGAAAACAAGATCTGATTTTGATTGAAAGGCTTCTAGTTCGATAATTTCTAAGTATTGGGGAATTTCTGAATATTTTACCGGTAGGGGTAAATTATTTTTTACTAAGTTTTGAGAGATTTCCTGAAGTGCAGTAATCAAACTTTCGGGTGAAATAATTGAAGAGTGTATTATTTTCAGACGAGCAAATGTGATCGCGTTCAAAATGTCATCAAGGTTGCTCTGGAGGTACAAGTAACTTTCAGTCAATTTTTCACATGTTTCGATAAATTTTAGTTCGGCTTGAACCAGTGCAACTCTATCATTTACTTTATGCAATCCGATTTGAATCTTTTTCATATCCTCGTTAAACGTTACTATATTAATTTGCATGTTTTGAACCGTTTCGTTAAAGGTTTTTATGACGGTAGAGGTAACGGATATTTGATTTTTCAGGAGGTTTTCTATTTGATGTTGATCTTTGTTTAATTTATTGATACTGTCTGTGAAGAATTGTCCATCTTCAGCATCTAGATTGCCGGTAATTGCTTTAAATATACTACCCGCTCCATTTAATATACCACGCTTGAATCGTTTGGTGTTAACAAAGATTTCTTCAAATTTTACTTTGAGGGAATTTGACACTTGGTTTAAGAGTGTTACGTGTGTTTTGACTTTGACTAGGAATTCTTTTGTTTCGCGTGTATCGGGGGTGAATATATTGACAATTGATTCTAAGATTTTGTTGTTGTTGATAAAGGCTTCTTCGAGGCTTGATAGATTTTTATGGACTAGCAGAGTCCATTTATTATTGGAAATTATTATCCTCGTTTCGTCGTGGTAATAGACTCCGACGGTGTTATTGATGGGTGTTATTTGGTACTGGGACATGGCTGCTCCGATCAGCAAGGTGAACCTGTAAGGCAATTTAGGCTTCAATATATGGTTTTAACCTGTCAAAGTTAGCTTTAGTTTTTTGTTTTGTTTTTTTGTTAAGGAGGGTGGCTGAGTTTTTGTGAAGTTCCAAAATCTCAAATGGCCCGTTATATTTATTACGTAACTTATCGGTGATTTGGGATTCTTTTAAATACACCTTTTGACCAATCTGATATTCGGGGGTTTCCTTTGAAACGTGGGCGTCGAACCGAACTTTCGCTTTTTGTTTTTGTGTTTCAGTTCTGGCGCGCGCGACTTTATAATAATAAGACAGGCGATTATTTAAGTCTCTGACGTATTTCGTGACTAGTTCTTCCTGATTATATAGCGTCTCAGGTGGTCTACTGGACGTGTGTCCGAAAACTAACTCGTAGGGTGTAAATCCGTGAGTTTTATTAGTAGAGGTATTATAGCATATTATCGCGTAAGGTAATATGTTGAAGGGGTGTTCGTCAGGGTGTTCTGCCACGTGTGCTCGGATCATTTCCAACAAGGTAGCGTGGAACCTTTCTAAGGAACCATTAGATTGGGGGTGTCCGACACTAGACTGCGTTACTTTGATGTCATAGAGGAGACATAAATCTTTTAGGATGGCGTTATCGAATTCTCGGCCATAATCGCAATGAATTCGAAGGGGTGTTCCGAAGTGCTGGAAGTAAACGAGCAGAGTGTTTGCGATTGATTTTGCTGATTTATCTTTGATAGGATACGCTTGAGTGAATTTTGTAAGTTCGTCGCGTATAGTAAGTGCGTAATTTTTCGTTGGGACTTCTAGGACGTCGATGTTTATACGTTCAAAAGGGGATTTAGGCGTCTCCGTAATTACGAGAGGGTTATCTAAATTTTTGCGACAGATTTTTGTTTCTTGGCAGATTTTGCAGGTTTTTATGAAATTTTCGACGTCTTTTGTCAATCCTTTCCAATTGTATTTCTCTCGAATACGACGAATAGTCTCATTTATTCCGCGGTGGAGATGAGCTTTGCCAGTATGATGCTGGTCGATAATAATTGGGATTTCGTCGTCACTGGGTGTTCTAGTAACGTTTTGACATATTTTAAGTTTCACGTCTTTTTCCGATAAAAGAAATGACAAAATTTCGAGAATAGGAAGTTCGACATTGTTTTCGATACAATACGTTTTGGAGTCGTCGAACTCTTCACGACCTTTGTATAGCGAGATGAATAGATTTTGGATTACGGTTTCGGGGTCGTATGGTAGAGCCACGATAAAATAGTTTCTATGTCGCACCGACTTACTCGATAATTTATTTAATTCTAAATCTCGGAAGTCTGCGTTTTCTTCGAACAAGTCTTCAAGGATTTTATAATGAAAATCTTTGAGATTGTTTTGTTGGAAAAAGGTCACTATATTTTTGTTGGTTTTGTCCAAGAGTTGCCCGTTTGAAAATTCAATTTTAGAATAGTCGATAAGTGACTTGGTTTTATACAATTTTACGAAAGTTTCGAATTCGTTCAGGACATCTTCTTGTTCGTTTGTTTCCGTCGTGTCGCTTGTCGTGTCCTGACTATCAGGATCGGGTTCTATTGGAGTTGAGGGACTTTGAATGGGGTACGTTACTAGTTTTGATTCTGCTTGAAAGTTAGAGGAATCTTGAATGTGATTTATCTTTATGCGGGAAAGAGCGTCTGCATTTTTATTAATGCGGCCGGGTTTATATTCGATTTCGTATTCGTACTCTTCAAGCTTCAGTCGCCAGCGTGCTAGACGGCTTCCGGGGTCTTTTATCGAAAAGAGCCACGTTAGAGGCCTATGGTCGGTTATTAGTTTAAATTTCCGGCCAAATATGTATGGACGGAAGTGTTTCACGGCCCATACTATAGCTAAAAGTTCACGCTCTATGGTTGAGTATTTGGTTTCGGCTTTACAGAGGGTCCTTGAGGCGAAAGCTATTGGTAAGTCTTTGCCAATGGGGCCTTGTGAGAGCACGGCGCCGATGGCGAACGCGCTTGCATCAGTGGTGAGTAGAAACGTTTCGTCGAAGTTTGGGTAGATAAGTACTGGGGTCGAAGTGAGGGCTTGTTTCAATTCCTCGAAGGATTTGTGACATTCTGAGTCGAAAGCAAAAGGGACATCCTTTTGTAACAATTTGGTGAGGGGCTTGGATAGTTTCGCGAAATTACTTATAAATCTGCGATAATAACCTGCCAACCCGAGGAAGGATTTGATTTCCTTCTGGTTAGTGGGTTGCGGAAAGTTTTGGATGCACTGTACCTTATCGGGGTTTGGTTTTACTCCTTCTTTAGTTATGAGGTGACCCAGGTATGCGACTTCTTTACGAAGGAACTCGCATTTATCAGGTTGGATTTTTAAGTTAGCATTTCGAAGGCGTTTGAACACTTCTGTGAGACGAGAAATGTGTTCGTGAACTGTCGGGGAATATATGATAATATCATCCATATATACCAGACATCTCTCGTTCTGAATGCCCATGAGGATGTTGTCCATAACCCTTTGGAAGGTGGAAGGGGCGTTTTTAAGGCCGAAGGGCATACGAACGAATTCATAGTGTCCGTTGTCTACGCTAAATGCACTTTTCGGGATGTCTTTCGGGTCTATCTCGATCTGGTGGAACCCAGAGGCCAAGTCCAATGTTGTGAAGTACTGGCACTTGCCTAATTGATCCAGGAGATCTGAGATGTTGGGTAGAGGGTATTTGTCTCCTACAGTTAACTCATTGAGCCATTTCGGCTTACCCGAAGCATCAAGTTTCTTAGGGACAACCCACACTGGAGATGACCAGGGGGAGTTAGAGGGACGAATAATATTTTGTTCTAACATTTTGGATACCTGCGTTTTGACTTCTTCTTTGTGTATCTGAGGGTATCGGTACGATTTCGTGAATACTGGTTTCGCGTCATTGGTATCTATCGCGTGTTTAATTTCATTGGTGAAAGTTAGTTGGTCACCTTCAAGATAAAAAATGTCCGCATATTCTAGACAAAGTTGAGTTATTAGTTCATTTTCCTCCATGTTTAGGTGGTCTAGACGGAGTTGGTTTTTTATTTCATAATGTCTGTCTACGAAAGTTTGGGAGGTTTCTTCATCCATATAATTCAGTGAGAAATTTTGGATCGGTTCTAGTTTTAAATTTGAAAAATTAACGGTTTTGGGTACCGCGTTTACGTTTAATATAGAGGTAATAAATTCACCTTTATCGTCTATCTGAACTATCGCGTTAGGTAGTCTTACCTTGTCTACTTCGGTAGCTAGCAGTATAGCTTCTGTATTGGACAAGTGACATTTAAGTTTGGTAATTTGTTCTATACGTGGTTCAACTGAAATTATATTTGATATATTACGAGTGGTATCACGATTATCTGGATTTGGGTAATTTTGTATGTTTGGCAGACCCTGGTCCGTGACTTTGTGGATCGGGATTGTTTTGAAATTTGTTACAAGTTTTTTGTTTTTTATATCCACTATACAATTGTAATGTTCTAAGAAATCAGACCCTAGGAGTCCATCGAATTCTATGTCAAGATCACATACATAAATTTTAAATGGTTCATTGTTGTCAAACGGGATAAAGACGGCTTCGTTAATATTTATTTTTTGGTCAGTTATGCCTTGGATCGTAATGTTTTCCGGACATCTCCTACTATAATTTTCACAAATTTTGGGTTTGAATATGGATAGTCCTGCGCCCGTGTCTATTAATAATCTATGCGTGTTAGTAATGTCATAGATATAATACAAATTTTTGGATTTGACAGACAATAAGGGGCTTATAGGAACTGTTGTTCCGGGAAGTTGAGATTTGGGTTGAAATTGTCCAAGTTCATTTTGCCGAATTGGGTTTGCAGTACTGTCATCTCGGGGTCTCCGGTTTTGTGATAAGGCGGGTCCGACTGGGCATGTGGGCCTGATCGAAAATCCCGATTATATACAGGTGTTGTATCGAAAGTGGGTTCGTCCGTGTAATAATTTTCGGAGGGACTATTAGCAGTATAATAGTCTTCGTTGCTGTTGTCGTATTCCGAAGTATTAGCTGTATAATAGTTCTGACTTGCGTAGGGGTTATTATCAGTATAATATCCCTCGTTAATATTTTCGTAAGGGTTATCGTGAACGTAATAACTTTGATTTTGTTGCTCTAGGTTTTCGGGTTCAGTATTTTGATTGAGATGAAGCGTTTTTCTATTTGAATTTGGTCTATAATAATTAGGGTTAGGTTGAATCGCAGGTGGTCTTGCATTATTGAAATTTGGGTTTGGTGCAATGACGGGTGGTCTTTGTTGCTGGAAGTTTTGTGAGCTTCCAGGATTTTGGTTATAATAGTTAGGTCTTTGTTGTTGGAAATTTTGCGAATTTCCAGGATTTTGATTATAGTAATTAGGCCTAGGATAGATTTGGGGAGTACCAAAATTTGGGGGTCGAGAACTTTGTTGTCTCTGACGACATTCATTAGCGACGTGTCCCGTACGTTTGCAAAATGAACAATGTCTTGCAGGTAAGGGGAAGTTTTGGTTACGCGTGGGAGTGATTGCACTATTGTTGCGATTGGTTTTTTGTGTTTCAAAGTAATTTAGTTGGAGTTCTTTTCGAACTCTCGTTATTGCTTTTAGCATATTCTCAGGGTCGCTTGCCCTAACAACATGCGCAAGTTTGGGTTCTAGTCCCGTGAGTAGGGTGTTCAAAACCATGCCCTCAGTTAATTGCGTTTGGGCTTGTTTTTGTGCCGCTGTTAACCGCTGTTTATGAACAGAAGCATGCATTTTTGCTTCGTGGGTTTGCAAGCGCGCAATAAACGTGAGTGGAGATTCACCGGGAAGTTGTCGCATTCTTTGCAAGTCTTGTATTAAGGAGGTTAGGTCTCTACTATCACCGAAATGATTCTCTAAAAGAGTTTTAATTTCTTCCCAATGAGTGGGATTTCTAGAGTTCACTAGTTCAGCTGCACGGCCTTTTAATTTGTTTTTTATGTGAACAGTTAAAAGTACCACCTGATTACCAATTGCCATGCCAAAAGCAGTTCTACATGAATTTAAAAATGTATTTAAATTTATTTGATTACCGTCATATTCAGGAATAATTGAAAATATTTCGCTTAATTTATATGGTTCAATAGCGTCTGGTTGATGGTGAGGTTGAGGTTGAGGTTGAATTAGTGGTTGTGGCTCTTGTTGTTGTTGGTTTTGTTGCTGTTGATGAGCCATATTTCTGGTAGTTACTGGCATAAACTAATTTTAATTTTGGGATACTTAGACGTATTTTACTTATAACAAAGGACAACAGAACTGTTCTTTCCACGGCAATACGCACAAGAAATGGTGCGATTATTAATTCTAATTTAATTTGCACTTAAAACGAGATGATTCAATAAGTACTTACAAGTAATAAATCTTCATTTATAGAAGTAGGTCCTTTTTTGATTGAGGGATTGGAATCCGCCGCCCGTCGTCAAAGGTCTCCTTGTTCCGGCGATCCTTTCCTGAAGTTAGGCCCTTTTTGGGGTGTTCCTTGTTCTTCTGGGAGGTTTTCGTTGGTTAGGCTCTTCTTCCAGGCGTTATTACCAATCCTACCGACTGCGCCACTTTTATATCACTTAGAACTTGATTTGCTTTTTAAAAACTTTTATTTTGGTTTTACACAATATTTTATATTATTATATTTGGTTTAGATATAAATGTTACAATAGTTAATATGCTTGGTATAAAGATTAAATGTATACTGACTGCAGATGCGTCTCTGGGTGATATTTATAACATACTGCTATCAACGTAGGCACATGCATTTCTCGGAATTATGCTATGCCAGCGTTTTACATGAGAAAGCTTTGTTTTAAAAGGAAGTTGTTATCGCTTTAGATAAGGTATATCAAATTATATCACGTACCGAGATAAGGATATAAAGTTACTTGTTGGATAAGATACTTATACGTTTGAATGGATTAATACAGTTTGTTTAGCATATAACATATATATATATATATAAAATTTAGGAGATGTTAGTGCGGACCAAAGCTTTATGGCAAACAGGAAAAAATCGTGGGTAAGACCGCAAAGAAAAAGAGCAACCGTGGACATGTGTTTCGGACTCGTTGGTCCTCATCAGCACGGTGTAGCTAAGTTGAAAGGATAGGCACAACTTAGGGATTGACACAAACTGTGACCACTGACAGGCAGCCAGTCGCACATTTGTGGCAAGAGTTAGAAGACCCCGGGTTTCCGGAGCGACAACTAACACACCACGGAGGCAACTATAGCTACCTGCGTGGAATCACTGGACCCAAGGAAGAATAAAAAATAGGAGATGTTAGTGCGGACCAAAGCTTTATGGCAAACAGGAAAAAATCGTGGGTAAGACCGCAAAGAAAAAGAGCAACCGTGGACACGTGTTTCGGACTCGTTGCTGATGAGGACCAACGAGTCCGAAACACGTGTCCACGGTTGCTCTTTTTCTTTGCGGTCTTACCCACGATTTTTTCCTGTTTGCCATAAAGCTTTGGTCCGCACTAACATCTCCTATTTTTTATTCTTCCTTGGGTCCAGTGATTCCACGCAGGTAGCTATAGTTGCCTCCGTGGTGTGTTAGTTGTCGCTCCGGAAACCCGGGGTCTTCTAACTCTTGCCACAAATGTGCGACTGGCTGCCTGTCAGTGGTCACAGTTTGTGTCAATCCCTAAGTTGTGCCTATCCTTTCAACTTAGCTACACCGTGCTGATGAGGACCAACGAGTCCGAAACACGTGTCCACGGTTGCTCTTTTTCTTTGCGGTCTTACCCACGATTTTTTCCTATATATATATATATATATATATATATATATATATATATATATATATATATATATATATATATATATATATATATATATATATATATATATATATATATATATATTAATTACTAGTTGTTATTTTTCAACCTAAAAATCTAAAAATCCTTTGATACCAAAAGTTAAAAATTGGTTAATACACTTTTTAACTGGCTGTAATTGATAACTGGTAGGTTATACTATAAAAACTGTTTTTTTGTTTAAAATTTTATTTGGAACAAAAAAGATTCAGTACAAAATATTGCTAGAGTGAGCCTATCAACAGTTATAATCGAAAACTTCCGATGATGTCTGGGGTGGCCACCATCTTGAATATATAACGCCATATAGGCCGCCTGCCACAAATTCAAGCAAAGCACCTGGTAAGGTATGATTATGGAGGGCATAAGGAATGTATCAAACTTACTCCCCCAATTTCATCATGAAATTTCCCATGGAGTGTATATTTCATTAAGTATGTATATATATTATTTGACACCAAATATTTATTAAACATAAATTATACTATTTCGACATTTTAAAATAAATAGCTATATTAGTCCAAGATCCGGCAGCTTATTTGTGCAGATATCGAGTTTTTTAATAAAATTAGATTTAAATGAAATACTAATGATAACATAATACATTACAGCCGGGTTTCCTAGCAAATTCTAGCTGCAAGAACCTTTAATGATATATATTTTAATTATTCAAGAGGTCGGCGCGGCCGTTCGATCCCTACACACTCCGGATTTTTTTTTATTAATAATTGCGGAAAAAGTTTTTGCTGGTGTTTATAAAGGTAAGAATTGCTTATAAAACCGATATACCAATGCACTTTTTTCGTTAATTTGAGGTCTGGTTTAGACCTTGAAAAGACGTCCGTAGGATGTCATGTTTTTAACATAAGTCCTAAATAAGGCATCTTTGAGAAGTCGGTAAGGCGTACATGGTACATGGACTTCTTTAAGACATAGTGAATGTCTGAGGAAGACGTCTTTACGACGTTTTAAAGACATATTTGTGCTATCTGGTTTAATAAAACTGTGCCCCTAACAGGCAACCGCGACAGATGGTGTGATGCTAGCAGACGTGCTATGCAGCAAGTGGAGGCCAATCATAATAATTTTCATCAGTCATAAAATGTCTATCAAGACGTTGTGAATAAGAAGGTAGTCAGCTGTAGCTAAAATGGGGCTCTTTTATTTTTCACTTTTAGACAAAATATGATCAAAAGGTAAAGAAGTAACACAATACCACAGTTTTAAGTTTTCATGGAAAATTAATATTTGTTTACGTCGTTGTTATAATAATCAAGGTACAAGATTACAGAGAGCTCCTACAAAGATATTTACCATTTATGAGTATATAAAACCTCCTCCATTGTTACGTGTTAGTAGAAATTCCTGCTGACAACGGAACATTAATACACTGTGAAATTGTTAATTTTAACGTCCTGATTTAAGATGCTTAATAGGAATTTGCCCGATACCCTCCAAGACTACACACAAAACTAATTATCCTTATCGCCCTCTAAGTACATAATAACGTTGGCAAGCGTGCATAATGGGACAGCCCGTGTGTCTTTGTCTCTCTAATATCCTGTCTGTGACTTCAAGAGCAGCCATTCTGCACTCTATTGCTGCCAAATGGTATTATAATATTACTTAATTTTAGTAATATATAACGCAGCGGCAAGTACCTGTACAGGATGGCTTATAAAGGAGATTTATAGTGATATGTGTCTAAGTTTGGTTTCAGAGAAATAAATCAGTAGTTTGTACTTTTCCTTCTTATGAGTTATAATAACCTGTTCCTTAAAAGTCAGGGATATTGGGTATCAAGTATTGAATCTACAAGGTGGCACACAATATATCATCTGATTTACTGTAACTATTGAAATGAATTGTAAGGACTCCGGATATTTAAGATGCGCAATTGGAAACATATCTGCTTCTCTGAAAATAATAACATCAGCCAGAGTGAAGTAGGATTCTGAAATATCTCGATCATACACGTATACAAAAACTGTTAATGGTCGGATAATCTCTGTTTAAGGATGAACGCCAAGCCAACAATAAAGAAGATATGCACTGCTGCTGAAGAGTAGATGAAACGTTTTACAAACGCCTCACTCATCACTATTCCAAACAGGAAGATTACCATTGTTATGGGTGATATCATACAAACAGTATAAAACTGCTTTTATCGAAGGTGTTGCTTGTGTGAATGAGTACATAATAAATACTATAAAAGCTCAATTTTTGACGTCTGTACATGTGAAACATTAACTATTTTGTTGAAAAATATTTTTGTGATCCTATCTAGCAAAGATCCTGAACAAGGTAAGTTTCTTATATGAACACACTTTTGAAACCTGTGTTAGCTGAAAAGATAAATCACTTAACTGGACGTTTCAGTTGGTAAAGGTAATCCACAAAGACTGTATTTGTGGACATGCTGACATGTCGAAGAATTTGTGGAAAATCTTGGGGCAATGGTCCTTAGAAAATATATGATATACGTTACGGTCATAAGACATAGCGTATGCTTCAGAATTTGGTAGTTGACAAATCTCTTGATGTTCAATTTTGGCAATGTTATTGTGCCTTCTTGTGTACTCTGTGGCTATAATAGTGGTATATCCGCTTGCAATGTGGTTGGTTGTTTCAGGTTTAATCTGCATAGCTAACACTTGTCATCTGTTTGACGGTCGCCTATTATGTGTCTTTTGTAATATTTCCTGTTTATTACTTGGTCTTACATGACTACTAGGAATCCTTCTGTCTCTGCATATAGGTAACTTTCTTTAACCACTCATAGGATGCCTTGTTGTCTATCTGTGCTTGCTCTATGGTTTGCGGGTGTTTGCTGAGTAGAGGTTTTCTTTTCCAGGTATTTAGCATGTGAGCTCGAATTATAATATTTGGCTTCTATATCGTAGCCTAGATTTAACTATGTCAACTTAAAATCTGCTTGTATCACGTGTATATGCAGTGCTGTGTCTTGTGCCTTATTTATAAAGTATTCTCTTAGGTGTTTTATTTGGCGGTAGTCGGGGTTGGAGATTAAGTAGTCATCAGATCTAACATAAAACATTTCCTTTGCTCTCCTTGTATGATGTACTTTGTGTCTGGTAAGTTCTTTTCTAACTTTCGGTCTAGGTCTTGTAACTCAGTCGGTGTCCATTGGATCACACCGAAGCTGTAGGTGAGTACAGAGATAGCAAAAGTGTTAATACTTTTGAACTTGTTTTTGTCCCGTTTTTATAATCTGACTCAGTCGTTGCTCGAATTTCTTCATGATTTGTGTTTTGGCGTTTTATTTGTCTATACCTCTTAGGTATCCTAGGTATTTGTATAGCTTCTGTTCCTCCATACTACTTACTTCGTCATTTTATCTGGTTTTATAGGTTTTGATTTGTTCCCATTTGCCCTTCTTTGTAGCATTCACTTTGCATTTGTCGATTCCAAAATTCATATGGATGCCCTTACTGAATTTTTCGGTCCATTGCATTAGCTTGTCGAGATTGTTCTTGGTTTCTGCATATAGATTTAAATGATCCATATATAAGAGATGCGTGATGTTCTGTTCATGCACATTGGTGCCTTGTATGATGTTGAGTCTTCGGGACATTGGATTGAGCGCTAGACAGAACCACTTAAGGTGGAAAATCCCTCTTTTAATCTTAACATTTCCTACTTCTTTTAGCTGATAGGCCAGTCGTCAGGGAGTTCAGGAAGCGTAAATACCGTTTTAAATCGTACAAAAGATTTTACTGTTGGAACCAGTTCATTATATGCCTCTTTTAGACGTACTAATTTTCCCCCTCGCCCGCCATCGGAACACCCCCAATTTAAAAATCATATTTTTGCTAATATCTCGGTTCCGAAGGATCCTACCAAAAAAAAAGATGGTTATCAAATTTAAAGTTAATTAAACTCTCTATCGAAATAGTTCAGACACATTTTTACGTAGGAAATCAAGCATTGGTATCACATCCGCCCTGTATATCGGCTGAAGCTATTATTGCATGTGAAATAGCAGTGCACTTCGTAGTCCACTTGCTTTTGTCCCCGTGCTTGTTTTTACACATATTTGTTTGCATAAGAACATTAAGACTGTCCGGTATGTCATTCTCAACGTTTTCTAAGAAAGCATTTGATGCGGGGTAACTTTAATTTCATATACATGAAATTTAATATCTTCCAATGTTATTGCTCCAGCCGCTTTTACAATTTGCAGTCATTCTTCTTCCACGTATTTTTCGCGTTTCTCGTACCAATTCGCTGTTAAAATCTTAAATTCCCAAAACTAATGATAGGATCGTTACTATGCTTGTTAAAAATTATGATATCAGGGCCATATTTGCTTTTTAGTTTATTGGTGACAGTTCTGTATGGAGAAATATAACCATTGTATTCATGAAGTATGTTTTTCAAGAAAAACTGACATATAAAACTGTCGATATACAGGGTGGATGCGATACGATGCTTGATTTCCCCCGCCTATAACTCCAAGAATATTAGCACTACGTAAAAATGTGTTTGAATAATTTCTATAGAGAATTTACTTATCTTTAAATTTGATAACCATCTTTTTTTTGTAGGACCGTTCAGAACCGAGATATTGGCAAAAAAATGATTTTTAAGCGATATTCACCCAAAATTGGGGGTGTTCCGGGGGGCGGGTGAGGGGGAAAAACTAGTATGTCTAAAAGAAGCATATAGTGAACTGGCTACAACAGTAAAATCTTTTGTACGATTTAAAACGATGTTAATTTACTTGACGACTGGCCTATGACCATTATCATTGTCATTGTCATTGTCACTATCACTATCACTATCACTATCACTATCACTATCACTATCACTATCACTATCACTATCACTATCACTATCACTATCACTATCACTATCACTATCACTATCACTATCACTATCACTATCACTATCACTATCACTATCACTATCACTATCACTATCACTATCACTATCACTATCACTATCACTATCACTATCACTATCACTATCACTATCACTATCACTATCACTATCACTATCACTATCACTATCACTATCACTATCACTATCACTATCACTATCACTATCACTATCACTATCACTATCCATATCGCTATCACTATCACTATCACTATCCCCATCACTATCACTATCACTATCACTATCACTATCACTATCACTATCACTATCACTATCACTATCCCCATCACTATCACTATCACTATCACTATCACTATCACTATCACTATCACTATCACTATCACTATCACTATCACTATCACTATCACTATCACTATCACTATCACTATCACTATCACTATCACTATCACTATCACTATCACTATCACTATCACTATCACTATCACTATCACTATCACTATCACTATCACTATCACTATCACTATCACTATCACTATCACTATCACTATCACTATCACTATCACTATCACTATCACTATCATTATCATTATCATTATCATTATCATTATCATTATCATTATCATTATCATTATCATTATCATTATCATTATCATTATCATTATCATTATCATTATCATTATCATTATCATTATCATTATCATTATCATTATCATTATCTTTTTTTTTTAATCTCAGATTACTCTGGTCTTACAGTCTAAATCGGCTATTGTTAGCAAGATAGAGACTGCGACCCTACTGTTCTAGGAACGACCGGACTATGTTCGTAGCGTCTAAGATAACCGACTTCTGTATAACTCGATAGATATTCCAGGGTATTCCTATGTCTTTTACACCGTTTTTTAATGTCTTCGGTATCAGTCCCATGGAGGAGATGATGATCTGCACCACCCTTACAGTTTGCAGCTCCCACATTTCTTGTATTGCGCGTCTCAGGTTGGTGTACTTAGTTAGCTTATCGTTGTACTTTGACTCTATATTGCGGTTATTGGGAATTGCGACATCTATCAGGAGCGCTTTCTTATCTTTCTTATATAGAATGGTTATGTCGGGTCTATTATGTTCTATTGTTCTATCTGTTATACCCTTATCCCAATAGATTCTAACCTGTTCGGTTTCTACCACTGGCGGCGGTTTATAGCGGTAGTAGGGTTCATTATTATCTGGCGTTATTTTATGTAGGTTCAGGAGTTCGAGGTATATTATCGCAGCTACTTTGTTGTGTGTTTTCAAATATTTTGTGCCTGTTAAGCTTTCACATCCAGACAGGATATGTTCGATGGTTTCCAATTGACTATTGCCCTTTCTACATTTATCTGTCGTAACCTGTTCTTTTAGGATATGCTTTTGGTAATTCCTAGTGCTTACAACCTGATCTTGTATAGCGAACATGAATCCTTCTGTTTCCGGGTAGAGTGTTCCGCTCAGCAGCCATCCTAGAGATGCGTCTTTGTCGATGTATTCTTTCTCTAGATTGTATTTGTAGCGTCCATGCAGCTCTTTGGAGGCCCATTGTGTGACTTTTTCCCGGTTGGTGGTCATATGTGGAAAATGCGTGTGATTTCTCTGGCTTAGATTTCGACCGTTGTCAGCTTTGATAACAACTCTATGCAGGTTCGATTGTGCATGGTAGAAGTAACTCCTGAGGCCCTCAATCTGGGCGTTGCATACTAATACTGCGTCCTACATGATACCTCTTCCGCCTTGTTCCCTAGGAAGTGACACTCGCTGTTTTGAGGCTCTAGGATGATGCATCCTGTGTTTGGTCAGCATAACTCTAATTTTCGTGTTTACGTCTTCCAGATCTGTGTGGCTCATTACCATTATCATTATCATTATCATTATCATTATCATTATCATTATCATTATCATTATCATTATCATTATCATTATCATTATCATTATCATTATCATTATCATTATCATTATCATTATCATTATCATTATCATTATCATTATCATTATCATTATCATTATCATTATCATTATCATTATCATTATCATTATCATTATCATTATCATTATCATTATCATTATCATTATCATTATCATTATCATTATCATTATCATTATCATTATCATTATCATTATCATTATCATTATCATTATCATTATCATTATCATTATCATTATCATTATCATTATCATTATCATTATCATTATCATTATCATTATCATTATCATTATCATTATCATTATCATTATCATTATCATTATCATTATCATTATCATTATCATTATCATTATCATTATCATTATCATTATCATTATCATTATCATTATCATTATCATTATCATTATCATTATCATTATCATTATCATTATCATTATCATTATCATTATCATTATCATTATCATTATCATTATCATTATCATTATCATTATCATTATCATTATCATTATCATTATCATTATCATTATCATTATCATTATCATTATCATTATCATTATCATTATCATTATCATTATCATTATCATTATCATTATCATTATCATTATCATTATCATTATCATTATCATTATCATTATCATTATCATTATCATCATCATCATCATTATCATTATCATTATCATTATCATTATCATTTTCATTATCACTATTATTATACTTACCAATTTTCTGATTGACATTCATAATCTTATCATTTTAACCTCCCCACAAAATTGTGGGGAGGTTACTAAAATTGGTCCAAAATCGAAAATTTAGATAAAATCAAATTTTTGAGGTCCCAGGAACCCAAAAAAGTGGTTTTTGAGAAATGTCTGTGTGAGTGTGTATGCGTGTTAGCACGACAGCGGCGAAACTAATAAACGGATTTGGATGAAACTCTGCATGAGGGTTTATTTCGTGCTCCAGAAGATCTGAAAAGGTTTTGGTTTAGTGTCGTTTTGGCACAATAAGTTGCTTATTTTACGATTACTTACAATTTGTAATCGAACCATTGAAAAGCAGTAAAAATTCCGACTTCAGCGATATATCACACAAGGGTGCAACCTTTCGATTTGGTTCCCATAAAAAAAGAAAAATTAAAAAACAGAGCAAGTTGAGATCGGAATGCACCTTTATTATTTTAATATATTGAAATACATGTTAGATTTATTTTAGTTCAAGACATCTTTATATGATGCCAACATTATTGGCGAAACGAGAGTCGTATAGTATTTCAGTGTAATGTTCGATATATCGGTGTTTGTGGAAACTGCTTGAACATATATTATATTGTTATGAATACATTAGGTTCGTTAATGTTACATGCAATAAAATTAAATATTTAAATCTAGATAGTGTTCAGAATCACAATCGACCGACAGGTGCTAATTAATAACTCATACACGATTTTTGCCGGTAAGTCGACACGAACAATGGCGTCTATATTTAAACACTCAAATCGATAGTCGTTAATTTCCTTTTCAAGTGTCGAATAAGTTAACTTGGCGGTTATGGATATGGAATGGGCTGTATTGTGAACAGTTACTCGTCCGTGAGACTGATAATAGTCCCAAACAATAAAGGCATCAATATTATGCAGCTCCATTATCATAGCGCTGAAAATACCTAGTGTAAATTTTCTCTGGAAAGCCAGCAAAGCCATGAGAGTCTAACCAGAATTTCACGAAGTAAATCTTGAGAAGCCCGGCAGCATTTACCTGCATTCGTAATAGAATCAGCTTGTATGTTTGCCAAGGGGCATAGTTTTAACTTTTATTTTCAGCAGGAGTTGTGCCGTGTAATTACACGTAAAAATACAACGTCAAGAATAATTTTGTACTGAGTTTTGAATGTAGTATAAATCAATTTAACATTTAGCGAGGGCTTGTACTTTTTCCATTTTGAGAAAACTCAAAAAAAAAAAACGAACAATGTTATCAAAATTAATTTGAAACAGCTATAATCGAATGATTCGAATATTTGATCAAGAAAACGACATCCAACGGAAACACACAAAATGGAGAATCCAATATGACCAACGAAAAGTAAAAAACTATATTAAAGGTCGATACAGGGTCTCAGAATCTACCTTTGCCGATGTCTAGGCAGAACTAAAAGTCTGAGAAAGGCCCACTGGTTCCGGACGAACGAGTCTGGGGTTCGAGAAATCGAATACAGCCCTATCGACAAACCCTACTCCCACGTCCTCGAAGACTTAGGTCGCGTGGCCCCTGGATGCATGGCGCACAATAGGCGTCCGGTTGTAGCAGACAAGAGAGGGTGAGGGGCGAGTCTCCAGCGCCCTAAAACTGGAGCAGATCGGCTAAGGTATGGAAACCCCAACAGAAGAGTCCCTGGTCCTCCAGGTTGGGGGTTGAGCGCAGAGCTAACAACCCTTCCTTAGAAAAATTAGAAATGTTGTGAATACGAAGGCTAATGAAACCGGACTGATATCTCAAAGACGAACGAAGCGACGAATAAAGGACATGAGTATGGAATTGAAAATTGGAATATGGAACGTGCAAACCTTGTTGAGAGCAGGAGCTATGATTAATTTGGCAGAGGAGTTAGAAACATATAAAATATAGATAGTAGCTCTGCAGGAAATACATAAAAACACATTCTCATTATACTTCTCTGGACACGAAATTAGACAAGGAGAAAGAGGTGTTGAATTCATACTACCCAAAAGAGTGCGTAAGCATATTATAGCATTTACCCCAATATCAGAACGAATATTTACAATAAGAATAAAAGGTAAGCTTCATAATATTACATTCGTCAATGTGTACTCACCCACAGAAAACGCAGATGAAGAAGAAATAGATGGTTTCTATGAGGAGTTGCATGGAGTATGTGAAAGAGTGCAAGGACACGATGCAGTTATAACACTGGGAGATTTCAATGCGAAACTGAGAAAAGAAGAAGCATTTCAAAATATCTTTGGAAAATATAGTTTACATAATGAAACTAGTAACAACGGGTTCAGAGTAGCACAATTCGCAACTGCAAATAATTATATTGTAGCTAGTACACATTTTCAAAGAGAAAAGAAAGAACATTTATAAGGGAAGATCCCAGGAACAGATGTTGCGTATCAAATAGACCACATCCTCGTATTAAAAAGATGGGCAACTCACATATGCAATGTCCGAACGTTTCGCGGGGCAAACTTGGACTCGGACCATTACCTCATAGGAGCCAGACTGAGACAAATGATTGCAGTGGTACCAAGGTGAAAAATGTACGCTGCAAAAAATGGAATGTAGATAAGTTCAGAAGCCCAACAAATAAAAAGCAATACCAAACAAACATACGGATAAAGTTGGAAGAACACATGGAAAGCAACAATATAATAACCGAATTTATCCAACTGAAAAATATCATAACAGACACAGCAAGAGAAGTCATTGGAGAGACCAAACAACAAAGAAACGCAGAGTGGTATGATGATGAATATCGACAAGCAGTAGAGGAAAAAAGACAGGCAAGGCTAAAGCAACTGCAAAGAAACACTAGGAATAATAGAGAAATATACAACGAAAAACGAATAAAAGCCAATAGAACATGTAGAAAAAAGAAGAAAGAGGCAATCAAGGCGAAAGTGAAGGACATACTAGAACACAATAATCGGAAAGACAATAGAAAGTTGTACAAAAGCATAAAAGAAAGCACACAGAAATTTAGACCAAAATTAACGGCATGCAAAAATAAACAAGAAAAAGTACTAACAGAGAAACAAGAAATAATAAATAGATGGAAAGAATACTTTAAGGAGAAATTATGCGTGGACAATAATGATAATGAGACACTACACTACCATACAGCAGAACTCAACATCCAGAATCCAACTTTTGAAGAAGTAGAATGTGTAATCAGAAAACTGAAAAACCATCCGGAATGGTGTGGACGGAATCACGGCAGAGCTGATAAAGAACGGAGAATCAGAACTATGGAGAAGAATCCATAACTTAATAACTCTAATATGGACACAGGAACAAATGCCAGAAGAGTGAACTGTGGGAATAATCCAGCCAATCCATTAAAAAGGTGACAAATTAAAATGTGAAAATTATAGGCCAATTACATTGCTAAATGTAATTTACAAGGTACTATCTGGTATTATTCATAATAGGTTAGCAATCTACTCCGAAGAAATAATAGGTGATTACCAATGTGGGTTCAGGCCAATAAATCAACAATAGAAAATATATTTATATTAAGAATGATACAAGAAAAAGCTTACAAATACGACATAGATCTTTATAACATAGATAGATTTTAAACAAGAATTTGACAGTGTCAAACGCGAACAAATGTTACAATTCGTATCCTAGGAATACCCAACAAATATATAAGGTTGATAAAGATAACATTACACGGATCAAAGGCGGCTGTTAGAGTAGACGGAGAATTATCATCAACTTTCGACATTAATCTAGGAGTAAGACAAGGCGACGCGCTCTCAAGCATGCTCTTCAATTTAGTACTTGAAGCTGTAATGAAAAACACCAATTACAGAGGTCATATTGGAATCAAATCATCTCAAATATGCGCCTACGCAGACGATGTAGCTATTATCAGCAGAAATAAAACCCAGTTAGAGGAAACGTTTACTCAAATTGATCAAGAATCACAAAGGAGAGGTCTTATAATTAATGAAAACAAAACAAAATACATGGAAGTGAAAAGAATACCAACCAACAATAACAACAGCATCCAAATCGAAAACTATAACCTTGAACGTGTGGAAACCTTTACATACTTAGGGGCGGAAGTTAACCAAACCAATTCCATAAGCAGTGAAATCAAGGCACGTATAGTCAGTGGAAATCGATGTTATTACGTCCACAAAAACTTAATGACAGGTAGACTATTAGACAAAAATACGAAAACAAAAATATACAAAACCTTAGTTAGACGTGTAGTAACATATGGATGAGACCTGGACCATGACAAAAAGAGACGAGGAAGTACTCCTAATATTCGAAAGAAAGATCCTGCGAAAGATACATGGACCAGTCTAGAACGCTGATGGAACTTGGAGAATCCTCATGAATGCTGAACTGAATCAAATCAATAAAGGAAGTGACATTATTAAATATATGAAAGGTCAAAGACTAACATGGCTGGGACATGTTAACAGAATGGAAGACTCGAGAGTAACTAAGAAAATCTCTGAGTGGAAACCTGCTGGAAGACGAAGAAGAGGAAGACCTAGAATGAGATGGATAGATGATGTAGAAGATGACCTGAGAGCAATGAATATTAGAAATTGAGCACTAAAAAATATGAAAGCAGTAATTGCAATACAATTTTTGTTCAAACAATGATTAATGTATTTTTATTCACCATCAGTTTGTAATAAGCCCATTTCTGACTTTTAAAACGTTGAAAAATACGTCATTGATAACTTGGGTGAGAAGTAATTACTTTCCAACCAAAGGTAGTATTTTCCGTTCCGTAGTTACCAGCTTGACATTTATAAATGTGAAAAATATAAGTAATTCAACGACAATTGTTAATTTCAGTCTCACACTTATAATCCAATCAATGAATGCCCAAAAGGGAATTGTAGAGGACATGTGGGGGGGGACAATTTTTCTCTTCAGAAATGTGTTGGGGGTAGTTAGTAGGTAAACATACTAAAAGTCCCCGCCTCTAGCCTTGCCGCTTCAGGGGGCAGCGCAGCCGTTTTTTCGATTCTTCGCTTATAACTGGGAAACAATGCGTCGTGCGGAAAAAAGTATTCTATGCAAAATTAATCGTAAATTTCCTACAAGAATGTCTATATTTAGTTTCTTCCTATGTGTTATAGTAAAAATTTCAGACGCGTAATTAATTAATTTATTTCCATCTTGTCAGTTTCACTCTGCCACCCCTAGGAGATAAAAGGGGGTTGTAGAGGAAAACTGACATAATGGATTTTTTTTTTGTCCAAAATTGGCTTCAGCGTGTCAAAATGCTTCAGAAAGGTTAGATCAGAACCCTAGAACAAGGCCTTTTTGTAGGATAAAAGGGCTGATAGACAAAAACTGATGCGGTAGTTTTTTTTAATATCAGAATCAATTCAGCATGTCAAAAAATATAGGATAAGATGGTTCTTTTTGTCAGCCTGTGTTATTTGTTAGAAAAATGGTAGGTATGTACGAAATAAAATTTTTGCCTTATTAAATAACTGTTTTGTTGTAAAATCACTTCAAACTAGTACAATGAAATGCGTCGTGCGGATGAAGAATATTTTTTTTCACTTGAGAATCTGTTTTACGAATAAAAATTATTTTTAGATGGCCCCACCTTTAAACCCACTTCAATGTAATCTTGTACAAAAGGGTTTCTAAAGGTGTCGATAAAGAATGTATTACTCTTTTTTGTTTGTAAAAACATCACTAATATTTTTTTGAAAATCTACCCCCTTTTTCCATCCTAGAATCGGATACCTCTAACTGCAATCAAAAGTCTGAAGGCTAACTTTATAAGTATTACTTTTTTCTATGTTTCTTATTGGGATGCTCTGCCATATACGGGTGTCCCGTAAATAATGGATAATCCTGAAAATGGTAACAGGCCAGGCCATAACCTATCAGAATATCACAACTTGACCTTACTGAAAACCCTACGGTTTTCGAGATACGCGCACTTTTTTGAAATTTTGAAAATTTCTACTCTAGGATAGTATTTTTCATGAGTATTTTTCAACAGTTGTGCTATCAAACGTATATAGAAGTTTTTAGATAACTACGGTGGTATTCTAAAAAAAAAATGTATTTCTTAAATTTCGGTTCCACCAAGATTCCGTTTGCTGACTTTGACCTTTGATGGTATAAAGGAAAGTGCCAAGCAAAATTTGTCACTTATCTTGAAAACTTGCCCACTTATTATTATATTCTAAAATATTTAAAAATTCTGATTCTTCTCGTTAGAAAAAAAAAAATAGCTGTTTGAATAGTGGAGGAGGGAGGAGCTAAAATCAATTTAAAATTTTTAATAAGTAAGCCTTGTTTTTAATTGCATGTGACGCATGTCATTTTGTACGTCTGGTATTACCGATTCAGACTTTGTTTGTTTGTCGATAATAACGAATTAGCGTTTCTCTGGACTTATTGGAATTCGTTGAGAACAACAATGCCTCGTATACAGTGTACACAACGTGAGTATGCTAATATGCATACTATTTACGGCGAATGTCGAGGCAACGCCAGTGCATCCGCTGTACGTTATCGAGAATATATTCTAAAATGTTTAAAAATTTTGAGGTAAGAGGACGAAGAAAGATCGAAATAAAATAAAAAGTAATTTCACCTGCATTTATTAAACATTATTAAAAAGAAATAATCAAACAACTTACAATAAATGTTCGAATTGCTGTCCTTTAGCCCTGATGCAGGCAATGCACCTTTTAATAAAGGAATGTTTTAAATGGCGTGAATATCCGGGTCGGCTGATTTCTTCAGCGGCTACTCCGATGCGCTCATGCAATTCATTTAAGGATTGCACAAGTCGGAAGTACACCTTTTCCTCCATGCATCTCCAGCAAAAAAATATAAAGGATTTAGGTCTGGTGACCTGGGTGGCTACAGAATTGAGGTTAAGCGACCGATCCATCTTCCTGTATATTTCAAATTTTGATATGCTCTCACCTCTCTCCCATAATGTGCAGGGCATCCATCGTTCTGTAACCTCATTGTCAACCTCACGGATAAAGGAAAGTCTTCTAGTAAGACCGGCAAGTCGTTTTGAAGGAATTCCAAATAATTGTCTGACGTTAATGTTGGTGGCAGTTCGAATGGGCCTACCACTTGACCATTTAGGATGCTTGTCCACAGATTTACTTTAAATTGGTATTGTGATCGATCTTTTCTCATCAAGTGGGGATTTTCAAACTGCCAACTATGCAGATTAAGTTTTACAAAGCCATCTTTTCTGTACGATGATTTGTCAGACCACAAAATTCTATTAAAAAAATCTGGATCCTCTCGTACAATCCGCAGCATTCGCCGGCAAAATACCACTGTCAAGGAATAATCTCTGGTTAGTAGAGTTTGCACACGTTGTACATGGAAAGGATGGAGTTGGTACCGTTTTAAAATTCTGTGCACTGTTGTTTTAGATACACCAGTGCGTCGTGATATGGTACGCACAGAAGTAGATGGATCGTCGTTAATTTCATCAAGCACTTCGTCGTCGAAATCTTGACGAGGTCTTCCTTCACTGGCACCACCAATATCACGGAGACCAGAAATCCTTCCCTCGCAGTACGCGTTATGCACTCTAATAAATACACGATAGTCAGGATGGCGTGCGTTCGGATACCTTTCTCGATAACGCACAGAAGATGCACTAGCGTTGCCTCGACATTCGCCGTAAATAGTATGCATATTAGCATACTCACGTTGTATATACTGTATACGAGGCATTGTTGTTCTCAACAAGTTCCAATAAGTCCAAAGAAATGCTAATTCGTTATTTTCGACAAACAAACAAAGTCTGAGTCGGTAATACCAGACGTACAAAATGACATGCGTCACATGCAATTAAAAACAAGGCTTACTTGTTAAAAATTTTAAATTGATAAATTTAGCTTTTCCAGTATTCAAACAGCTATATCTCTTTTTCTAACAAGAAGAATCAGAATTTTTAAACATTTTAGAATATAATAATAAGTGGGCAAGTTTTCAAGATAAGTGGCAAGTTTTGCTTGGCACTTTTCTCTACACCATCAAAGGTCAAACTCAGCAAACGGAATCTTGGTGGAACCGAAATTGAGGAAATAATTTTTTTTTCTAGAATACCGCCGTCGTTATCTAAAAACTTCTACACACGTTTGATAGCACAACTGTTCTAGAATACTCACCAAAAAACAGAATGAAAAAATCCTTACCTTGTGGTAGTGGCATGCAAAATACTACTCTAGAGTAGAAATATTCAAAATTTCAAAAAAGTGCCCATATCGCGAAAACCATAGGGTTTTCAATAAGATCAAGTTGTGATATTCTAATAGGTTATGGCCTGACCTATTACCATTTTCAGGATCAATTATTATTTACGGGACACCCTGTATATTTTCTTCTTACAATGTCTGTGAAATCTACAAAATAATACAATTATCCAGTATTTTACTGGAAAATAACCTCTACGCCTCTGACTTTTACGTCAAAGGAGCAGTTAGAGGGTGTTTTTATTTTTACAAATAATGAATAAGACCAAAAATATAAAAATAACGTATTTTGCTGACGTTTCGGAAACCGAATCTGTTTCACAGGCGTAGAGGTTATTTTCCAGTAAATTACTGGATAATTGTATTACTTTGTAGATTTCACGGACATTGTTTAGAAGAAAATATATGTGGCAGAGCATGTCAGTAAGGAACACAGAAAAATTAAGAAAATGCCACAACCAACATTTAGTCAATGTTTATAGGTATATGTTCGCCACCAAAATTTCAAAATATTCGGATATCAGATGAGCGAGATATGAGATACGAGGGTGGCTCCATGAAAGTAGGACATACTGTATGCACTGTCCAAGCGCAATGTACACTAATGCCTAAGCCTAAAAATTTGGTTGATGTAACTTGATGTAAACCAATTTAGCCAGTCATCGGCAGAGAAATATCATCAGCACAAAGAATTGAATCTGTATTACTGAAGTTGTTGGCATTGTTAAGAGGGAGCAAGGCGATCAAATCAGAGGGGAGCAGGCGGCAATGAGCCAACAAATTTCAGCTAAAAAACTTTTTTCAATAGAAGTGTAGTATTCATTTACTTACAAAAATATCTTTTTTTCAGTTTAATAACGTCAGCCGTTTGGCTAAAAAACTGCTTTTTTCCCAGTCAACATTTTTAGTACAGTGCTTTATAATAGATGGTGTCACCTACAGCACTACAAAAGGACATCTGCATCATGTAACCAACATAACCTTAAATTTTATGTTTTTCAAGTTTATTCTCATTTTTAATGTTTGTATACGCATTTTTAGCTTGGAGCCGTACAGGCTCCAAGAAAATATTTAAAAATTAACGTAAATAATTTTTCAATATTGTTGATTAATAAAAATAGACTGCTAATTACAGGTTACATTTCCAACCTACAAAAGGTGTCCTATTTTATTAGGACAAAGTATTTAGAACTTCATAAACATTACACTGAACTAGATTTTAGTTGAAAATACGGGAACCAGGCAGAAATTTTAATAATAGCTGAGTAATACTCCTAAATCTTAAGAAACACATATTTTTGAGGTTAGCTGTGACGTCACGTGCAGATGCCCTAGCCACACTGACTACTCTTCGCCCCCACCTCAGCTTTAGCTTTACCGATGAAACTTTGTGATTGGCGTTGTGTCCTCTTAACATCAATTGCCACAACTTCTTAATTATTTTCTCGGAAGAAGAAATTAGTCCTAGTATTCTCAGTGTGTGTCCCTTAAATTATGTATACTAAAATCGGTGATATCATTTTGTAATTTCGTTTCTACTTAGAATGCATTTTATACCGAGCTTATAAATATATGTAATTACGGCTATCAAGCCAGATTTTCGACGGCTTTTATATTACATGCGTTATTGTTACAGTAAATCTGAATAAAATTTGGGTGTCAATCGAATTTTTGACTTTTTAAGAAGAAAGTTTTTGATACTAAAAACATTGGTCTTGTCTCTTCAACACAAAGTCAATTTAGGCCATCGGGGATAAAGGAAGTTGTTCCACCTACGTTATTACCATTATCATGATGAACAGGTTAACCAAGGTGCTCGTTACCTGTTTACTTGTTTTCATGTTAAAACCCAATAGTGCCCGAGTAATTTTTTTTGGAAAACTTTTTGAAAAAAATATCGATTGACCTTCATTTAGGGCTTGTCAGTACCCCCCAAACCACATTTTATTTATTCCTGTGCATTTTCACCAATTTTTTTGACGTATGATATATCATACCATAGGAATATGCATGTAGAATATTATTAAAAAAATTTATTTATTATAATACAAAATATTCAATAAATTTAAGAGAAAGTAGCAGAATATATCACATAGAAGGAGTATGATATCTTCGAAAGCATATGTCTGGATGTGATCCTATGTTACATTTGACACAAGAACATTTTGTACATTTGGCACAATACCCACAACGTCTTTGTGTAGCAAGTTTGTCAATCAGGTGATCAGTTTTGTCATACCTGACCTCTTTCAATATATTCCTACTACATTTTGGTTTGGGGCCAACTAAGTGTTCAGGGGCAGTTAAAGTTGTGAGAACAATTCTCCTCAAAAACTGCAGAAGGGACACTTTTGGATAGACAAAACGATAAAGAAGCCACATGTTGACTACCGATCCATTGAAGCAAAAGCGAATCATTGCCCAATACCATTTGCAAGATCTGATTCGTATACGATAAAGTCCTCTCATTTTATCGAACATATCCACACCTCCCGTTCCTTGATTATAGAGACTTAAGTGTCGGTTGATCCACATCAACTTGCTTCCTTTGTTGTTTAGACCATCTTTTGCACGTGCCTTTTGCCAAACAATTGTCTTTGTTTTTGATGTTGGTTGCGATATTCACTTGACTATTGTCATACTATCTGGTGAGTTCAATACTACTATTAGAGTCAATCAGAGTATGAGAAGTCCCTCGTTTTTCTTTTTGCTGCTCTTTTAAAGGAGCTTTCTCTATACGGTTTAATACATTGAATTTCATTATTTTGCAGAAGTTCAAGTAATGGTAAGGAGTTGAAAAATTATCCAAATATATGGTTGAATGCGGGGAATATATCTCATACAAAGTTTATCGGTGACACTGGATCCCAAAGTTTTACCCTTGATTTTATCCCCACTTTATCCGTATAGAAGTTGAATTTCAATAAGTACCCCTGGGGAGTTGTGAGGCACCAAAATTTAAAGCCATAGAGAATTGGCTTTCCCATTATAAATTGCTCCATATTGTTACGACCAAAATAAGGCTCCATAGCCTCGTCCAATGAAAAAGAAGTTCTGAAACAAAACTAACATTCATACCGCCATCTGCCTACCGTATGATATGTCATACGAAAAGTTTTTTCCGCTGCTGCAATTATAGAAGGAATTGATATGACTATGAAATGGTATAAGTACATCCTCTAATATGTATAAAGAATTATTACATGAATAAAAGTCAAATAAATTACATCCAAATGAAAATAGTGAAACATGACCTTACCGTGAGCTCATTTTCTGCTGCGTAGAAATTTACTGGTTATAGAACGCTCGGTTATAACTTATTTAAGTATAAAACAATCGAATTTTTGTCCTAAGCTTATTGTCTATATATCCAAATAACACTTTAGATGAGTAAAATCACTGAATTTATCACACTCGATCTGTTTACTCTTCATTAGAGACAACCTAACCTTCGTATGATAAATCATACAATAGGCACTATTGGGTTAATGATTCCATAATGTAATAGGCCCGTTGCATGTGCCGTATATTTTAAATTAATTTACATATATTAATATAGTGTTATTAGACATTAGCAATTATCAAATCTGTTTTCATAATTTATAACTGGAAAGTATTTAAATCACTGATTAATGTCCGGGAGACCGGTATCTGAGAACACACTCATATTGGACGTCACGCCATGTAACAGTATATCTCTGCGAGTGCAATGATTTAGACATATAACTGGTGCAGTTTGCGGTTATTTCCTAAAATTATTTATTTGTATTCGGTCTGTGGTATTTGATAGTGTCTATTTAAGTATGCCATATTTAAAAGGGTTTAAATTGTTTTAAACATGACTGAAAAAGTTATTTCAAAGTTCAATCGGATAATTTACGCCGTAGGTACGCCTGACGGATACATGCCATATGCTACTGCGTCACAAAAATATTCATAAATAAAAAAGTATAAGTCCTAGATGAAAATTTTTTTTCAACTTGGTATAGATGCATATCTATAAGTAAAATGACTTATTCGTAATAATTAATATAATTATATTAATAGTTTTGTACAAGTTTATAAATTCTTATCAGTACAAATATATTTCAATGTTCATATATATATATATATATATATATATATATATATATATATATATATATATATATATATATATATATATATATATATATATATATATATATATATATATATATATATATATATATATATATATATATATATATATATATATATATATATATATATATATATATATATATATATATATATATATATATATATATATATATGTATATATATTTTTTCTTGTTATTCTTCTGTTTTTATTTCTTAACCTTGGTTACTTGAAAATACTTTAGTCTGGATGTGAGCAAGTTGCCACATTACCCCCCCCCCCCCCCCCCCCCCCTCCAATAAAGAAAATCAGTCAACCAAAGAATCGATGACAAAACCCACTTTTTTAAGAGGTGGTACAGTGACGTCGCATTTGTCTGATAGTAAATAAGCAGGTTTAATTCTATCAACGTTTACTGTGCCGGTTTTAGTTCCTTTAAAAAAAGTAACTAATTTATCTGTACGGGACAACACTTTAAATAGTCCATCATACAGCGGAGCAAAAGATTCTTTAAAACGTTCTTTCCGAACGAAAACCAAATTACAAGTCAAGATATCCGAATTGACGAATGATTTGTAATTAACATGGTGAAAAGGTGGAATGAGCGTTAAATTATCAAAAGAAGTACGCAATTTAGTAATAAAACAAGGAATATCCGGACAAGTATATGATTTAATAAAAAATTCACCTGGTAGTCGTAAAGTTTGACCAAAAATGAGTTCTGCGGAGGAACATTGCAAACCGTCTTTAGGGATTGTCCTGAGAGCTAATAGTATGACAGGAAGTTCACCTACCTAATATGGTGTAGAAGATTTAGCTCTCAAAGCAGTTTTAAGACTTCTGTTAAATCTTTCTATCATTCCGTTGGTACTGGGATGATATGATGTGGTTCGTATTCTATGAAATCCCAAAAATTTTGAAAATTCATTAAAGAGTTTAGATTCAAATTGAACTCCCTGATCCGTTGTCACTGTGACAGGGACACCGAATCGGCAAATGTAATTTTGAAATAACGTACGCGCTACAGTTTCTGCAGTAATATCACGAAGTGGATAAGCTTTGGGCCATCTAGTAAAACGTTCGATCACAGTAAGATTACAAGAACAACCTTTAGAAGGAGGTAATGGTCCTATTAAATCTATATGTATGTGGTCGACTCCAGATCAGAAGGTTGCGTGTTCAAATCACGTCGGGGTCACCAATTATAGCATGTATGCTATTTAAATAAAATATAAATAAACTTTTAAGATTTTAATTTCGATTTCAAAAAGTAATTTTCACAATAATAAATTGTTTTTTGTTATTATATCCATAGTGATATTCCTCTACCTATATGTATGTAGGCTAGTACCCTACACTTGGCTTCAATTGCTTCGCTGCAAGTATATGAAAATTTGGAAAAATAAAAAAGTTTGTCGCTTAGCCAAAATATGAGTACATTTTTAGCGAAATAATAAGTTGAATAATAATTTCATTGTTGTTTAAAGAAAATAATAAACAATAATCAATAGAAACAAAGAAGAGATTGAAAGCGCTTATTTGTGTACTTGAATTAAAAAAAAATAAGATCGATAGCTCAATTAGATTTGAAGATATGGCGATGTAAATGTGAAATAATACGATTTTTATAGTCAATCGATTTCTCAAGTTTTTTCGAAATAAGAAATACATGTACCTCAAAAAAATATCGTAAACAGCCATTTCTTATATAGAATTGTTCACTTTATAAAAACTATAAAATATTTATTTAAGTTAGGCTAATTAGGCGTTATAGCTGAGATTGGGGGATTTTAGTTATGGGTTCATTTAAGCTAGGCTAATTAGGTGTTATAGCTGAGATTAGGGATTTTAGTTATGGGTTTATTTAAGTTAGGTTAATTAGGCGTTATAGCTGAGATTGGGGAATTTTAGTTATGGGTTCATTTAAGTTAGGCTAATTAGGCGTTATAGCTGAGATTGGTTATATTAATTATTTTGGAAAATTAAATTTAATTTAATTGGTTAATATAAATTAATAAAAATTTTATTAAAAATTTAATTTTATTTAATAAGTTTTTGTTGTTGAAAGTTAATTGTAGTGAATATAAAATGAGGGAATGTTTTTATAAATAATTTTATAAATTGTGAGAAAATACTAAAAAATATTAGAATTTTGATTCCACGCTGATTTTTTTCCCCGAGAACAGAGAGACTTTTAGGGTCTATTTCGCTTCACTCTCAAGCTATTACAAGGGCAACGTCCATTACAGAGAGTACACACTAGGCGTTTTGAAGCGCGCGCATTAACAACGCGCGTTTTAAGAACCAAGGTGCCGCGCGCTTCTGATCAGACGCGCGTTCTCAGATTCTGGTTTGAACGCGCGTTAGCCGCGCGCTTCCAGATGCATACGCCGCCATTGTGTTGTACATTTGATCGCGCGTTTTCGTATCGAGTGGACAAACTGGCATGCACACCCTCTATCACAAAACGCTCATTAAAAAACATAAACATAAACACACCATAGATAGTAGACCACCCCCAAATCCATGGCCATGGCTGTGCGGAAGGGGGTTACACATTTGGAAAAACGCAGACATACATCCACACCCACCGGTGTTGTCAATACCGGGGCTGGGGTCGAACCCAGAGCGCGGTAGGCAGTCGATCAGCATATTCGCCACTCAATACGCCTTAACCGATTGAGCTACCACGCCTTGTTAAGCGCGCTGTGTGTATGTTGTAGAACTCTCCAAAATCGTCCTAAGTTGAAGGCAGAATCAAAATTCGACTTAGGCAAAAATTTCATTTGAAGACATTTTTGTGAGTCTGCAGAGGCGCAGATCAGTCCATAAGGACCGTTTTGGGTTCTATAAGGCGTTGGAAATGACCAGGTGAAAATTCGAAGAAACACTGAATTTTCACTTAGGAAAAATGTTTTTGGTTCAGAATATGAGAGTAGAAGTATATAATGACAAAGATTTATGAATAATATACTTTTTCAAAGGTACCACAAATTGGACTTTGAAAAATAATATTTTTGGAAGGGCGTCAAAATTTGGCTCAAGAATCGATTTATCGAAAGTACGCCAAAATTTCACTTGCAGACTAATTTTTCAAAACTGCGTTGAAATTTAGCTTGAAGATCGATTTTTCAAAAGTACGCCAAAATTTCACCCGCAGATTAACTTTTCAAAAGTACCTTGAAATTTGGCTTGAAAATCGATTTTTCAAAAGTACGCCAAAATTTCACCCGCGGATTAATTTTTCAAAACTACCTTGAAATTTGGCTTGAAAATCGATTTTTCAAAAGTACGCCAAAATTTCACCCGCAGATTAGTTTTTCAAAAGTACCTTGAAATTTGGCTCGAAAATCGATTTTTCAAAAGTACGCTAAAATTAGTCTTAAAATAGATTTTTCAAAAGTACCACAAAGTCAGTCAGTTTAAAAAGTACCACGAAAATATACTTTAAAATATTTTTTATTTTTTATTCCTCCACCAAAGACATTGACCTTTGAGGTACGGTCATTGAAAGCCCAATTCTAAAGTATGAGCATAAAATTTTAGCGATGCACTGCATCCGAAAGGCAAAATAGAAGATTTTGACAAAGCCGGCGTAGTGCCGATAAGCAAAAATTGATAAAAATCAATGCACATGTACAAGGCCGCTTTCTTGCATAGAAAGAGTTTGGATTGACCCAGCGGCTCGCAATTTGGTCGAGCGCGTTGAGTGGTCCAGACAAAGCAATGGCCGAGGGGTCAACCGCGAAGGAAATCTGGTGTACATCTAGAAGGAAGTCCGAGGAAGTCCCAAGGAAGTCCGGGGAAGTCCGAGGAAGTCCCGAGGAAGTCCCGGGAAGTCCTAGGAAGTCCGAGGAAGTCCGAGGAAGTCCGGGGAAGTCCGGGGAAGTCCGAGGAAATCCCAAGAAATCTTAGGAAATCCGAGGAAGTCCGAGGAAATCTCAGGAAATCTTGCTTTCAGTAATTTTTTGTTCTCTCCAAAACTATGGGCTTTAGACATGTTATATAAGGTTTCTTTGTTTGTCTAGTTGTTCCCCAGTTGCTTTTAGTATTTATGTTAAGTTTCTTTAAATTTTTAATATTTATATACAGTGTGGCCCATTTCAAGTGGAAACACCTTCGTAACTCAGTTATTGGCCAATTTCAATCAAATTTGGATCGGTATCAAAGATCTTTAATATTTCTTTTTCAGTAAAACAAAACTTATTTCAGTCAGTGGCGTGAATTTTTATTAAGAAGAAAAGGGTCGATTTTTCGAGAAATCATATTAGGCATTTTTTGTTTTGTTGAAAAACTAATGCAATATTATTGATCAGCATAATTATTATGATAATAATTATTATTATAGATGCGTAATTAAATTTTGGCAAAAAAATACATTCTATTCCTGTATAGAATAATAATAATATAATAATTTTTTTATGTAATTTTTCATAAAAATACATAATTTTGGCTCATAAAAGTAGAGACAAAATTTACAGAAAATTTTATGCTCTACAACTTTACTCTCTTGATATTTTTCACCAAAATCTCGACCAAAATGCACAATTTTTCCTCAAAATAGATAAAAAGGCGAAAAAAACGCTAAAATTCATATATATGTATATACTTCTTTTTTAGAAGGGCGGGGGGTGAAAATCATGTTCAGACAACCCAAATACTTCACTATTTACAAGTCTCATAACTGTGGAAATATTTTCCATAAAACAACGATTTTTTGACTAATTTGATTAAATAAGTGGTAGGTAAAGTGGAGCAAGTGCACACCGGTTTTTGGACAGTTGACAATATTTGTTGACAATTGTGGGATTTTTGTTTTATCATATAGTTTTCAAATTTTGAGTATTTCTTTGTTGGTACATTGGGCGAACAAATCTATAAATAAATAAACCCTAATCAATGGCTAACGCACTACAACCACACTTTAAAAAAAAGTGACAGGAGGGCGCACTTACCCCGAATTTAGGGGCAAGTGCGTATTTGACTGTTAAAGAATCATGAAATCTACTGAAATTGTTAGGAGGTAAGATCGTTTTAATTACAATTTTTACTATTTTTTGCACTTTGCAGATTTGAAATTAATTGGTTTGTTCAAAAGTTACAAACTATATTGTACGAGGAATCGAGAGAAAAGTTCAAAACATTAAAAAAATATTTCATTAAACATTCTCAATAAACTGAAAATATTATATTTACATTTCAAATAACAGAAACATAAAGTCCATAATATATTCTCATGTGATTAAGTAAAGTTAATGTTAAATTTATGGAAGTCAAAGTCGAAAGTCCAAGCATCTCCAGGACGATCTAATTTTGGATCAGGCAAAACCTTAATAATATCTATGTTAGTTATATTATCTACATCTTCCAATTTTGGCCAAAAAAGTTTGCCGTGATTACGTTTTGTGAATTTTACTGTCCATTCATCGTTATTAATTTTGTTGGTAACCTGAAAATGATAAAAGTCAGTAAGACATTGATACTTAAATAGTTAAATGAAGCCTGTCCTACATGATGTCGTGTTGTTTTCTTGGTGCTATATTTGACAATTATCCATTTGTCTATGTATGTTCCTGTGCTTGATTGTTCTTGATTTTCATCTTCAACTTCATTAAGATCGCTTTCAGCGTCCATGTCATCATCAGTGTCAACGTAAGAAAGTTCTTCTTCATCATTTGATGAACTAGCCGGTGGCGTCATGGGTTTCTTAGTCTGTCTTGGTTTTTTTAAGTTCTCTTCTTCTTTGAATCTCTCTTCATCTTATTCAAAGCTTTTTCCTTCTTCTTTGAAGCATTCTCTTTCTCTATTGCTTACATTCTGGCCACAGCTTCCGGTGACGTAATGACTTCAGCACCAGGAGCAATTCTTGTTTTTTTTTTAGCTAGGGGTTGTTTTGTTTGCCTAATTGTCTGCAGAAGATCTTCAAAGGATACTTGCAGAGAGTAAGAAGTTGATGGAACAGGATTAGGTGGTTGTTCATTTAAATCTTCTAGCAGTTGTCCAGCTTGTGCATTTGGCTACCTATAATCGAGAGGAGGTTGTTGTTCATTTAAAACAACTAATAGTTGTTCACCGTCTGCATTTGGCTGCATATGTTCGGGGGCAACTGGCTGTTCATTTAAATTGACTAACGGCTGCTCACCTTCTGCATTTGGTTGGCCATGATCGTAAAAAGGTGGTTGCGGGTTGATGACTGCCTTCTGCTGTTTCCAACGTAATAACGCAGAAGGTTCGAATTTATCTTCTGGAATTACTTCATCATTGAAAGGTACCATACCTGCTTTCTTAAAGCCACTAATATCATCAATCTTCAAATCTATGCAAGTTTCTGCCACCATAGTAGAAAACTGCATCTTTGGAACTTTATACCTCGCATTCTTACGTTGTCAGGATACCAATTTAGCATCCCACATATCCTTTAGAGGCTTAAATACTGCCAAGTTAAGTGGCTGTAACAAATGGCTTGTATGCGGGGTCAGTTTTAAGATGGTAATTTGTTCCCTGATTGCAAGTTCTATGATATTGGTAGTCACATGAGTGCTATGGCCATCATAGATTATTATAACTGGACGACTGTCACCAAGAGAAGAAATCAAACTTTTTTCAAAGTAGTTACGGAATATGTCTGACTTCATTCAGTCATTGGAGCATAGACTTTCTTGGAAATATTTCTGTTTTAGGAAGCCACTCATTTCAGATATTTTTGGCTTTAAATATTATCAGTGGTGGACAGTGGCGGCTGGTAAAATTTCAATAATTTTTTTCTCGTCTGTGGCGCATGGGACCCATATAAAATATGGGAACTAACATCTAGAGAAGCACTCCCCTAACGACCTCTAAAAAATTTTGAAAAAGTATTTGCGAAAATTGGGTGTCTAGGGATTAGTCAGCATTTTTCAATAAACATTCAAACTCAGTTCGTCAGCGATTTGAATATTTTTGCTTCGCATGTATCTAGACGTCGCCGTCACAAAATTTTTTTGATGAGCGGGGGAAAAAAATCCGAAAAAAATTTTGCTCGTCCCAAAATTTTTCTAATGAGCAGGGGGAAGAAATCCGACAAAAATTTCTGATGACCGGGGGAGAGAAATCCGGAAAAAAATTTTTTAACGTGCAGAGAAAGAGAAATCTAAAAAAAATTTTTCCCGTACCAAATTTTTTTTGATAAGCATGGCCCCTCATTAGACGCGACCCTAGGGCCCAGTCGGCATTTGCCGACTAGCCGACCTGGCCACACCGCCACTGCTAGGAGAAATAGGTTGGGTCGAACAATCCTAGAATTAATTATTGATTTTTGTTTTATATGGTTACATGCTTGCCCAGGGTTGGCATAAAAATGGGTGGTTTTTGTGGGTTTTTGATTTTAGAAAAACCCATCTGGGTTTTTGTTTGATTTTCGTTTTTTTTTTTGCAGGAAAAAAGAAGCAATTATATAAAAAATTATATTTTTGCCTCACAAATACTTACTCACAAAACAATAACAAAAATGTAACATGTCAGTATATTAGTAAACAGTAAAACAAGTAAATAATAAACTTAAATAGTTTTGACGCCTTTTCAGCTCCAAGCTTATTCCTTAGTTTGCTCCAAATATGGCCGAATGTAGGAAAAATTATTTCTACTGCGGCACTAGAAGTGGGACAACTATGCAACTATGCAATTTAAAAAAAAAACCCACATATTTACTACGTTTTCATAACTGAGAATGTGAGAATATATCCAACACAGTCCAGATGTTGTCACACGCTATATTGTCAAAGCAACGCCGAATGAAAGGTGGGAAATTAGACGGGAAATTTGTTTTCATAAAAACCCAATATAAACCACAATTACCCAGAAAAACCCACTTAAGTACCCAGTGGGTCGTCTTTTTCTAAAGAAGGTGGGTTTTCGCACAATCTTGGCTTGAGTGGTAATAATTTCCAATTCAGTTTTATTTTATCTACCAAGATTTTTAAGTGGGGCATCTTCATTTACATTATTTAATTTAATCCCTTAATTTGAGAACATTAATAGTAAACTGACTTTATATAACAAGTGGTTGCTTTTAGTAATTAATAATAAAATAGTTTTAATAAAAACAATTGCTTTTTATTGTTATACTATAAAATTTAACAAAGTTTTCTAGATAATCGTAATCGTATTCGTAATCGGCGATTATCACTAATGATTATCGTAATCGAAATCGTAATCATAAAAGTAAGAATCGCTGCATCACTAGTAAATATATACAGGTTGTTCCATTTAAAAATCGAAAGTTACGGTAATTTCCGGGTAAACCTGAAATGGTCTCATACCGTTTTTTGTGTCCAAAAATCCATTTTTACAGGTAGTTAAAAAATAAAGAAAATGTAGAGGGGGGGGGGAGCCACTCGCCTGTGGCACCCGGTATAATGCGTTGAAATATGATTCTCGAAAGGTACATATTACAGACATCCCATTTTTGAAGTAATGTGTGATGATACAGTGTCTAAAGTTTTGCCTTACAATAAAGATCCCTGCTCATCGCGAAATAATTTTAATTATAAAATTATCCCCAAGAAGTGGTTCGGACTCCACTATAAGCTGTAGGGCCTCGTTTCTCTTTACCTAACACAAATTCATTCTGGATTTTCAAGGAGTTACTTCGGTGACTTGAGAAGCGGTTAAGAAAACATTTTAAGAAAACAGACAGGTTGGATGTTTTTTCTTTAGTTTTTTTTTATATATATTTTCTTTCACAACCGAGTCCACAACAAAGTTTAGGAAAAACTGACATTATTTACCTACAAGAAAACTGCGGAGAGTATCCTATAGAATGTGTAACAATGATATAAAAAGCTCAATATATCGGCAAAGAGTATAATGCTTCTGCTAGTTTACATTTCGGGTGTCTATTAGTTTTTTAGTTGCATTAAAACACTCAACCAAAACACACCTAAAATATTAATAATGGAAACAAAATTAATAATATTAATTAATTTCTCTGACAACGGTGAATAATCCAAAACATTAGGACACAGTAATTTTGAAATTTGCATTTAAAAAGTTCGAAAATTTAAGGATCGTATAAAGTTAATTTGATATCAACGGCCAAGAACATAAAAACATCTATATTGGCTTATAACGACCTATTCTGTCTTACACGTTCCATATTCACTATAACAACGTTTCGAGCAACATTTCCTGACAAACCATCTCGATAGTAATAAATAAACCAGAGAAAATCGGTTCCGAGATCGGTTCGATTAGTGGTAATAATAATAATCGAGATAATAATCAAATTTATTGAATTTATAATCATTAAGTTAAAAATGAGGTTAAAAATTTAATTATGTTAATAACATATTTTTTTATATTTTATAAATTAGTTTTAAATAATTTAAAGGTAAATTTTATAAATATTCAATTATATATATTTATGAAATTTTTAAACCTAAAAAAATTAATTATGTCATTAAGAAAATTGATTATAAAAAACCGCTGACGGAATCACTAATTCCACATCCAGATTTTCTATCCAAGTCTCTCACAACGAAAAAATTTTGTATATGGAAATAATTGTTTATGGAACTCTAATAATATAATATTTTAAATCCTCCACCCGAAAAACCCATAAAACGATACCCCACATCGGTAGTGGGGTGGGGGTGGTGATAGGGGGTAGTGGGGGGTGGATGACGTAAAAAAATATTTTGAGGTTTTAGATTCTTGTACACAGTACACACACTAAATCACAATCTTTTCTCATCCCCTTTAATAATGTGGTGGGGGTGGTAATGGGGGTGGCTAATGCCAAAAATTTTTTGAGACCTTCTTTTGTATATACTAAATACCAATTTTATGGACTCTTACCTGCTTAGTTTACCTATTTATCCTCATTTACCCCAATTTACCCCCCAACCCTTCGACGGAACAAGATGAAAATATAATCTAGTTCCAGATCTCGTTAAAATACATATGTGTAGCAAATTTCAAGTCAATATCTTAAACGGTTCCAGAGTAAACGTGCACACAAAAAATGTTACAGAAGACCGACAGACAGACCGACAGAATTTTTTTTTCACTCAAACTTAAAATCTCGACGTTTTATGACATTCTAAGCCTATTTGAACAATAAAAATTTTAAAAAATTTTTTTGTCGTTACTATACTTCCACTGGACGTGGAAGTAAATCGAAAAAGGGAACTTCGGAAGAAATCTGGGAATATCAAGGAAATCCAAGGAAATTCCAGGAAATCCGAGGAAATCTGGAGGAAATCCGAGGAAGTCCCAGGAAGTCCGAGGAAGTCCCAGGAAGTCCCAGGAAGTCCGGGGAAGTCCCAGGAAGTCTCAGGAAATCTTAGGAAATCTGAAGGAAGTCCGAGGAAGTCCGAGGAAGTCCCAGGAAATCCGAGGAAATCCCAGGAAGTCTGGAGGAAGTCCGAGGAAATCTGTGTAATCTTCGTCAAAAAGGAAATCTGGTGTACAAAATTTTGGGCGCGGTTGGCCCCTCGGCAATGGCAGAAAAGCCAATAACAGGGCTTTTCAAATGACAAAGTTATAGAGGAAAACGCCTTGTGCATGAAAATCCAAAAATTCAATTTTGCCTAAAAGTCGCTCGAATGTGAGTCGCTGCCAAATCGATAATATTGAACGACTGTGATGAGGGTTAGTAAGTCGTGGACTGATCGAACGCCACTCAACTTACGCAGTAATAAGTCCTCTGAATGTGTTTGAGTACGTGAATCTCCACGATACAAGAACTTTAAAGCTAAGTAGTCTCTAGCGAAACTAAATTCATTTAGTAAAACTTTTTTAAGTTAATTTCAGTCAGCCTTAATTATTCATTTACCCAGAGTCTGAAATGATTCTAAAAGCTCACATTTTGATTCTGAGAAGGTATGTATGAATCTTTTCTACCTAATCGATCGTTAGCGTGAGCGCTCTCGCTTGTATGGTCTGAAAGTCACTACCTTGATTGGGGAAGGCACGATTCTTATCTTGAGAATTTTGTATAACCAATTCTGTTAAATAAACGGATTCTTTGAACTATTGTTTCTTAATTGATCTTGAGGCCTGTTGACGGTCTATAATCCCTGGAACTTTCGTATAGAAAACCGGATGTGTCGAGTTAATTCGCATTAACGTTCGACCTTCTGGTTGCTTTACGGAGGTTTGATAGGAATTTTTTAATGCGTTTTTTGAGAAATAAATTCCGTTATTAATAGACCAAAACGTGATTTCCGCGTACCAAACCTAATCCCTCCGCAGAGAAATTCTTCGGTTGGGATTTTTTTATGCAAAAATTCAAGAAATTAAGAGGTGCCTAAACCCCTAACGAGGGAATTCGGGTCCAGAGAGAGCGTCGTTTCCGATCTGTGGTAGTGCAGCCTTGGTCCATTACTCGGCTACCGAAGTGCATCTTATCTCGAACCCGCCTGGGAGGTAGAAGAACGGGGTAATACGCGACTGGCGCCCCCTGAGAAATAAATTGGTGTCGCGTCATTTTGACGCCCGGTAGTGCGTTCTTCTACATGTACACTACCGATGCGTACCGAACGCCAACACCAAGCGCCCAGTGTATACTCGCTGTAAATGGAATTAATTTAAAACGTGCGTTAGCGCTGTGGCGTCTCCTGTTCATGATGTCACGCGTTGTTTGCGCGCCTAACGAATTTATTCAAACTTTAATGTTGAATACCGTTTGTAAAAGAAAAAATAGGAAAGAATACTTTACACACTGTGTTTTGTATTAAGTAGAAATTCAAAAAAATCCTAAAATTATATTATTTCTTGCACGGGGCCTATTTATTAACGAATATACCGTTTACTGAAATTATGAGTGTAGATTACAGTAGATATAAAATTGATTATATCATTCACAGTGTTTACATTATAATGATATCGTTAAATGATTTTTTTAAATGCCTCTCTTACTCAAATTGTTTAAAATTTCCACAGTAACAAATTTATGAATATTTTATGTGAAATTTTAAATGTTTTTTTTTAGTTTCATACAAAGTTTCTCTAGAAAAGTCAAATCTCAGATGCGTCTTAAATTTTGTGATAAATCAAAAAAAAATAGTTTATTATATTAAAATTGTCGTCAAGTTTCTCTTCCAGTTGGTAATATTGAATATTCAGTTATCATAACTTATATTTATTGGCATTTTCTCTACATTGATTCATTGACTAAATAACCATATATATTTTATAGCACATAAAAATTATAATAACAAAATACTTTTCAAGTAAGTATCAGTTAAGAAATGGCAGTTATTTGCTTTTATGCAGACTATATCTGTTACAGGTTATATTATCGATTGTAATCTAAGACCCAATTTGAAATTCCATACTCAAACCTGCATATAAAAATATCAAAGAATATAATAGCACCATTAAATTCTGTAGCCGTATCAGATATGTAATATAAAAGTGTGTAATATGTAAGATTTATACTCAATGTACGTTTGTAAGGAATACGAGAGTTTGAAAGCGTAAAAAGATCCTTATTTTTCTTTCCATTATGTTAATTCTGCCACAACTATAATTTACCACATACGTATCATCGAATTTACTGTACAGATGACAATTTATTACACATATAGTGTGTACAGGGTGTTCCATTTAAAAATGATACACCGCCAGTAACTTCTGAAAAATGCCGACAGATCAACTATTATTTTTGTGGCTACACCTTTTGACTTAAAACTCAAAGTTGTTATTCCCCCCCTCCTTTCTTCTAGAACCACCTTTAAATAAATTATAAATATGTTGCATGGTACCTACAACTACATCGAAAAAGAAGTTTCAGCGATGCCTATATTCCCTAGGTGTTTAGGTAAAGTATAGTACATAATTCGAGTTGTAAGGCAATTACGCACTCATGGAAATACGCACTCGCCGCTACGCGGAATCATGCGTAACTTTTCCATTCTGCGTAATATGCTTCTTACATCACTCATTACGTAATATACTATTACCTACGATCATATTTATTTAGTTATTTAGTAAAATCTGGATTTAGTATACTAGTCAACAATATTATTCAACAAATATTATGTCAGTTTTGACAGCGTGGAAAATTAAGTAGGCGCATTTGTTTTTTTAAACCCAGCGTCAGCGATATAAGCCACCTATAATTAGTTTACAGTGCGTTTCGTTTACAATATGTAAAATTCAACTTACAGAAATGGCAGGTAGTGTGTTTTTTACTATTTACAGTAGTGATCGTAGGTAAAAATCTAAAATGTTTAGAATGCTCATCATATCTTTCTTTGAAAGAAATAAAAAGTGAAAAACGTGGTTTACTTTCAATTTGGAATTATTTATTTATTAATTTTAAACTTTTTAATTTAAATGTTCGCACCATCCTCGAATATATGCAGGGTTGCAAATCAATTTCAACAGCTACCTTATTTATACATTTAGGACTTAAAATTGATTAAACTTCTAATAACATTTATGCTAGATCGACAATATTTTCAGGGTTTTAACAAATTGTTAATAAGAAACTATTTAATGTTATGCTGATTTTTGAAGCATGTTTCTAAAAAATTGTGGTATTGAGAGTAAACATTAATTTAAGCCTAGCGTTTATCTGAGCCTACTAGGTCAAGTAAGGCATATTTGCTTAGAGTCAAACTTTCCGAATCGATTACTCCGAGACTAAACGGACGATTTTATTTTTATTGAAAATTCAAGTGTAAAATAACTTCATTTAATAGTATACCAAATAATTTAAAACTGTAAAAGTTCATTTTAGTTAATTTAGTTCAGTTAGTTAGTTAAAAGTTTAGAGGTGCTCTACTATTTAGAAAGTACCTTATAGTACACCTGTTCATAATTCAGGTCCAAACTGAGATATAGGAAATTACCGATGTATTTCATCATGTACCGTTATACCTAAAAAATTGGAATCTGTTGTAGCTGGTATTACTTTTTATTCATATAAAAATGTTATCATACCATATTAATACCGTTTTTACAAAGGTCCTAGTATGCAGGGAAATCTTTTCCTGTATATCATTCATACATGAAGCGTCAAAAAATGTCTCCTAAGTTATATTGATATAAAAAAAGCATTTGATCATTCTATCAGAACTTCCTACTATAAAAACTCCCATATTCTGTGAATAGGAAAAAAAAACTCTTGAGAGTAGAATCTATTTATGATCTGGATGTTACTTTAGGCTCCGAGTTAAGATATCCCTTACATATTGAGAACATTTTAAAGTAAGCAAACCGTCTTTGTCATTGTTTAAAAGACAATGCAGGGCCTCCATTGATATCATATGTATGATAAATTCATTTATCTCACTAGTTTGATCAATATTAGAGTGTCTTGTATTATTATCGATTTGACAATGACAGACTCGACAGATTACAGAGGAAAATAATAAACTTTATTTTATTTAATTATTGGTAAATCAACATTTCAAGAAAGACCAATTGCTAGGTGTTGTCTCCTAAAGAAAGACGCCTTAAAATTATACGTCGTTAAAATAATCGCAGTTATCAGTTTTCACTCAATCTATTACTTTCCGAACGAATTAATAATTTCCGTAGCGCAGTGTCCTTACCGTTAAAAATACACCTTCCAGGCGGCAACACGTCCTGCAAAGACTGCTGATTAAGAACCCACGGCTGATTGGATTCCAGATTGAAGTCCATCTGTGTTAGCAGCCCAAGGCCCTGCACCGGTTTATTGGGCCACTTAACACCCGCCGTGTCACGGGCTATCAATCGCGGTGAGCGTTGCTTCCTCAACTTCCTTCGCCGATTTATGGCGCCACAATTTCCTCCTCTTCGGCTACAATCTACAGAATTTCAAGTCATCCTGGATACTGTGATTCCCTTTTGTAGAAGTCGCACTTTTCTATCTCCGTCACGATATTTGCTGTATGAAAATTATAGTAATTTTCATGTGAAAAGATAAAATTAAAATGAATGAGAAAAACATGGGAGAGAAATATAATTTTGCAAGATCCTCCACAGAAAATAATGAATACTGGTTTAAAATTTACTTTAATAATAGCTAAATTATCTGGCATGCCATAAAACTTTTGAATTTAAATATTTTAATATAAAGTTTTAATTCATAGCGTTGCCAAATCATATGTCCAAATTACATATATAAAAAAGGGCCTAGTGTAGTCGAAAAGAATTGGCCTAATGTCAAACGGCACATCAGTGATGTTGACTTGAGAAGCCTTTGTAAAAATTATTTTAAATTATAAAAATCCAATAGGATATGTTGCAAGCACTGACCACGTCCATTTGTTACTATCCTCCTTTATGTATAATTTGCAAGTGTTAAAGCATCTCTAAAAGTATATGTTTTAAAGATACTTCAATAAACTTCAAACTTGAATGCTCTATTATAAAAATCATGTGTTACCAGTAGGTATTCGTAAAAATCTAGAGGCATCTGTAGTTGATTTTCTTAGTACCTAATCATTAAGCGATATTTTTTTGTTCCAGCTGGTTTTATGCTTAAATTTTTTTTTTACATTTCATGCATCTCAGAGTAACTAACAGAAAATCTATGTCATTTTTTGAACGTAAATTTGCTAAATTCGCTGTAGTAAAGTATGATGATATGTTTCAGTTTTTGGTCCAATTTTTCTTAATATTATCGTTTATTTTCTGATGAGACAATTGTATATATGTCTGACACTTGTGTTGATACTACTACCCACAAATAAAACAGGGTCTTATTAAAGATTGAGAATTATTTGAAAACAAACAACCTACCAAATAAGCCCGAATATATATTATTCTCTATAATTACAAGTGCCTGCATTTTATAATGACAATACTAAGAAACCGCTGCCCAAGGAATCACTACTTCCACATCCAGATTCTCTATCCAAGTCACTCACAACGAGAAAACTTTGTATGTGAAAATAATTGTTTATGGAACTTTAATAATATAATATTTGAAATCCTCTACCCCAAAAACCCATAAAACGATACCCCACATCGGTAGTGGGGAGGGGGGTGGTGATAGTGGGGGTGGATGAAATAAAAAAATATTTTGGGGTTTCTGGTTCCTGTACAGTGTACATACACTAAATCACAATTTTTTTCATCCCCTTTAATAAGGGGGTGGGGGTGGTAATGAGGGTGGCTAATGCCAAAAATGTTTTTGAGACCTTAGCTTCTCTTGTATATACTAAATACCAATTTTATGGACTCTTACCTGCTTGATTGACCTATTTATCCCAAATTTACCCCAATTTACCCCCCAACCCTTCGACGGAACAAGATGAAAATATAATCTAGTTCCAGATCTCGTTAAAGTACATATGTGTACCAAATTTCAAGTCAATATCTTAAACGGTTCCAGAGTAAACGTGCGCACAAAAAAAAGTTACAGACAGACCGACAGACCGACAGACACACAGACACACAGACAGACAGACAGACAGACAGACAGACAGACAGACAGACAGACAGAATTTTTTTTTGTCGTTACTCTACTTCCACTGGACGTGGAAGTAATTGAAGGAATAAAGAAGAAATAGAATATACAAAGTATTTAGGTGTAGTTACTGATCATAGATTTACAATTTCAAATCGTGTAGACTATATATGCAGAAAAAATGTTTGCTTATCGAGAATAGTAAAACTTGTCACTATACGCTAGAGATACAGGCTGTCCATTTTATCAGGGTCCTCGAGAATATCTCGCTTAATATCAATCGTGTCAAAAAATTTTTTTACAAAAATTATGCCAATTTTTATAAGCTTGAAACATGCTATCCTCGCTGTTTAATAAATTATTAATTTTTTTTTTATTTGTTTGAGATTAGAGAATGAACTTGAAGGGATGACGAATGGACGATAATAAGTACCTTAATAATTATTTAAAATACTGTCGTAACATGAAATTGATGGTATGATGTTTTTAAAAAAATAATAAATAGTATTTAATATGCAAACGTATTCGTAGAAATTGTGATCACACTGTCTTTATATGTAGTTTCATATATTCATATCAAATTTAACGCTACGTAAATAGTTTATCCTCAAATAATGTTTGAAAGTCAGGAATTGATTGTCAAAACTTGTTAAATATAAATATTAAATATAGATAAATCACAAGAATTAATGACTAAATATATGAAGTTTATAAAAAATTCATATGTGACACTTATCTGAATTTCTTAAGCGATTTTATGAAATCCAAATGAAGGATGAAGACGGTGAAGTCCAACTCATTGTGGTGCAAACGCCAGGTTCTAGACGTGTCCAATCATAAGTTCAGGAGTTCCTTACACCATATTAGCCACTTCCAGAACTTCCATGAAGAAATTTTACTTCGATGCTACCATATTACCGTCTGTAGTCTCCCAAAAAAAAATGGAACTAATCTATTATATACATTCCGTCTCCAAGTACATATTTTAGAAGAAAATTTTCCCCATTATGATCGGGAATTAATATGGAAAGTTGGCAATAACGTCGAGAGTTAACAGCAGAGTTAACACGAAAATTAACATCCAAATTTAAAACCTGAATTCAAATACAAATTTTCAAATTAAAATACCAAACAGAGAGGACTGGAAAAACGGTCCTTCAATATCGGCACAAACGGTTTAGTATACGGACGGCTCCAAAACAGAACAGGGAGTCGGAGCTGGGATTTATGGGATATGGTCGAAAACGAAAATGTTGATAAGTCTAGGAATACACGCGACAGTATTTCAGACTGAAGTGGCCGCTTTATAGTGATATACAAAGGAAATAATGAGGTAAAGAACTATTGACCAGTCAATTGCCACTTTCTCCGACAGTCAGGCAGCGCTAAAGGCAATTGATTCCATATAGGTCGACTTAAGACTAGTATGGGATTGTATAAATGCCTTTACGGGCCTAGTAAGTCAAAACAAAGTGACCATGACATGGGTACCAGGCTACAAGGGACACAGGGGAAATGAAAAGGCTGATGAACTGGCTTGGGAAGGTGCGTCAAAGGCCCATTAATAAATGGATAAAAAATATATCTCTAGAGTAGTGGAGAAGTTTTCCACGACGTCAAACAGTTCATTAAAGAACGATCGGCCAAAATCACAGAAGACCTACTACACCAAAATAGAAAAGCCATTAGGACAATGGTGGGTCTTCTAAAGTGGACACTGTAGGCTTAATAGACACATGAGTCTAATGGGTCTAGCAGAGAATGCAACATGCAGATTCTATCAAGAGGAAGAGGAAACCTCAGTACAAGTGCTGTGATATTGTGAAAGTCTAGCCAGACTGAGATTCCAACTACTTGGCGGATTATAATTTAAAATCAACTGGCTAGTTAGATATATCCAGTGCTATTGAAATATATTTTTTATTTATTCTCGTTACAATACCCTACAGAACAGATTCCATTTACAGAATAAGGGCGATTACAATAGTTATTAAATAATACAGTTGAATACATTTTTACAATACCCAATATACACAAATTGTACGCACTATTATACAAATTTTACATTAAAAGAAAAAAGAAAAATATTTGGAATATGTTGGGACCATTTGGTATGAGACAGTATATATAACACATTATACACAACAATAATATAAATAGTAGATCATTATATAACGCACCACATATGATACATACACATAATTTTTACAGTTTCTTGATATGACCAATGCTGGCTTGAAAAATAACTAACCGATTATCTAATTGATTATAATAATTATTAAACATTTGAAAAAAGGGAGCTTGAGTGAGTATATTAATTCTTGGAGTTGGTAGGGAAAAAGTTTGAGTTTGTCGTGATGAGATGCGAGGTACGTGATAATAAATGCTGTTTGTGAGGTCTTCAGATTTGATTATGTTGTAAATAATTTTATATAGAAATATGATAGAGTGAATTTTTCTTCTTTTTGAGAGACTATCAATGTTAAATATTACCAAGAGATCAGTGGATATCTTCGGTGTGGGTATATGCCATATGTTTGTAAATACAAGTTTTTTAAACACACATGAATTAATACGATACAATTATTTATTTAACTTTATTTAGGTATATTTTAGCATTTAATTCAGTGTTTAGTGTTTTTGTCGTTAATGTGATTATTAAAGATCTCTTTCTTATTTTTAAAATTGTATTGTTAACTTGGTTAAATAAACGATTACACTCCCTCTTTCTCACTCCACTTTTGATTGCTGATGTGGAAATGTAAATGCCATCATGTATGAAAAGTATCCAAACTGAAAATATAGGTTGTAAAGGAACACCGTCTATATGAGTATTGCAATTAGGCAATTAGAAATAAATAAATTTATATTAGTATTAGTATAAAACAGTGTCATGAAGCCATTATCATGCTATTTATCTAAATATTTATATTTTTCTTTCCGCTGCTACAATAACAATTTGTGAATGTCAAATTCATCCCGGTTACTAGTGGAAATTCGTATTGCGCTCTGAATGTGAATATATTTTAAAAGAGAACATTGTGAATATATAGTGGTCTCTGAGATGAATTTGTTATTTACATTTTTGGCCTGCTTCAAGCCACAGCGGACTCGATAGCGTTATCAAATTTTATTAAACCGAATTTATCCCTCCTGTGCCAGACTTTAGCAATATTTTTCAAGCTATAGTAGATCGCTATACGTGCATAGATTTATTCTGATTCAAAAGTGCAAAAATCTAGCTTTTAATTAATAGGGTAGGAGTGAACACTGTGAACAGTTCTTTAAACTTTTAAAAAAGTAGCATTAATGTAACTAATACAGTTAATCTGTCATTTGATCCGTGAATAATTCCTACAAGAATTATTTTATTTGTATAATGTAGGCGGGAGGGGTTACCACAATCGTTAATTGAGGTTGTCAAAATGGGTTTTTCGTCTCATTTCCTGTTAGTTTTACCCTAAAATTAGATATTTATTTATTTATTCAACAACTTTACAGGCGAAGCCCAATTACAAAGTGATAAAGAGAACATGATTTACATGAAAGACTAAATAATACAAACAACATGAGAGAACAACAAACAGAGATTTACAAAGAATAAAAAGAACAAAACATATAATACCTTACATAACATACAATCACGTACAGTGAACACAGTAGGTACCGCTTAACAGTTGCAATAACAACTAGGTATACACAGAGTAAAAGGGTATAAATATAAAGAATAAATAAGTAATAGACCGTTATGCAGCTTAAATTTCGTTAAGAGTGATTGATTTAACCTTCTTTATATAATTGGAAGGGCTGAGGGTAAATAAATCAAATCTCGAGTGGGCAAGATTACCTGATATACATAGTCTTACTAGGGGGCTGGACAGGTACATATTCGTTTTAAACCGTGGAATATAAAAAAGGTCAAAATTATTACCTATTCTGTTTGGTATATTAAATGGCAATTTTGATAGAAACTCGGAGTTATCAGAGAGGTAATTTAGACGTTTATAGATATAGATTAACGAGGCGTGAACACGTCTCAGCTCAAGAAGTTCGTAGTCATATCTAAGTAATAGTTCATTGTAGTGAGCAAAATGATCATACAAATGAGTTTCTTTATATAGATAAGATACTTAAGAATTTTTTTTCGTGTACTCTCTACAAGATCAATAGAAATACGATAGAATGGTGACCAAATGATTTGACAATAATCAAGGTTAGAAGTAACAAGGCTATTATATAATACTTTGATACACTCTATATTGGTAAAGTCTTTAGTATTTCTTACGAGGACACCCAGTTTCTTTAGACTTGCATTACTTATTTGTCTTATATGACTATAAAAAGATATGGTTTTGTCAAAAAGAACACCTAGATATTTATATTCTTTAACACGGCGAAGTTCAGTATTATCAACAGTATAGGAGAAATCTATGGTTTAATTTTTGTTAGAAAACGTCATCACTACACACTTTTTAATGTTGAGATGAACTTTGAAGTCATTGCACCACGTAGAAATATTGCTTAGGTCTTGTTGTAATAGAGTACAGTCGTTAGTATTTTCGATTCTACGGTATAGCTTGCAGTCATCTGCAAAAAGAAGGCAAGTTGAGTGACATAAAACATCAGGCAAGTCATTAATAAAAATAAGAAATAGTATAGGACCCAAATTGCTTCCTTGTGGTACGACGGAACTGATTTCAAAGTTTGACGACTGGTAGCTATATTGTAGAAAATGAAAAAAGCTACAACTTTTATTTGAACTATTTTTCTCTATTGTTGATATTTTGGGATTTGCAGTCGTCGGTGTGATGAAAATTTGGGCTCCGCTGCCGACTCCATTGCTACTAAGAAGTAATCAGTTATTAACAATATTATTGACTGTGAAATATCCCATTTTGTTTGAACATTTTTCTTCCATGTTTTAAAATTACAGCAGCTCGAAGTTTGAAAAACTTCCTTGAATTTCAAAGAAATGTCTGCCGGCGTTATTAATACTCATTATTAATTTCGTATAATAAATAAAATTGACCTACAGCAGTGTTACTTCTTTAGAAGAATGAACTTTATCTGAATTTTTCGTGAATTCACTAATCGGTCAATACAACGGTTTTTTTCTACTGCTAATACTTTACAATTTACACTCGCTCAAAAATGTGAAAATGTATGCTTCACTCCAGATGTTTGCAATTATCTCTGTCCTCATTGCTCCTACGTAGTAATTAGTTATTATTAATATTGTAGATTATAAAATTACCTAAAGCTTTTGTTTGAACAATTTTCTTCCAATATTAATTATTTACAAATTACAGTAGCTTGAAAATTTCATTAGTTTTAACACTTCGGGCTGCTGTAATTTTAAATTAGTTCATCATGGAAGGAAATTATTTAATCAAAAGTTTTGCGAAATTTTATAATATACTATATTCATAGCAACTAACTACAATATAGTATCAACGTGGACAGATAATTGCAAAAATCTGCAGCGTAGTACAAATGTCGCCATTTTGGCGGCTGTAAAACGTAAAATATTAACAAAACAGAAAAATTGTTTAAACAAAAGTTTTAGCTTTTCTCATTTTCCACAATATTGATGATATTAGGATAAAACTAATTAATCCGGAAAGGAGATAGTTGAGAAAAGCCCATTTTGAGCGTAATTTTTTAAGCATGGAGGTCGCAGCGGCAACGATATTTTTATGAGAAAGATTAATTACATTACACTATAATAATAATAATAATAATAATAATAATAATACACTTTATTCAAAATACGAAAATTACATGTTATGAATCCAAATATAAATATAATTGACAAAAAATGAATGGGCGGAGTTCAGCTGAAATTGACGGATTGCCAATGTCAGCTGTTCTTACACTCAACCCGCATGGTGCAGATATGTATGAATTTGACAAAAATTAGTATATACACATATATATATGTACATTACATACTTTTATTTATAATTATATACCTACATATACACATACAAAAATAAAAACACATAAATAAATTCCATTAAAAATGTAATAAATTTATAAAAAAAAATATGCCAAAATGAACACTTTAGCTAAACGAAAAGACTCTTTTTAAAAACTTTAGCAAAAGAGAGTATACTGCATGCCATTAGATGAAGGGAGAGAGGTTAATTTATAAATACAAAACGTAACCGAACGTTCATAGAGGGCTGTTTTATGCATAGGTGGGGATAATATTCCTTTATTTCTTAAATTTAAATTGTGTACATCTGTGCGAAATGTAATCTTCCTATATAAGTAACTTGGGTTATTTGAAACGATGACTTTATGATACAAAGTACCGCAATGAAGTGTTCGTCTCTGTTTCATGTTTAACCATTTACAATCTCGTAGCTTGTGACTCACTGGGTGACGTCTTCTGATTCCGTAAATGAAGCGTAAGCAACAATTTTGTATTTTTTGGATCCGCTGTGCAGTAGCCGCAGATAGGCAGGGCCCATAAACTGTGTCACAGTAATTGAAAATTGATAAAATAAGGGTATCACAAAGCAAAATGCTTATTTCAGTTTTTAAAATGTGACGAGCATTATAGAGTATTTTTAGCTTTGTCATAGCTCTTTTAATACAACATGAGATATGTTTATCAAATCTGAGGGATGTATCAATGATTAAACCTAAATCTTTTGCCTCATCTTTAAGCGGTAATTGAGTAGCATTTATCGATAAGCTTACATGTGCAGATAATTCTCTATGAGCAGCCCTTCCAAAAAACATGGCAATACATTTGTTAGGATTCAAATGTAAACAATGCTCCAATGAAACCTTGTAAATTATTTCCAAGTCCGAATTTACAATGTCATAACTACGCTGTATTTCATTAGGGAAAAAGGAATAAAGTACCTGTGTATCATCGGCGCACATTTGTAATCTACAATGTTTAACAAAGTTAGGTAGTGATGATATATAGTGTATATAGTATATAAAATAGGTCCTAGTTCAGATCCTTGCGGAACCCCCTTTGACACATCAACAAAATCAGAAGACCGCTCACCCAGTACGACTTTTTGCTTTCAAGCAAACAAATAATTTTTAAAAAATAATAGCGATGCATCATCTAGGCCAATATATTGCAAAATCCTTAATAAAACATTGTGATCCAGAGTGTAGAACGCTTTGGAGTAATCCAGCAGTACCAACACTGTGCATTTCCCAGCATCTGTTGCCGTTAAAATGTGGTCTGTGACATTTAAGAGGGTCGTAGCACAGCTATGGCCTTTCCTAAATCCGGACTGAGTATCAGGCAAAATATTATTAATGTCCAGATGTTCAATAAGCTGTGCTTTAATAATGTATTCTAATATTTTTGACATTACTGGCAAAATACTAATCGGTCTTAAGTCATTGTAGTTTAGAGGTAAATTTATTTTAGGAAGTGGTAAAATGTGAGCTTTTTTCCAATTGGTAGGAAATACAGAGTGATGAATGCAGAAATTTACAATATGACATATGAATTCTAAAATATAAGGACAACAAGCTATAATAAAATTTATATGAATTCCATCCTCACCGGCTGCACTGGTTTTTATCGAAAATAAGAGTTTACTGATTTCTGCTTCCGTGACTGTTTTGAAAGTGAGAATCGAGTTTAGATATTCTTTTACATTACTATAATAGTTTAAAATATTATTATTAGGTGCAATATGAGGTATAGAATTTAAAAAATGTTGATTAATTGAGTTTACATTTGAAAGATGTGCAGGAATATTCTTTTTTTTTGTTTTAGTATTAATACTCAAGTTGTTCAATGATTTCCAAACAGATTTTTTATCAGTATTTAAAAAATGCTGTAAATAAGCTTTTTTTTCTCTTCTAATTGAGCTAGTTGTAAAGTTCTTTAAATTTTTGTATTCTTCCCAATGAATAGGATTTTTGGTTCTTTTAAATTTAGCGAGAGCTTTATCTTTTAGCGTAATTAATAACTTAATGTTAGTTTTAATCCAGGGTTTGTTCTGCTTTTTAAAAGTACATGTCCTTAAGGGTGCATGTATATCCATTAATATTTTAATGTTATGATTAAAAAATGTAATTTTGCCATCAATGTTGTCAATGTCATAAATATTTTTCCACGGAATAGGCTGTACATGCTCATAAAGTGATTCTAAGTTAATATTTTTAATGTCTCTGTATGTAGTTGGTATAGCTGTAGTACTCTTTTTGTTATAACACAAACTCGCATAAACTGATTCATGATCAGAAATATTATTATCAGATACAGTACCGCATGAAGAAAGATTAGTTTTCCGATACTATAATAAAATCTAATAATGAGACACAGTTTAATGTAATTCTCGTAGGCTCATTAATGATTTGTTTTAAACCAACGCTGTGTAAAATATCAAGGAATTTAGTTGAATTATTATTTAATATAATATTATACAAACATTATACAAACAAATAATCCCACTTTCTTGCTCTACAGACTGTATCAAACTTCGAGTCAAGAAATATATTACTTGATTAAATATTCTATAATATTGAACTTGCAATATACATTGAGGTTTCCTTTTTCATTTTAAATAACAAAACGTTATTCATATTAATACACCATAAAATGCTCTGTATTGATGCAAAAATGATTGTAAAAAACAACTTTGTCCATAGATCGTGACCAGGAAAAATTATAAATTTTTAATCAAGTTATAGACTTGAAAATATGCTCCTTTACTTGTTTAATGCAAAGTAGATTTAAATATCATTATTTGATAGTTTTTTTATGTTTTTACATAACTGTTAAATATCCGATATGATTCTCTTCATACTTATTTTGAAAATAAATTAATTTTTCAGGTACGTATGCTGTATTTTAAATTTTAAATATTCTCGCGATGACACCAACTTGATCGACACCCCTTGTGGTATTTTTTTTGTAGCATCTTATGAAAGGTTGCAGCTCTGTCCAGGTACGTTTATGGATTAAAACTTGTATATTTATTAATATTTTTTTTTCTAAACAAATAACTAACTTACCATCTAAATTTCAATATGATCGGATTTTTTCTTCTTATCGCGCTTACAAGAAACCTAGCTTAGTATATTTTACAATATCTTGGTGTTTATAGAAACTACTTCAGTCATAGTATCATATTAAAGTTGTAATCCTTCTCAGGCCCATTTTTTAAATAAAATGCTTCATAGTTTTACTTCCACATCCAGTGGAAGTCTCGGTGGAAGTATAGTAACGAGTATAGTAACGACAAAAAAAATTTTAAAAATTTTTATTGTTCAAATAGGCTTAGAATGTCATGAAACGTCGAGATTTCAAGTTTGAGCGAAAAAAAATTTCTGTCTGTCGGTCTGTAACTTTTTTTGTGCGCACGTTTACTCTGGAACCGTTTGAGATATTGACTTGAAATTTGGTAAACATATGTACTTTAACGAGATCTAGAACTAGATTATATTTTCATCTTGTTCCGTCGAAGGGTTGGGAGGTAAATTGGGGTAAATTTTTAGTAAATAGGTAAATCAAGCAGGTAAGAGTTCATAAAATTGATATTTAGTATAGACAAGAGAAGCTAAGGTCTCAAAAAAATTTTGGCATTAGCCACCCCCATTACCACCCCCACCCCATTATTAAAGGGGATGAAAAAAAAATGTGATTTAGTGTGTGTACAAGAACCACAAACCTCAAAATACTTTTTACTTTATCCACCCCCTGCTCCCACCTCCTGTTACCACTCCCACCCCACTACCGATGTGGGGTATCGTTTTATGGGTTTTTGGGGTAGAGGATTTCAAATATTATATTATTAAAGTTCCATAAACAATTATTTCCAGATACAAAATTTTTTCGTTGTGTGACTTGGATAGAAAATCCGGATGTGGAAGTAGTGATTCCTTGGGCAGCGGTTTGTAAGTACCAATTGATTTTTTGGTGTAACATGGTGCTTCGGTTCGATATGCTGAGTACGAATCAGGTATACGTTTAGCCCCGTTACCCACCAATTTTTAGTAAATCGCGAAAGTAACCTAAACTATGAGTTTTTATAGGTTATTTTCGCGATTTACAAATAAAATGGTGGCCAATGGAACTAAATGGACACCTGATTCGTTTTCAGCACGTCGAAACACATATGGGTTACTCAATGGGTACCAGAAAAATACCACTTTTTTGTGTGCGATATTAATCAGGTCGTATTTGACAAGAGTGTATTGAAGGTGGGTACTACAGACAAAAAGTGTCAATAAAAATCTGACATACCCCACTACAGAATGATTGTGAGGCTGAGAATGTTTTTTAAATTTTTTTAATGGTCTGAGCTCTACTCCACGACTCAAGCAGGTCCAACCATTTCTTCAAAGAACTCATAAAAATATAATTAAAATTATTAAATTATTTTCGATTCAGCGCATTAGGCACCATTTGCCTCACAGTCACAAAGATAAATCAATCGACGTAGAATTTTATGCAAAATCTGTGTAATCAAATTTGAGTAACCTATCCGCGTTTGAAAGTTATAAAACAAAAACTATAAATAAAAATAACAATCTTTGTTTTTGTCTCGCTCCTTCTATTAATTCCTAGGTCCGCACTACGAACGATGCGTCAAACGATGGAGAGCTTGATGCGAAGCCCGAAAATAGATTTAAATGGTCTATCACCGTTCAAACATGAATACATTTTTTTAGTAGTTTGTTATCACCATAACTATAAATATGTTAAATATTATTATATAGGTATATTATTAGGTACTTCGATATTATCGGATTATATGCCCATAACTTGTTGCACAATAATAAAAGAGTGCAGTAAAGCTGAAGGATTATTATACCTATTTGATTTAATCCCATTTACCATTTATTTACCATTTAAATCTCTTTATTGATTTTTATGTATTTGCAGTAGTAGAGTTATTATTGTATCTATTTGTGTACATTGTTAAGATTGACAAAAGCGTAACAACCGCGATAAGCGTGATGCGCATTTTTTTGGCCGCTGGAAGGCCGAGACGTCAGACAATGCCCCAAGTTATGTTTGTGGGGACTCGTCATTGTCTTTTGGTATTGTAGATGCCGAGTTTTTGGTGGAGGAATGTTGTCTTGTCTTCGTTGGTGTGCAATGTCTCGTGTCAGTTCTGAAGAGAGTAAAAGAGTAAAAAAAATCTGGGCAGTCTCTCTGATAAGGTCCCTGGTCCTGGGCATCTCAACGATCCCATGGAGCTCGTATATGGTGATACCGATTAGAATTTGTTAACATGCGGAGTATTTTGTTTTCAGTTACCTGTACTCTGAGGCATTTGATTTTATCATATATGTATAAAACGTTTAATAATCATCGTAGAAAAAACATTTTTGAATAGAAATCCGTTTTAAAACATGGTGAACTCAAATATCAGCTACACAGGGTGATATAGAAAATTCGGTTCAAAATATAAATTATCAGTTGTGAGATCTCATATTCTAAATTCAATTAGCGTCAAACTTTTCCAGCAAAACATGACTATTATTATTTTGTGTTCAAAAAATGTGTATATATTATTTTAGACAGTGGCGTTTTCTTGGGGGGGGGGGGGGGGGTAGATCACTTTTCCAGTGGTCCACCGACAATGATAAAAATTAATGGAAATTTCGAACTACCTGTATGATTATATGTTATTGTCTTAAAAGTAAGCATTTTGTAGAATAGTTAGTTAAATTTAACTGAAAAATGCTGGTTTATGTATTCATTTTTTTGAACCTCTTTCTCCCGAATTAACAATCCTGTTACCATCATATCCGGGCAAGGGATATGCTTATACCTCCTCGTTGGATCTTGGTGGGCAATAAGAAAAACTGGTATCGATGAAGTTTGTGTACAGTTTTGTAGACATATCTATTTTACAGTTATGATATCAGATATTGTATTATTCACTGTTAACAAAATTATGACCTTGAAAGAACACCAGTTTTTGTTTTTGGCTAAGTGAAACGCTCACCCTTACTTAAACGAGAATTATCAATATTTATATCTTTAGATTGATACAAATAAAAACAATTCCCGCCCAAGTAAGAACGGCGTGCACCGACTAGCCGATCTGGTGCGGGGTGGGGAACCGTGGGTCCTATTTTAATTGAACCAGAGGAAGACTCAATAATTTCGCAGAACTTGACCAAAACAGATTGCTTCACTATATAACGAAAGTCTATGAAAATAAAGATGCAGATTCAGGCGCCATCCACTGCGTGAATAGTATTACACAACTTTCTTTAATATAGCGAAACCAGCTGCTGTGGAACAGCCTGGAAAATAATCGGACAGCACGACATAAATAATAAAAAAATTGAAGTAAGATAAAAATACACTATTTATTAAATCTTTAGCAAAGATGAAATTTGTACATGAAAGTTAAAGCAAAAATCAATAAATGGTAATAAAATATGGCCAAACTGGCTTAATGCTACTGCACAAAAGTTATACCAATATATTACGAAATGAGAGAAGCACAATAAAGATAATTATAAAAATGTACACTTTCTCACCACCTGAAAATGGGTACTGAAGAGACGAGTCCTAGGTGAGGTCTAGTAGTCTCTGCTAGGATACCACGCTCTACCCTCTTTACTGCAATTTGATGGTAAGGTTTCTCGGTACTGCTATGGTACTGCTATAGTACTGCTATGATAGTGCTGTGCCTAAATTTTTGCCTGAAGTTCTATTTGCCAAAGTTTTCCCGAAAGGTAAGTTGCAATATGAGATAAATTCTCTTATTATCAGCTACAGAATTTATATTGGTTGATTGAAAGATGACCACTCTCCACAGTTACTTGACTCTAACTATTACGTAACATGTAATTTAAATTTCTTGGTTGATTATGAGATGACCAATCTCTGATTTGTAAATGATTGACTTTATGGTGTAATATAATAGACTAAATGGTCCAATATAATGATGTAATAAACAAATGGATTGATGATGTAATAATAAACAAATGGATTGATGATGTACTAATAAACAAATGGATTGATGATGTACTAATAAACAAAATTACGGTAGAACTCCTGGCAAAGTAAAAAGAAAGAGAAATACTTCGTTAGCACGTGGTAGTAAAAATAAGGTTATGATAAAAAATTAAATAAATTCCACAAATTGGAAAATATAGCTGAAAGCTGCAATACATTGTTAATTAAAATCATTTAAGAAAATAAATTACCTTCAAAATGTATGGATGACACTAAATGAAGATTGATAATTTTAAATTAACACTGGGCATCTGTCCATTTAGATTATCAAACGGAGTTACTGATTTATACCGTTGCAAAAGAATCAATGAGTTAGTAAATGTACGAACTCTATAAGGAAAACTAATATCCCCTCTAAAAAGAAAACTGCGCGCGCGGAATTCAACTCGTTTGCTAATTGATGTAGGCAACCTAATATTCTACAATATCATAATATAATTTAAACCTTATTTAATTACTACTAGTATTTAATAATTAATTTGAATGTATTTCAATATAAACAATGTAAAGAGGTACGAGTGTGTGGTATGGTAGCAAGAGGCTAGAACATAAATTAAATACATATTTAACAGAAAGACAATTTCACACCGCTTACAATTAAACTGAAATAAAATATTAAATGAAAACATTCATAGTACGGGTGATCAATCTATAAAGATGGTAAAATATTGTACAGTAAACTCAAGTAATTGAAAGGGTATAGTGTGTTTTAATTAAAAGTGCATATTATTTCAAATGGTATGCTACATAAGCTGGTATAAAAACGTGGATTTAATTGTATTTTATGTAATTACTCTCTATTTGTTATTGGTATTGTTCACTACACAATTCTTAAACTTGTAAAAAATGTCGACGTCCTTGGCGGTGCGGTAAAGATCAAAGACGCCGGCATTTTACACACGCCTAAGAATTGTACTTAAGTGTACAATTAAACGAGAATTCAAATCTTTTAATTGATTGTTTCAAACTGAAAATACATTTTACTCTTCTTAAGGGAAGAGGTTCTGCAAAATTTCCAGGTTGGGGGTAGCTCGTCTCCTGGCGTCGGCGATAGGCCCTGGTAGCGGAAATAGGCCGACGTTAAACAGTTAAAAAAAAAAAAAAAGTCCGGTTCTGTGTACTGCTCAACCTAACGCCGGCGGTGCACTAACCAAAAGCAGTCGGTGTCCTTTACGCTTTTTTGCGAACTTTTTTATATCGCTGAATTATATGCGGAACCTACTATAATTTCAGACTTAAATAAGACTTTGAGCACTTATGTTAGTTGCTGTTTATTTGTGAAATTTATTAATGTCCTCGATATTTACTACTTTTAAATTCACTAGTTATCAATGATTTATCTTGTTTTAGTTTTTATAAACACCAATAAATATCTATCCATCTATCTATCTATCTATAACACAATGAATTCTTTTGTGACAATTATATCTGATTTAGGAAATAAACTTGCGCAACAGGTTTCAATATCTGATGATAGTTCAAATAAAAACGATAAGCTTAGGCAGGAGTTATGCATCCTGACGTTAACTGTCCAACTTAATGAAAGGACCATACAACAGCTAAATGAAACAATAGACAAATTAGCCAATAAAAAATTGGTAAAAGACGAATCGACGCAAACGATCACAACTGAAAAGGATAATATCCAAATACAAACAGAGTATGCGCAAACTAGAGATGTCCAAATTCAAACACAGGAATCAAGACTTTCTGAAGAATCGGAACCGGTACCGCCCGAGCTGTCAAGTTCTCAACCATCGGAACAATAAGTAAATAAAAAGAAGATACTCATTCTTGGAGACAGTACTGTTACGGACTTTGTTTATACAGGATGAGTCATGAGGAACTGTACATACTTCTACCGTAAGTAGAGGCACCTAAGACGAATACCAAGTGACCATTAAAAAGTGTTTGTTCCCTTTCTTTACTATCATACAGGGTGATTTATGAATTTTGTCCAAAAATTGTTTTGGTCATAACATTTTAACAGTTAATCCGATTTGCCCCATTTTGTACAAAAATGTACACTGTGGCCTAACAATCATCATGCATATCCAAAATTAAAAATATCCAGGGACGGTTTCAAAAAAAATTGTTGGATTGCTTCGTATACAATAGTTCACCCTGTATATGATTTATCTAAAACTTGATATGAAATTTGTATAGGACACAAATAGATAGTAAAACTTGAGTATTTGAACTTTTTGTCGCACTCTCAACAATTTTTTTATTAACAATCAATTTTAAGTCAAATGAAAAGTTTGGCAAAATGGAATATTTTAATGTACACTAATATTTATTAATACAAAAATTTAGCTAAAAAAAATAATATCTACATACCTCGTGCCTAAGTTCAATAAGTACCATTTCATTTTAATAAATTTCCAGGTAAGGTCTTACATGTTTATTTACAATACGTATGTATTTAACCCTTTCGCTGCGGATGACGTAAAATCCAGCAAATTATTTATGGTTTTGTGGTGCGGGTGACGTATTTTTTCACTGGTTGGTTTCAGGTCTTGGACTGCGGCAATCGGACGATTACGTTGTTGAATATTCTTTGTACATGCGTTAACTTTCGTGGAATCGCCGGCGGTCCCCACTCCTTTGCATTCGATCTCCTCCAAATACGTGGACTGTGTGCTCTTTTTACGTAGTTGTTTACGTTTACTTTACACGTTCAGTTCATTGTGTTAGTTTGTAATGAATAAAAAAGATAATTTTTTTTAAATGCGTTCCTTTTTTATTGTCAAAAGCAATCCTAGGCGCACACTAGTGGTGTGTTAGCCGTCCAATAATTTTTTAATCACATGTTGCAACTGCGGGAAGCGTACATATCCGCGAAACGTGTTTATGGTTTAATTGCGGGAAGCGGAAAAACACGCATAGGCCGCCCAATGCCGCACACAGGGCACGGAATACAAAATCCACTCCCCTAGTGAAACGGTTAAGAATTATAAGAAAATAAAAGGAATAACGGAAATATCAAAACATCTTAAACATTGCAGAAGAAAATCAACAAAAAAAAAAAAAGATATGATGGCTTTTAAAAATATTTCGAAAAATTTACAGTTTTCGTTAAAATTGATCTTAAACTGAACATTTAGGTTGGACACTTTAAATGGGGGAAATTTTACTACTTATTTCTCTCCTTTTTGGAAGCAATTTGACTAATTGGAGAAATCACATACAGAGGCAACTTCTTTGATGAACCCCGGGAAATTGATTAAAATGATGGTACTTATTGAACCTAGGCACGAGTTATGTAGATATTATTTTTTTTTAGCTAAATTTTTGTATTAATATATATTAGTATACATTAAAATATTCCATTTTGCCAAACTTTTCATTTGACTTGAACATTGATCGTTAATAAAAAATTTGTTGAGAGTGTGACAAAAATTTCAAATACTCAGGTTTTACTACCTAGTTGTGTCCTATACAAATTTCATATCAAGTTTTAGATAAATCATATACAGGGTGAGCTATCGTACACGAAGCAATCCAACAAATTTCTTTGAAACCGTCCCTGGATTTTTTTAATTTTGGATATGTATGAGGGTTGCTAGGCAAAAGTGTACATTGTTGTAAAAAATGAGGCAAATCGGATTAACTGTTCAAATGTTATGACCAAAACAATTTTTGGACAAAATTCATAAATCACTCTGTATGATAGTAAAGAAAGGGAACAAACACTTTTTAATGGTCACTTCGTATTTGTCTTGGGTGCCTCTACTTACGGTAGAAGTATGTACAGTAGGGTGGGTCGGTTTATAACTTTTTTAGAAAATTCGAAATGCCTGTAGTGAAAAAAGTTGTAGATTGGTCTTTTATTTAAGAAAAAAATATATAATTTTTTTCAAAAATGTTTCAGGCCGCCCGCCGGGCCTCCAAAAAAAAAGAAATATAAAAATATAACTAAGTCGCCTGTGTTGGAAAAGGCTGTTATGGTTCCTTATTTACCCATAAAACATATTTTTAAATTTGTAGTGTATTTAGACCCCCGTCGGCCCCTCAAAACTCGTCTAAATAAAATTTTTATTTTGCGCTAGTATTTAAATAGCTCTGTGCTTATTTCGCACAATAATTATTACACAAAATAACCCAGAACTCACCACGTGGAGGTGGCTGCCATCGAGTTCCACTGCTGCCCACCCATCCACCCTTCCATTTGGGCATTTAATAATTATTTGTATATACTACTACGTATTCTGATTTGGCACCAAACTTTTGATTTTTAATTTATAATTTTTTTTATTTTATGTGCTCGGCGGGGGGGGGGGGGGTCAAATATTAAAATAAAAAAAAATAAAAAAATATCACTTCATTTTAGACCATCACACAACTTTTCACACTACAGGCCTTTTGAAATTAGAAAATCGACCCACCCTAATGTACAGTTCCTCATGACTCACCCTGTATATTGAAGAATTTTTGCCCAGATAGCTACATTACATCATACATAAAGCACAACGAAAATTTGAGGACATTGTAAGTAATATAGGAGAGCTAGCAATGGATTTTTCCGAGAACGATCATATTATTATAGCTGGTGGGCTCATAAATGCCTTAAAAGTCATAAAATTTCGAATGTCTTCTATAGAAAAACTATGTGTTGTTAGTTCTTACACCGAACTTAATATTGTTATCTATATCTTTATGGCCTAACAGGCTGGTCTTAACCCGAATTATTGATGAATACAATAAATTCTTATATAATAAATTAGTTCTAGAAAATCCTGATTTGAAAATCACATTTCTCTTTTTAAATTCTATTTTAAATTCCTCAAAATTTCTATGTAAGAAAGGTTTGACAGTAAAATATTCCGGAAAGTTAAAATTATTAGACATTTTAACACAAGCCATTAACAAAACTATTTTTGTTATTCAACCCTTATGTTGTAACCGCTCCAATGTGAAACACTCCAGAGGAACTTCTCTTAAAGATATTGCAACTGGAAAAAGTTCTAGTGATGTTGCTATAATCCAAAAATTTAATAATAATGGTAAGTTTATGACTCACTCCTCTAAAAGTGTCGCTACAGATAACATTGGTGGTGGTCAATCCCTTCAGCAGCCGCACCAACATACTACTACCGGGACGGGCTTCACACGTACACGACAATCAGCTGCCCCTTCGACGAGTGCAACTGTTTACACCTCAATAAGGCCTTCGTTCAACAGAAAAGAGGACAATATTGATCTTTTTCGTGCCTAAACAAAAAATTGCAGTTATGCATCAAAATATAAGAAGCTTAACAAACAAGGTATTATCTCTTGAACTTGTTTTAGCTAGTAATAGTGTCGATATTCTTTTAATTATCGAACATTGGCTTATTCCAATGGGGATTGAATCTATACATATACCAAATTATAAAAGTTGTTCCTTCTTTTGCCGTACCCCGGATGAGCACGGTGGTAGTGTTATATTCTGTAGAAATAAAATAAAATATGAGGTAATTGACGTTAAAGACTATTGCATCGAAAATGTTATTGAATGTTCATGTATACAACTACAAGATTTTTCCATCATAGGTATAGCTGTGTACAGGCCAACCTCTGGCGATTTCTATCAGTTTCTTGAGTATTTCTGCACACTACTTAGTCAATTTGAAAATACGTCATCAGTTATAATAGGGGAAGATTTTAATGTTGACCGTTTAAAAAATACTGCAAATAAACTGATGTTTGACGACTTGCTGGTGATGTATGATCTTAAGTCAACGATTAATTTACCGACGAGAGTAATGGATAATACTGCTACATGTAATGACAACATTTTTGTAAATGTAGATCTTGTCGATTATATGATCGATAACATTAATTTCTGTCTCTCTAACCATTATATTCAAATATTACATTTGAATGTGTATTGTAATAGAAATGAATCGAATAAACCAAAATCTCTAACCAAAAGAAACATGTGTAAAAAGAACATCGACAGGTTTAATGACCTTTTAGAAAATGAAAACTGGATAAACGTTTTCTCTCAAACCTGTCCAAACTCTACCTTTAATGAGTTCGCGGATACTCTAAGTTATTATTTTGAAATTTGCTTTCCTCTTCAACGTGTCAAGCAAAACAGAAAAGAATCTCCGCCTATGTGGGTTTCGGAGGACCTTCTAGAATTAAAACAAAGAGTGTGTTTGATCTCAGACCTTGCTCAAAAATATCCTCAACTAAAGCCTATCAGCAGGAATGTAAATAATGAGTATAAAAATAAACTAAAAGAAAGCAAAACAGCATATAATGAAAATAAAATTTCAGAATCAACAAACAAGGTTAAAACAATATGGAATATGATAAACGAGGTATTAGGAAAATCTTCTGTATCACAGACAAAAATAGTAGTTCATGAGGATGGTTTCCTTTTGCCAAATAATGTTATTGCAGATAATTTCAATGTTTATTTTACTACAGGTCATACAAATGCCCAAGTTGATCCCATCGATTTAAATTTCTTAAATACAAACATACCACTTTTTCCTCAATCATTTTTTCTTCAACCGGTAACTGAACTAGATACGTTATCGTTTATTGGTAGGTTAAAGCCATCTCATTCCAGTGGTCTGGAAAATATGTCTAACAATATATTAAAGAAATGTAAAAATAATTTCGTTTCACAGTTAACTTACATAATTAATCTATGCTTTGTAAATGGAATTTTCCCTGACAACTTAAAAATTAGTAAAGTCCACTATTTAAAAAAGGAGACAAAAACTCTTATAATAACTATCGTGCGATTAGCATAATTTCAAGTATGTCGAAGGTTATAGAACTTGCTTTTTTAGAACAGTTAAGTGGATTCTTTCTTAATAATCACCTTTTATTGTCAGTTCAGCACGGTTTCCTAAAAAAATGGAAGTGTTGACACCGCACTAATAAACTTTCACAGCTCAATAGTAGACGCCTTAGATAAAGGATTATACGCTTTTGGTCTTTTTATAGATTATTCATGAGCCTTTGACTATGTTGATTATGACCTACTTATTGCCAAGTTTTTTAGATATGGTATTGGTATTGCTTTAGATTTTTTAACCAGCTATATTAAAAACCGTTCGCAAGTAGTTTAAGTGAATGAAATAAAGAGCAATAAATGTCTAATAAATGCCGGTGTACCACAAGGTTCCATACTGGGGCCATTTATTTATCTTGTCTTTGCGAACGATCTTGCGTTATACATTCAAAACAAATACAACGTTTGTATTACTTGTTACGTTTATGATACTAACTTTTTAGTTGTTCAAAAATATCCTGACGCAGTAAGAAATATATCGAAAGATTTATACAGAGACGTTATAATTTGGTCAGAGAAAAACCGGCTTACACTTAATAAAGAAAAAACAACTAGTGTATCATTTAGGTACAAATTTGACGTGGGCTGCTCACATAGATAGCTTGTGTGTGAAGCTCGGTAATGTTTGTTACGGTATGCACAACTAAAAAAATCACTGCAGTAAAGATTCATTATTAACATTTTATTACGCTAATGTACATTCCCATCTACGGTATGGAATTATGCTGCGGGGATTGAGTACTACCTATGTTCGTCGGGCATTTATTTTGCAAAAGCGTGTCATTAGGATTATGGAGAGTTTACATCCTCGAGAATCATGCAGAGAATCATTTAAAGACTTAAAAATACTAACTCTGCCTAGTATATATATTTATGAAATATGTTGTTATGTTTTTAAAAACAAATCAACCTTTCCTATAAACCAAACACCCCACAATTATCAAACAAGATTTAATTCCTCATCAGCATATTACAGTAATATATCAAAAAAGTGTGTTTTACAATGGATGTAAAATTTATAATCATTTGCCCGTTGATTTGAAAAATTGTAAAAGCCTATTTACTTTTAAAAGAGGTTAGAAAATTTAGTACTTGAAAAGGGCTTGTATGGTGTCAACGAATTTTACTCAGTCTGACTATGTGTATACTTATGTGTTTGTTTATTTATTTTGTGTTTATATAATTTTGTAGTTTGTTATTATGTTCGAGTTATCCTTTATACAATTTTACATGTATTTTATTCAATATTTTGAATTGTATTATGCTTAAGCATATTAGCTCAGATTTTTACGCACTCCTGAGTTACTTGTATGGTTATTATTTAATTGTACTTGTGATTGGGAAATAAAGGTTATTATTGTTATTATTATTATTATTATTATTATTATTATATTATGAATATGCGGAATTTATTTGCAGTAGTGTTTACTTGACTTCGTTAAATAGTTTTAACAATTAATGTATTTTACGAGTCGTTTATAGCGAAGTGCTAGGAAATGAAAAGCACAATTAGTAAACGCCTATTGCATCAGCGAAATAGAAGTAAGTAGGAATGAATTATGTTAAGCTCCTGCGAAAAGTGGATGATGAAAGTTTCCGGAAAAATTAAAATTTCTTGCCGGAAAGTTGGTCGGGGTGGCAAAAAGCACAATCCTGCAAAGTTGCAGGCTGTAAATTTAGTGTTGTAACCCTTCCTTGGGGCGTAGTAATATAGAAGCGCCAGGCGATAGGCGGCGGCGGTGAAACGTCGAGTAATGAGAATGAATACGTCACGTCAGAACATGAACCAGAGGCAGTAAATAGCGGGCTCCAACTTACCGACTGAGTTGCTTGCACACAGCTAGCACAGGTCGCCAGAATGGGAAAATATATTACTACAGATTGCTGACTAAATTACGTTGCACCTTACACCCGAAAATTGTCAACTGGTCTAGCATTTAATATTCTTTTTGCAGTACCTGTAAGGTAAGTTAATCGTTATTGACAATTTTTTTGTTAAAGTAGGTCGGACATACAATTAATTTACTAATTACGATGGTTACAGAGTAGTAATGTTCACTCACAGTCCATGGGATGTAAGGGAATATTACGAGACATTTTACTTACCTGTCAAGATGAGCAAAGATTTTAAATAAACAATTTATCGTCAAAATCAAATACGTTACAAATACACAAAAGTAAAAACATAACTTTAAGCATACTTGAAGATTTATCGATATACCGGGTGGTCACGAGAACCAACTGTGGCAACCGCTCATCTTAAAATTAAGTTTCCTTTATGTTATCTATATCGTACTATGTAACCAAGGATCAGATTATTATTATATATATTATAGTAATTTACATTTTGAAATGGAAATTAAACCTTTACAAGTCAGAAATTATACATTTATTAAATAGCCCAAAAGGCTATACCAACTGTTTTGAAATTTGAAACATGTATATAAGACTTATTTTCCGATTTATTGACATGTGTAGTTGAAATGGTCGACTTCCGGTTTCGACGGAAATAATATCAAATTTGATTTTTTAAATTGAACACCCTGTATATTTTGGTATTTTTGGAATCTACGGACCAAATTCTGTCTGATCACTTTGCGAAATTTTTAATTTCATTTTCAACCCAGAAGTTTGTGACAGGGGTAAAATGTATCTATCTCCACTCTTTCATCCACAAATGAAAATTCTTAGTAGTAAGTTAATAATAAATATATTGTGGGCCAATAAAGTGTTGGCTTTTAATAAGAAAGTCAATTTTTTTAAATGGAACGTGTATAGACCATCCACAACAGTAGATAAAGAATTTTATTTCGAATACCACAATATGCGATATCCCTACTACTTCCACATCCAGTGGAAATATAGTAACAAAATTTTTAAAAATTTTTGTTGTTCAAATAGGCTTAAAATGTCATGAAACGTCGAGATTTTAAGTCTGATCGAAAGAAAAATGTCTGCCTGTCGGTCTGTCTGTAACTTTTTTGTGCGCACGTTTACTCTGGAACCGTTTGAGATATTGACTTGAAATTTGGTACACATATGTACCTTAACGAGATCTAGAACTAGATTATATTTTTATCTTGTTCCATCGAAGGGTTGGGGGGTAAATAGGTAAATCAAGCAGGTAAGAGTCCATAAAATTGGTATTTAGTATATAAAAGAGAAGCTAAGGTCTCAAAAAAAATTTTGGCATTAGCCACCCTCATTACCACCCCCACCCCATTACTAAAGGGGATGAAAAGAAATTGTGATTTAGTGTGTGAACATGTACAAGAACCAACAACCTCAAAATATTTTTTACTTCATCTGGGGAATGTCTGAAAAATTCGATCAATGCAAGTGCCCTGCATGCTGCGCGTTTTACCGAGAAATATCATCCAGACAGGACTTACTTTAGAAGAGTAGAAATGAAATTAAGAGAAGAACCAATGTGTTGGCGTACGTACATTTTTCCCTGTCTGCTTCAATTCGACAACTCGAAATAGAATGTAACGTTGGCAAGGAAAGTGCGAGAAAAATTTTAAAGAAACTGTTCGTGTAAGTATAACCCACACCAGCATTCATACGAAAATGATTCAGATCGAAGATTAGTGTATTGCAATTAGGCTCAAGAAAATCTGACATTATTAAGGCAATAACGTTTCCAAGACAGGTTCGGTTTTAATGTTTTGATCTGGGATAATTGGAAACAGAATTATTGGTCCCATATTTTTTTATGGTTCTTTAACTGGCGAAAGGTGTGTTGAATTTCTCCATAATGAAATCCAGGATTTAAAAAATAACATGTACTTTTATCAAGATTGGATACCACCACACAATGCCCATATCGTTCGCGACTACCTAAATGAAACCTACGAATAACGGTGGATTGGCACCAATGGTCTAGTTAGGTGGCCACCTAGGTCACCTGATCTGACTCCTCTCGATTTTTATTTGTGGGGATATTTAAAAAATATAGTTTACTCCAGACCACCAACAACATTGGAAGAATTGGGTAATAGAGTAACACAAGCATTCCAAGAGATTTCGAACGATGAGTTAAGAAATGTTGTTTGGTATATTTTAAATAGGACACAACTTTCTGTTGCGGAGAACGGGAATCATTTTGAACACATAATTGGACATTGACAATGAGATTAAAAGCTATTTTACATTATAACTTTCAAAACTCATTTTGGTAGTATTTTGATTTAGTTTAATTTTTTAATAATAATTTTGTTCAAATTTTCGTGTATTGATTTTGTGTGTCAGGTTTTTGTTCGCAACCTTGTTTATTATTTTACCTTTTACCTTTTACCTCTGTAGATAGATAGGTAGCTCAGTATATTGTTTTAATAAAATGAAGTAAAGATATGCAATGAAGAATAAGGCACCTATTTTTGAAATATTTAATTTTTTAGTGTTAAATAAATAAAACCAGAGGTATCTATATCTCTATCTACTGTTGTGGATGGTCCATACACGTTCCATTTAAAAAAAAACGACTTTCTTTTTTATTTATTTAATTACTTATTTATTTATTTATTTATTTATTTATTTAATTACACTGTCCAACAGGTACTTGACCCAACTATAGGACAGGGAGGTACAGAGAAATTCTACTCAAAATTATGCTAACAAACATTAAACGTGTATAAATAAAAAATGTATCTCAGAGATTAAAAAATAACTTATGGTAAATAACAAGACAGATAAAAAACAAATACAATGTTTTTAACATTATCTATATAAAAGATGGAATACAAAAGGAAAGACAAACAAGTTCAACTAGTTTCTTTGGTAATATGTTTTTAGAGCATTCAGGCAGCAATTAAAAATGTCTATATCACCACAGATTGCGTTGTGATTGTCGCATATTACATAAATGGGTGAAAACTTTAGGATATTTGTACGAGGCGTAGCTAGGTAAAATACAGAACTATTACGGGACATTTTTCTGGGGATGTTAAATGATAGTTTTGACAGTAATGTTGGAGCGTCAATAATATTTTTAATGATTTTAAAAAGAAAAATTTGGGACAAGCATTCTCGCCTACGACTTAAACTAACTAAAGAGTACTTATCCAGCAGGTCCTCTTGTGGAAAACCGATCGCTGGGTAAGTACCTTCAGATCTGAAATACACAAATTTAAGGAATTTGCGTTGAACCGATTCTAACTGGTTGACATGTACATTATGGTGTGGGGTCCAAACAAGTGACGCATATTCAAGCTTGGATCTGACATAGCAGCAATAGAGCATCTTAAGCGTATCTGGGTTTGAAAAATCACGGGAATTTCTAACTATGAACCCATATGTCCTGCTGGCTTCTGATACTATGGTGCTAATATGTGTATTAAAAGAGAGGGTTTTATCAAAGATAACACCTAAGTCACGTAGTGTTTCGGGCCGATGAAGTACATTATTGCCTATATTATAATCGTAGAAAACTGGTATGAGCTTACGTGTAAAAGACATAACATTGCATTTCTGCGAATTTAATGGAAGATTGTATTTATTACACCAGTTACTAATTTTGTTTAAATTTTCCTGCATAAGAAGACAATCGTCTATGGTATAAATTCTGGAAAAGAGCTTCAAATCGTCAGCATACATTAAATAATTAACTATGTCATTAATAAAAAAATAGTGGTCCAAGAACCGACCCTTGCGGTACTCCCGAGGTAGCAACGTATTCGACAGACTTGAATCCATTGAATGTAACATATTGGACTCTGTTTGACAGGTAAGACCTGAATAATGTTATCAAGCTATCAGAAAGTCCGGCATAATTTAGTTTTCTAAGCAGCATATTATGGCCAAGTCTGTCGAATGCCTTGGAGAAATCAGTATAAATTATGTCGGTTTGGGATTGATCGTCGATGGATTCCGAAATAAATTGTGTAACACAAAGCAGATTGGTGGTTGTAGAGCGCCCTTTCATAAAACCGTGTTGATGGATGGTGATTTTTGTACTGATTTTATCATAAATGACATCGTGTAGCAGAAATTCAAGTACTTTTGCAAAATTACATATTATTGAAATGGCGCGAAAGTTTGATTTGTCAGATTTGTCACCCTTTTTAAAAATTGGACAAACTTTAGAACGTCTCCATATATCCGGAAATTCACCGTTTTTTAAAATTAAATTAAAAATTGTTACTAAAGGTGTGGCAAAAATACACGCACAATCTCTTAGCAGAAATGCAGGTATGCCGTCTGGGCCAGTAGTCATTTTATTTTTTATTTTGTTTAGTGCTTTTCTCACATCATCCTCCTTAAATTCCAATACATGTATTAGCGAGTTATTATTAAAGCTGTGTCCGTTTTCTATATCTCCCATGTAATCACTAGGAGGTGAAAAAGAATTTTGAAAAAAGTCCGCAAACGCATTTAGTATTTGGACAGGTTCAGATAGTTCATTTCCATTATATTGCATTACATTTGATATGTTACTTGTTCCCTTTTTGCTCTTTAAAAAGGCCCAAAATTTCATTGGATCGTCTCTAATATTATTTTCGACCGTGCGAACATAATCTTTATAAGCTATATCTATCTTATCAAAAACCAACACTTTAAAATTTATTTTCATACAATTAACTTAACTTAGTCCAAATATTATTTCTCGAATGATTAAAATATTCCCCCCTGTAAACGATGGCAATAAAAACCAAGCTTGCTGGCACTAAAATTTCTAACATATCTAATCGAGCTTCTTTTAAATATGTACTTAACCTTTAAAAACATGAAAAAGCCATTATATAGGTTTTTTAAACAATTTAATATAATAAGTGCCAGAAAATGGTTAAAATAATAAAAAAAAATATTGTCGAAACTAATAGAAGGTGCCTTTAAAAACCTAAAGTACTACTTTAAAAATATTTTTTTACGACTTGATTTCACAAATTTATGAGATCGCAATATTTTAAATAACACCGACACACAAAAGAGAAAAAAATCGAAACCCATACCAAACCCTACCCATATGTATTTTGGGACGCTGAAACCGAATATGCCAATAAAAAAGGTTTCAATTATCAAATTTTCCCCTAGCAACCCACCTGAGGAATTGAAATTCCACTTGTTCTAAAAATTTGAAAAGTAGGTTTTTTGGTGCGCTGAAACCGAATATGACGATGAAAACTGATTGGAACCACCCAGCCACCCCCTACAAGCCCGAGGAGAGGTTGAAATTCCACTTGTTCTAAACATTTAAAAAGTATGTATATTTTATATTTTTTGATGCCCTGAAACCGAATATGACGATAAAAAATGTAAGGAGGTGCTAGGGGGTGACTGGGTGGTTAAAATCATTTTTATCGTCATGTTCGGTTTCACCGCACCAACATACTTAAGAATATACATACATTATCAATTTTCATAAGTGAAATTTTAACCTCCCCCCCCCGCCCCGGTGGAGTTGTAAGGGGGTGCTAGGAGGTGATTGGGTGGTTGAAATCAGCTTTTATCGTCATATTCGATTTCAGCACACCAAAAAACTACTTTTCAAATGTTTAGAACAAGTAGAATTTCAATCCCCCAGGGAGGGTGCTAAGGGGGTGCTACAGGAAAATTGGATAGTTATAGTTAAAACCTTTTTTATTGTCATATTCGGTTTCAGCGTCCCTAAATACATGCGGGTAGGGGGGGTCTACCCTGTGGGTTTCGACTTTTATTTATTTTTGTGTGCCTGTATAATTTATGTTATTTTGTCCGTTTAAACAAATATTTTGACTTGAACTTTTTGCTTCCCTCGCTTACCGAGATTTCTCCTGATTTTCATGTTTCTGAATATGTAGATTATGAAAATTAAAGCTATTCAATTCCGTCAATCTGTCTGTTTGTCTCTCGTTGACGGTATATCTGTAAAATCACTTGACAGAGAAGAATGATATTTGGTAGGTAGATGACGCTACTGCCAACGAAGAACTGAGATACAGTCCGCTGAAAAATATACATAAAAAATATAATTAAGGAAAATATAACGGTAAATATGACGGTAGACAGTATGTAGTTAACGCAACTGCCATAGGAGAAAAATGAGAAAAAATATATACAGGGTGGTCACTCTAAAAAAAAAAAAAATTAAAAATAAGACTGAGGACGATAATTTTTCGCATGCAATTAACACAATAATTGACAAAAAAAGAAAAATATATATAAAACAAATATACCAGGGTGGTCACCTTAAGAAGAACAAACAACGTGACAGGGGACGATAATATTTCGCATGCAGTTAACATAACTGTCAAAGAAGAAAAAATGAAAAATATACACAGGGTGGTCACTAAAGAAAAAAAAAAGAAAAACCGTGAGAAGGATAATATTTGGCATGTAGTTAACACAACTGTCAAGGAAGAAAAATGCAAAAAACATACAGGGTAAAGAAAACTGAAAAAATGTGACGTATGGCAATAATATTTCGCATGTAGCTAACACAACTATAATAGAAAAATATGAAACTATTACATAGGGTGGTCACCCTTAAAAAATTATGAAAAAATGTGACGGATAATATTTCGCATTTCAACTGTCAGGGAAGATAAATATGAAAAATTACAAGGTGGTCACTATGAGAAATAATTATGGTGGATATAATATTTGGACGTAGTTGACACAATTACCCAAGATGAACTCTAACATACCTTTAGTGAAATGTATACAGGGTGGTCACACTAAAAAATAACAAATTAAGAGGCGGTAGACGAAAATAATATTTGTCACTACTTCCAGGAAGAAAACTTGATATACTTTTAGTTAATAAAGTTTACAAGGTAGTCGTCCCACAGAAAAGATAATAAAATGAAAGGTGCCAAATAGAGAGGGAAGTTTCGCATACAGATTTTTTATTTGATTTGTATTTTTGATTTATGCAGTTTTTAACCATAATACTGTGTAACTATCTCTACTATTTCATTAACTAACCTCATTTTGTGCTTAAGTTGTCGATGTTTACAAATAAATACTGCAGTGCAATGATTATTTATTACGTCATCATTATTTACCTACTGAAATGTAGGGAGCATTATTGAATGCTTATGTATATACTGTTTACTATACAAGTGTTATACATTTCAATACTCAAAAATAAATATTAAGATTATTGAGCCGAAACGTCCTAAAATCGAATTTTAATTGATTACACCATCAGCCGCCACTCTAAGAATTCTGAGAAAATTACAACTCAACAAGCACAAGAATTTGTTGCTACTGTAAAAAAAAACAGAGATAGTCAATTGATGAAATCATAAGGCAAAAAGATATTTAAAAAATTCCTAACGAGCAGCTATAGGACTGTACGTACCCTGATTTTTTTCAGAATTTTCAATGCAACAGGAGAAGTGAAATTAAACAAAAATTTAAAATGACGTATCCTTCAGTAACCGGCCCACAGTTGGAAAAATGTGCTCTTTTTTGGACAAGAATCTGTCGACAGTAAATATATTGATCAATTAAAAAAAAAAAAAAATGAAAAATACCCTTGAGAGATTGTACTTTAGAGTAGTGCTGCAACAAAGTGGCTTTGGATTAACCTATCCTAAAAATCACAGATTTTACTTCCACATGAGCAAAAAAAAATTTTTTCTGTCTGTCTGTAACTTTTTTGTGCGCACGATTACTCTGGAGCCGTTTAAGTTATTGATATATTTTAACGAGATCTGGAACTAGATTATATTTTCATTTTATTCCGTTGGCGCTTGGGGGGTAAATTGGGGTAAATAGGTAAATCAAGCAGGTAAGAGACCATAAAATTGGTATTTAGTATATACAGGAGAAGCCAATGTCTCAAAAAAAATGTTGGCATTAGCCACCCCCATTACTACCCCCACCCCATTATAAAAGAGGGTGAAAAAAATGTGACTTAGTATGTGTACAAGAACCAAAGGTTAGTTTTTTATCCACGTGATTTTATTCCTATGCATTCAGACTAACCTAATTAACAGCTTTAAACCTAATATAACCTATAAGTGAAAAACAGTATATATTAAATAACAGTCATTAATGTTATTGGGCAGCTAAAGATCATTTCCGAAATAATTTTTTTTTTATTTTATTTTTTTCTTTTAACATGTCAGTAAAATAATATTTAAGTCTAAACGCAACTAGTAACGGGTATTTAGAATATCGTAATTTTTAGATCAACCCCCGTTTTCATTCATTTCAAGGCTCGATAGGATGTGAGTAAGATTAAAGATGAGATCAGAGTCAAAAAACCGTTAAGAACAACTTTTGATCACTTAAACTTTATTTCACTTGAATCTCGAATTTTCACCACCTTAAACCTTCAACTCCTATTTTAATCCCTTAAAAGGGTTATTATTCATACGTTAAAAACGAAACTTAAGTAATTAACTTATGATCCCATAAAAATTAATTTGGTATCCAATCTACATGAACACTATTTTGTTTGCATATGACTCTCAACCAAGGTGGTAAACGCGGAATAAAGAGAAAAATACCGCCGCCTAAGGTGGATGAAATTAAACAAATTTGAGGCCTTTGGTTCTTGTACACATACTAATTCACAATTTTTTCACACCCTTTTATAATGGAGTGGGGGTAGTAATGGGGGTAGCCGGTCCCAAAATGTTTTTGAGACGTTAACTTCTCTTGTATATACTAAATACCAATTTTATGGACTCTTACCTAGCTTGATTTACCTATTTACACCCATTTACCCTAATTTACCGCCCAACCCTCCAACCTCATTCCGATGAAGAGTTGGGTGATCAATTGAGGTAAATGAAAATAAAATCTAGTTCCAGATCTCGTTAAAATACATATGTGTACCAAGTTTCAAGTCAATATCTTAAATGGTTCCAGAGTAATCATGTGCACAAAAAAAGTTACAGACAGACCGACAAATAGAAAGTTTTTTTGCTCAAACTTAAAATCTTGACGTTTCATGGACATTCTAAGCCTATTTGAACAAGAAAACTTTTTTTACATTTTTTTGTCGTTACTATACTTCCACGGGGTATGGAAGTAATATCTGCGATTTTTTAGGTTAGGTTAACTCAAAGCCACTTTGTCGCAGCACTGCTCTAAAGTACAATGCCTCAAGGGTATTTTCCATTTTTTTTTTATTTAAATTGATTGTTGGCAGATTTTTGTTCAAAAAGGGCACATTTTTCCCACTGTGCGGCCACGGCCCCACAGTGGAATTGCGAAGTTAAACCTTGGCTGAAATATTCAATTAATAGAGAGCTAACGAGTTATGTACGCAAAATCCAATTTGACTCGTGGCATTTTTCACTATGCTTATCTCGCTATGCCTCTGTATATACCTAAATCCCCATCAAATATTAAACTATGAAATGGCATCCGCATCAAAATTGGTTTAGTGTATCTCGCGATTACCTCGTTCATATAGACAGGCAGACAGGCATAGCGCCACTTCCTTCTATATTACGTAGTGATCAATATACTAAAAAAATATCAAAAGTTCTTTGTGTGTATGAAATTAAAATTAAAAGAAATTCTTTATAAATGATGTTTTGAAACGTTTAATTGCCAATGTAATAAATAGCTGCGACTTGTTTTCGTAAACACTGCTGGATACATGTTAATCATACCGTCCCAGTATAGTAGTGAGACTAGAAATAGCAGAAGAGCTCAATATGTTTACAGCCCCCGTAATATACCCCTACTGTCTATATAAAATATTACTAGAGCATAATATAACGACATTACCAAGGGCACAACGGCCAGCATCCCTGCTGAACATGACGAAGTTAATTAACTCATTGTCTGTCTCTCTTTAAACAAAAACGTATCAAGCTATGAAATTACTTATTTTCATAACAAACTCACTGAATACTTAGAAAGCATCCCCGGGGATTGCAATAATAATATGTAAAACACAGTATTCAAATTTTCAAATTTTGTTTTATAGCGGTATGAAAATTAACACAAAACTTTGTAAACATTTACACACGCATATACATATTATTTAAACAATAAATTAATATGTGCAGCTCGTACTGTTAGTAGTTTACATTTAATAATTAGGTAAACGTCCACATAATTAACATAAACTAGATTTAATTTATAGAGTAAATTTTGCTTTAATATCGTGTTTAATATATTAGTTGAATTAATTATGTCATTAGCTATATTTATTACCAAATTTAATTAGTATTCTTCAATACCAATATGGTATTAAAAATTGATTTATTGGTTTAAAATGTTGTATTCTAGTGACAGTTTTTTTTTTTTAAGTATATCTTAGCTCCCTTTAGAAATTGATCACATTAAAGTAATTTTCTTTTATTTCGTGTAACTAAGTAAGAATAATGATCAAATTATTTCTCACTACGACATTTTAATTGATAAGTACCTTCGCAGACTCCACTGTCTATTTTCTCAATAGTGTCTATGTAGTTAGCATAAAATTAATCAAAGAACAATGTTAAAAAGTAGGCATTTTTTGTCAAACTTTACAAAAGCGCAGAAACAGTATTTCTCGACAAATTATTGTGATGGAAATATGGTCAAATTAGCAGTTTTAGCTGTTAGTTACTATATTCGGTTTTCGAATATTGCCTAATATTAGCACATGGTACGCAATGATATGGTTTCTTCCACTTGTGCAAGTTATTTTGTATGCTACTTTGATAACTGTCAAATGCCAATACTGGTTTTTAAACCGATCAATCAAACCGATCATTTGACATCTGTCAATCAGTAATTACTTCATGCAGTTTTATTATTTCAATAATGTTAATAGAAATCATTAAAGTATAAATGACTCACAGAATTTGGCATCTGTCAACTGTCAAAATAATAAAATTTACTTATGCAAAAATACTTCTAATACAACAGAATTCCACGCTTCTGTCAATTAAGGGCCCTCTATATACCTTCTTACTGTTTCACTAGTGGCATTGACAACGTTATGACAGCTGTTAACTGTCGCAATAATCCTATTTGCAGAAAAAAATGTATACAACAGATTTAGTACCGTTTATAGACCTTTGTCTTAAATAAAGGATCAGTTGTGTGTCTATTAACGTCGTAAATGGCCATTGGCAGCGTATCGCAACTGTCAAATTGTCAAAATAATCTTACTGACTTATGAAACATTATATAATTAGTAGCTCTTATTGCCCCTGAGCTTCGGTCAATGAAGGATTACGCATGTGCCTACTAAAGTCGTCAGTTATCATTGGCAGCATTATGACAGCTGTCAACTGTCAAGATAATGTTACTGATAAAGGATAAAATGACCCTTTAGCTGAGGCAAGGGTCAATAGACGGTACTAAATCTGCTGTATAAAGAGTGACCCAAAAAATCCCCTATTTTTTGCCCCTTTTGGGGACCTCATGAATTTTATTTAAAAGTGGTTCTAAATGATAGTTTATGGTGATACTTTAAAGTAGGCGAAATTTATAGTTGAGCATAGTTTTTTTTTGGAGATATGACGAGTTAAACTCATTATTTGATTCATCCACGCCAAGGAGAATCCGATATTTTCGGTGACCTCTTGCGTTATCTTAAAATTCTCAACAGATAAATAGATAAAAAGTCAACAAAAAATTTAAAAAATAAAAAAACATAAACCTCTTCCTGCTTTAGTACCGTGACTTGGTGAAGGGGCTTACATATTATTGAAATACATTTCAGTAATATAACCAAACCTAATCTTTCTTAGAAATATACATTTACTTTTTAATTCAAAATCCGTCGGATACAAGGTTTGGAGTATCTATCGAGATTTGCTAAGTCTCCAGTATCAAAATACGGTTTAACCGAATATTATCAGCAAAAAATCCTGATTTTTTCCTGTAAAATCGGCTATACCTCACTTGAACAACGTTTTTGATAAAATACAATGATAGATTCGAGAAGAGCAGAAGATTTTACACGAAAAAATGATACACTTTGCGTATTTGAGAATCTTGAACATAATGAATGAGATTGCCAAGAATGTTGGACTCATCTTGCCGTGAACAGGTCAACTAACAGGTTCGACTCGTTATATGTCAAAAACAAAAACTATGCTCAAGTTGAAATTTTGTCTACTTTAAAGTATCACCATAAGCTATCATTTAGACCACTTTTGAATCAAATTCATGAGGTCCCCAAGAGGGGCGAAATTTTGGGTCCCTGTTTTTATTTTGCAATATAATCCTATTATGAAAGTTGACAGCTATCATAACATTGTCAATGCCACGAGTAAAGCCGTGGGAAGGTATTTAGAGGGCATTTAGTTGACCGAAGCATAGGGCTTACTGATACCATGAAATCTGCTCCATTAGAAGTATTTTTTCATAAGTAAATTATATTGTTTTGAGATTTGATAGCAGCCAAATTCTGTCAGTCATTTATATTTTAACGATTTTTTTTAACATTATTGAAATAATCAAACTGCATGTTGGCAAATAATGTTATCCTTTGCAGGCTTTAGGAAACTAAGGCCCAGGAGTGGTATGCCAATTATGTATATTCAAGACACATCTTCTTCGTATCATTTATGTCGACACCTATGTTATGCAGGAACTTTATTTGGGGCTCTTACTTTTCTGGATTGCATTTCAGATTTCACAAATAACATATTTGCCGACATATCGATTAATTTCTTAATCTTCTTTAGGACTACAATACAATAAAAATAACATAATTTGCAATTTACACAGTTGTTATAAGTAAGTACATTTAGTAAATATATCCATTATGAATAAAAATTGATCAAAATGTAAATAATTAAGATAATTTAAATTGAATTGAAAATAAAAAGTAATATTCCTACCTTTAATGAAAAAAACCCCGAACAATCACATTTCTTAGAAAAAAAGTAAAATAACAGCTCTACAAAAAAAGTGCAAAACATGAAAACAAAATATTCCCATATTACTTCCACATCCAGTGGAAGTATAGTAACGACAAAAAAATTTAAAAAACTTTTTATTGTTCAAATAGGCTTAGAATGTTATGAAACGTCGAGATTTTAAGTTTGAGCGAAAAAAAATTCTGTCTGTCTGTCGGTCTGTCGGTCTGTCGGTCTGTCTGTAACTTTTTTGTGCGCACGTTTACTCTGGAACCGTTTGAGATATTGACTTGAAATTTTGTACACATATGTACTTTAACGAGATCTAGAACTAGATTATATTTCCTTCTTGTTCCGGCGAAGGGTTGGGAGGTAAACTGGGGTAAATTTGGGGTAAATAGGTAAATCAAGCAGGTAACAGTCCATAAAATTGGTATTTAGTACATACAAGAGAAGCTAAGGTATCAAAAAAAAAATGTTAGCATTAGCCATCCCCATTACCACCCCCGCCCCATTATTAAAGGGGATGAAAAAAAATCGTGATTTAGTGTGTGTATAAGAACCAGAAACCTCAAAATATTTTTTACTTCATCCACCACCACTACCATCCCCTATCATCACCCTCACCCCACTACCGATGTGGGGCATCGTTTTATGGGTTTTTGGGGTTGAAGATTTCAAATACTATATTATTAAAGTTCCATAAACAATTATTTCCACATACAAAATTTTTTCGTTGTGAGTAACTTGGATATAAAATCTGGTTGTGAAAGTAGTGATTCGTTGGGCAGCGGTTTTTTAAAGTTGTTACCTTACAATTCTTACAATTTAAATTTTTGATGGTGTTGAGCCTTTTTTTGATAGAAAAAAAAATGTGATTTGGTATAACAGTTCTGATATCATATTCGCATTCTACGGCTCAAAGTACATTGTGTTCTTATTTCAGATATTTTTTGAATATTCGATACCTTACCATTTTTACAATTAATATTTTTGATGATTTTGAGCCATTTTTTAAAGGACAGAAAAAAATTGTGATGTGGTAGAACAATTCTGATGCAATATCCATATTCTACAGCTCAAAATACATAGCTTAGTTACCTATTTTAGATATTTTTTAAATATTCGTTACTTTATCATTCTTACAATTGAGATATTTGAAGATTTTGAGCCATTTTTTGAGATTAGAAATAATTGTGGTTTGGTAGAATAATTATGTCATGTTCATTCTACGGCTCAAATTACATGGGGATATCATGTTTTGCACAGAACTTTTTTTTTTCATGTAGCTGTATAATTATTGAAAGAAACTGAATTCTAAAGTCACATGAAAGAAACTGAATTCTAAAGTCACATGTAAATATAAAGAATATAATAATTATACTAAATATAAATGTAGAAGTGAATATCTCCATATCTTTTAAAATATTAAGCATATGATTCTAATATACCTGATATGAACTTTATGTGCAGGTAAAGAAATATGACAGAAATACAAATCACTTCAGATGAAAAAAAAAAAAAATTAAATTAACGTACATACAGTGTGATTAAATGGTGGTAATAGAACTGTATGAAAAAACGAAGAACCAATTCATATGAATTATACTTTAGTTTTGAGAAGGCGAAGCTTTTAAATTTTTTTAATTATATTGTTATACACAGTACGTAAGTCTTCGATTCCAAATTTTCGTGAACTGTATTACGATGTAGGTTAATAAGAATAATTTCATTGATTATTTTGTTTAATGAATGTATAATTATTTGCATGAGTTATTATGTTCTCTAGTTTTATTTTTTAAGTTTTGTTTGGTTTGACCAATGCAAATTTTATTATAGTCGAGATAACGAATTCTGTACACATCAAACTGGAGTTCGATAGAAAGTTTTTCTTTTATAGAAGGTAAAAGGTTACCCACTTTTTTATGTGATTTGATTGATGTTTTCTTCTTACAATATGCGTTTAAAATTTTCAAAACCTCTTATATAGGGGATTTCATTATAGATCTTACTTAAATCATAAGGACTGTAGGGGAGTCAATGTCAGTATTTCTAATTACACAATCTATGACGAGCCACTATTTATTTATTTGTTTTCAAATAAAGCCAAGTTTTGTGTATTAAACTCATCATTAATTAATTTTACAATTAATTTTTTTAAAACGCACTAAAATTATATTTTTTTATATTTTAAAATTGCTTAACTTTAAACAACAGAAACATTAATTTATAACCAATATATTATTAGTCTAGGTGCCCGTCGACATAATTGCAATTTATACATATCCTATATATAACTTCTTGTACGGCATAATTGCGCCTAATCTGTCACTTTTTTCCACTGCGAAAATTTTCGAAAACGCGGCGTTTACATATATATCTCATATATTTCTACAAACTTTCCGACAAAAATTTGGGAACGTTAAGGGTGTCTACCATCCTAAACATAACATAACATAACATAACTTTAAAACATTTATTGATAACATGATAATGATAATGATATGATAATAAAAATATGTAGTATCCAATTTTCGAATTGTCGGATAAAATATATTTGCCGATTTTCCAGTCCGACGCGTGGAAATCGTTTTTTTCATGCAGAGGAGGAACGCCGCGTTTTCGAAAATTTTCGCAGAGGAAAAAAGTGATAGACTAGGCGCAATTATACCGTACAAGAAGTTATACGAGGATATGTAAACATTGTAATTATGTCGACGGTCACCTAGACTATACCCTAAAGCTGAGAATATTTACTATAAACTAACAAACTGGAATTTGCATTCGAGACTCCAGCGTTGCAGTAAATTTCCCAGATTGGGCCAAAGTGGTCGAAGTATCGATAAAAAATTTAAATGCAGTTTTGGTTCAGTTATTCTATAATATGAGAGAACCTTAAAATCTTCAGAAACGTCGTTGTACAGGTAAGCTTTTTGATATAATATAAAGTGAAATTCAGAAGTTGGTTGTTTCTAAATACTAACGAAATGGTAGTAACCAAATGAAGCATAGTTTATATTGAATAATTGCTTCACATAACAATTGATTTATTTTTTTAAATTTATTTTTACCCTATAAAATAGGTAAATTAAATGAGATGTAGAAGTGTTTTAATAATATTATCTGAATATTAAATAAATATCAGACATAAATCAATATTTTACTTAATTAATAATAATAATAGCAACAATCGACATTATTATTTAAAAAATTTCTTGTTTTGTTATTTCAATTAAATAATGCATTGTTGATATTACCTCTTTCCATGCATCTGTCTCTTGTTCCTTCGAGCAAATAATATTACTTCAGATTTGGAATAAGGGATATTTTATGCATATTAAATTCAAAAGTTCGACTGATAAATATTTTTTGAATGTTGAAAATGTATCATTCTTATTATTAGCTTCAAAAGTGGGAGTGATTTTAACACATAATAATAATATTAATATAATAAAATTGTACATTTCTCACGGAAACGTTATTTCTGAAACTAATTGTAGCTGGTGATGACACATTGGTTCCCCATTGACAACTAGGAATGCAAGCGGGAAAGAGAAAGTTGAAAACACACAATTTCTTCTCAGAAATAAGTACCAAAGTCAGCGGTCTACCCGTATAAGTAGCTATATTTTGACAATATAACGGTTTGTTGCTGATATGGAAACGTAAAACATAAAGGAAAGTACAGGCTGTCCATGACATAAAACCAGTTAAAATCCCCAATTAAATTTGAATATTCCCCCTTTCATAACACACATTAAATCGCTACTTACCTTACTGTTGGTGGGTAAAAGATATAAGGGGCGCAATGTGCTGCGACGTAATTTTATACAAGATGAATCATCTTTATTGTTAAATCTGCTTGAAATAGTTATATATAATTAATTTAACATAATTTTTTATAGTTCGTTTTTATTCTCATTGCAAATTGCATATCCATGTATTTATATTTAGAAAGGGACTTTCTGCTTTTTAAGATTTGCTGCTTGTTTCAAGAAATGCAAAGGAATAGATAAGATTTTTTTCATTAAGAAGAATTACATTTTTCAATATTATATAATACTTATTGTTATTATTATTTGTCTTTTTTGTTGGCTTCTGTTTGCTGTATAGCACGTCTGTTGGCATCATGCCATCTGCTGCAACCGCCTGCTAGGTCCACAGCTGCGCAGCTTCACCAAAACTCTTTCCCATCACCACCTTGGTGGCATCTGCCCAAAGTTTTTGATGATGTTCTTTTCAAATCTTGTCATTTGGTTTTCCCTGAACTGTCAACAGTTCTACATGGTTCTCTATCCGGTTGATGTGGTCAAAAAATAAGATGTCACATGAGATGTCACATCGGGAATTTTATCTCGACGCCAGAGACGGCTCTCGTGTAGATATAATATTATAATAAGAAGGAATTATTATGGTATATGGCACGATTTTCCTTCCTTAGAATATTATATTGCAAATACCTTCTCAAACATTTAGAAAAACGATGAAATGGTGAAATATTCATCATTGCAAACTACAATGTATTTTTGGTAATAAATTTAACCTAAAAACGGTAATGGTTCTTACAAAAACATGTAATACATATCTAGCATATAAAAAAACAATTTTGAATCAAACACATTCTTTCCTGTTCTATTTGGTATATGTGACATGTTTATTATGTTTATTTTCATAATAATTAAATATAAACACACATTAAAACCCAATAAGCTGTGGCAACATAAAGCATTTTTTCCCAATAAAATAAACAATTTTTATATAATATTAAATCATACATAAAAAACACAGCTAAGGATTAATGACATAAAACTGCCATGTACCGTATGCATCACAAATGAACACAACGTGATAAAGTGAATTTTATTTCATTTTAAAATGTTAATACCTAACCTACTTTTATCGGAAATCTACTACATTTGTGAAACGTGCTGACAATTACCTAAAGACGTAGTTGATTCTTTTACAAGTGCAGTGTTGGAGTGTTGCAGTTGCAGTGTTGGAAAAGGACACCCGTCGGAGTTTCGCAATCCGTAGTACAAATCTAGCCATATGTATGCATGTATCTACAAACCTAGCGTGAAATTCTACAGAGTCAACGGTATACAAAAATGTCTCGTGCTTCTCAAGCTGAAGTTTACTTGTAGATTTGCGATTTTCCATAACTGCAGTTTGATGGAACAGATTTTTATTATAGTAGTTGCAATAAAACAATTTCTTGGACATCTAAAACAAACTCCGATTAAAGAACTTATATCTAGATACATAATTGTACTGATTTATATGTTGCTGAGATAGTTACAATCTAAGGCACTTCTTCCCATAAGTTCCTGATTGGCTAGTCGATCTATTCGCGACCGATTCGGGCACGATCGGTTCAGTTCGATTATCATAATCTCAGTTTGACACTTTTGACAGTATCCGCCATTAATGTTAATAAGTGTTTTTCTATCAAAATGTGGTGAAGAAGTCTTTTTATTTTAAGTTGTGATTTGCTTAATACCTAAATAATATTCTCTATTCATATTTACACAGTTTAGTGACAATATATTTAGTGCAAAGTGCTGTGCCCTTTGCAGAAAGCAGTTTAGAAAAGAAGAAAATCGATCGTTCCATAGTCGTAACATGATGGAGTTCAGTTTACAGTTATAAAGTGAATACCAATTAAATTTTAATATCCTTTCAATAAATATTTATCTTACTGTATTATCTTACTGTAATATCGTATGCCTACATCACGTTGTATAAAGAGCCGGTAATGCAGGAATTGCAGTAATTCATTTTAATGAAAATATTTACCATTCTACACATTTTCTACACACATAACGCCACTGTTGCCTATGGGACGTGATGTTCATCTATCCATTTTAATGGACATATAATGTGACTATGTTAGGAGCAAACAAGGTATATAGTGAAAAGATAGCCTGTTATGTATCTAGATATAAGTTCTTTAATCGGAGAAAACAAATTTTAACAAAAATATTTCCTCACAAAAGCATATGAGTGCTAGTGGCTCTACTGATAGTGACAGTGAGTGATTATAATAAACTGACCATATTAACTTTGAATATTACAGAATTCTCTAAAAAAAAGAAACTTAAGATATATTGTGTCACATTTGCATACAAATCTTTCCGCGCTAACCTAGAAGAGCCAACCCTGATTTTGACGTCATAGAGATAAAATTCCCGAATTCTGCATACGAGTCACTTTAAGGATGTATTTCTTGAAGAATCGAGCTATTAGTCTGATGGGCCGTCCAGACAATTCGTAGAATCCCCAGGTAGATGTACGAATCAAGTCATCAACACGCCGTTGTCTGTTTCCTCTAGTGGCACAACTTAGAGGCCTAAAAAGAAAGATGGAGAAAACTAGTGTATTAATGTTGTAGAATCTCGGAAAATCGACCTAAGTCGAGAATAAGCAAAAAATTTCGTCAAAATAGACGTTTCAGAGCACAACCAATCATATTTCTGGCATCAGCACCGAAATTTAGCTTAAAAAGACTTTTATACATTTTTTTATCATGTTTCACGACACCTTGTTCTTGCATTTCGACGTTCATCTCAGCTGTACAATATTTCATTTAAGCGAGGCGTCGAGCTAGGAGGGATAAGGTGGGTCCAAATTTATATTTTTTTTGTTGGAATTTTTAAATTTAAAAAGTGGCATTGGTTTTCACTTTACATAAGGACTCACTAATTAAAATATATGCATGTATATTTAAAACACCCTGTACAGTTTCCAACATCACCTCCATTATTAAGGCACTTAAGTCATTTTAAATAAAAAAAATCCAATTAATTCGAAAGTAATAACATAGAGTAAAAAAAATAAGAGAAAATAAATATAATAAATTAACCTATGGGAACATAATAATATGATCAAACTATAAATTCACTTTCGTTGTTTAAATAAACAAATATGGTTATATACGTTACAGTGTGCCCCAGGATAGATGTAACAAGAGGTGTAATGGACCAAAAATTTTGGAATTTTGGAATGGTATTTGGGGATTGAGTCCTGCTTGTTGTAAAACTAAAGTATACCAAAAATGACTTGATTTGGTGTTCTACAGGGTGTTTTATAAGCAAAGTTGTAAAAATCACCACTGATAAAGTACCTTTATTTTTCAAAATATGAAAAAATTCCACTGAGAAAAGTTATTTAGAATGCAATTTTATACCTCTATACCAAATTCAGGAATATAAAATTATTTTTTTGAAACTTCCCATTTTTTGCGAATTAGTTGAATTCATATTTAAAGTTGTGTAGAAGCAAATGTTAATCATCCAACGAAAAAATTTATATTGTGCAATGCTACGGAATTGGCGGTGAAAACTCGCTAAGAGAATTGGTAAGCCAATTTAATTTGAAATTTCCAAACACTGCTTTGTCACGTACTCAGGCTAAGAGAATAATTAAAAAGTTTCTGGCTACTGATAGTGTTCTTAACATGAAAAGAAAAATAAAAGCTTATGATGAAGACAATGCTGGGGCTATTATAGCTCATGCCTCTGTTATAGAAAATCCTAGGATGCCACTAAGAGAGAGATCAGCTCTTATTAATATTAGCAAGTCTGAACTCCAAAGAATTTACAAGGCAAAGAAATTTAGGGCATATAAAGCAAATTATAAACATACGCTTGAAGAGGGAGATGATGGCCGTAAGTTGGATTTTTGTTTGACCATTGGAGAAAAAATCATGGAAGAGAGATTTTTTCATAATTTCATAATTTTCTCAGATGTATCCACATTCACAACCAATGGTGTTGTTTCATCTCAGAATTGTCGGTTTTGGGCTTCTGAAAATCCAAATTTTAGGATTCATTGTAGAAGACAATATTATAAAAAATTGAACGTGTGGTGTGCCGTTTCTTATCACGTTGGAGTTATTGGACCTTATTTCATTGAGGGAAGGTTAAACCAGCATACTTATTTACAGCTTCTTGAAAGATTTTCTGAAGAACATTTAAATATTTCAAGAGATATGCCTTTAGTTCATTTTCAACATGATGGTTGCCCCGGCGACTCCACAGAAATGGTTAATCGGTGGTTGAATTTAAATTTTGGAGAAAATAGGATTGCCAGGAATGGACCGATCAAGTGGCCGGCGAGATTCCCAGACCTATCAATATTGGATTTCTTTTATGGGGTCGCCTCAAGCAGTTGGTTTACGCTGAACCACTTCCTAACGATGTCGCAGTACTGAAGCAGAGAATTACAAATGCCGTAAACTCCATACCGTTAGATCATATTCGAAACAGTTTTAAGAACTTCAGGCGAAGGATCGAAATGTGTGTGGATGTGAGTGGTAGCTACGTCGAATAATAGAAAAATTGTAAACATTGTTTTGTATTGGTCAATAATTAATTTGTTTGTGAATCTGTTATGTTTTTGACATTTATTACTTGTTATAATTTTTAAACCTCATTAATCTTCTGTTAGTAATTGTTTCTTGTTTTACAATTAGTTCGATTAACATTATACCTTCTTACATCTCGTATATTCAATTTTTTATTTACCAATAGCCTACTTTTTGAGATGATTATCATTTGCTCCTACATAACTTTAAATATGAATTCAACTCTTAATTCGCAAAAAATGGGAAGTTTCAAAAATATAATTTTATATTCCTGAAATTTGGTATAGAGGTATAAAATTGAATTCTAAATAACTTTTCTTAGTGGAATTTTTTCATATTTTGAAAATAAAGGTACTTTATTATTTTAGTGATGATTTTTACAACTTTGCTTATAAAACACCCTGTAGAACACCAAATCAAGTCATTTTTGGTATACTTTAGTTTTACAACAAGCAGGACTTAATCCCCAAATATCATCCCAAAATTCCAAAATTTTTGGTCCATTACACCTCTTGTTACATCTATCCTAGGACACACTGTTATATTAACAGATCAAGGGACAGTATTATGAAAAACAATTATTTCCCATTCAATTTTTTTTATATATTTTGACGCAATATTCTTGTATAAATTTATCAATGCTTTAATTGATTTCCCTGACGTGTGGTGGCGGTCTGGGTGTCTAGGGCTTAGTCGGCATTTTACAATAAACATTCAAACTCAGTTCGTCAGCGATTTGAATATTTTTGCTTCACATGTATCTAAACGTCGTCCCAAAATTTTTTTGATGAGCGGGGGGAGAAATGCGAAAAAAATTTTTTTGATGAGCGGGAGGGAGAAATCCCAAAAAAATTTTTTTCATTCCAAAATTTTTTTTTACGTGCAGAGGAAAAATCTAAAAAAAATTTTTCCCGTACCAAATTTTATTTGATATGCATGGCCCCTCGTTAGACGCGACCCTAGGGCCCAGTCGGCATTTGTCGACTAGCCGACCTGGCCAGACCGCCACTGCTGACGTGCTAGCTATGGTAAACTTTCATATTCCCATATTCCCATCTCGTACCCATAGAATTAATATTATGTTTCATGAATTTTATTATACAACATATTCCAGTCAAAGCTTCCCTTTAATAGCATATTATGCGACGACAATTTAATGATGAGTAAACCCATTAATGCCCAAGGGGTCGATAACGACACAGAGAAAATTTTAATTTCTACTGTCCTTACTGATTATGAAACTAACATTACGTATGTGTCCAGCGTCTTAGTATAGTTATTCACTCTATATTATAACGATAACCTTACAAATTGACAGTGTTTACTTGTGAGATTTGGTGTAAAATATTTCAACAATTATTTTTATGTGACATGGCACAGTTTAGTTACTGGTAAGTACAAATGTATTACTGTTTTTCAAACTGCATTGAGATATTATTCAAAAATAGCATGTGTTTGATGGTCCCTACAATTTATGTGCCCTAATAATGAGAAATAAAACTGCTACATAACCTTAAATATTGCTGGGTCGTTAACGACCCCTTGGGCTAACTACATTGTTCAAGATATTTTTATTTAGTTTGCTGGAAACGACCTCTTATTACATCTGAATTATTGGAGGAAATTGAAACATTAGATGAACATGTTATTGTAACTGACGCAATGGTAATAACGCCTCCGGATGATTTTGGGAATGCTACAGATTGTGATTCAGGGACGAAGAGTGAAATGATCCCGATATGTTGAATGGCAAATAGCTAGTTGCTGAGGCAGAATTTTATTTTGACAATAATGACATTCTAGATGAACTAGCGCCAATTCAAAATACTGAGAATGATGTTGAAGTTGAGCATGAGAATAATGGTGACATTGAACCTGAAGAAGATTGAGGAATATAATATCCCACTAGCTTTGATGGCGAAAAGATGCAGAACTGTACCTATATCTACTGGTAAAGATGAGAAGACCACGTGGAAGAAAGGAGATCTCAGGAGAGAGTCTTGCATTTACTTCCGCCACTCACCCTGAGTGCAACAAGTCATCCGCTTGAATATTTTGAATTATTTTTAACACAAGAAATTGTGCAAAATCTCGTGGACTCCACATGTATTTACGCAACCAGGGACCACAACAAACCCGAATTTGAGATGTCAATACATGAGATGTACGTGTTTATCGGTATTCTCCTCTTGAGTGGAATGTTCCCTTGCCGAGAGGAAGAATATACTGGGAAGACAGTGAGGGAATAGATTCGAGGAAATATGTAGCGTTTTTCATATGACAACAATGATTTGCCACAAAATGACAAATTGGGTAAAATTCGTCCGCTTAAAAACGATCTCAATAAACAGTTTATAAAATACGCACCCATCAAATTCAATATATCGATAGATACATATATAGGATACAATAGGATTTAGGGGGAAAATAGTACATACCAATTGTCTTTTGGCTCTTCGATGTGTGTGCAACAAATGCATGGTTGCTAGCTCGTCAATACGGAATTACTAAAGATAATCTTGAATTCCGACGTGAAACTGTGTAGTGTCTGTTGAAAAAACATGGAAAAAAGTATGCTGTATCTGGAAGAAAGCGGGCGGCTATTCTGTGTCCCACCATTGCTTCAGGGCGGCATCTTATTGTAACTGATAGGCCAAGGCGCAGGTCGCCAATATTCTTGGCTAAAGATGTCGGTCTCGGATGACTGGGGCCGGGCAGGACTATTGCCCTTTACCCCAATACATCGCTGTAGACCGGGGACCAGCCTCGTGCAGGGCGGGCGAGCTTACTTTACGTCGGCCCCACTCACAAATGTGAGCGGTGCAGACGATTTCGGCCCACCTCCCTGGGTCCTGGCTCGTTGGACCTTGCTGGCTAAGGCCTCTTCTGGCGTTCTTCTGTCTTCGTCTTCTTTTCTTCGCCAGCTTGTTTGCCCCCCGGGGGGTAGTCATCGGTCTGTTGGGTGTTTTTGGGTTTGTGGCGGGAGTGACTGCCGGTACACAAGATGCCAAGAGGCATCCTGTCATGCGGATCATCGGTAGGGTAAGGATGAGCTGTGTAGCTCGAGGAAGGGCAGACCTAACTGCTTTGGTAGCATTTTTGGTCTGCCCGGAGCTAGGGGGACTACAGGTACTGGACGGTTGTTTTGTCCGGTACCCGCAGGGTCTTGGGTCGTCCAAGGCGCAGGTGTCACTTGTGCAAAAATAAAACTAATAAATTGTAAGGAGTACAATGTACCTCTGCATGACAAATGTTTTTAAAGTTTTTACAAACAATGATGAAACATGTGTTTTAGATTTTTTAAATAATAAATAAAATATTTCATATTTATCTGTTTCAATAATTTCTAGAGGTCGTTAACGACCCATATCAAATTTCAAAAATTAAGATTAAATTTTTTTGATATTTTCTCTATTGTCCAACACTGCTAATAACATATTTCTGAATATTAGAAAAATCCAAGGAACTATATTAATCTGGGCATTAATGGGTTTTAAGACACAAGTATGACAATTTTGACATAAGCCGTAGGCGAATGTCAATGAATGCGAGTGACTTAATAGCCATTGCATACACTATTTTTTTTTCTACGACTAGTCATAATAGAATAGAAGAGTAACACTTCATTTCTGAAATTTATTAATTATAGATTACAATTTAGGAAATATTATGAAAACTAAACTTAGAAAAATAAAAGGGGATAATTATTTCAATTTCACTACTATCACACATGTTCACTGACTTTAATTTCAAGAAGCACAAATTTGCTAGGTAAACAGTAAATATGACTTGTCAACATTGATAATTTTAGATCTGTCAGATGTTCAGGGCAATAGTTAATATCGACAGAATATTGGTGTCTATTGCGTTTTTATTGGTTATAAACTTGTATCTTAATGGAAAACTTGTATCTCAATGAATCTCATACAGATAGGGAATATCTAATGATCGAATTAAACTATGTACAAAAATATAATGTTTAGGACAGTTCAAACTTTTCTGAAATAGATATTTACCATTAAGAAGTTTTAAAACGCTACTGAATATTTTTTTTCTCTGTGATAACTGTGTTGTATTGTATACACTCATTTTAGCTATTTAGTTGTTAAATTAGATTTAGTGGACACTTGTTTGAATTGTCTAGCCTGTATGTGTCCCTTTCCCTGTAATAAATAAATAAATAAATAAATAAATAAACAAATATTCTCTTATTTTATTCTCTTCTATTCACTTTCTAAAATTCTAGTTATATTTTGGAAATCATATTTTCAGATCTTTAAAATGTGAACCAATGTTGAATTGTTCTTTAGTTGAAATTTGATTTTACACTGTGATTAAAGTTCTGCACATATTTCTGCAATAACGTTGAAGATTATGATTTCTGGTACTGGGCAAATGGTAAATATCTAATACAGAGAGTTTAGTGGATTTATTTGGCATTCTAAAAAAATAAAAGAACTTCCTTTTTTACCAGTTATATGGACCAGTCCCCTCCTTCGTATTTAAAAAGAGCATTGGGTAGCAGCAATAATATCTTAAGATATAATTATGATATAATCATATATGTTAAATTTGTTCCTCTTCTTAACGAAGTAACTTAATAAATATTAAATATTCTTGTAGAAAAGACCAATATAAATTAATAAAAATATACAAGGTATCCATTTAAAACAATCACACTCTTTTTTACTCAGTACGTGATAAAAAATCCAAATAATTTAAGTAATGATTTTTACTACTTAGATTCAGTTAAATAGTGGGAAGTAAAGTTTCAATTTTACCTATAAAATGTTTCTTTGCGTGTCAATATTTAGAAATACGAGTATATATCTTTATTTAGCTCATGCAAAATTTATTACACCCTTCAACGGGGTGACAAGAGAAAGAGATAACTTCAGACAGTGTGACAATGGAAACGCACCTTGTGATACAGTCATATCATCGAGGTATTATCAGTATTAATTAAGTGCATACTGTGTTTATTACATTGGTTTAATAGTTAGTATTATCACTGCGCAACAGACCATATGATGCAACAAGCAACTACATAACCGGGGTGAGAGAATAATGTTCACAGGTTTCTTTATTAGACGTATCTAGAAAGTGTTATTATATCTACCTGATTTAATCACATACAGGGTAATCTACCTTGACATGTTATCAGTAGGTTTTCCCCACCGAAAGGAGTTAAAAAAATGGAAAATCTTAAAAAACAACCAAAAAAATTAACTTATTACTTCCACATCCAGTGGAAGTATAGTAACAACAAAAAAAATTTTAAAATTTTTTATTGCTTAGAATGTCATGAAACGTCGAGATTTTAAGTTTGAGCGAAAAAAAAATTTCTGTCTGTCGATCTGTCGGTCTGTCGGTCTGTAACTTTTTTTTGTGCGCACGTTTACTCTGGAACCGTTTAAGATATTGACTTGAAATTTGGTACACGTATGTATTTTAACGTGATCTGGAACTAGATTATATTTTCATCTTGTTCCATTGAAGGGTTGGGGGTAAATTGGGGTAAATTTGGGGTAAATAGGTAAATTAAGCAGGTAAGAGTCCAGAAAATTGGTATTTAGTATATTAAAGAGAAGCTAAGGTCTCAAAAAAATTTTTGGCATTAGCCACCCCCATTACCACCCCCACCCCATTATTAAAGGGGATAAAAAAAAATTGTGGTTTAGTGTGTGTGTACAAGAACCAGAAACCTCAAAATATTTTTTACTTCATCCACCCCCACTACCACCCCCTAGCACCACCCCCACCCCACTACCGATGTGGGGTATCGTTTTATAGGTTTTTGGGGTAGAGGATTTCAAATATTATATTATTAAAGTTCCATAAACAATTATTTCCACATACAAAATTTTTTCGTTGTGAGTGACTTGGATAGAAAATCTGGATGTGGAAGTAGTGATTCCTTGGGCAGCGGTTTTTTTTTGTAGAAATGCACCGCCAATGACTTTAACCAATCTGACGTAACGCAGTACAACCATATCACTCTATCAGACATGGGATTGACATTATTGACAGCAAAGCTAGAGAGGGTAGAAGTGATTTTTTGGTTTTAAGCAAATCACGCTACAAAAATAGAGCGAAATATATCGAAAAGACATTGACTCTGTGCTAGTGAACTCTACAACAATAAGTGGATATAAGAGATATTCACTTAAACCTGTCAATAATACAAAAACACCAATTTCGGCTATGCTTTGTACCTGCCGGTCGGTGTCCTCATTGTTCGACCGAAAACAAAAAACGGGGCACTTTGACCGCAGCCGCCGGCTTCATTTTTTATGCCAATTAAGGAAATGTGAACATCTCGAAAATGTTCTTTCACAAGTAAGTTTGTCGCCCTATTACTGAACTAGACAATAGGCGTCTGAAAATAAGGAGTACGCCACCTGGTTATAGTCAAACTAATTATGGGCTTTTCTGTCATTGTCTCTTTAGTGTACGATGATATCAATAATAAATAAATGATAAACTGAGATGCTAAGTTATTAAAAATATGATAGCGTTTAAAGGAGCTACAATTGGCTGGAGCCAACCTAGTCCGTATCCTTTACAGATTGCAGGGACAACTCGTGAAAGTTGAGTCTCACTGCAATGTTCAAAGCATATCCTCTTTAACGTAGACACCTTTAACCAGGCATTGAGAGGGGAAAAGCTGGTGCAAATAACCGTGGCCCGAGTAGCAATAATAATGTCCTAGACAATTACACATTGTAAGCGAAATTTTTGAAATAAGTAAATATATGTAATTCCAGTATATTTAAAAGTAATATATACTATTGCACCATGCACTATTATGTCTTACCCCTGAATATTTCTGTTTCATATTTTACAGAATACTGTTTCATTTATTTTACTTAAAGAATTAATAAATATCTTTTCACTTATATTTAATGTACCACTAATTTCATGGGTATTTGAATCTAATCTGAGACACTTGTTTGTAAACATAGAGCATACACATTTTTAAGTTTTGTGTTGAATATGGGTTGTACCACACAAAATAATATGTCCTGCATTTAAAACATATTCCCCTTCATACACACACTTAGAATTTTTACATTTTTAGGGCTTCACAAATGTTCCATACATTGCAATATGCTTAACCTAAATGTCACTCAAGTTTCCTGAAAAAAAAAGTGATTTAAACTACAACTGTATATAAATTTAGAGAAATATTTAAGTTTATTAATATTTAACTAGCCAGACACCGTTTATGTCGAAGAAACTGTACTTTTCAAGGGAAAAACTAGATAACCTAAAAAAATATTAATTTTGCTGAATAATCCCATTAACATCTTGCAAATCACTTACAACAAAATCTTGCACCCCTTTAGGTCATATATTATTAATGTTATTATTTTTAACGCCAAAAACACAATAAACAGAACAAAATCAATATAAGTATTCGCCATATAAACAAACAAAAAGCCTATAATTAGTTCACGAGTTCTCCACTTTGGCGCTGGCATCTTAAATTCAGACGCCTATAGCAGTAGTATATCTTCGTAAGTTTTAACTATTTTTAATATACTAAATTACCTCCGAGCACTCAATTTTGCAGGGGCTTTCCCACATTGAAGACTAGTACAACATTTTACTTTCCGCATATCATGGTAAATCATATTGTACATATCTGTATGTATACAATGTGTCCCACTTTTTATGGAGCCACCCTCATATCTCGCTTACCTGATATCAGAATATTTTGAAATTTTGGTGGTGAATGTATACCTATAAAGTGAGCCTTTAAACGTAACCAAATTCGACTGAAGCCAGAGGTGTTCGATTCTATGATGGAAAAAGGGGGTCGATTTTTGAAAAAAAGTATTAGCGATTTATTTGGAGAAAAATTAGTAAGATATTCTTAATCAGCACCTTTAGAAACCTTTGTACAAAATTACATCGGTGTGGGTTCAAAGGTGTTTGAGATATGAGCCGTCAAAAAACACAAATTTTCAACTTAAAATAATTTGTATCTGTAAAACGGATTCTCATATGAAAAAAATGTATTCTTTATCTTTTGTTCAGAATAATGTATTGCACTAGTATGAAATGATTCTATAACAAAATTACTATTTATTTAATAAGGCAAAAATTCTAATTTGTACATACCTACCATGTTTCTAACAAATAATCTACACAAATAATTTTATTATATAATTCTTTGCGTTTCTATGTAACCACCATCATTCCGAATACATTGCTCAATTCGTTTTCTTACATGGAGTACAACTTTCCTAATCTCGGCTGGAGTGATTTCAACACATGCCTGTCTAATTTTGATCATTAACTCATCTTGGCTACGTGGTCTGTCCTTATACACTATATTTTTCAAACGACCCCACAAATAGAAATCAAATGGTGTTAGGTCCGGAGACCTCGGGGGAAACTCATGCACTTGACTTCTTAAACCTATCCATCTACCTGGAAAATTATCTTCTAGCCAACCCCTTGCAACGTTATGAGCCGGGGCACCATCAAGTTGATAATACAAGTCCCTTCTGACATCTTGAGGCAGATTATTGAGAAAGGGTTGAATTTCTCTTTGCAACAAATTTAAATACGCTTCTCCATTCAATCTCGGAATGAAAAAGGTCCAATAATCTGGTCTTTCCATAAAACACACCAAACGTTAACTTTTGACACGTATTGCCTTTTAGTACTGATAAACCAGTGGGGATTTTCGTCAGCCCAAAAACGGCAATTCTGAGAGCATACTACCCCATTGGTAGTGAATGTTGCTTCATCAGTAAATAGGACGTTTTTCAGAAAATTTACATTATTTAAAAATTCACCCTGGGCCCAAAAACAGAAATCCAATCTTCTGTCAGTATCACCTTCTTCTAGGGTATGTAGAAATTTTGGCTTGAATGCTCTTTTTCTATGTTTTTTCAAGCAACACCAAACGATGTTCTTACTAATATTTAGATTTAATGCTACTTACCTTATACTATATCTTGGATGTTCTCTAAAATATTGTAAAATGCGTTCCTCGTTTTGATTTTGCCGATTTTGTAAATTATAATTCTTTGGTCTTAACTTACATACATTTCCTGTATTGTCAAAATTTTTATTGATGGTTGCTACCAATTTATGGCGAATGGGATGCTGATGGCCAGGATGCCGTAAATTAAATTCATCAGCAGCTTTTCTATATGATCTGGCATTATCTCCGACTAAACGAACCAATTCCACTTTTTCTTGCATTGTTAAACGCCGAGCCATTATCATAAAAAATTTCAGTTCACTTATCATGTAACATTAAACCAGCATTCATTAAATTTTTAACGTATTAACTTATTGACGTTCAATAATACATTGACACTTGCAATAACTTTTGTTTTCATGGCTTACTTAGGTCTTTATTGAAGATTATTTGTTAGAAACATGGTAGATATGTACAAATTAGAATTTTTGTCTTATTAAATAAATAGTAATTTTGTTATAGAATCATTTCATACTAGTACAATACATTATTCTGAACAAAAAATAAAGAATACATTTTTTTCATATGAGAAACCGTTTTACAGATACAAATTATTTTAAGTTGAAAATTTTTTTTCTTTTGACGGCTCATATTTCAAACACCTTTGAACCCACAACGATGTAATTTTGTACAAAGGTGCTGATTAAGAATATCTTACTAATTTTTCTCTAAAAAAATCGCTAATACTTTTTTTTCAAAAATCGACCCCCTTTTTCCATCATAGAATCGAACGCCTCTGACTTCAGTCGAATGTGGTTACGTTTAAAGGCTCACTTTATAGGTATACATTCACCACCAAAATTTCAAAATATTCGGATATCAGGTGAGCGAGATATGAGGGTGGCTCCATGAAAAGTGGGACACATTGTATATGTTTCCTGTTGACACAATTTTTTTTCCAAATTTGATATATGTGTAATATAGCATGTTGAAATTGGGCCATATCCGTCATACAGGATGATGATTAAAATGTCGTGTTTCAAACAAACTCTATTTTATCATTAGGGGGCCAGCGCAGCTCTATTTTGACTATAGTAATATCTCGACAAGAGAAAATAAGCAACGTTAATTGCGGTTAGTACTTGGACAGGTAACTTACAAGGAAATACAGCGATCTCGCCCCACTTTCTCCAGCATACATATCAGCATATGCGCAGAAGCCATGCAATTTAAGGCGAGGATCACGTAGTAGATATACGAAGGAGATGTAAAACGGCTGGTCTTTGTCTATTCAATGTTAGTCAAATAAAAAATCACTACTATTTTCCATGTTGGGAGTAGCTGGTCTCCTAGCGTCGGTAAATGTCCTAGTCGAGAAATTAGCAATTGTTAAATAAATTAATTAAAAGAAATGTTCCAATTAGACTAATGCGAAAAAAAATTTTCGATAACACCGGCACACAGTGGAAAAAAATTCTTCTTTGGACAAAAATCTACCGATAGTTCAAATTTTAATGAAAATAAAAGTTTCTTAGTGGAAAATATTCGTTATAAATAGTGGTTTTTAGTACCACGGACAAAAAAATATCCCTTTCTAGAAAATGGACTCTCATTTCCAGGTTAGGATAATTTTTTCAATAAAAAGGAGCAGGGGTACTAAAAAAACTGCTATTCATAACGAATATTTTCCACTAAGAAACTTTGATTTTCATTAAGATTTGAACTGTCGGTAGAGTTTTTTCAAAAAAGGTTTTTCTTCCACACAGAAAACAAACATTTTCAGTCACAGGTATATGAATACTTGTTTTCTATGTATTTCTGATCGCTGAAACCGAATTTAATGTCAGAATTGGATGATTGGCTCTTTCTTCTTTCAAAACTTTTTTGTGTGCCGCTGTAATATTATTACTGGTATTTTCTAATTTTTGGCGAATGCGCGCGCCAGTCATTTCAATTAAAACTCAGTTTTCGATTTATTTGAAAGAGTTTATTATTATTCTTACGATAGTACATTAAAAAATGATTATAATCCTGAGGAAATACCTGTACAAATTTATATACAATACTTTGCAGTACAACACAATATTTACCGTACTCCTGAAATATCTGACATTACTTTGCAATACTGGACAGTGCCTCGCAGTACTCAAGATAGCCTTGCAATACCAAAAAATAAATCGCAATACGCAATAAGAGTGTTTCGCAATATATACTAGTAACTGTATAATCTAAGACCATATCATATCATATAGTGCCAGTGCCTGTACAGCGAACAACACGTATTAATCTCCGCATCGTAAACATGTCAAGACAGAGTGCTAGCAAGATCAAGGAAGAACCACCTCCTAAAAACACACAACATAATAGAATCTGGGCCGACGAGGTCGACGACGAGCTGGCAGGGAACAATATACCTACGCACAATAGATTTGAGGTGCTTGCCGACGTGCATCTAGCAGGTAATATAACACCTCCGGAAAACCCACGCTCTGAACAATACTATATCTACCAACTGAACCGTACCTTCGCTCCATACGACCCTAAATATTCCAGACCCTCACGAAACGTATTTAAATACAAGAATCTTGTCAAGTACAAATACCCAAGAAGACATAAATTTAAGCCACAGTGCGGCAAAAACATATCAGTACATAAAAACTACACCTATGAAAAAGAAATCATAAAAAAGACTTTCCAGGACTCAGACGATGGTCAATATTACATCTACACGCCATCACTTACATTTAATACTACTCCGACAATCATAACCACCACCACAACAACCACCTCGAATACAACCCTCTCAACCACCCCTATACTAACTTCCATTTCATCCCCTAGAATGTCTACCTATGAATTTGACAAAATAACCCCAATTTCAACCCCTACACCCGCAACACGAAACCTACAAATAACCACCACCAACCCCATAACAACTACATCCCCATTATCATACCAACTGGATAGAATTTTACAACTGGCAAAAAACCTGCCCCCCAAACCAACACAAACTATTGCAACCGATCCAATTCAATTTACACCTTCGCCGGACAACAACCTCCCCAACCCCAAGAAAAGAAAAAAAAACCAACAAAACTCTCCACCAATCATAACTCACTCGAACACCACCACAACAAATAATATTAATGAAATCCAACCTGAAACTAGAGAACCCCCCCGTACCCAAGCTGACATGACAACCAAACCAAATTACGCACCAAGTATTTCCATTTACACGGAAAGACACTCCGAAATAATCGAGACAATAAACAGAATTACTAGCCAAAGACCAGTGTTCAGATTCAACATTGTATCTCTTATTTGCCAACCATTTACATCTAGCGACCATCAAAATATTGTCAACATGTTAATTTCCAATAAAATCGAATTCCACACCTACAATCACCCCGACAACAGGCCAATCAAAGCAGTCATAAAATACATACCGACCGACGTAAAAACCCAAACCATCCAAAATAGTCTTCACAACATGAACATTCACCCTCAAAAAATAGTCAGGCTGACAAACTCAAAAACCGGAACCAAACAACCCTTACCAATAATCCTTGTCACCCTGAGCAAAGGGGACGCCGACAGGATGTACGCCCTCAGGGAACTCTGTTCCATCAGGATCAGAGTTGAGGAGTACATCAGGCCGACGATCCCCCAATGCTATCGCTGCCAGAGGTTTGGACATTCCTCGGAGTTGTGCAACCGCATCCCACACTGCGTGAGATGCGGGCTAACGCACGAGGGAGGGCAATGCACCGCGTCGACGTGCAGGTGCGTCAACTGCGGTGCATCCCACCCTTCTAACTTCAGAGGTTGCCCGGCCTACCTGGCGGCGATGGCCAGGCTCAGGACACAAAACACCCCAAAGACAAACAACCCCCTAGAAAGTACCACCACCAACACTAACCAACCTACCAACATAAACAAAAAACCTGAAATAACTAACAACCCCCAACCAAAACATAAACCAACGTACAGCGACATGGTGAAAAACAACCCTAACGAACACCAAACACCCCCACTACATAACTCGGACACCGAGCACGCTAACCCAATCAGGGAAATTTTGAATTTCCTGAAGGACTTCAACCTAAAAGACCTGTTACATAAACTCGGTCAGACCGTCAATAGACTAAAATGCTGCACAGACCCCATAGACAAGATTCTTGTTATTGTGGACTTTATTACCTCCTTTTTCGACTAAAACCCACCCTACCTGAAGCTAATTTTGTTAACCACTAACCTGGGCGACCGGGGAAAAAAAAACATATAATAAAAACAAAAAATAAAAAATATCTACCTATTTTTTAATAATCCAACCCCAGCCCACGAAAAGAGCCTTAGGCAATTTACTAACCCTGGACACAATACACAAATTGTAAATCGCTTCATCCAAATTCCTGCCCACCACCAAACCAAATCACTCACCCACACCAGCAAACAACACACCTAGCACGTACACTACAGCCATAACAACCCTTACAACCCAACACAGTGGAACAAACAACAACAAAACTGATATTCCGAAGATAATCCGACTACCCCATACCCAGCCAGCTCTCCGAAGCAAGATATGTTCAACATATACGATAACCCGAGTTAAGCATCCACGGATGGAAAGGCTCAAGCATCTGCAACACTTACGAAGGCTAAGACCATTTCCACAGTGGTTTCTACATAAAGAGTGTGTTAGACAACATACAGTGTTCGAGACAGTGAATTAGTGATATAAATATGGTACCCAAGTGTGTATTTAAAATTTGTTATTTCTTTGAAGCTGAAAAAATTACCAATATAATCAGAAGAATAGATTATAATATATATAAGATAAAAAAAGAAATGTAAAATAGTATAAAAAAAATCGGACATATTACAAAACACATAGTGTTAGTACAGAATGCGTTATAAAATTAAAAAAGGGAACAGATACTAAAGTCTGTTCGCTGATAGAATCCCGGTCGTATAGTGTAAGGAATATCGTCCGGAGCTCTAGCCTTCCTTGTCTTTATTGAAATATTGTTTGTAACCTAATCTGTAACGTAAGTTTTAATCTTTGTGGTCAAGTTATGACCGACGTGCGGCATTTCTATTGTTCGATAGCAAACCAATTTGCGTAACGCGTGTCGTCGTCGAATGCGGCTGGCGATTTCAGAGGGGGGGGGGGAGTTGATTTTCTCGGAAGTAGGAAGCAGGTATACTGATTTCAATTAGTGCCTAAGGGGTCAATTTTAGTCTGGTTCTATTGTTAAAATAGTAAACATGCATCCTGGTGAATTTTTAAATCCGCATTCACAGCAGTTAGTTGTGAATTTGTTGAAATATTTTCAAAAGGAAAATGAAAATGGTGGATCTTTATTGTCAATAAAAGCTGTTCAAAGGCGAGTGGGTGAGGCTTTAAGAATCGATGAAAAGACTGTTAGAAAAATAACTAAAAACGACAAAGAAAATGTGGAACCTCAAGCTTCGGTTAAACGGAATTGCAAAAAGTCCAAAACAGAGTTACACATGGTATAAAATATGAAGTGAAAAATTTTATTTACGATATGGTGTCTGATCATAAACATATTTCCTTGGCTATCCTTTTAGAAGAGCTAGAATCTAGTGTAATAGTTGATTTGGCCGTACCAGTTTATACAAAGTGATTAAAAAATTAGGCTTTTCCTTTAAAAAAGATGACACTAGAAAAGTACTGTGTGAAAGACGACAAATTTATCTAAAACGGCTAGAGTTTTTTTGGCAAATACGTAAAAAATTTGAAAAGTAATGACCCCAAAGATGTAGTGTTCTTAAACGAAACTTGGATCTTTAGCAGAAGACTGTTAACACGTTCTTGGTATGATGATTCCAGTAAATATAAAAGACGTCGTACAGCTACTGAAGGTAAAAAAAAAAGATTCATAGTTCTACATGCAGGATCTATTCATGGCTTTGCTGAAGATTCGAGTTTAATTTTCTCCACCAAGAATAAGTCAGCAGATTACTATGACAACATGAACTCTGAAAATTTTGAAAAGTGGCTGATAGAGAGACTTTTGCCGGGGTTACAAAATCCAAGCATTATAGTTTTAGATAAGTACCACTCTCGAGTTGAAGAAAAACAACCAACCCGATCTTGGACGAAAGAAAAAATACAAACCTGGTTAAAGACCAAAAACATAGATTTCAGTGATAATTGAATTTAAAGCCGAATTGATCCAAATAGCTGGAGCTAACAGAGAGCAACACTATGTTGTCGACAATTTATTTAGAGAGCATGGACATGAAGTACCGCTGCTTCCCCTATATCACTTCAGTTCAACCCAATAGAACTTGTTTGGGAAATTTGTAAGGAGTATTACTTACGTCAAACACATCGGGAAAGATGGTTTTAGTGACGAAGACGTTCTTGCTATGTGGAATCAGGCTTTATCTCAAGTATCAAGCTCAATTTGGTCCAAGTGTGTAAATCCCACAAATAAATTGATTTTAGAGACATATGATTGAGAGGGAGGATCATACTGAAGAAGTTATGCCACTCATTATAAGTGTTAATAATGAAAGCGATGATGAGGACTCGGAAGAATTAGACATTGACGAAGAAAACTAAATTTATTTATTAGTCTTGTACTAGGTATCTGTATTTTACTGCCATATTTGTTTTATATAGGGTTCGACCTAATTAGTATAAGTATATATTCTTACTTTAAGATTACATATACTTATTTAACAAAATTCTATTAATAAATAAAAAATATTTAGCTGCAACTATTTAACAGTATTTATTTTGTATATTTGCTCTATCAAATTTTTTACTTGAAACCAAAACAATTCAATATTAATTATTTTACAATAGATGTGTATGCATATATAATGCTTATAATTCAATTTCATAAAGTAAAATATAAAACAAACCGACGCCATTGTGCATTCGAAAACACCAACGAGCCTACGGCATCTTAGTTCAGACGTTCGTGACGTCACACCAAGACTCTATCAGCGAACAGACGTTATATACAACAATACAATATATAGATAAAAATGATCATCAATACATCTTATTAAAATTTGTAGAAAAATACTCCTGAAAATTGTAAAGAACATTAGTTAACAAAAGCTTTGACAGTATTCTTCAATAAATTGTGATCAAGTTCTTTGATTTTCAAAGGTAAGTGATTAAAAAACCGTATGGCATAATAATCTGTTCAGTTACGAGATTTAAAAGGTCTTCAAAACTTAGAATGTAGACTGTTGTTTCTCGTGGAATATCTGTGCACTTCATTATGTGGTGTAAAGTTTGATTTGTGTTTCTTAATGTACAATAGACAATGCAAAATGTACACGCTAGGTAACATTAATATCTTTAAGTTTTTAAAGGCTCATCTACAGCCGTCTCTGTATTTTAGGCAAACACATGGGAGACAAAGGTTCGCATGTCTGAGACTGAATTTTTTTTGTTTTTGTGTGCCGGTGTAATCATATCTATCAAACTGTTAATTTAGTTTTAGAAACTGAAAATTTTGCCTACGATTTAATATACAAACAAGGTAAATAATTCAAACGAACGCAAGCTTTCTGTAATGTTAATTACGGAATTTTACTAAAGCGGCAAGATAAAGCAACCCTAATTACCAATTAGGAGTATTAATAGAATTATCTGTTCAATAGAACTTCAGATACCAAAAGTTAATAACTGCTATAGCAACCTATTGCTATGGGGATCCAGCAGGGTATGGTATTAGGATTAATTTTGTTTACTTTGCACAAAGAATAGGTAATTTTATATTAAATATCAGATAATAAGTATACAGGGTGATATGCGTTGGCCGTGCATTAGAAATTTTTCAACTTGCACTTGAAATTTGGTACGCATCTATAATTGATCATGCCTGTTCCACCTAAAATATTATATAATATTTATTCATCCAGTTATACAGAGTGTGCCAAAAGTCGGTACCAACTTTCTTATTTTAAATAGAAACCTACAATTTTTTACATAGTTCGGTTGGCCTCCAATTCTGAGTTTAGAGAACCTAAGTTATGTTAACTTATCTCCCACAGTTTTTGACAATTGTCAATATTGCTGCTATAGTAGTTTACGAACAAATTTGTATTTCGCAAACCATTGAAAATTACGAAACCAAATTTGTGAAGCAGTCAGCTGAAAGTCCAGACTAACTCCCGATGTCCCATCGGTGGTTCCATATTGTACCATATGGGCGCACGCGATTTTCAAATGTCGTAATAAAAAGTTGTCAAAAAGTCAATTTTTTCAAATGGCACCTACTATTTTTCTTGACACCATTCGAAAGAAAATTGAATTTCATGGTGAGTTACTTAAGTATTCCCTATACTTAACTCTGTCTCTATCGAATTATTCTGTAAAAATCAAGAAATACCGTTTTCAAGTATGCCACGGAAAAAAAGACTATTGTAATGGTGACATTCTGTGAAAGTGGAAACGAGTAGTAATTCTTAAATAAAATTGATTTGAAAATGGAAAATTATCCAAATGAAGTTTTTTAGACTTTTAGACTTGCTTGCAATCCATAGCATGTGTCAAAAAATTATTCAGCGAACTATCTGTGAGAATAATTTGAAATGTTCAAACTTACCAAGGATGACACGGGGAAAGCTTTCACGATTGAGAAATAATTTTCTAAATTTCAGGAAAGTGAAACCATTACGAAAATGAAACCAGTAACTGGCAATGACAATAATTAATATTCTGGGATATTTTCAAGCATATCCTCAAACTCCAATACGAACAGCATTTTTAGAATTGAATTTTTCATATTCTACAACACAAACAATTTTACACCGCCATAAGCTACATCCCTTTTTATTCATAGGTGATTTAAGGTTAAGTGTAAGAGTAGCCGATGGCTAAACTTCGCTTCAATAAAGACGTTTTATTATTATTATTATTATTTTCCTAGTAGGGTCAACTTTTACGAGGATTTGTTACTTTAAATACAGGAGCAGGCCGGATTCTTAGAAAACATAATTTGGACTAATGAGACAAAGTTTTGTCAGCAGGGAATTTAAAATCGGCGAAATCGACATTTTTGGGCTTCTGAAAATCCACATATTAATTCTCAACTTCGAGCAAAATCAAGTACAATTTAAAATGTGTTTTGTTTGGTAATGAACCAAGAGGTATGCTATTTTATGTACGATGAAAATTTGAATAGTAAAAGATACTTGGAAATTCTTCAAAACACGGTAGAAATATTTCTCGAAAATTAGCCTCTGGCTAGAGCTGCGCATTCGTGGTACCAGATGGATGGATAAAATAAATGATTTTTCTCGATTTTTGTTATTTCACTGTTTAATTACCAGGCTTTGCAATGTTTTTAGTATTTCCAGTTTCAATTGAAAATGGTTTCTCAAACGAAAAAAACACAGGATGAGAAAAAGCTGTATAATTAAATTTTCTATAAAATACATATACCAAAAAAGTCATACGGCGTACCACTAAAAAAAGAGGGTAGGAGAGAAGGGAGTTTACCCGTAAGTCAGCCTCTTAGAAAACTTGATTTTAAAAAGTTTTTACTTTAAACTATTACCCTTTGGCATACGTTTCAATGTACCGAAATTGAAAAAAAATATCAATAGCCATTTGTACAATATTAAAATTTTTCTCTTTTTATTTCCAACTTTAGAGGGCTGTATCTTCATAAAGGTTTGGTTTTGGATAGAGGTAAATTAGGTTGAATCAACTTTTTTTGACGCGCAGATTCCGTGGTTAAGTGATTGACATACATTTTAATAACACCCTGTATAATAATTATTTAATAACATATCATTTATAATGTATTGAGATGAAAGTTAGAATTAATAAATATACACTTTTTTTTTCTATTACCTCACATAAACCAGAGCTGAATTACACGACACATCAGCTAGTACATTTTCTCATACATCAACGGACACAATACCTGATATGCCTCATATGTCATTACACAGACTCTGCAGCCCATAAACCCTTACATGGCATTGTACGTCACATTATGTTTTCGTTGGAAATCCTTCAGTCACGAGTCGATTCATACCATATAGTAAAACCAATTTCTCCAGTACAGAGATTCCACATACAAACTACGTTGAAGTTGAAAATACTGTGATACTGATAATTTAGAATTTTTATCAAGTGAAAACCTTTCAAGCAATTTAATTTGTAAAATATAACCGTTAACTGATTTTCACCAAGTAATAAGTACTTTGTTTAACAAGTAAAGTGGTAGTGTTCCAGCGAGTATAAAAGTTTAACGCATGAATGAATCGAGTGCATTAAATTTATACCAGCTTGAAAATCCATTTTTCATACCCATTGGCCATGGTATTTTTTTGTCTAATGGGCCTTTCCCACGTTTTCTTTTATTGAATATTTGAGAAATTCTCTTAAAAAAAACTCACCCGTATTTTTTGTTTTTTTGCGAAATTTGCTTCTTTTCTACAGAAAAAATTAGAGTAGAGGCTACATATGAGCAGACTGTACGTATAAGTGTTTGTCTTTTTCTAGCTTTACCGAATTAACAGACATGACAGGACATTCACAGGACAACACTTTTTCATCATTTTCATCTTTTAATACTTCTTTTATTATATTGAATAAACAAGACTCTATCAGTGTTCCCTTTAAGTTAAATGAAAGTTTTTAAAAGTCATTCACCATTCCACTGTCAATAATAGGAAGATTATCACTTGCTGCCTTCTCAAAACCTTTCTCCATTTTAATGTCTACACAGTACACATACACACACACTTTTAAATAATTAATAACAAACAAAGTTATAAAGTCAAAATACGTACAATCACAACGTAAATAAGAGAACATTAATTTTATTTCCATCAGTGTTCCTGTTGTAGAACTTTCCAAAATCGTCCTAAGTTGAAGACAGAATCAAAATTCGACTTAGGCAAAAATTTCATTTAAAGACATTTTTAAGAGTCTGCAGAGGCACAGATCAGTCCATAAGGACCATTTTGGGTTCTATAAGGCGTTGGAAATGACCAGGTGAAAATTCGAAGAAACACCGAATTTTCACTTAGGAAAACTGTTTTTGGTTCTGGATATGAGAGCAGAAGTATATAATGACAAAGATTTATGAATAATATACTTTTTCAAAGGTACCACAAATTGGACTTTGAAAAATAATATTTTTGAAAGGGCGTCAAAATTCGGCTCAAGAATCGATTTATCGAAAGTACGCCAAAATTTCACTTGCAGACTAATTTTTCAAAACTGCGTTGAAATTTAGCTTGAAAATCGATTTTTCAAAAGTACGCCAAAATTTCTCCCGCAGATTAATTTTTCAAAACTACCTTGAAATTTGGCTTGAAAATTGATTTTTCAAAAGTACGCCAAAATTTCACCCGTAGATTAGTCTTTCAAAAGTACCTTGAAATTTGGCTTGATTGAATTGATTTTTCAAAAGTACGCCGAAATTGGTCTTAAATAGATTTTTCAAAAGTACCACAAAGTCAGTTTAAAAAGTACCACGAAAATATACTTTGAAATATTTTTTATTTTTTATTCCTCCACCAAAGACCTTTGATGTACGGTCATTGAAAGCCCAATTCTAAAGTATGAGCATAAAATTTTAGCGATGCACTGCATCCAAAAGGCAAAATAGAAGATTTTGACAAAGCCGGCGTAGTGCCGATAAGCAAAAATTGATAAAAATCAATGCACATGTACAAGGCCGGTTTCTCGCATAGAAAGAGTTGGGATTGACTCAGCGGCTCGCAATTTGGTCGAGCGCGTTGAGTAGTCCAAACAAAGCAATGGTAGGAAAGCCAATAACAGAGCTTTCCAAATGACAAAGTTACAGAGGAGAACGCCTTGTGCATAAAAAACCAAAAATTCAATTTTGCCTAAAAGTCGCTCGAAGGTGGATAGCTGCCATATCGATAATATTGAACAACTGCATAGGAGCAAGTAAATCGTGGACTGATCGAACGCCATTAAACTTATGCAGTTTTAAGTCCTCACGAATGTGTTTGAGTACGTGAATCTCCACGATACAAGAACTTTAAAGCTAAGTAGTCTCTAGAACTAAATTCATTTAGTAAAACTTTTTTAAGTTAATTTCAGTCAGCCGTAATTATAAATTACAAATAGTCTCAGACTTCTCTAAAAAGCTCGCATTTTGATTCTGAGAAGGTATGCATGAGTCTTTTCTACCTAATCGATCGTTAGCGTAAGTGCTCTCGCTTGTATGGTCTGAAAGCCATTACCTTGATTGGGGGAGGCACGATTCTTTTCTTGAGAATTTTGTATAACCATTTCTGTTAAATAAACGGATTCTTTGAACTATTGTTTCTTAATTGATCTTGAGGCCTGTTGACGGTCTATAATCCCTGGAACATTCGTATGGAAAACCGAATGCGTCGAGTTAATTCACATTAACACTTGACCTTCTGGTTGCTTTACGGAGGTTCGATAGGGATTTTTTTATGCGTTTTTTGAGAAATAGAGTCCGTTATTAATAGACCAAAACGTGGTTTCCACGTACAAAAATTAATCCCCCCGCAGAGAAATTCTTCGGTTGGGATTTTTTTATGCAAAAATTCAGGAAATTAAGAGGTACCTAAACCCCTAACGAGGGAGTTCAGGTCCAGAGAGAGCATCATTTCCGATCTGTGGTGGTGCAGCCTTGGTCCATTATCCGGCTATCGAAGTGCATCTTATCTCGAACCCGCCTGGGAGGTAGAAGAACGGGGTAATACGCGACTGGCGCCCCCTGAGAAATAAATTGGTGTCGCGTCATTCTGACGCTCGGTATTGCGTTCTTCTACATTCCTAGTGTCAGTTATTTGTTGAGAGCCGACATATAAAGTGTGTTTCTTCTGTTAATTATTATCATTTTTATTATAGTAGGTGGTATTATTCAATGGACATTCATTATTTTCAAAAGCGGAGATAAAAAGTAGGCATTCTTTAGTGAAATTATTAAAGCATTTCCTCTAACGTTAAACATTCATACACATTAGGCAACATGGAAATAGTCTCATCGGCAGGTTTCCAGGCGAGATGTAAAATTCAGAAATGTCAACAGGCTCGGTTAATATTCGTATGAAGCCGGAAATTGTTTAATTTTGATTTGAGGGTCCGCCCATGACATAATTTGAGCGGGTTTACTTGTTTGAAATAGAGTAAAGTAGACAATATTTTTATTTTTAAAATATCCATTTAAAATTAAAATATTATACGATATGACGTGTATATACAATATTTATCAGGTGTTAATAAATGATTTATGACATAATAAACATCAAGTTCAATTACGTGGGAAAGGCCCATTGAATGAAAAAGATTAAAAAATAAAATATTCAAGATTTTCTGCAACATTTAATTAAAGAAGCTATTGTAAGATTGCTATCATTGCAACAAAATATGATGGGCAGAGACCGGCTCCCAGGTAGTTATTCCAGAGCCGGCCTTCATACACCGATAAATTTAATGTTTTGGACTGAGCAAATATATAAATTCTATATATAAAATAAATACATACTTTCGTGGTAAGAAATAAAAAGTTTGTCATAAAACTGGTACATAAATTATTTATTATAAACTTATTATTTTCTTAACACAAAATTATTATTAAACAATTCTTAATTTAAAACATTATTTTTATATGTCCAAAGACACAGTCAGTATAATATAAACATATCGAAAGCACTGGAAATAAAAAAAGGTCGACTAATTTCTAGTCACGTGACTGATTGCAAGTGCGCATTAAGTGCCGCCTAATTGGCCTAATTTAACATTTCTAATACGGATTACCAGTGAACTTTATACTACGTACATACCTGGAACGGACCCGTTGTTCGATGAAAGAGAGGAAAATCCGAATTAAAACAGCCCTCATCATAACGGGTATCTGTCTCTTTGATTGTGCCATATGGGAAGAACGTGCGTGGTTAATTGCCTAACATTTCACTTATAGAATAAGCCAATCTATTTATGAGCTACCACCATATCAGGCCGTTTTTCGCCTGATAGAATTTTGCAAGACTTCGACAACGGTTGGATCCGTTCCAGGTACATAGTATAGAGTTCACTGCGCATTACGCAGTACCAATTAGATATGGGAAAAGCAGTTTCAGTCATGTAGTGTTAAAAGCGTTACCACTCCAGAATAATGCCACGACAAAATAATGTTATATTTCTGCTATGATGATCTTTACCACGGCGATACTTTGATAGCGGCACAAATCAAACGTTGGCTCTTTTTCGTTTTTTTTATGATTATCCAATTGATGTTAGCAAGTGTTTACGTTAGAACGACGGAAATGATCCGACTGGCGTCGCTTCAAGCTATCGAACATCATACGTAGATTGAGTAGAGAGAGTCACGTCTAACGTTCTCGAAATATATGTCTAAAATGTTTTCGTATACTACCACAGCCTTAAAACTGTTAATTGTTAAATTTCACTGAGACTAACCACTTATCGTTTGTCGTTATATAGGAACCGGTAATTGTTTCATTGACTAAAAATACTACGGCAATATAACGATACGAAAGTCTAAGATAAACTTTACCTATTTCAATTGTGCGCCTATTACTTCGACGTTAAACTATTCTTTTCTCGGTATAAGTGGATATTTAGTGAAGGTCCCGGAGATTAACTTCGGACCATGTAGAATAAATACAAATAATATATTTCTAGCTAAACATCACCTATATGTATGTTCATTCATTATTAGAGACGTTTATTATTTTTATTATTCTAATAATGCACAATTAGCAAGTGATTGTGTTTGTGTTAGTGTTACACCCAACAATAAATATATCACAGTATGGGTTGTTTATAACCTTTCAGGAGCCAAATACCTTTAAATATTACGAAATTCACTTGATGCAATTCCATGGTAAGCTTGTATTATTGTGCGTGAAAATAGTTATATTGTTCATATTGCCTAGAGCCGGATTCTGGTCTTAACGTCATAACTACCTCGGAGCCGGTCTCTAATGATGTGTGAAATTCAAATTAGTCAAAACGAATAGTTTTCTGATATTTTAAAACCAATTTCAGAGACTACCTCAAAGTCCAGAAACACGAGAAATGTTACGAAGTATTTTGTCTGTGGAGCATAGAAAAAGTAATCTATGAAATATATTATATTAGATTATTTTCTCAGAAGATTAGTCTTAGTTATTAATTATATTACTTTCCAATACCAGTTTTTAAGTATTGTTACAGGCTGAAAGTCATAAATCTTCAATATAGTGGTCAGTGAAGAGTGAAGAGTACGTTGCAAATTAACGAGAACGTTGATGTTGATTCAGTATTTAAGAAAATTTGTTTTCATATATTTTATTTTGCAAAGTAAGTCCAGTGTTAGGACAATCCACGTTGTCTTGCGATTGAAAGTTATGTCTCTGATCTTTTAATAGAGTAACGTAGAAAAACTACATTTGTAAGGAAAGCCATATACCACGACTTATTGCAACCAACATATGCTAAGAAAAAAGTGGCCAAACGTACGAAATACACAATTAAACTTATTGTTAATATACAATTTTTGACACGTTTCTTAAGAGTTGCATATAAATGAAATAACATGAATTATTCAATGAATTTTTCAAATAGCCTATCATTATTTAAATGTGCCCTTAAAAAACTACTGGCAATAGTTACTTAATGAATCTTTGAATGAATATAATATAGAAAAATAATATACTGTATCGAGCAATTTTTTAAATATACTGATATAAACAACTTACGTGGGTACCTGTTCACAGGATTCGAGCAATGTATATATTTATAGAATCATGAGTGAGATTTATGTGCGATTTTATTGGATAAGGTACCTACATTACCAACATTTTTATGACCAGGTAATACCTTCCTCTACAACTTGCATCTCTCTGCAGGATTGTAAGGAGGGTCTAACCTTATCTAATATTAATTTGGTAGCAACTCTGCTGCTTTATAGCTAGGATATATATTTTAATTCATTTACTTAAAGCTGGATTATATTTGCTGCTAAGACCAGACACGGGCGTCGAAAACAAGGACCAATAGTCATTATTACTTATGCAAATATTCTCTGTAAGGAAGGAAATTGGTCAAAGAGTAATACAGTACGAAACACTTTAAAAGTGATCGAATGAATTGCATCTTAGGCGTATCTTACGATCGGAAATCTGGTTTTTGATTCTGATAGAAGAAAGGCAGAGCAGCAAAAATTATTGAATTTTTGTTTAAAATATAATATGGATAACACAGCAGTATTATCACGAAGGGTTAAAATGAAAACTGATTTGTCCACACTTTGTGTAAAAATTGTCATTATTTTAATTTCATTTTATGAAAACACAACACGATATTTAGAAAACGAGCGGACCTGATGATGGTCCAATTTTTAGAATGATTATTACCAGATACCTATGTCTGAGCCCAAGATTCTACACACCCGCTCCTTAATGTCCCAAAATATTTTTCACTAAATTCTGGATTCCTTCTTCATAGTACACAATATTGCAAACAATCTAGCTAGAAAAAAATTACTTTAATATCTAAAGCAACAAAAACTTTAAAATAATACACACAAAACTATCAAAGAACCTATTCATAACAACAAACACTAGTGTTCATGCAACGAATAACTAACATATACAACAAATAACCCACATTCCAGCAATAATAATAATAATAATATTAACTAACGTTAAAAACATCAAAGAAATCAATTCAAAAACGGGCAGCCACAGAGCATGCTCAGTTCTATCATCATCTCAAAGCAAGGATCAGTAGATGGAAATCCTTAAGCAGCTTCGAACACAACCACTGATTAATATTATTTACCTAGACTGCACTGAAGATGGCCACCAAGCCAGAAATACCTAGTACAAGGCATTTAGCCTTTTTGACCTTAAAACAAACATTAAAGCTAACAATTGGTGAGAATGTACTTTGAGGTCTACTGAATAGAAATCAGCAGCATTGTAGTGCTTGCTACTTGGTGGATAGCCGCCATATTGAAAATATTGGAAAGCCCCTGATTTTGTGAGAAAAAAATATTTTGAAACCTGAAAACAAAATATAATCTCATTAATTAGTAGATATGCCATTTAGATGTAAATCTACAAGTTATGGGAGTCTGCTGAATGTAAATTGAAATTTTGAAAATAATGATGGTAACTTATTAGATATCCGGTGTCGACGAAGGAAGCACTACATCGGTCACGCGTATTTCTTTTTGGTAACAAATTTCTTAACATTGAGAATACACCTTCCCCTTCTTCTACCCTAGCCATCCTTAACTATGTACTTAGTGTACAAAATCCTTATTTATAAAAATTGGTGAAGGAACCTGATAGTTCTGGCTCGCTCATTTGCTTATACTCTTCTAACTCTTCATTTTCTCTTAACTCAGGTGCATGTGTAAGCCCCCCTCCCACACCCCCCCCAGGCGACATACGCATTTTTTATTATAATCTTCTTTGCAGTTGCAGAAGATGAGTATTTTTATGCGTGAGAGTCAAGAGAAGGAATTGGTAACAAATGACCTCCTCCTTTCATTTATTGCGAAGCAGAAACTGATAGCGATGCTCCACGCCAATCTTGCACTTGGTGAAAAGCTCTGAAATTATGTTATACTGCTGCTCCGGAAGTTGGTAGGAGTACCGAGAGATCAAACTTCCCGTAGATCGGTTATTTCGCTATAATTTTCTTATATTTGAATCTGTTTAGGTCTTCTGATGAGACACGGCCGTTGTGTAGTATTGTCAGGAAACATTCTTCAGTTTGAATAATAACCTCATGCAACGAATTTTTGTCATTGAATTCTCTCTTAATTCTTTGTTGGATTCCAGAAATTTGAGAGCTTCCTTCTTCCTTTTTTAAATAATAAAGGCGTTGTGTCGCAACTTGTGACTGCCGAACACTCATTGTGTGTTATGCTTCGATGTCGACAGTAGAATAAATAATTCTTAATTTATTTTGGGGCACTGCAATCATTACCACAAGGAAATCAGTGCCCTCTTCGACGATAATTCGTTTTCTTATTTAAGGCATTTCTAAAGAATTCAGACTGCGTTGTTGATGAATATACAGTAACGTACAATAACTTCTTGCCTCTTTGTAATGTTCTTAAATGCTCAGCATCTTTAGTCCTGATCGCACTATATGATTTTATAGTTCAGTAATTTGTTGACTGAAGTTTTATTGTCTGCAACTTCTACCCCTACGTTATTATTTTTTCCAATGGACATTTGTACGTTGAACAGTACTATATTAGTTTCATTTTAATAATAGTAATAATAATAACAATAATATGTATTTATTGTGATGAAAGGTACATAAAGGAAAAATACAAATTAGAGAAGGATGGCGGTATTCATATGTTATATGCTCTCCCATTCAACCATCCGCTTACAGAGAATATTTTAAAATACAAATAAAATACAAATCCAAAAATATTAAATAATAATCATCTAGATCATAAGCAAATATGAGTAACAAAACTAAACTATACGATAAATAAGCAATAACATAAATGTATAAAATAACAATATTACCATAGGATGTTATATTATATGTATGCTAATAGTATATAGTTTGTGAGTTAACTGTTTTTTTTACATTGAATATTTTTGTATTTGTACCTAATTATTTGACGTATTTTTTTTAAACAAATGTACTTTGTGCTTTGTTTTCTAAAAATAAATAAATATTATTATTATTAAGATTATTATTAGATTATTATTATTATTATTATTATCATAGATCACACCATACTAGGTTATACCATGCATTACACAAGTATTCTCCCATCGTAATTATTAGAACTTTTGCACGTTTTCTGAAGGAGTTGACAGAAGAGTGCCTTGACATTATTGGGTAAACCATTGAAAATTTTTACAGCGTTATAAATAACCAAAAGAACGCTGAAACTGGACTGTTCTATGTTTAGGAAGACTAAATAGATCATGCTGACGAGTAGAACATGTATCTAATCACTATTTTTCACTAATTTTGTCAGATGCCAAAAAATTGGCCAAAATATGATCAAATTTCCGCAAATTATAACTAAACCTCCAACACGCATTCTGAATCCTCTGCAAACTTTCCTTATCTTTACAAAGTAAGGCGGGCCAATACACATGTTACAGTAGGTCAAGGATGACAAAATAAAGTCTTTGTATATGTAACCACGCACGTATATTTTTCTTTTGTAGTTATTAACTGTGTTTTCTTAATATTTTATGTTTTATATATATCTCAATGTATATATGTACCAATTTTTACTTAATTATAATTTTAAACATTGTATATTATACTGACGTGTCTGATTGTGTAATTACACTGAAAAGGCAAACAAAGAATTTGAATTTGAATTTTAATTTGAGAGAACCATATAACTTCAATTTAACATCGGAACTAAGAATTTTTTTATGAATGTATAACATTTTAAGTTTAGTATAAGATTTTTGAACAAGATAATTAACATATTTAGAAAATTCAAAATTAACATCTACTCACAGTCCCAAGTTCTTACAATATTTTTTACAATTAATTATTTTTTATTTATTTGCTTTTATCATGATTAGAGAATATTATTTAGGTATTATGCAAATCACAACTTACACACTTTTTTATTTATTATGAAAATACCTACTTTTTGTATATTGTTGCCCTAATCTGGGCACGCTAATATACTAGTTAGGTAAATACTTTAAAACACTTATTATTGGAGAACCAATCAAAACAACTACTCTCCTAGCTAATACTGACGAAGTGTTGAATTACAAGATAGGATTCTTAGCATTTTAAAGAAAAAAAATATTGAAAATACTTAAATCATTTATTAACATTTAGTCATTCACACTTTTTTTATTTAATATGAAATTATCTACTTTCTGTATATTGGTACCTTAACCGGGTCACGCCAATATTACTTAGGAAAACACTTTAAAACACTCATTATTGGAAAACCAATCAAAACAACTACTCTTCTAGCTAACACTGACGAAGCATTGAACTACATGATAGGATTCCTGGCATTTTAAGGCAAAAAAATATATATTGAAAATGCTTAAATTATTTATTGAAATTCAGTCATTCATAACAATTATTATTGAACCTTACATTCTATTTCTACTCTAGAAAAGTTGTACAAGTTTTTTCGAACTCGTTAGTTCTCATCAGTAGAGTATAGAAACATTAATTCATTATTTACAAGCCTATTCTTGATTTATTTTTTACAATTAATTATTTTTTATTTATTTGCTTTTATCATGATTAGAGAATATTATTTAGGTATTATGCAAATCACAACTTACACACTTTTTTTATTTATTATGAAAATACCTACTTTCTGTATATTGTTGCCCTAATCTGGGCACGCTAATATACTAGTTAGGTAAATACTTTAAAACACTTATTATTGGAGAACCAATCAAAACAACTACTCTCCTAGCTAATACTGACGAAGTACTGAATTACATGATAGGATTCTTAGCATTTTATAGAAAAAAATATTGGAAATACTTAAATCATTTATTAACATTTAGTCAAGGTTAAGGTACCAATATACAGAAAGTAGATAATTTCATATTAAATAAAAAAAGTGTGAATTACTAAATGTTAATAAATGATTTAAGTATTTTCAATATTTTTTTTCTTTAAAATCATGTAATTCAATACTTCGTCAGTATTAGCTAGGAGAGTAGTTGTTTTGATTGGTTCTCCAATAATAAGTGTTTTAGAGTATTTACCTAACTAGTATATTAGCGTGCCCAGATTAGGGCAACAATATACAGAAAGTAGGTATTTTCATAATAAATAAAAAAGTGTGTAAGTTGTGATTTGCATAATACCTAAATAATATTCTCTATTCTTACAATAGTCACTAGCTGATCTTAAAATCAGAATCATTTAAAATACTTTCCTTCTACCTCGAAATACCAACAATTCAGTTTTCGACTCATTTAATATAAGACTGTGAGCTGACGAAACTTAAAATAAAATAAATCATAATTAATTTTGGATACCGCTGTTGAGATATTTTGAAAATTAAAAGAAAAATATAACTGTGTATCATCAGCATATTGGTGGCACTGACAGTATTGAAGAAACTTGTTAAAATCTACTGTGTAAATGGAAAACAGTAAGGGCCCTAGAATACTATCCTGCGTAATATTAGTAAAATTCGAAACCTCAGTTTTTAAAATAACTTGTTGATGTCGCACAGAAAGATAATTAAAAAAACAGTTTCTGTATTAGAAAAACCAAAATATTTCAATTTAATACACAAGGTGGAGTAATTCAAAGTATCAATAGCCTTACTGTAATTTAGAAGAATTAAGCAAATGCGATTATTAACAATTTCTTTAAAAATGTCGTCTGTTACTTTTAGAAGCGCAATGCTAGTACTATATTGAGCTCGAAAATCAGATTGTGTAGCTGGTAAAATATTAAATTTATTAAGATATGCATTACTTGCTCTAAACAACTTTTTTTCTTAATTTTAGATACTTATTGAAATTCATTGACAGTTTCTGCAAATACATCGTAGGAAAATATCATAATATAGTCATTTTTGCCTTAATAAAGACAAATTTACAAAAAATTGTTGGATTATAAGCAAATTGCATGTTAAATTGCAGAGTCGTCAGATACTTGAAATAAAATGTTTTCAATAATTTACCTAAAATTGTATGAAAGCTACATGAAAAGAATTGAAGAGAATTCTCGCACTGTAGTTTATAGCGACAAGTTGAGTAGAGCAAATACTAAAACAATTCTGTCAGATACACAGGTATATTTATATAACTGTTAATTTTATGACCTCTCTTTACTTCTGAGGCATTAACGTTCATTCGCCAGAATTGATTGGTTTTGCTAAAATTAATTTTCCACCATCTTACAGCTAATACAACAAATAATGCAAACATTTTGATGGGTTCTACAATTTTCTCATATAACAATAAACTAGTAAAGTAAATGGAGACATCAAATAATTATTTATTGTATCATACCATTCGTTTAGATAAATAAAAGAATAGCTGAAGCTTGAGAGACCTGAACCTTTTTCTAAAGTAACGCTATACCAATTTCTTAGTATTCTCCAAGTAGGATCTCGCAATATAATACTGCATTAACCCACCCCATGAACCTCATCCAATGTGTACTCCAATGTCCACTGGGACAAATATCGATGTGGGTATGTCAATTTGAAACGAAACAATTGACATCCCTTGATATATGTTCGCAACGCTATTGCAGAGCCTGTGGCTCAGAGATAATGCCTTTTAGTTCATTTTAGTGTTTACTGTATACAGTGCCTTTCGATAAATAGACACCGAACATCATTGTTACGGAAATATTACATAAATCTTTCTTGCGAAAAGGAGATATCTGTTATTATCTCTTAAACTTTTAATAAGTTGCATGTTATATTAACACTTTTAAATTTGTTCATTTATTTCATATTTAGTTATTACAGTTACTAATTTCCACATATTATGTCAAAATACTGAATAAGAAAGTCGAAGTTCGTTTCGTCAACAAGCTTGCCATCATCTAGAAAAAATTAAAATTAAGTTTAACGTAAAAATGTGCCTTAATTTGTACCTAATTTATTAACAGAATACTCTATGTCGTGGGTAGATCAACCGAGTGGCACTTCGCTATTTGCTCCTCACTGTTTCCAAAAAAGGAAGGTTTATTCTAAAAAACGGTACCATTTTTAGATTGATTTCAATTTTCGTAATTATTATTACTTCTCTAGACAAAGGGCCCCGGAACAAAACCGATGAAAATGATGTTTCGGTGGAATCTGCTGAAAATTTGCTGTTTTGTAGTTCAAGTCATGCTAGTCAGAAGTTCTCATCAGATCGAGCCGATCCTATGGACAGTTTTTGAGATACATCTTGCCAAACTTAGGTAATTTGCGTCATTTTAGACATTCAAGAATTTTTTACTGTTAAACTATTAACACGTTCGCTGCTGATGGGATTTTGGTTAATATTGCCAGATGCTGAGTAGGTTTTTGACAATGGAATATACATAGGATCAGATCGCCATATGGCGACACCAGCATTGCGCTATATACTACTGCGTCGCCATATGGCGACATCAGCAGTGAACGTGTTAACTTTAGCACAAAATTGCAAGGGGCGAAATATTTTTGTTCAAGTCCAGTAAAGCTCAAGAATTTTTTTCAGAATTATTTATCAACTTTAGGTTAAGTAAAATATATATATGTGTCATATTTCGGCATGCTTCGGTGGAATTGGCTGAAACTTTGTTATTTTGTAGTGTCATGCTAATCAAAAATTCATATTGCACTGTTGATCCTATGAGTGGTTTTCGCTCCAGGAGTGCTTGAGGGTCCTAACAACGAGGTAATGGGTAATCTATGTACGTGCTTCTGAATGGCTTCCAGAGTGTTTGTGAAGGTACGTGTGTGTGTGTGTGATTATTTTTATCAAAGAATCTGCTCTTACAGGCACCATGTTTCTTATGAGAGCTTTCTCATTGCCAAACAGGGTGATCCCATCTTTTTTGTTTCACTTTCTATCTGTTTATTTCTAAGTTTTACAAGGTACATTTTAAAAATCCCTCAATGCTATAAACGCTATTTGCTAACAGAATCTCTGTAATTCTAAATGAAAAATAATAATTTTTTAGAACCTGTTTATGAACAGATTTTCTAAGTTAAAATAACGCATAGTTATATGAAATTAGTTTATTGTTTACAGAACTTATAACTCAATTCAGTTCAATAAAACTTTATTATTATTATTATATAAAATACAATGTAATCCAGATACCCATATCCGGATCCTGTCAGACATTCACCGCGCTGCGCGCCGTAGCAGTTGACAGGCAGGACGAAGTCGTGTCTGGTTCACTTAAACAAAAAAAACTTTAACCTAAAACTCCTTTCACCAGAGGGCAAATAAAAAAAGGTACCTATTAACAAACATATTTCCAAGAAATTGATGATAAAACTTAATATTAAGTGGAAATGAAGCGTGTTTTAAATTTTGATAAGCTGATGCGAGAAAAAGTACCAAACAAAAAACCCGTTTCAGAAAATGGTGGTTACTGAACGGAGTGGTTACCAAGCTGCTTAAAGTATAGTTTAAAATTATATCAAATACGGATGTTAAAATAAAATAAAGGTTATAATTAGGAAGAATGATGTGGAAAAATGTGGTCACGATTCGTAATCTACGTTTTCATAAACATTTCGTGGCGTGCGATGTGGCGTGTACGGAACACCTATTATTTTTTTTATTTCAGGGACTTCCATTCATTGTCATAGAAATAGCTCGTAAATTAATAGAACAATATCACCAATATCACATTCCGTCATCTGTCCACAAAATTCTAGTTTTAATTGAGTTTGTTTTTTTGTCTACCGGTAAGTTATCCGAGAAACGGCCGAAGCCAAAAATAAGCTAGGTATATAAAGGTATTTAGGCTACACACTGGAAAAAAATCACTAATATAGGCCTGCAACCACGATATGCAACAAAAATGACAGGCTCCATCTAGCGGCTAATGTCCATTACAATCGAAACAGCAGTAGCCCTGACATGGGCATAGTTAGTAGGTATGCTTTTAGAGGGCAGAATATTTACCAGTGAAATATTTTTGTCGAACTCCTCTATACGTTTCCTTAAATATATAAGGAATAAAAACCAGACTCGTGGTTTTATAAATCTTGTCACGTACCAAGAGTAAACAAATGCCTTGTTCCAGCCATCTCAGACCTACCTTGCACTGACGAGAGCCAATAGCTCGAAACTGCAGTCTGCAAGTGGTATGGGGTGGCTGGCACGAGAGCTCCTTTAAGTAGGAATAAGTCCTTCGGCTGGTGTCTATTAAAATCGAAACTTTAGCGTTTTGTGGCAATACACAGTTATTGCACTTAACGCGGCCAGGCTTGTAATTCGTAATTCAGCGCTTGGCGGGGCATTAGTCCGGAGGATAGCTGTTGGTTGCAGTGTGGTTTTTATTCCTTATATATTTAAGGAAACGTATAGAGGAGTTCGACAAAAACATTTCACTAGTAAGTATTCTGCCCTCTAAAAGCATACCTACTCCCTTTATGTAAATAAATTCATTTCTATTTTTTGGTTATTTTTTCTCTAATTAATACTTTATTCAATGCTGTACAAAATGTTTAGAAATGTCAAATGTATTTAACTTGATATAATATTTGTTTCTGTTTTGGTGCCTTTTATAAATTACTTTATCAATACACATGTTTTTATGATACTGAGGAGCTTTCATTCATCGCAATTACATATTTATGAAGTTATCAATTTTTGACGCTATATACGCAGAACCACTGTGCATTGTAAAAAATAACATTTTTGTATATGCGCTAATATGCAGACTTCCCATCAATCGGATAATACCATTATCTAGTCAACCGACTTTCACAAATCCAACAACTACCTAAATATTTTAAACCTCGAAATGTAGTGAACTGACACTTTTATCAATATTTAGGCAATTCAGCTGAAAAACTTTTACATATCTCAAATAGTAAAGCTAGATAGTTTCTTCTTTTTGTGTACACGTTCCACAAGCATCTAATGTCAATCTGCCAAGTGAATTTTACGTAATTCGGGTAAAGTTATGGAATGAATTATCTAGTTAGATTTCTCTTCAGTCCCTCTATTTTATAAAATGTTAGCCCTATAGCGAATAAGTATTGCGTGACTATAACTGTGCTACAGTGGGCCTGCTTTACAGTACTCTAGAAAGGAAAAGAAAAAAGAAAATGTTTAACTATTTCACATCAAATTCAAAAATAATAATTGATTTGCAACTCAACACCACTTAGTGTCAAACGTGACATGGAATATTGTGTTTGTTGTGAAAAGTTTAATGGCACTTTATGCGTGCTTGCATTAATTATAACGAGATTTAGGTGAACTAATAAGCTGTTTTAGCATACAAAAAGATCGTTATATTAAATCTTGTTTACCTTTATTTATGAGCTACTTAAAGTATGCAATTAAATTGCAAAAAAGAAAAATCGTTTTTAGGTGCCAATAAAAACTTATTAAGCATTTCTATATGGATACTGTTCAAAATTTGTTTTTTAAATATATATTAAATACAATGGGGACGAGATTTATAATAAGTTTAGCAATGTTTATTTTAATGCATTTTTATTTTAAATTCAACAGTGCGCTTTGATTGGTTTGATTTATTTGATTTACAAGCATAGGGTTTACTACAGGATCCATACTAATATCGACCTTCACCAATCAGGTAACCGAATAAAATATATTTTTTATGAAAAAAAAAAAATGCTAACAAATGTAACGGTGATAGGTTGCTTAACGAAATATGTTCAAGCCTATATTTAATTGAAAATTCAATAATTATTTTTTTTCCATACCTTCACCGATCTTCTAACCAAAAAAATTTAACACTAATCGAAAGAAGAATATGTAAACATGGGGGTTGTTTACATTTTTCCGTTCAAGGCTGTATGGTTGCTAGGTTTAAATATGTGACTCGAAAGTGATCACTGACCTGGTAACCAAATAAATTATATATCAAAATAAAGATAATTTTATTGCGAAACGATAAGTATAAATAAAATTTAAAAAAAACAAAGAAACAATAAAAAAACCTTGAACATATTTCGTTTATTTATACATCACCGTTACTTTTGTTAGCATTTTTTTTCATAAAAAATAGATTTCATTCAGTTACCTGATCGGTGAAGGTGAACCTTAGTACGTATCTTAGACTAGTAGTAGGCACTGCTAAGACTCCCTGAAACATACCACTGCACAGTAGTCCCAAATTGAGTTTTTTTGGTTCAAAAATGGCTAAAGAGCGCAAATATTGTCGGAAACGAACAATTTTTTTTTTAAATTAAAACTTACTGAAATTCTTTTTTTATTATATTAAGTTAAAGGCCAAAAAAATGGCTAAAAAGCGCAAATCTACATTTTTTTTTAATTAAAGCTTACCGAAATTCCAACATATCCTCGGAGCCCGAATTTTGAAAAAAAAAATCCATTTTTAATATATTAAGTTAGAGACCAAACCATTTATTTTTTATTTTTAAGAGATGGGATGTGTAGGCGTTTGCGAGATGCGTTGCCGCATTGTGTCGGGATATGGAGTATTTATGCTCCTCTTTTTGTTTCTGCTTTTAAAAATCATCTTCTTCTAAATCTTCTGATTCTTCTGGTGCTGATTCTGGCAGAGCATATATCGTTCCAATTTCTTTGGGGTATACATTTTTTTCCTTGCTTTTCTTTTGCAGTGTACTTAGTCCTTTCTTGGTTTGTTCATGATCCACTCGATTGTTGTGCTCCACATGTAGCATGGTCTCCCTATTTTTAGTTTGTTGCTGTTCAGTATTAGCGCTTTCTTCAGTAGACGTGTTGAGTTTCTTCTTTGGACATTTCCCCAGTACGTCATTGCATATATTTCTATTCTTTTTATAATTGTTTTCCTTCCTAGTTATGTTGACGTTTTATGTCGCTTCTTTCATCTTGTTGGATGATGTCCCTTTCAGCTTTTCTCAGACTTCTTCTCTTGACGTTTGACGTTGCCGCGTTTTTATGTCCATATGTTATCGTTGGCAGTATGACCACTTTAGTTCCTTTACAGTTTCTCTCATTTTCATTTGGTTCGTCGTTCGTCATTCTTAAGAAGTAATCGCCTATTTTGTATTCATCTTCTCTGGCCCGCTTCTGTTTTGTTGACGGGTTTCGTACCATTGTTAGACTTTACTGGAAGGTTGTTTTCAGTCCAAACGTGTCCAGATGTGGTTTCATGTTTTATGGGAAGTTGAGAATGCCCTGCTCTTCTTCCGTGGCAATTATTAGATCATCTGCATCAGAGATCATCAACAGCGCGTACTGATGAAAAAATAGACTGGGAGCTACATAGAATGGAAATATATGTTCCTAGGGTATATAGTACTTATCATGCCAAGGAAAATCTAAGCAAGTGAAATATTTATATTCGTTATTCGATTCATATAAAATTGAAGCTTCTCAATTTGTCTGTTTTTTTCATTCAAAATTATTACATGGACTTTGAATATATATTTCTTACGTTAAAATAAAGTTCTAAAATTAAATGAGATATAAAACATACATAAAACATACCACTCCATCCAAACAATGTAGTATTTTTTAAAAAAAAATTTCAAATACAAAAATATATGGCATATTATTAAATTTTTATAAATGCAGTTAGTGTTCATCATTTCATCCCTAAATCGGGGATTAAATGGCTATTGAATCTAATAGAACGACATGCGTTGACATGAAACTTCTGAATCATTTAAAATGGCTCTAGTCACATACTCTCAATCTTCTATCGTACCACAGAAATGATGGTGGTGTATTTTTTTCCCCCAAAAAAAACTACTACTACTCCTTGTTCTGATTCTTCCATAATACGCCTGTGAGTGCTTGACAGATCGGGGTTATTACAGGGAATATTGATGAGTAGAGTATCTTTTGACCAGGAAACGCCAACACAACTCCCGGAGGTTGAAACCACTCCCTCTCTGAATGAAAAAACATTCCGAAGTTACTGCGAGAGGGCTGAAAAACAGTGTTCTCTCGTTTTCGAGGGCGAGGAACACGATGGTTGCAGTGCTTTTTCCTCGTCCTTTTGAAACTACTAAATGGAAAAAAAAACTAATGAAAAGAAACTACCCCTTGTTCCGTACTATGCTTGTGAGTGCTTGGCAGATCGAGGTTATTACAGGGAATGTTGATAAATAGAGTATTCTTTGATCAAGAGACGCCAAAGCAACTCTCGAAGGATGAAACCACCTCCCCCCTGGAAGATCAAGTTGCACCTTCAACTCAGGAAGAATTGGCAGTAATACAAAAGCTTCATAGTGAAAATCGAACTTTTGAAGAACTTTCGGATTGCATCCTTGGTCAAGCTTTGAATTTAACTAGATTCAGTGAAAGAATCGATATTGTCTTTGACATATGTAAACAGAACTCAATAAAATCTGCGGAAAAAATGAATCGCGATGCAAATGATGGTACTGTATATTCGGAAATAAGAAGTGGTCATAAGATAGTTAACTGGAAAAGATTGCTGAGAAGTTGTGAGTCCAAGACAAAATTGACAAAATACCTTGTTGACAGCTGGAAGGAAGAAAAGCTGAGACATAAGCTTGGTCACAAGATTCTTTATGCAACATACGAAGACCGGTGCATCAAAATTTGCAGTAATGATTCTGAAGACATGGAGAAACTGAGGCAAATACCCGAAAAATTACAAAAATATAATTTGTGATATGTCCTGATATTATGTCTTGCGTTCAGTGAACATTTTACGAGTAACCTCTCCGTGAGACGTTTTTGAAACAACATTCGATTTGTCAATATCAACAAGCTTCGACTTTCTGTAGGCTTTGCTGTGGCTGCTGCTTTAATGCAAAATTTGAGACTTTGAGACTTCTCACAAAAAAATGTTGCTTATGTAGATGCTTTCACAAAATTGGGATCCAACTGGGCTCTAACTCCTGACGTCTTTTCTGTCCTCGAAAAGTTCACTTGCCAACTATATTGCCAAAATACAAGTGTTGAGAAGGTAAATGTTCTGCGGTATCAAATGTTCCGTGGGAAGAAGGAGTCTGTGGATTCGGGAAATCGGTCCCCATGTGAGGATTGTCTATATCTGCATGCCCTGCGAGCAAACTACCAAGCGGCAATATGGAAAAGAAGTCTAGAAGGTTTTTCCGATATTCCGGATCCTGTAGATGGGCATGGGTGGATTTTGGACGGTGAAAAGCTGACCATAAAGTGGATGGCCGGTGCGCCTGCACCAGAAGTTGTTTTGGAATTACTCAGTTGCGATTGTTAAAAAAAATGCGAAGTATGACGCTGCCCTTGTCTACAGAACAATTTGAAGTGCACTTCTGCCTGCAAACTTTTACAATGTAGCAACTCCTCAAAAGATCAACAAGAAGATGTGGACAGTGATCCTGAAAATTACTACAGCAGTGGAGATCAATCTGAAGATGGCGATTTTGACTAATGAGTTAGAATGATCTTTTTTTATACGTATTTTTTTAATTTTTTTGACTTTTATACAATAAGTTTTTTTTCACCAATTATTTTCAGTTTTCGTGATACTTTCCCATCGACACTAGAATAGTACAATCCCTCTTTAAAAAAAAATATCGATTTATCTCCATTACTTCAAAAGTTATTGGCATTTAAGCGAAGTACTGACGTCCGCCGTTTTCAAACGGGCGCCATTTTAAAAAGCTATCACCGCCAGATTACCTACAAGGTTTTTTGTCATCCTTATAGCCCCTGACAGCTATCGTATAAGTGGCATTTTGCCTCGCCATTTTTTACCCAAATCTTGTCTGGCCCATGGACTATTTTGTCTCAAATTTCTTCACACAACAAGTGCAAGTTGAAATTTATTGGTAATTATGCAAATAAAGATATCTATATTTATTACCTATTAAAAAAAATTTCTCACTGTATTCATCCACTCGGGTGTAAAACCCCTTACTAATGCCTAACAAAAGGTTTTATATATATGAACTTTTTCTTTTTTACTATATTGCATACTTTCTGTACAATTTTATTATCAGCTGAACTACGCATCACGTTTCCCAAGATAATATTATTTTCTCGATTTTGAGCGGAATAAAAATATAATAGTGTAACCCTTCTTTTTATAAACGTACTAAAATACTTTCATTATATTTGATCACACCCTTCAATAATTATGATTTTATGACAAAGAGAAATAAAACTAAAGTAAAGGGGTGTTACTTTATGACCATCGTTAGTCTTAAAGTTAGATCTGGAGGGGAGTGAACGGCCTACACATACACATATAACCGACGGGGGTGTACTCGACATTTTGAGAGGTAGTGATTTAACAATTTGACATCACATATTATAAAAATCAACGAAAGAGGCACATTTCAGACGTCACAGTAAAGAAATCGCGTCGAAAATTTGCGAATTTGAATTTTATAGGCACCACGTTTACCAAGCAAATAAAAAAATATTTGTAATGGTTACATTTTATGTTACTGTAATCGTTTATTTTGTGAAATTTGGCGTAGTAGTAGATATTTTTATGACGAATAAAATGTGTGTAGTGTTATTGTTAATAATATTTGCATGAAGATCAAATAGCGTTTTTAAAATTTTGATGGCTGAAGATATACATAAAAAACATTTGTAATTAACGAAAATGATCATGATAGTTTTTTGCTATAATTTTGACGGTTATCATACTACGAAATGCAATAATTGATTGATCTGGAGCATTGTTACTTGCGTTTGCTAAATGCATGTAACTGAATTCGAGAGCCTCGTGTTGCTATTATTTTTATTGTAAAAATGGAAACGTGTGACGACTTTTATAACATTATTGGTGAAAAGTACATGCAAAACAAAAAATTATTGTTAATAAGTGTGGCGATCAGTTCACTTGCTGGGTAAATATAAGTCACACACCCCAGGCTCAAGTAACCAAGGACCCGGAAGAAAAAACAAAATAACATATAATAACAATTTTATCGAATAACAATAATAACATGTATTTTATTTTAAAATGTTATTTTGGTGACACCTCGAAGAGTACGTAGCATAAACAAAAATTTTTGTTAGTTTGGACATAGACCAGAATTGTTAATTAACAGAATCCAAACATCAGAGCTCCAACAAACAGTCCTGGAGAGACTCTAAAATTTGAGGATATTTTGAAATGAGAGCAGATTTAAATAGGCTATAAACAAGCTATGGATTACATCTATTCAAATCAAGCAAGAAATCTCTATTAAAAAACCTGGAAGATTGGAAGACAAATTCAAATTCATAGACTTGGAAGTAAATATTTTCCCGACTTTCTCCTAATCAATCCTAGACGGCGAAGAAGCAAAACTTTATTGATTTAAATTAATCCTAGACGGCAAAGCAGCAAACTTTATTTATCTAGTAAGTGAATTGTTTTGCCATTTATCATTATTTCTTCGTTATTAAAGGGAATCAGTCAGTCATTCAACGTTGACATCTCAAAAAACATCTCATTCAAAAACATCACAAATAGCATATTATATTCAATCAATTCATCAATCAATCAATTAGTCATCGATTTATTATTTCTTTCTTTTAAAAATGGCACCATCTACAGATAATATTTTATTAGATGACATACCAATTTCATCAGGTGCAGGGACATCTCATGGTAATTACGTCGCGACCATTAAATTACCACCTTTCTGGGTATCTAAACCAGAAATATGGTTTACTCAAATTGAATCGCAATTTTCTATTCACAGGATTGTTAGCGATCGAAAAAAATACGATTATGTCATTGCCAGTTTACCCCCTGAAATTATTACCACAGTGTATGACGTTGTCACTAATCAGCCAGAAAGAAATCTATATGACAACTTAAAAAATATTCTAATTTCTCGTTTGACCTCAAGCGAGGAAAAGCAGCTGGAGGACCTACTCTCTGGTTCCCAGATGGGAGACCAAAAGCCATCAGATTTTTACCGGTCAATGCTATCAACGGCCGTGGTGAGCCAAGAGCTCCTGGTCAAGTTGTGAAAGTGGCGGTTACCAAAAACAATCTTCATTGCAATTACCGCGTCAGGAAAAACTGAGATTAAGGAATTAATTGACATCGCCGATCGTATATGGGAGTCGTGTCAGAATTCTATGACTTCCCTTACCTCAAATTCGATTTGTAACGTCAATCCCACAGTTTCTACATCTAATTTGATCGCAACATTTCAAGACACGTTAAATCAGATGTTACACAAACAAGAAATCTTTACATCTCAATTACTTGCTATTGAATCTAAAGTTTCTTCTATACCTTCCACTACTCCTACAGTTTCTGGAACTTATTGCGATAGTTGTAGAAGTCGATTCGACTCAAGAAATCGCAGAGGCTCGAGGCCCCGTTCTAACAGTCGAAGTGGTACCAGCGTTAGATATAATCCATCTAATACCAAAGTTTGCTATTACCATCAACTTTATGGTCGTAAAGCATTTAAGTGTCTCGGAAATTGGTGCACTTTCGCCAAAGATGTCAAAACAGACAATCAAAGATGACTAAATGTCAATAATATTTTGACAATTGACGTTAAAACTTCTGATAGTAAACGTCGTCTTTTTATATTTGATAATACTAACAAATTAGAATTTCTCATTGACACGGGCGCTGATTTATCAATTATACCTCAGAATCTGTTAACGAATACTAGGAGAAATCCCGATGTTGTACTGACAGCAGCTAATGGTTCAGTTATAAATACCTTCGGGAAGAAATTTTTGAAAATTGATTTAAACTTACGTAGGTTATTTCCTTTCGTTTTTAATATAGCAGATATTAATATCGCCATTATCGGAGCAGACTCTTTAGCTCATTTTGGCTTAGTTGTTGATTTGAAAAATAAATGTTTAATCGACAATATGACTAGTTTGTCAACATATTTATTTTCAAACAATGGTCCGTCACATTCTCCTAAGTTATTTAGTATATCAAATGAATTCACTGCATTACTTTTACAATTTCCTACTTTAATTAGCTCTCCAAAATACAATTTGCCCGTTAAACATTCCGTTGAGCATCATATTGTTACAGAAGGTCATTTACCTTTCTCACGTCCACGTAGGTTGGATAGCATTACATTCAAGAATGAATTCAATTCTATGGTAGAATTAGGTATTTGTGTACCTTCTTCTTCTTCCGTATCCTCACCATTGCATACGGTGGAAAAAAAGAGCTGCGACTGGAGGCCTTGTGGAGACTATCGTCGTCTAAATTCAATTACTGTTCCTGACAGATACCCGTTGCCCCACCTCCATGACTTTAACTCGCAGTTGTATAATTGTGTTATTTTTTCAAAAATAGATTTGGTATGTGCTCATCACCAAATACTGTCGCAAAAAGTGACGTTTTTAAAACAGCGATTACTACTCCTTTCGGTTTGTTTGAATTTGGGCGTATGCCTTTCGGCTTACGTAACGCCGGTCAAACTTTTCAACGTTTCATGAACGAAGTTTTAGTAGGTTTACCCTTTATTTTCGTCTATTTAGATGACATCCTGATTGCAAGTAAATTTAGTTCGGAACATTTAGAGCATTTGAAACTTGTTTTCAGAGGTTAGAATTGTACGGCATAAATATTAAACCGTCAAAATGCATATTAGATGTCAGTCATTTGACATTTTTAAGACACAATATTTCTTCAGCCGATATTTTACCTTCTTCTGAACGTGTTGATGTCATAAATAATTTTCCCTTACCTACTACAGTCAAACAACTTCAGCGTTTCATAGGTATGGTTAACTTTTATCATCGTTTCATACCTTCTTTCGCTGAAATCTTAATTCCTTTACATGCAGTTTGTACTAGATTACTGCATGATAAAGTTAAAATAATAAATGATTGGCCTACCGACTGTCTTGACAGTTTTTTCAAAGCCAAAGCTGCTATAGCTGGTGCAACCTTTTTAGCACATCCACGTTGTGATGATAGCTCGTTTTTATCGCTGACTGTTGATTGTTCTAATGTCTCTATGGGGGCAGTTCTTGAACAGCGCGATGACGAAGGTGTACTTGCCCCATTAGCCTTCTTTTCACGAAAGCTTACCTTGGCACAGACAAAATACAGTTCCTTTGACAAGGAACTTCTTTCTTTATTTACAGCGATTAAACATTTCAGATTTTTACTTGAAGGTCGCACATTTATTTGCTTTTCTGACCATAAACCTTTGGTCAAAGCATTATTCACTAAAACTGAAAGATCTCCCAGGCAAATTAGATATTTAGAATTCATTGCTCAGTTTGCCTGTGAAATCCGACATATCAAAGGGAAAAATAACATTGTAGCAGACACCTTATCACGTGAGCATGATACGTCTTCTTTACAACAATGCATTTCCCCAATTGTTACCCAAAAGCCTAACCTAGTTGATATTAACTTTGACTTAAATTTATTGAGCGATTCTCAGAAAGATGATTCTGACCTTAAATTTTTATTATCAGATACTTCATCGAACACAAAGAGAACTTTTCATTTAAAGAAAATTAGAATTCCACTTTCTGACAAGTTTATTTGGTGTGACGTTTCCCGCCCTAAACTTCGTCCTTATGTTCCTATCGTTTATAGACGGACAATTTTTGATATATTTCATGGTTTATCTCACCCTGGTATCAAAGCGACTAGAACATTAGTTTCTATAAATTATTTTTGGCCTAAAATGACTTCAGATTGTAATCTCTGGGCAAAAACTTGTATTAGCTGTCAAACTAATAAAGTGACAAGACATACGAGGAGCCCGATTACTGACTTCGATATACCTAAAGGACGATTCAACCACATACATATAGATTTAATAGGACCATTACCTCCTTCTAAAGGTTGTTCTTATATTCTTACTGTGATCGAGCGTTTTACTAGATGGCCCGAAGCTTATCCACTTCAGGATATTACTGCGGAAACTGTAGCGCGTACGTTATTTCAGAATTATGTTTGTCGATTCGGTGTCCCTGTCACAGTGACAACCGACCAAGGCGTTCAATTTGAATCAAAACTGTTCAAAGAATTTTCAAAATTTCTGGGATTTCATAGAATTCGTACGACGCCATATCATCCTTTCTCGAACGGGATGATTGAAAGGTTTAATAAATCTCTTAAAACTGCTCTGAGAGCTAAGTCTTCTACACCACATTGGGTAGATGAACTTCCTATCATACTATTAGCTCTCAGAACCATCCCTAAAGACGATTTGCAATGTTCCTCCGCAGAACTCGTTTTTGGTCAAACTTTACGAATACCTGGTGAATTTTTTATTAAATCATATACTTGTCCGGATATTCCTTATTTTATTACTAAATTACGTACTTCATTTAATAATTTAACGTTCATTCCACCTGTTCACCACGTTAATTACAAATCATTTGTCAGTCCAGACATCTAGAATTGTAGTTTTGTTTTCGTTCGGAAAGAACGTTTTAAGAAATCTTTTACTCCACTGTATGATGAACCTTTTAAAGTGTTGTCCCGTACAGATAAATTGGTTACTTTTGTTAAAGGAACTAAAGCCGTCACGGTAAACATTGACACGATTAAACCAGCATATTTATTATCTGACAAATGTGATGTCACTCCACCGTTGATTAAGAAAGTTCGTTTTGCTATTGACGAATTGGATGGCTGACTGATCTTTTTCTTAGCGGGGGAGTAGTGTGGCGATCAGTTCACTTGCTGGGTAAATATAAGTCACACACCCCAGGCTCAAGTAACCAAGGACCCGGAAGAAAAAACAAAATAACATTTAATAACAATTTTATCGAATAACAATAATAACATGTATTTTATTTTTAATTGTTATTTTTTAAAGAAACTATTCGAATATATATATTATATTACTAAATTTTATTTATTGAATTCATATCAGCTATAACAAGTCTTAGAACATTTTACCAGGGTGATTTATTTCTACTCTCAGTGGGGTTTGGTTAAATTATAAGAGACCACCTAGGGCCGGGGCCCTGTAATAGATGAGAAAGGTATAAGTTCGTACCTGCCGTGAACTGCTAACTTCTTCCTCCAAAGTCTCCACCTTACTACGATGCACTGGTCTTATCGCTAAACACTACTTGTTGACCTATCACTTCTTAATATCCTAATTACTTTTTTAGAGTTCCTCCGTTCAGCTTCTGTGATCTGATCGATGTTCTGTGGGCCCTTTGAGTTGTCGACCTAATACAAAAAAGCTCCTGAAATGTCAAACTTAAAGTTAATAATACAATCAAGAACATGCAACGTTCAACTAATACCATTTACTAAGGTAATTCATACTACAGTAAACGTGTGTGCAAGAACCTATCTAATAATATGTAAGAATCTGCCAACCAAACATGGAAAGGGCGGACGCCATCTTAACCACCGTACAATGGAGAGTATGTGGTAGGAATCTGGAACAAGAAGATTCACAATTTTCTAGAAGAATACGAATGCACTTTCACTTGGACTCACGGTAAAATACTTCTACTGAAAATGTTGGTTTGCTCGTGGTTAGCTTTATAGTTTCAATAGTGGTTATATCATTCACAAGAACTCGTCAATTGAAAATGCGTCAATGCGTCTTACGGCAGTACATAAGTTACATAGGGCTTTCTTGCCCAGTTACCAAAACGTACTAACACTACATAACCTAATAAAAGTAGAGGCTTCGACTCCGAGCGACCTCTTGCGGATGTCTCTATGAAGACATCCGCAAGAATACATTTATGGGCTAATCGGCTTTTCTACTATTTCGTTAAAGTTCTAGTTTTTTCATTCATCGTGAAATTATATTTTTCTTATGGTCCTCCAGTGCTCTTGTCCCGTGGCCAAGTCACCGGATGAAAATGTTTTGCCTTTTATGTCTAAAGATCCTATTTTGCTACATAATATTTTGCCACCTTCCAAAATTTTCATTTTTTCCAAGTTCACATTTCTGGTAATTGGTACTTTCTAATTGTGCGATGACGTCGTGAAGTCACATGACATTTGCCGCGTACATTCAAAATTTGCCCTTAGAGCGTTGAACGCCTTCGTGCAAAAGTCAAACTTTGGCTCATTACCGAAATTTTTGCCTCTCGCAGTTAGTTGTGCTATAGGTATAACGTCTTTTGAGATGAAAATTTTCCATGTCGACTTTTTACTACTTTTCGAATTAGATAGATTCTCCAAGGTTCTACAGCATGACCACTGCATTGGGATATTATTATGGATGCAGTTAGAAATACATCCAAATATTAATTTTTGAAATGTAATTGTAGGGGTTGTTCAACAGAGCAGGAATATATCTAGAATCTAGAGAAGACGAACACAATTATTTGAGCAGCCTTAGTATTGTCTCGTATCAATTAGTAGACATGGTCCGTCCATAGCCTGTACACTACGTCGGTATAATTGCTAACGTAGTGTACGGACCATGTCTACTTAAAACTGATATGAAACTTCTACAGTTAATTCAAAATTCTTGAATTCGTTTAATTTGCGGACTATGCAAACGTGATCATGTATCGGATAAGACAACTGAGATTGGATGGTTGAATACTGAGAGAAGGAGGATACTACACTGCAGCACGTTCTACCATGAAATCATCACAACAAGGAAACCTCAGTATCTATTAAATAAACTAAAATTCACAATAGATATCCATAATATTTATATTCGGTTTAAAAACAGCCTAACCCCTCCTCAACATAGAAGTACACTTTTTCGGTCCTCCGCAAAACTCAGCTCATCTCAAACAATTTGATTCTGTCTTCAGTAAAACTAAAAAAAGCTTATGTTTCATGATACTACTTTCTTGCCATAAATAACTGATGATTGTGTAACTGACATTTTTTTTAGGCAAAACGGTATTATGTGATATAGATACTCAACCATTTATGGTTATGTTTGTGCATATTTTAGGTTGAGTTGGATGAAAAACCCGCCTGCTCCACAATTTACTTAAATATATGTCTTGTTAGTCTGTTTGTACATGCATGTTGTTGTGGAATAATTAGTTATTATTATTATTTATTATTATTATTATTTTGCTTAATGCCGGTCACCTTTCTCTATGGCTTCGACACTCACAGAGAAAGCTGGTGATACTAGCAGCCACTCTCCACGAACGTAGGGTTAGTGACTACTGGGTCCGAGAATCGTGTGCCCTGAGTAGACGTAATGAATCGAGGATGATGGCCTTCTGCATTTTGCTGTCTAAGATTTCTGCCGAGTTTCGGCATGCCGGTATGATCTTTACCTTCGAAAGCAGTGTGTGTCTCGTTCCACCGAGGGCTCCTATGATCAGCATCACTAGCGTAACAGTATGGTCAGGGTAGAGCCCGCGAAGCTTGAAGACCAAATCTCGATATTTCGTCAACAAACGTTATTCTCCGCAGGAGCTGACTACTCCACGACAAACATTGTCTTGAGTTGGTGGTCGAAAAGGACTACGTCAGGCTTATTGCCTTGTATTTGCCTGACGATGGGAACGTGTAGTTCCAATAAATTAGGCACTTCTCATTCCCCACAACGGACTCAATATCCCCTGGAGCGTAAGGCGGCACTGGTGTCTCGTCTATCCCATATGAGTGCATTAAGTGATAATAAATCACTCGCAATGCTGCGTCGTGCCTCTGGATATAAGACGCGACTACAAATGCTGGGCAAGCCGACAGCAAATGCATTAATGTCTCGGACGCCTTACGGCAGGACTCGCAGCTAACATCAGGGAACCTCCATACCCATGACACTACTTCGATAGACGAGTGTGTTGAATACACCGTCCTGGCACGCCATTATAAATCCTTCGGTCTCAGACTTCAGCCCGGTTATTATTATTATTATTATTATTACTATTTTTATTATTACTATTATTAATATTATTATTACTATTAAATTTATAACCAGTTTCTCAATCTGGTTATACATAAATGAAGCTAGAAATTCTATAACTCTGTTGTATTTTGTATGCTTCCTAGAATATACGCAAAAATCATCGGCTTATTGCACTGTAATAAACAGGGAATCGTTATTCTTGTGTGGGTTCGCTGTACATAAACGAAAAAACAATGGGTTTAATAAAGAACCCTGTGGCAGATCAGTGCTATCACATTCAACTGTACGGCATCATTCCCTTCACTGAAACAAATCTAGACCTCCTGGATTTTTGAGTTAAGATACCTAAGTTTGATTTGCCATATATTACAAAAAAACAGGGACGGTTCCAGTGAATTTATCTAAATTTTGTATAATTTATTCACATGAATATTACGTTGTTTTCTCGTATCAGATTTGTTATTTTAATTGAGTAAACTTAACACGTATATAAAACATAAACTTAATGCTTGTCATTCAGCAACAGTTACAATTTTGTGTGAAGATTACAGGTACGGTACATGTATTTTGCGACGTTTCTTATTTAGTTAATTTGTCGTTTAAAAAAATAATACAAAGTGTTTTTTGTAGACTTTTGATGGAAATGCTTAATTAACTATGACGAAGGTACACCGTATGTTATCCCAACACCATACATGCACCGTCGTCATGACAACCACGCACGCGTATATCCCTCAGAGTTGTTCAGTTGTTCGAGAATATGTAGGAATGTAAGAACCGCTAGCACCTGTTGCAAGTAAATGTGTAAAAACTTATTGTTCGATAAATATATCGTTTAAATACAAAATTATACAATCTATTTGTTGCGGATATTTAACTCAAAATGCCTCCGAAAGTATAAAAAAAAATGAAAGTGGCGGCTGTTGAGACACTAGGACCTTTACAGTTTAAAATCATAGACTGGATGAAATGCTGTTTATGCCAATGCGAAACAGGAGAACCTCTTATAAATCTAGAGAATTGTTCCCGAGTGTAAATTTAACGGTTTTAAAGGAAGGAAGTGGAGTTTTTTCAACATTTGTCTCACGAGAAGCAAATTGGCATAAATCATGTGCTCTGCAATATAACAGTACCAAGCTTGAGAGAGCTCGGGCCCTATTTGTCAAGAGATATCTCCCGGCTTTCCTGCAGCCGAGTACATCTAGTTTGGGATATGTATGCTGCTAATAGTTTAAAGAACAGCACGCGGTAACAAAGAGATAATGGCATACGAAGGCAGGTAACACCTAGTGCCAAATTACCACGTAATTGGCCAGACTTTCTTAGAAATGCCAGAAACAAAGAAGAACATTTTCATCTTCTTGCTAATTACGCTCTAAAGAATTTCGGTACAGTTCATGTTCTGACAAACGTCAACAGTAAAATTTTAGGGTCTATGACTGAAGGAACATCTATAGTTGATGCATCATATGACAAAATGGAAGAGGCTGATGGTCGTCTGATCTTCCATGTACATGATATGGCACGCCTCGGGGCGAAAATCACACAAAAGGGTCCTTTTGTGTACAACAGACACAGACGTAGTTGTGCTAGCCATTTCATTTTTTCATACACTGAAGTCTCGCGGGTTAACCGAACTATGGATCCAATTCGGCGTCGGAAAAAACATGAGACATCTTGCAATACATCGTATTGCCGGGAAACTGGGGGACGAGAAGGCAGTCGCCCTTCGTGGATTTCATGCTTGTACCGGTTGCGAGACAGTGTCGACATTCAACATGAAAGGCGAGCGGTCAGCTTGGAATGCATGGAAAACTTTTCCCGAGGTCAGTTCTGCCTTTACTGCAATTTCTAACCCTCTACCAGCATTAGAAGAGAATGTGAGGATACTTTTGGAAAAATTTACTATGATTATGCACGGTGCAGATATCCAGCTAGGCACTATAAATGAGGCAAGAAAAGTATTATTTACAACCAAAAGTAGACCATTGCCTACTGCAGATGCACTAAAGCTGCATACACTTCGTGCGGCTTACCAAGCCGGCCATATATGGGGTCAAGCAGCCAATGTTATTGAAGAATTACCATCTCCAGTTAACTGGGGCTGGGCACAGGAAGACAAAGTGTGGACCCCACAATGGACTAGTCAACCTGCCATATGGGAAGCCTGTAGGGAACTATTAAAGTGCGGGTGTAAGCCGGGCTGCACTAATAGATGCAGTTGCGCTTCGGTAGGCATTCTTTGCACATTAATGTGCACTACAGGCCGTGGACAGTGCATTAATTCTAAGTAAGATAATTAAATACTCTGTCTGGACATGATACTACAGTTGCAATTTAACTTAACGTAAATGATGAAAAAGTTTTGAGTTTATTTTCAATTTATATTAAAAAAAAATTAATAAACCATTTATTTATTATTCCTACATTTTATGTCTTTCATTTATTTTGACTTCATATCGTGTTCCACAAGCTGAAAATATTCGAAAATGATACCAAATGCGAAAAAATGCGGTGATGTATAAGATTTATGTGTTTCGGGGTACTATTATTTAATAGGGCGCCATTTTGAATTCTAAGGGAAATTTTTTGTGGCTCCTCTTCTTATGTTATAACTGTGATTGTGCCAAGCGGCATCGCGTGTTCACAAAATGCAGTCGTGTACCGCACCCACTATAAAGAAATATCACAGGTTTTTTCTATGACAGAATATATTTACAATTCGTTGCGTCTGTATCTTACTTAAAATCGCAGAGCCACCTCTGCCATAACCAGGATATATTTCAAGCAGTGGTTGTAAAATACAGGAAACAAAATAAACCTACACCGTATTATGCTGTAATATATTGTATTTTATGCCTCTAGACCTTTTTTATAGAAGACAAAATAGAATTGTTTGTAATTGTAAGTCTCTCTGCTTTATGTGCCTCCATAAAAAATGTTGAAACAAAATATATATATAGGTCGGTCCATAATACTAAAAGTGCACTTCGTACAGCCATTAAAAGCAGAAATGCCTTCTAGTATGCTGCTAAAACAGAAGGCCACTTGATATAATTCTTTTGCCATCACCGAAAGTCAATAAATGTGTAGTTCACGACAAAAAAATATATGGACGAGTTTATGGAATACAACTTAACAGAAGAAAGAATGTTAACACCCCCCAAAGCTCAAAGTGTTGATTTACTATGTTATAGTTGTTGTTTTACATTTATGTTAACAAAGTAAACGTAATTATATATTATTCTACTCTTCGCAAATACGAAAACCAAGAGTGTATTGAATAAAACCGTAAATGTCGAAAGTAGATAAAAAAATTTCATATCATCAGTGAATGCATTCTGACCAACTCTCAAAAAGTACATCTGTTCGTCTGTCCATCGTTCCATCTGTATATACATCTGTCAGTTTGTTTGTTTCTTTTTTCAACTGTCATAATATGGTTATCATATCAATATATTATATTACAAACGTTAACACTATTAGAAGTAGTAAAACACTGTGAGAATGGATCTAGTTGTGTAAAAATTACTTCAAGGTCAGATTAGTGGAAGATGCTTAAAAATATAAACATAGGTAATGAACACAGGCACACAAAGAAAAAAAATTAAGTGCGAAGACCTAGACCATTTAATTCCTACTTATTTGGAAACTAATAATCGAAAAAATATACTACTACTTTTAGCTATAGCTCAATTATTATTTTCTTTGCTTTAGAAGTATTGATTTTATTAGACAATATGTTTAGGCCATTTTAATTAATCCACAGTAATATCTCCTCAGGAAGGGACGACACTTTTGATCACGTATTCTGATTATACGAAAAAAATTACTTACATAACTTTTGTACCAAACATTTTTTTTCTCCCCCTCACTCTGGTGAGCGGGGATGGAGGGTGTAACTTTTGAATTTTCAAAAGCCTGCAGGCGAACATCTCTGATCTAGGGCATTTTTAGGAAAAATATTTCAAACAAAACAGGCGAACATCTCTGAACAAAACAACTTTTGTTTGAAACATTTTTCCTAAAAATGCCCTAGTTCAGAGATGTTCCCCTGCAGGTTGAAAATTGAAAATTCAAAAGTTACCCTCATCCCCGCTTATCAGGGAGGAGGGGGGAATGTTTGGTGCAAAAGTTATCTAATTTCTTCCGTAAAATAAGAATACGCAATAAAGAATATAAGGTGTCATTCAAAATTCAAAAGTTAGCCCCACCCCCCAAAAAATGTCTCCCTCTGAACGGAACAACTTTTATCTGAAACATGTTTCGCTAGTGTCCCTTCCTGAAGAGATATTTCTGTGGATTGATTAAAATGGCCTAACCATGTTGTCTAATAAAATCAATACTTGTTAAGCAAAAAAAAAAAATTGAGAGATAAGCTAAAAGCAGTAGTATATTTTTTTGATTATTAGCATCCAAATGAGTAGGAATTCAGTGGTCTAGGTCTTCGCACTTAATTTTTTATTGTGTGCCTGTATTATTGTTCATTACCTAGGTTTCTATTTTTTTTAAGCACCTTCCATCAATCTGGCCTTGTGGTAATTTTTACATACGATAATTATGTCAGTGTTAAATAAAAGAGATATTTTTGGAAGGTGTCACTCGAGCACCCTCAAAAATTAAATTATTTTTTTAATATACTAAATGTAGTAATAGGAATGTGAAAAAAATAAGAAGCTATTTTATATCAACTTCTCCTATTAATTTTATTTAATTATCGTCAATAGTATTGAAAAAAAATAATTTTAAAATAGAGGCTTTTTACCCTCATAACTCTGGTAATATAGGGGATAGAGGTTTACTATATATTTTATTGAGCTTTCCTAGTCATAAGAACATTCATGTGGATGAATAGCCCAATAAGCCGCTGGGCCCAATTCCATATAATTAACCGGCGAGACCCTTAATTAACCGGCGAGACTCTTCGAAACATAAAAAGTGTGTTGGGTGTTGGTACTGTTGGTGCCTTAATTTCCCTGGTAAATATTAAAAATGGCCATATTATTGCTTCCAAAATAATAATTACATTGTACGTTATCTCTACAGATCGAAATATCGACGAATTCGTTATTATATCTCTTACGCATGCAATTTTACATATAATGCGCAGATACACCCATTTCACCTTGTTGATAGTGAAGACGTATCTTTTCGTGGTTGAGGGTACGTCAACTCTTAAACACTTCACCAGCGACTACCTCAATTTTTGCCACTTAAATTACGAACACCCTGTATATGTTGGTTTGGGGCTGGAAAAACAGAAAGTTAAACACGTTGAATTTGCTTTAATACTTATATTGTCCGTTTCACGTTCTCACAATACTTTAATTATTAAAAGTTCATTACTTACTAGCATTAGTCTATTAGATAATATTTAGAAGTATAAAGGATAAGCTATATAATTTTCGTCCACTAATTTCATAAAAAAGAAAAGTTCTCCTTAAAGTCATTAAGCGTTATTTATTTATAGTTGAACATATGATCTTTATGTTTCTATGTTTTACATTTGAAAAACAACAGTAGGTCATAGTAATATCATTTCAAAGTGGGCATGTTTGCCGTTTTTTAGTAATTTTTTACCTTTTTCCGAACTTTTAATGTATATTTCAGTTAGATGCGCTCGATGAAACAAGATAAACTATACCTCATTTCATTGTTAAGCATTTAAGCTTTTAAATAATGATTAATTTATATTGTTACATCAAGCGCTTCAATGCATAAAAAACAAAATCGTTTCCGCGGGAGTCGTAGTAATGTCGACGTTGCTTGCGAATTTAAACGTGTCAGCGTTCAAAACCACATATTGTGATATGTATTGAATAAGAATATGTTTATCCACGACCATCGTATAATCATTGCATTCTACATTTAACAATTGTCAAATAATGATAGTCATTATTCCAACCAAACGTATAATGAACATAGTGGAAGACCAGACCCTCTGAATTCGACACCCTCTATACAACTCGCGAACACCCACCTAAAAAAGAGGTAATCTGATTTAAAATAACCTGCTAAACTTGATTTTTGAATTCGCCCATTGATTTGAGATTGCCAAAATGACCAAATTGGCAATTTTCTAAAAAAAAATAAAAATTATGTGTTATTTTTTGTTTTTCATATAACACGTCATATATTTTTTATTTTGCTTCCGAATTTTTTAATTTTTTTACATAATATTCTCTAACTATTCTGTGATATGTTGAAAGTAAAAAACTTTACCCAAAAAATAATTAGTTGGCAAAAAAAAATAACAACTTTTCTTTGACGCAAAATCTTTAAAATTTGCAGAGTAAAATATCCGGTCGAGGTATCTTTTTTATTTTTAAAGTTAGGTGCCTACTATAACCGAAGAAAATGTTCCGAATGAACTAAATAAAAGCAGTTCCCCAGCCGTGACCGCCGAAGCCAGACATGACTTGGAGCTGTAAGTAAGCCACGTAAGTTAGTAAGTTACTTTGTGCATAATAGTAATAAAGATTAGTTGTATTACGAACTCTGCATTTTACTGCTGTGTGTGTGAAAGTTTAATTTTCCCTATTTGACCTATTGGAATTTACCGTTTCTCCACTGTAGTTACTCCAGCCCTATTGTTCCCCGGCTGTTTCAGGGACGTGGCGTTCCCCCACGTAATATAGGGAACTGGCGCCCGAGCAACCGATCCGTAAATAAATACCGCCGTTGCTAAGGTGTCAAAAGTGATGCTTTCAGGCTTTACCAGGAAAGTACGTCACAACTAAGTTTGCTTCTAAAGCTAGCTCTGTCGTAGAAAATAATAATTTATGCAACAAGTGCATCAAGAGGTACTTTTTTTCACTAATGGGTAGTTTGACGCACGAACCGTAGATGAGTGTGGCAATCCCATGAGTGAAAAAGGGACTCTCCCTTTATGCATGAGTTTCATACAATATTTTTTCTACGACGGTGCTCAATTACCATATTTAGACAAATAAATTTCAAAATTAGCTTAAATGTCAAAACAAAAATTCATAATTTGACGTTCCTAAAGCGAAGATCGTGAGACAACTTCAACTGTTTTCAATGCACTCATGGATCCACTATTGCTATAAACATGTTTTACGCACTAAAAATGATGAAAAAAGTACAGTTTTATTAACAGTCGTAGACAAAATATTGTAAGAAACTCATAATTTTTTTTTCATTCAAGGGATTGTCGCACTCACCTACGGCTCGGGCATCAAACTTCCCAGTCATGAAAATAGTACTACTTTATACACTTGTTGCATGAAACATTTTTTCTTTCGTAAGTTATGACTCAAGTTATAATGACGAGAGTGTAGCTCAAAAAGCTAGACATCGTAAGCTGTAGTTGTAAAAACTTAATTCCAAGCTCAGAAACTGGCTAATTAATGTTGAAAGAAAGTATCATAATATATTCACCATAACTTTTAACTTAAGCGAAGTGTTAGTTTGTAAGAAATTACAAATGCAGAATATAATGACAAGAAGGCACCTCCAACAATATGACTAAAGTTTGCGAGTAAAATTTACATTTGTTAAATTTGGAAGCTTCAATATACGCACACTCATATTAAAAATAGAATAGGGGTAGTGTTACTAAAACTTTAGTACAGGAGCAAATTGAAGTTGACTGTGCACATTAAAAATGAAATAACAGCAATACATGTGTGTCCCCGAATGGACCCAACTACACTTGTAGTACAGTCGATAGGTAGATTCTTATCCAAATAAGTGCGGGGAGTTTTGAAACTTTAAGAATTTGTAGATTTCGATGCCCCGAATCAAATAGGAAGAAATTTAAAATGTGATCTCAACCTCAAGATATTGAAAAAATGGCGCACAAAAACAGTATCTTTGAAATATCTCGCTTCGGGTGCCACATACGGCAAAAATTGTTCTCATGATTAAATTTTCTACTAAATATATCCTACACATTTTTTCATTAAACTGAATAGTTTCAGTGCAGCAGCCGATCGAAGTCAATCGTTCTTGGCAAAATTATGATATTTTGCAATTTCTCGATTCAGTGCGACTTTTATGAAGGGAGTATTTTTGTGTTGAGAAAAAATTTGTTTTCGTACCTGAAAATCTTCAAATATAAATGATTTTACTCGTCTGCTACGCACAGCTCAATGTTCAATACTCGTTTCCACACTACCTTGAAGTAGAGTATATGGCGCGTTTTTTTTTACATTGTTGTCCCCTATAGGATTAAATCCACGACCAGCCTGCTTTTTGAGGCGTTTTAGGTGCTTGATGTCGAAGGTCCAGGTTCGTTGTAGTCTTCAACAATACTTTCTTCGGAAATTGCTTCTGTTGCGCTGTCCACTGATTATAAGTATTGATTGTTCTCCACCCTTGCGCTTGCGAGAAATGTTTCGAATGGAGAGCCGACTTCCTCGTCATCATGGAGCTCGTCGACTATTGCTGGTGCATTGTCGCAGCTTTGCCCGTTACAGAATTTGCAAATTACAGAATATTTTAACCCTGTCTTTCTACAACCACATGCTGCACTGCACCTTTTCATGCATTTACAGGAAACATTTAAGTAGCTTTTCAGAAGCAGGATCTACTGCTGCCCAGCATTGCTCTGTTTCCAGCCCTAATCTTCAACATTTTTACAAACCCCCTGCCACTCCTGAATTTGATAATATGTCCTGAATGAATGCTGCGGTGCCGCTGCAGCTGTAGATGGTAGAGACGCAATGTTAAACTTGCTTATTGTGAGCGATCTTACGAAACATTGGTAACGATAAGCGTTCAGAGAGATATCGTCTCCATACAGTGTCAGAATAAAGCGTTCTTTCTCCAGCATCAGCCATAGTGTCCGGTTCAGCATTACTATCTTGAAAAAGATTAATACTGTCCTGTAAATTCTGATGCATTTGTAGGATGCTCAGGAACTCATATTTGCTCTGATTAAAAAGGATATTTTATCAAGTCCAGGAGTGGCAGGGGGTTTGTAAAAATGTTAAAGAATGGGGCTGGAAACAGAGCAAAGCTGCGCTTACATCAGTAACAATGTTGAAAGATCTTGCTTCTGAAAAGCTATTTATAATTATTTCCTGTAAATGCAAGAAAAGGTGCAGTGCAGCATGTGGTTGTAGAAGGCAGGGTTAAAATGTTCTGTAATTTGCAAATTGTGTAACGGACAAAGCTGCGCCAATGCACCAGCAACAGTCGACGAGCTTCATGACGACTCTCCATTCGAAGCATTTCTCGCAAGCATGGAGAACAATCAATACGTAGAATCAATGGACAGCGCAACGGAAGCAAATCCCGAAGAAAGTATTGTTGAAGACTACAAAAAACCTGGACCTTCGACATCAAGCACCAAAAACGCTACGAGAAACAGGCTAGTCGTGGATTAGGCCTATAGGGGACAACCACGTAAAAAAACTCGCCATATACTCTACCTCAAGGTGGTGTGAAAACGAGTATTGAACATTGAGTTATGCGTAGCAGACAAGTAAAATTAACTATATTTGAGGATTTTCAAGTATGAAAACACATTTTGTCTCAACACAAAAATACTCCTTCATAAAAGTCGCACTAAATCGAGAAATTGCAAAATATCATAATTTTGTCAAGAACGCTTGACAAACTGACTATTCAGTTTAACGAAAAAATATATACTTATAGGAGATATTTTGTAGAAAATTTTATGTTCTTTTATTTTCATAAGAACATTTTTTGCCGTATGAGGCACCCGAAGCGAGATATTTCAAAGAAATTGTTTTTGTGCGCAATTTTTCCAATATGGCGACGCCGGCGAATGAGATCACATTTTGCATTTTTTTTTATTTTATTAAGGGCATCGACAGATTCTCAAAGTTTCAAAACTCCAGCACTTATTCGGACTATACCCCACGTTTTATGCTTTCACCGCTGTATTATTGTAATCTCTTTTATTTCGCATTTTAATAGAAACAGTCATTTTTCATAAAAAGCATTGCTTGTTCTGTAATGTCCTTAGCCATTGTAAAACAACTGAAAAACTTACAGAGTGGCTAAAAATAAGGAAACGTGAAATTTTGCCTAGAGTAAAACATGAATTTTTTTTAAAGAGTATAAGACTGAATAAACCAAAAAAATGCAAATACTACTCTGGGTAGGACATGTCATGAAGATGGAGAACCACAGAATTCCAAAAAAAGAACTCTCAATGGGACAAATGCAAAGAATCATGAAAACGAACAGGCCTAAAAGATGGAAGGAGAGAACGGAACAAGATTAAAAACATGGTTAAGGACACTAGTACGGAGAAAAGCGGCGACCGATAAAGTAGAATGGAAGACCAAACTGGAGGAGGTCAAGGGTCGAAGCCGGGTTGTAGTATCATACAAGGTAGAGGACTAGAGGAGTTCGTTTAGAAACTCTCTCCTGACATTTTCTCGCAGTTTTACCCTTTGTTGCCTCGTCTCTCCGCCAAGTCTCATTTTTGTATCCAGTTCGCCTACATTATAATTATCACAAGCAAAATATATGTGATGAATCATTTTAGAGTCAGTGCTTAATGCGAAATATAGATAAAAATCTAATAATATTAATGGGTATAACAATAATAATAAATACACGAATAAATTTAATTTAATGTAAAAGTCAATAACATCTCTCTTTACGTTCACATTTATTTAATATTCTTTCCAACAAAACTAGGCAATTAAACAGCACGTAACAATATACAATGTTATAGATCTTTGTTTGAATACATGTCATACATCAATATTGAAATTAAAACGATCTATTCTTCGTGCTTTTAGCCATTAAACAAGCAAATAATACACAGCCCACGTATGTGGATAAGGATATCTGATCCATATAAATATAACATGATTATACCTAATACGATTCCAAATTTTAATGTTTCTAGTTTGCATGTGACATTGTATTTCGTTTAATAGAGGAAGCATAAAAGTTTGAGCAACGACCATTTCATTGTGAACACTCTTTATTGTCATATAATAAAGTAAGTGAAATGGTAATGATTATCTGCTTCGCCTTTTATACATGTTAATGCAATATAGATCCAATCTCATGTTACACGCATTGTGTACAAGACGTTTAAAAAACATTTTCTTACTGTGTGTACTTACAATTTCCGCTCTACAACAATAAAGACACAAATTACAGGCTCTTATGTGACAATAACCTTTGTGTAAAAAGTCAAAGTTTGTCATATATTAAAGTGTGAGTTTTTGCTTCAGAAAACGGTATAGAGGAGTTACTAAGCATAACAATCGTTCACTTTGTGATACTAACATGAAATTTGGCACAGAAGTAAAGTCTTTCTTGGCGAACAAAATGTGAAAGCGAAAAATTTTTTTTTCGGCGGTCATCTTGAAGAAAATAAGTTTGCGGACAGTTTTTTAATATGATGTTGCGCAGATCGTTTAATACGTTACCGACAGTATTATTGTTATGAGTAATATCATACATAAGAATAATACATTAGTAACAATAATAATAATAATATTAACAATAATAATAATCATCCAGATCCTGATTCTTGGCGGTGGAGTTTGGACTACATCTCCAGAAGATACTTGAGCTTGTCAGGAGCTGGTTTTTCGTAAATGTCGAATTATATATAGTAAAAATGTTCATGCGCTCGTGCAGAATTAAAATGCGCTCGTGCAGAATTAAAATTTACGGTACTGTGTTTATGTGATGGAGACTGCTGTGAAGCCGACAGTGACTGAAAATTTTAACTTTTAAGCATTCGTTTCTTTACGATTTTATAAAAAATCACTAAAGAAGAAATATTTAGTTAAAATAAAGCTTACAAAAAAATTTATCTCGGTACTTTTTATTAAAAATAGAATTATATTACAGCTATACTTAAATATATAATTTCCCCGCCACTAATGGAGGCACAAAAAAATTCATTACACGATTTTTATAGAAAATTTAGTTTACTTTAATTTGTGTAATCACAAAAATATTGATACAATTCGCCGTTTTCGAGATAATGTAGAAGTACTGATTTTTCTGATGATTTTGAGGTTATAACAGCCGAACCAGTGGCACTATATTCCATTTTGTTCGTCTGAAAAAACTGTCTGTGCTCACCCAATCTGAAAGATTCTTAAGAAAATTCGAATTAAGCAACTCCACTAGTAGCTTACTGATCGTGAAATGCTATATAAGATAATATATAGAAGATAATATATAGAATATCCCATTAAGGTTTTAACAGGAAATCGTACGAAAGCTCTCTATAATTTTTTTTAAGTTGAAATTTCAACTTTTTTTCTTGAAATTTCAACTTTTTTCTCAGGCCGGTTATCTTCTAAACGAATAGATATTTTAATTCTGCAAAAGTCAGTTTGTAGAGCATAAGGAGGATTTCAGGTTTGAATATAATTGTTTCTTGAATATATCAGTATGTATATGGCGCTGGGCTCTAAGGAAATATTTTGATGGGAGAAGCTTTGAAATGCGGTTTAGGTAAAAGAGATTAAAAAGTAGATCATAAAAAAACCCGTAAATCTAACGGTTTTCGAGATATTTGGGCCTGAAAATTTAGTCCATTTTAACTTAAAAGTACTTATCAGAAATATTCAAAACTTCTCGGCGTAAACTTTAACAAAAATAATTCATTTTTCATAATTTTTTAGCCGCCATTGATTCCGTCTTCTTGCAGATTGGTTTATGGCAATTTGGATATCAGATTTGTAATCAGCGACCTCAAAAACCCTCGAGTAACAAGATTTATGTAAATTGGATGAGAAAATTTTTTTTTTGTTTTATTAAAATGTAAACAAAAAATGGCCATTTTGGCTAATAGTCCAAGTAATGGAGGGTTTCTATTCTCAAAAGGTCGGAAAGAAATGAAATTTGGTGGGATGGTAGACATAGGTCCCCTGATAGTACACCTGAGTTTGCGACCTCGGGGGATTGCCGGTTCGAAAAAGTACTCAATTTTGAAACCATTCGAATACATCTCTGTTTTTTATCCTATTTTACCGAGGGTCAACCGCACCCAAAATTTTGTACACCAGATTTTCTCTTTGACAAAGATCTCCTTCAGATTTCCTCGGATTTCCTTCTAGGTGTCCACCAGATTTCCTTCGCGATTTGCCCCTCGTATTTTACCATTAATTTTACTGTCTGTGTGCGATCTCTAAATATTATTGGGCATCGCTCAGATTTCGCTCAAATCACTTTATTGTATGCTAGCTGATGGACGCGACTTCGTTCACGTAGAAGACTTCTTGCATGTGGAATTAAGAACATTGACATACTTATGCCTATGCCTATAAAGAAGTATTACATACTCACTGACTACTCCTGTAGTACTCAGGAAGTACACTCGAGAGAACCCACTGCGCATTCATTGCACTCAAGAAAAACTTCTGCGCATCCATAGTACTCGGCAAAACTCACTGTACATCCACAGCACTCGGGGAAACCTACTGCGCGTCCAATGTACTGGAGGAAACCCACTGCGCATCCATAGTACTCGGGGAAACCCACTGCGCATCGCAATTTCATACCAATTCATTATTCTATTTTTGTGTTAAAAAATAATTATTTTAATCGACATAAAACACATGGCGGGTATGTGCCTTTCATGCTTAAAAACATCCCTCTCCCTGTTCACCCATTGGGGTGGGGGTCTCTTTTTGAAAACCGTCAAATACGCATCTCCTTATTTCTTCAGAAGAGCTCGTCGCTGGAATATCACGTAAACATCCCTCTTCCTGTTCACCCGTTCGTTGGGTCTCTTTTTGAAAACCGTCAAATACGCGTCTTCTTATTTCTTCAGAAGAGCTCGTCGCTGGAATATCACGTTTCTGACTTTCAGAGATACGGGTAACCTTTAGAACTTCTACCACCCCCGTTTTCACCCCTTCAAAAAGTGAAAATCGAAATTTTGTCTTACTAGTGTCTAATAGATTCCAATAAGTAGTATTTTTGCCAAATTTCATACTTCTAGGTATAACCGTTTTCGAAAAGCTTAAAAACCTCCCTCTCCTCTTTCACCCGTTCGGGGTATCTTTTTGAAAACGTGTCTCCTTATTTCCTCAGAAGAGCCCGTCGCTGGAATATCACGTTTCTGACTTACTCAAAAAGTCAAAATCGAAATTTCGTCTTACACGTATCTAATAGATTTCAACAAAACATATTTCTGCCAAATTTCACGCATCTAGATCTGACCGTTTCCGAAAAAGCCTAAAATTTCAACCCCATTTTTCACCCTCTTAGCGGTCGAATTTCGAAAAATTCGTTCTTAGTGGTTGCCTACGTTATTCGAGGAACCTTTATGCAAAATTTGAAGTTTCTAGACCCAGCGGTTTGAGCTGTGCGTTGATAGATCAGTGAGTGAGTCGGTCAGTCAGGGTGGGTGAAACCAAAAAAAAAAAAAACATAAAGTTTAATTTTACTTCCATTACCAGTGGAAGTATAGTAACGACAAAAAAAATGTTTAAAAATTTATATTGTTCAAATAGGCTTAGAATATCATGAAACGTCGAGATTTTAAGTTTGTGCGAAAAAAAATTTTCTGTCTGTCGGTCTGTCTGTAACTTTTTTTGTGCGCACGTTTACTCTGGAACCGTTTAAGATATTGACTTGAAATTTGGTACACATATGTACTTTAACGAGATTTGGAACTAGATTATATTTTTATCTTATTCCGTCGCGCGTCGAAGGGTTGGGGAGTAAATTGGGGTAAATTTGGGGTAAATAGGTAAATCAAGCAGGTACGTAAAATTGGTATTTAGTATATACAAGAGAAGCTAAGGTCTCAAAAAATTTTTTGATATTAGCCACCCCCAACCCATTATTAAAGGGGATGAAAAAAAATGTGATTTAGTGTGTGTACAAGAACCAGAAACCTCAAAATATTTTTTTACTTTTACCACCCCCTATCACCACCATCCCCACCCATCTACCGATGTGGGGTATCGTTTTATGGGTTTTTAGGGTAGAGGATTTCAAATATTATATTGTTAAAGTTCCATAAACAATTATTTCCACATACAAAATTTTTCCGTTGTGAGTGACTTGGATAGAAAATCTAGATGTGGAAGCACTGATTCCTTGGGCAGCGGTTTTTTTGTCCTATTCCAGTGAATCACCTTAGTCTTCGAATGTCATAAAGACTTCAAATTTTAAGTTTTAGCAAAAAAAAATTCAGTCTATCGGTTTGTCTGTCTGATGATTACTCTGGAACCTTTACGATATTGACTTGAAAGGTACCCCGATTTATTATAGTAAGATCTGGAATTCAATTGTATTTTGATGTTATTCCGTTGAAGGGTTGGAGGCAAATGCGGGTAAATATGTAAAGTAAGAAAGAATCCACATAATTTTCGTTAAAACACATTAGATATTTATTAGCTTCAGATACAGTTTTGTATTCTAAAAATAAAAATAATAATAAAACAAATAACTCAAATGCCGAATAAAATGCTAACTTACCATCCAAACTTCATTATAGTCGGGCAGACGAATGTTTTGAAAGCCATTCAGAATTCGAATAAGGCAATATGAAAGCGATGTTTACTGTTTTAGAAATGCAATATTCTCTTCATTTTGCTATTTGCGAAGTGTATGATAATATTTAATAATATAGAGTATATAATAGTTTAAATTCGTATGTCCAGAAAGTTTGACAGAATAAAGAGAAGTCATGAATGTTTGTACTGCACGAGGTAAAGTTTCAATATTTGCAGCGACTAAGGCTGATAAAATGAGAAATTTAAACGTAACGTATTATACGTTTTATATCATATTTTAAGCTCTAGGAATGTTTTATTTGGCAACAAGTTAGAATATAGTTTCTAATAAACATGTGAAATATGCAAGTGATTATTTATCTTGGAATTTGCAAGCAGTAAGGATATTCGTTGCAGCATAATACCTGTTTGGTCTACGGAAATTTAATGAATTGGGTTGTTTTAAAAGCGTATATTACTGTTATTTTGATTTATTTTAATAGGTAAAACTTTCTTTCGAAAAGCAAGTCGTTTCTAAGTTTTTGATTATTTAATGTTTAAAAAATGCAATTTTAAGAGGGTCGTAATTCAAAAACCATAAATCAAAATGTTAAATTTCGTATGTAGAGGTAGGGTGTTCCTTATTTTTCGACTTCCATTTTTTTTTGTCTCACCCCATAAAAAGTTTATATTTGATATAAGAATTACACACCCAAAAATTTAACCTCCTAATGAACCCCTTCTTGTGCCGACGAGGGTGTAAAAAAACCTAATCTCAATTTTTTTCAAATATACCCTTAAATTTTTCTTTATAACCCCATGACTTGTTATTTGGTATAAAAATAAAGTAAAAATAATATCAACCCCCATGATTCATACCTACCCTTACCATCACAGGTTTAAAAGTAAGTAAAAAATAATTTTTTATGTAGTATTTATTATTCAAAATGATTAAAATATTTGCTTTAATGTATTTTTCTTACAATTTGGATATATTTTTCTGTGCTCTTGCACACATGCAGTTCGTATTGTATTTGCTTTTCATCCTTTGTTAGGAGACCATGGAAATCCTCCATTAATTTTGCCGACCTTTCGGCAGTGTCGTTGACAATTTTAAGCGACATTATTATTTCTCGTCCATTAATATAAGAATTTTGCTTTCACCATGTTTTCGGATCGTGATTTAAAAATTCCGAATCGGTATTGAACCGAGAAATTAGATCCATGCAATTTTTTTAATGAATGTGTCAATTGTTCTCGCTGAATCGTGAGAACAATTATATATCAAATTTATTAAAAAAATTACTAACTTAATTATTTATAACCCTTTCAGCCCTGATTTTTTTGATAAGAAACATTTTTTTTAGCATAGATTACACAGCCCTACAAAAAAAAAGAAAGTTCAGACCAGCGAACCAGACCCATGTATCTTCATGTATTTTCGGTCTCTGAATCCTAATCCGAGGTCAAAAAAAATCGTACACCCCCAAAATCATTAACTAGAGCCAAAAAACACCCCTGGACTGGGGAAAAAATAATATTAAGCTACGAGAATAGTTGTTACATCTTAATCGATCGAATTATACAAATTAAGGTTAAACAGCAGAGTATATACAATAGATATGAAACACACACCCAGTGAGGGGCGAAAATTAGCCCCCATTTATAAAAAAATCGAACTAAAACAGTAATGACTGCTGAAAAAGCTCGAAATGTCTAAGTTTTGTTAAAGTGATAAGAAATTGCATCAGGTCCGACGAAATCTTCATGAACTGCTCCTATAGGGTTGAGAACAACCACCCTTAAATTTAAAGGACACAAAAGAAGAAAAACGTAAAATCCAACAAGATTTCTATTTTGCGTAGTACTCTAAAATAGAACTAGAAACTTATTACGTACCATCAACGTCCTACAGTGCCAACCCTCAGATGGTGAGAAAACTACCCCCTATGTAGGATATATCCATAAAAAATTCGAAACAGCTGCATTGTGTGGAGGTGAGAAGAAACTAGACCATGTTCGATGCTGTGCTTGAAAACCACCCCCATGGGGTTGCGAGATGTCATCCCCATATACGTAGGATGCTGGAAGTGTGCAACACGATTTTTGCCAGTCATAGCATCCATAAAAATGGAAATCCGGTTAGTCTCTCTGTTTTCCAGCATCCTATGGATACAACCCCGTGGGGTGGTTTTCAAACAGAGCGTCGAACATAGTCTAGTTTCTTCTCATTTCCACACAGCGCAGGTGTTTCGAATTTTTATAGAAGTCACTGTAATTTTTATGGTTAAATCTTACATAGGGGATAGTTTTCACACCCTCTGAGGATTGACACTGTAGGACGTCGATGGTAAGTAAGTTTTTAGTTCTATTTTAGAGTACTACGAAAAATAGAAATCCTGTTGGATTTTACGTTTTTTCTTGTTTTGTGACCTTTAAACTTGAGGGTGGCTGTTCTCAACCCTATAGGGACAGTTTATGAAGATTACGTCAGACCTGATGCAGTTTCTTATCACTAACAAAACTTGGACATTACAAGTTTTTTCAGCAGTCATTGCTGTTTTGAATCGATTTTTTTATATATGGCGGTTAGTTTTCGCCCCTCCCTAGGGGTGTGTTTCATATCTATTGTATATACGCTGCTGTTTAACCTTAATTTGTATAATTCGATTGATTAAGATGTAATAACTATTCTCGTAGCTTAATATTATTTTTTCCCCAGTCCAGGGGTGTTTTTTGGCTCTAGCTAATGATTTTGGGGATGTACGATTTTTTTTGATCTCGGATTCGGATTGAGCGACCGAAAATACATAGGCATACATGGGTCTGGTTCGCTGGTCTGAACTTTCTTTTTTTTTTTTTTTGTCGGGCTGTGTTATTAATTAATACCCCGTCAACAGCCCTTCAACCAAATTTAGACTAGTTTCCTCCACAGATTTATGAACTAGGAAATAGTGGCAAATGCCTCCATCAGGTCAAGAAGAAAAAAATTAAATATGAAAATTTTCATTTTATTTTACATGGAAATTTTTGAAACAATTTTTAAATTTAGATAAACATAGATGCACGTTGCACTTCTCACACTGAATTCGTGAACGCCTTCCACAAGTCTCTCTACAGCGCTGCTCATGGCCATTTGCATGTATTTGCCAATGGCCAACATTATCGAATCTTGTATCGTCCACTGGAATTGATTGTGGTTTTTGACGTTTTATTGATACTGGTGAATTTCTATTACCACTAAGCATAAATACTTGTACCCCCGCGGGTTTTTGGCTTTCCCTTATATACTATTTGACTGATAGTTGCCCCTCAAATGGTATTGATTCATCAATACAAAGATTTTTTTCAGTTACCAATTCTTCGCAACAATTTTCGAATAATTTTATTATTGGACGTACTTTCCAAAGCTTATCAATATCCTCGTTACGTTCTTTGTTGAGATCCACAATATGTCAGTTTTTCTGAGGGATTCAAATCTATTACGTGATATGAAAATTTCATCCAGAAATTTGATTCTTGTCGCAGGTGCCTAATAAAATATCAGTCTAAGAAAACGAAGTATGCCCATTATAATATGCAAGGCTACAATAATTTTACGCTCATTCGTATTGATGTTTTTTCCAATTTTTTCCGCCATTTCAGCAAATATTTTCTTTGGAAAGTATTCAGAGAAATGCGCGTTTAACTGTCATGGGTATTTTCATTCTTATTGTCAGGTGGAATAAACACAATTTTTGGTGGTGACGAAACTGATGTGATCATCAGATCGACGCGACCGACCGATGATACAGATAACTATGCGCAAATGTATTGATAAGGCACAGTTGCGTTAACAACTCACGTGGTTTCTAAGGGGCCGGTGTATTAAGTGTATTACCAGGAAAAGCATAACAAAAAACCGCTGCCCAAGAAATCACTACTTCCACATCCAGATTTTCTATCCAAGTCACTCACAACGAAAAAATTTGTATGTGAAAATAATTGTTTATGGAACTTTAATAATATAATATTTGAAATCCTCTACCCTAAAAACCCATAAAACGATACCCCACATCGTTAGTGGGGTGGTGATAGGGGGGTGGTAGTGGGGGGTGGATGAAGTAAAAAAATATTTTGAGGTTTCTGGTTCCTGTACATGCACTAAATCACATTTTTTTTCATCCCCTTTAATAAAAAGGTGGGGGTGGTAATGGGGGTGGCTAATGCCAAAAATTTTTTTGAGACCTCAGCTTCTCTTGTATATACTAAATACCAATTTCATGGACTCTTACCTGCTTGATTTACCCATTTACCCCAAATTTACCCCAATTTACCCCCCAACCCTTCGACGGAACAAGATGAAAATATAATCTATTTCTAGATCTCGTTAAAGTACATATGTGTACCAAATTTCAAGTCAATATCTCAAACAGTTCGAGAGTAAACGTGCGCACAAAAAAAGTTACAGACAGACAGACCGACAGACCGACAGACAGAAATTTTTTTTCGCTCAAACTTAAAATCTCGACGTTTCATGACATTTTAAGCCTATTTGGAGAATAAAAATTTTTTTAAATTTTTTTGTCGTTACTATATTTCCACTGGATGTGGAAGTAATTAATCAGCTTCAGCAATTGAATGGAATGTGACTGGAAAGTGACGTATATGTGTTTTACTTAAAAAATGCACTATTTTGCTTAACTTGATGCTTCTGGTGGTAAGGGTAAATATCAACCATGTGGGCTGAAATTATTATTTTCTTCTTTTTATATCAAATATATATATAATAATTGACGATCTGAAGAAACTTCAACCTTGACCTTTCTATTTAAAAAAATTACTTTTCACAAACTTCTAGGTCCCGTCGGCACGGGAAGGAATATGTCTAGAAGTCTGAAATTTTGAGTGTGTGATTCTTATATGAAATGTAAACTTTCTTTTTTTCATCAAGTATAAATAAAGAACACCCTAATAGAGGTTCCTGAGCATTGCTGTTGTATTAGTTTTTCAATGAATAAGTGTCTAAATCGACCTCTTTTTTCTTAACAAAAATGCACGCTAATGACTGAAATAAGTTTTATTCAAAAAGGTCACAATAAAGGTCTTTCATATCAGTTCATATTTGGTTGAAATCGGATGACTAATAACTGAGACATAGAAGGGGGCATTAAAAGTGGGACACATTGTTTATATTTAGTTTTATGTGAAAAAGGAAAAAATACTCAGTGGTGCGTGCAATAACAAGTGACTAGCCTCTAGTCTTCCTAAAAAAATAACCAGAACGAAATTATATTATTATATTGATCCTACTTTTTAGTTTTCGGACACATGGTGACCAAAACACCATGAGTGGTCAAAAACTAAAGAAAAGTTAATACAGGGAAAGCAGCAAAAGTTGCAATGTTTTTAGACTTTAACGATTTCAGAAACAATCTGTCCTGTTCCATGGCATCTACGGAAAAAATGCTAGATCTGCTCCCTCTACGTTTGTGTGTGAGAAAAGGGGCAGCACTTGGTACTCTAAGATTGCAACAGGTATTTAAATTTAAACAAGTGATTAGGTTGACCAATTAAAAACTTTGGAATTAATCCAACTGGATTCCATGGCCAAACCAATAGAGTTGATGCCTCCCAGGTAAAACTTCTACTTTCTCTTCAATGTGCTGTTAAATGAGCAGGATCGAAGTACTGCTATTAGAGAAAGGGTTACTCATCTGGCACAAATGGATCTGATGCGGTAGGCAGATGTGCGCATAACGATGCCTAATTACGGGGGTATTCGGAACACTAGGCAGCAGAAATTTATACAATAGATCTATGTGACAGGCTATGCGTAAACAAGATAATTCGGAAGGTAAATCTTTATACACTTTCAGACAGACAGATAACTTTAAATGTTCATAAGTATGGGTCTATGAGCATTTCAAATGTACCTGTAGTGTGACCCATTTAAAATGGAAACACCTTTATAACTTTTTTGTTTTTTGTCCGTCTTGAACCAAATTTTACCAAAAGATAGAACAAATTAGAATCTACTTATGGCCAAAAAAACATTCGCCTCTTACAAATGCAAAGCCATCTGCGGTATCAAAATGAATGGAAATAATAAAGAAATCATATTAGTCATTTTTTTATCGAAAAACTTTATTAATGAAATTTATTCAGAATTGTCCAAAAACCAAGAGTCCAAAATTTCAGCAATATTAAAAAATATTGAAATTTTGTTTAAAACAATTGTTTTTTTTTTTTTCATTAGAAAACTGTGCTATGGCAATTCTGTTTGAAATTAAACGCAAGCTGTAAGGTAGTCGTCAAGTGATTTATATTTTTTTAATTTTGTCGAAATTTTGGACTTCAAAAACAAAATTCAATATTTTTTAAAATTGCTGAAATTTTGGACTCTAGGTGTTTGGACAATTCTGAACAACTTTCATTAATAAAGTGCTTCGATAAAAAAATGCCTAATATGATTTCTTTATTTTTTCCATTTATTTTGGTACGTAGATGGCTTTGCATTTGTAGGAGACGAATGTTTTTTTGGCCATAAGTAGACCCTAACTTGTGCTATATTTTGGTAAAATTTGTTCAAGTCGGACAAAAAATAAGAAAGTTATAAAGGCGTTTCCATTTTAAATGGGTAACACTGTGTATGTGTTCAATATTATAGGTATCTTTTTCATCCTTTAACATCCTACTAGAACGGTAAAAGGTAAAACAGGGTGGTATAGGTTTGGTAGACAAAAATGTCATGTAAAAGGCCTATCTTCCGGTAAGTAAGTCGAATTTTACTTATTTTGGGAGATACGCGATTAATCTAAATATATTTTTTCTTTCGTCATTGAAGTATTTATTTTAAAGATAATCGAATTTACTCATACAAACCAAATAATAATATTTAGGTACGGTGTTTATAAATTTAGTAACACAGACTGATATATAACACCGGACCTTGTAGAACTGGTATTATTAATTTTGACGTACTTGCAGTACATTTGCTAATAACTGGAAGGCATTCATCGCAATAACCCGTATTACATAACAGACAACATAGCAAGGAGTTGATTATATAGTATTGATTAGACTAATTAATTGTTGATTTCGCTATGTGTGGTGTGTATGAGTAAATTGTTAGATTATTGATATTTAATATAATATATGTAATTATAATATTCAGTGACGAAGTATTGTGTAGATATTGAATATACTAGTGCTAGGTTGAGTGATAGGAGCGCTTTGGTTACGACTTAATGTGATAATAGTCTCATATTGAATAGATTTCTATAAATGTAGAAAAATATTCAATATGAGAATATAAAAAAGCACATGGTTCAAATTATTTAGCAAAATTATGTAAGATTTCTTTACCGATTTGTGAAATATCTGAATAATTAATTTAAAGGTATCAAAAGTGATTATTATACTCTTCACAGAAACGAAGGTTATATTGTATTTGCCTGGCACTGTTCTAATCTTATCATAATATGTCTGTCCGTCCATTCGCGTGTACTTTTTGAATTTGAGTTTGAAAACAAAACTGCAACAGCAATTTTGTATTTTTTGTAAATGATATTTTGCAAGCTTATCTAGACATGGAAAATATAATATATTGTATTAATGCAAAATTGGTAGCATATAACTTTCACATAATTATTTCCTCACTTTAAAATTTAAAATACTTAGTATTTAACATTTTCAATGCATAGCGTGACTTTTTTGATAAAGCTATCAAGAGCTTCGTGAAATGCATCTTATAGTAAAAGATTTGGATACCTTTTTAATAGATCGATTTTGATTATTATACGCAGATTTCTCACGTCTATTGGCACCAAAGGTAAGATTCCTTAACTTCGAGCATCATCAGGCTGAAAACAAACAGATACGGGACTATTCCAAGAAAAGGATACAATACCGAAATATTTCAACAAATAGAAAAAACTTGACTACTAAACATACAGTCAAATAGAATTAGCACAAGCCACAACTTCAGAAATACCTTCAGGGTATGCATATCTGACAGGAGAGCGTAGCGAATAAGGCAATTGCAAAGACATTTAAGTGATATCATATGGTACAGATCAAAACTTCAAGAAGTACTGGAGCAGAGGTTACAATGATCAATCAGGGAGTGACATTAGCCTGGACCTGGGTAGCCCCTCAACAGTGTTCCAAGCAGCTATAGAAACTTGTGTACGAGAACTGATAAGGCGGAGGAGGATACTGACAAATGAATCCGTATCTTCACTGATAGTCAAGCAGCTCTCAATGCTCTGGATACAGTAGAGATACGTTCCAAAACAGTAAAAGACTTCCTTGGCCAAACCTGCGGAACATAACAGTGTACAATTGGAGTGGACGCGAAGACGCCAGGGCAATGAAGGCCATGAAAAAGCAGATAAGTTGGTTAAGCAAAGTGCAAAAATAGCCTTGGTGGGACTCGATACAATCTGTGAGATATCACATAATACCGCAGGAGGATTGCTGAAAGAACAATTAAGTCAGAAATACAACTTGTCTTGGAGTGAGTTGCCATTCACGTATGTCCATTACTGACGGATCATCCAAGACAAAGACCAACGAATTGTTAAACTACCGGCACGGTAGCTCAATCGGTTAAGACGTATTGAGTGGCGAATATGCTGATCGACTATCTATCGTGCCTGTGTCCGAGCTCCAGCTCCGGTATTGACAACACCGGTGGGTATGGATGTCTATCTGCGTTTTCCCAAATGTGTAACCCCTTCCGGACAGCCTTGGTTTTAGATTTTGGGGTTGTCTACTATCTGTGGTGTGTTTATGTTTATGATATTTAAAGCTGGGCAGAAATCAGCTAACATGTACAGTGGACATCCTAATAGGACATTGCATACTAAATAAACACCTTACCAATATAGGGATAGGGGACAATCCAGAGTGCAGGATGTGTGGTGAGGATGAGGAAATTGCTCAGCACATACTATGCGAATGCCTAGCCTCAGTGGCTGGAAGGCTTTCATACATCTGGGGACCAAGGGGATAACGAAGTACAATAAGCCTAAGCATCAGTACAGCGGCGTTCTGGTACTGCAACCCGTAAGAAAAAAAAACTCAACGGGCTATTATTGAAATGAATATAGCATGTAGCAGAAAATTAACCTATTTTGAAAAAACTGCAAAGAGAACCTTATAGAATGTTTAGCAGCTTTATGAAAACTTCAGTAAACCGGTGAAGAGTATGTTATTTATATCTAGTTAGACTGTAGTCCCATATCAAATTCTAGGTCTTTTACAATATTGTTCAAAAAGTTAGAATTGGAAATCGTATCAGAAAGAATAATGGCAAGAAAAAAGCATTTTTTCCCATTCTGACAAAAGTGTAGAAATAGTGTTTTTCGACAACTTTTGGTCACTGAACACGATAATTGCATTAAAACTTATCGAAAATGATGGGAACATCTTCAATTTTTTTTTAACTACTTCTTCCACTTATGTAAGTTATTTTGTATGCAATTTTGATAACTGTCAAATGCCAATACTGATTTTTAAACCGCTCAAATGGGGCATTTGACATCTTTCAACTGTCAATAGTTGCTTTTGACACTATACAATGAAGTGTTGCAAGAAGGATAACATTATTTTCTAACGTATAGTTCTATTATTTCAATAATATTAATAAAAATCATTAAAGCATAAATGACTATTTATATGAGAATTTAACAGCTGTCAAGTGTCAAAATTATATAATTTACCAAAAAACAATGCTTCTAATATAGCAGAATTCTTAGTATCAGTAGCCCTACGCTTCGGTCAACTAAAGGCTCTGATATAGGTATATAACCTTCTTAATGTTTCACTCGTGACATTGACAACGTTATGACAGCTGCCAAATATCATAATAATCTTATTTGCAGAAAAAATATTTCTATACAGCAGATTTAGTATGGTCTATTGACCCTTTATTTAAGACAAGGGTCAATAGACCGGAACTAAATCGGCTGTATAATTTTTTTTCTGCAAAAAGGATTATTATGACAGTTGATAGCTGTTATAACGTTGTCAATGCCACGAGTGAAACAGTAAGAAGGTATATATAAGGCCTTTAGTTGAGCGAAGCGGAAGGCCTACTGATACTATGAATTTTGCTGTTTTAGAAGTATTTTTTCATAAGTAAAATATATTATTTTGACAGTTGATAAGCTGCCAAATTCTGTCAGTCATTTATACTTTAATGATTTTTATTAACATTATTGAAATAATAAAACTACATGTTAGCAAATAATGTTAATCTGTATTTTATTCAAAATTAATTAATTAAAAAAGTGGAAGGGATGTAGTGGGAAAGACCGTGACGTATAATAAATCGATCTTTGCACCACCTATTTGCCGTAAATGCAAGAATTACTTGAAAATTAAAACTTAATTAAAATTTGAGGATCGAGCACTAATTTCTTATTTATTTAATTTTCACACGAGACGGATATCACCAATACAGATAGCAGAAGTTGGAGTGAGATACGTATAGTTAAAACTATCGACTATTGAATAAACCTTGTATTTGAGATGTGAAATGTTTCGTCCTCTTCTTCTAATTATATCCATAGGTCGCCAACGAGAATGGAGGTACACAACCTCAATCTTTCAATGTACTTAATTTGAAATTTAGTTTTCTTTTCCTTTTTAAACTTTTGTGTGCTATCAGCTATTGAAATGGACAGTTTTAAATGTAGTTTTCATTATATATAGACAATTACATGTGTTGTGTAGTAATTTTACCTTAAATTCATTGAGATATAGATTGTATACTTGCAGGCACGCGCTTCCAGCAGCGCTTGCCTGCATGGTCTAAGACTTATGATGTATTTTTAGTTATTTTCTTATCGTTTAAAACAACTATAGGATTTGCGGAATTATTACATATAGAATATATTTAGCTTATTTAAGATTTAAGTGCTGATAATTATTTTGTTACCAATTGACGACAAAATGCCATCATATTTGGTTGTTGAAATTAAGCCAGAATAAATGCCAATTTAAGCTTTTACAGGGATATATTTATTACGTATTTAATAAATACATAATACTAAATACCTACTGTATGCATGAGTTAGTTATTTCAGATTGCCATCGATTTGACCAAGGAAAAAAGCTTGTAATCGCAATCCAAACAGCGAAGAGAAAAGTGAATAAATGCTTTAAAAAGATCCGATCTTACTGAATCAAATTTTAAAATATGATCATATAAAACTAAGTTAAGTAGTTAATGAAAGAAAGCGAGTATTGTAATAAGTAAAGTATAAATGTTTTGGTATTTGTAGAATATATTATGCAAACATAACATAAATATTGCCGCTATAATAAAACTACAAATTTGATGAACACTAGATGAGTTTATTAATTTAATTACAAGAGTATCACGATGAATTACTCAGGTTCATTCTATTGTAATTATTATGAAAAATGCTAATATAACATTTAAGCGACCAGAAAACTTTAAATAAATATTTAAATACCTTCTGCTGCTGCACAGTCTTAACATTTACCCGATTCTACCTTTTCTTCAATTTCATTTATAACAATTCTACACAAATAAGCCTCTTTTGTTATACGATGTTCTGGAGTAATTGACGATTTGCACGAAAGAAAGTTTGATAAAAAAGTGTCTAGATTGGTATCACTGTAATTCGCTGCACATGTTGTCCAACTCGTAGAATTTCCAAACTTTGCAACAATTAAATACCTATATAATATAATAATCAAAACATTGTTTTCATTATCTTTAATGTTAAACCTAGTTTCATTGAATATAAATCATCTTTATTAGGTTGTTTCGTAGACTACAATATTTTAAAAATGTCGAATTATGCAATTTGTCAATTACTGCTGCCAACTCTTCTAAACTGAGAGTTGGAAACAGTGTTTGACAAATTGCATAATTCTACATTTTTTAAATATTGTAGACTACGAAACAACCTAATAAATATTATTTATATTCAATGAAAGTAGGTTTAACATTAAAGATAATGAAAACAATGTTATGATTATTATATTATAGGTATTTAATTGTTGCAAAGTTTGTAAACTTAGACGAGTTGGTCAACATGTGCGGTGAATTACAGAGATTAACATAAATATGAAGTATAAAATAATGTAAAGTATCTTAGATTATATTACCTGTTAACCTTCACACCTTTTATCTCAGAAGCTATAAAATCCATGTTACTTATATGTAAAAATCGTGAAACATTTTCATTGAAACAATAAATTATTAGAATATGCTTTTTCATTAGCACTTTCCATTAAAAAATTGTTTTCACAAAAATAACATTAATCCGCACGACAAACAACACATAACCTCAAAATATAAAATTGAAATGACAGATCAAATAGCAGCAAGTCTAAGGCTAGAGGAAGAAGAATAATTAATTGTGAGTCGAGAAGATTTCTGTAATCTGGGTAAATTTCAACAAATATCTTCTTAGATTTAGCAATGTCAACAGATTTGGCTGGATTTGGCGGTTCAATTTAATTGAATTTTAATTTCAAATAAAAACTAATCGGAAAGGAAAAAAACTACAAAACTTTACAAAACGCATTACTTTTTAATGTAGAGTATATTATTATTATTTTTAACTGCTTAACGTCGGCCTATTTCCGCTACCAGGGCCTATCACCGACGCCAGGAGACGGGCTACCCCCAACCTGGAAATTTTACCGAACCTCTTCCCTTAAGAAGAGTAGGGATCTTTTACTTGCCTAACATTTAATAGACAAGGGACCGCCTGCTTTACATCCCCTCCGAAGGATGGTATATCCACTACGTAATCCTCGTCTGAAATTACGTAACTTCCGAGTATACACTGATATACAAGCCTCTAGAAGGTGGCACGAGAACGCTGTATTTCCCAAGATGGGAGCCCATCCAATTACTAACCGCGCTCGACGTTGCTTCAACGGAATATCGACTGATATTCACATTGAAGTCGCCTCTACGCTCGCCCCTGTAGAGTATAATAAGCTTATTAAAAATATACTTTTTTTTGATGCAACACCCCATTGTGTTCAGTGTCCAAAAATTAATCGAGAAACACTGTCTCTGCAATTTTGTGAGGATGGGCTTTTTTAAAATTGTTCTTTATTTACTACCAATTTCTCACAAAATGCTTTTCTAAATTTAATTTCTCTCGGTTTTATTTTGATTATCTCTTCTGTTTTTACCATCCATGACACAGAAATGATCTGATCAGTGGCGGCTGGTGAAATTTCAATATTTTTTTTCTCGTCTGTGGCGCATGGGACCCATACGAAACTTGGGAAATAACATCTAGAGAAGCACTTCTCTAATGACCCCTAAAAAATTTTGAAAAAGCAGTTTGCGAAAAGATTTTTGAAAATTCGCTAGCCTCCCCTGGGTCTAGGGACCCCTGTTTACTTTTATTTTTTTTTGTCATATGCATTTGACTTTTCATAAAAATGCATCGACAGATTTTGGAGTTTGTGAAAATATTTTCATTACTAACTGAGATACAACGAATTGAAATATTGTAATTTGTTAAATTGTAAATTACAAAATTTCAGTTCATTGTATTTCAGTTAGTAATGAAAATATTTTCACAAACTCTAAAATCTGTCGATGCATTTTTATGAAAAGTCAAATGCATATGACAAAAAAAAATAAAAGTAAACAGGGGTCCCTAGACCCAGGGGAGGCTAGCAAATTTTCAAAAATTTTTTCGCAAACTGCTTTTTCAAAATTTTTTAGGGGTCATTAGAGAAGTGCTTCTCTAGATGTTATTTCCCAAATTTCGTATGGGTCCCATGCGCCACAGACGAGAAAAAAAATATTGAAATTTCACCAGCCGCCGCTGGATCTGATGGCCTATATGACTGGGGTGTAAGTTTCTTTGTATACAATTTGTTTGTCTCTTACCCTTTGTCTCTTATTTTGACTGAGTGAATTTAATTGCAGTTTTCACCATACGATTTGGCATTTCTAGAACAAGGTTTATAGACATTTAAACTTTTCATTTCCAAATCCATCTTGGATTCGCTATATTGAAATATCATAAAGTGATTCGGTGGCAATGAAACTGGAAACGTGTTCGTACGTAAACATGTCAAACACGAATACAAGTTATAACTTCAGAAATTTTAGATCAACAATTTTTTCCATCGGGATTTATAAGATTTTAAATTTCGACGTCCTGAAAATAAATGTTCTTGAGAAATCCATTTTAAAAATTCTTCTATATTCGATCCACCTTGTTTATATAGATCAATTTTTAACAAACAAAAATTACATATTTGTAGAACTATTAGTCTACAATAAACAATAATTGTTTCTAATTGTAACTGAATTTATGAGAATCTAATTTTAAGACAATTATTAATTTTCATGCAACAGTTAAAAAATTTCAATCATAGCAACCAGCAGACTAAAACTACATGATCTGCGATAGTTGCAATGTAATATGGCTCCATCTGCTTTAGAATTAGTTTCATAGTTCGACCAAGAAGCCAGCGGGTCAGATAGAAATTCAGCTCGGATTTAATAAGAAACACTTCGTAATTTAACTCTTTGAAATATTGCAGCATGTACTTTAGGCAGCTGTTGCAATGTTAGAAAATTGTAATTTCCACATTTGAATATAAACTTTTATGTAGTAATAATGATAGTTGCAATATCTGCTAAGTTTTAATATCAGTGTTCAACATTTGTTAAGGAAACTTTAAGCTTATACGATGCTTTCTGAAACAGTGACTTAATTTTAATTTCTTACTGGGATATTCTATGCATTTTCTTTAAATATAAATAAAGGAACTCGGCGCAACATATTCTGTGTTTTTTTCTTTTTGAAATTTTCTAACTCAGGTATTTTTTCTTAAAATGGATTTCAAGGAATCTACAAATTAATAAAGTTACCCAGCAAAATATTGGGAAATAATTTCTATGCCTGTGACTTGTAAAATGAACTGTTAGAGGTGATTTCTTATATACATTAGCTACAACGAAATAGATATCATCATTGAAATGGCTATAATTTCATAAATTTTAGTGACACCTTTGAACATTTTTATATTTGTCATTCAAACACTTCCATATACCCCGTTAATCAAGAAAAACGTCTATTACAATCTTTATTATATAAAAAACACAGTACTCGTACTTCTAAAAAGTTCAGATAAAGTGTCATTAGTGTCAAATTCCAGGTTTATTATAAACAACGATGTTTCAGGAAGATCTATACTAGTACCAAAATGACATATTAATGTTCCTCAAATTTCTAGGACTGTCACTCTTTTGCAAGAAGTCTCTCGAAGATAGGTTGCTTATTTGCTTCAAATGAATCAACCCATAATCCGTCGGAATATGGTTCAGGGAAGTCGTTATTGTTCGGAGAAGACCCTACCACAACACAAGAAAATATCTAGCTGCTGGTTTTCGTGTCTTCTTCCACGTAAACTTGGTTGAGTGCTTGACGTTTCGATCATCTTGTTGGCGAGTACTGGTGATAAAGATTGCTGCTCCATCTTTTTATTTATATAGGCTTCCATTGAAGTTGAAGTAGATCGAGTTGACACGAAACTCTATCAGGTCTGCTAAGGTCGTGTCCAAATCGTTGTTCTGTAATTCTTCCCGAGCTAATTGTATCACCTCATTAAATGATATATTTGTGAAGAGTAATGTTATGTTAAAACTTACCAGTATATCTTCTTGGTCTACTGTAATGTTCTTATTTATCACCAGTACTCGCCAACTTATTTATGGAAGCATTCGAAATATCCGCCTTGGACAACTACGAATTAAAACCATAATGTTGGTTTCGATATGTGGACGATACTTTCATTATATGACAACATGGCCCTGAGGAACTGGAGAATTTTAAGGACTATCTAAACAGCTTACATTATAAGATCAAATTCACCATGGAAATAGAAACACGTCCTTGTGTTCAAGAAAGACAATGGAAGATTAGGACACCAGGTATACAGAAAACCGACGCACACCGACCACACCTATACGCTAATTCTCACCACCACCCAGCACAAAAACAGGCCGTCGTTAACACACTAGTACATAGAGTAAAGCAAATTTGTGAGACGGAATATCTTCAAGAAGAATATAGGACTTTAAAAACATCACTACAGAAAAATACAAACCGAAGGACATAGACAATGCAATAAAGAGACAAGGTACAACTAGAACAGAAGAAGAAAAAGAAGAAAAGAAATTCACGCCAACAGCTTACCTGCCATATATAAAAGGATGTATGGATAGAATCGGAAGAGTTTTGGAAAAAAAGAACGTCAAAGTAATATACAATGCGAAACAGAAAGTGGCACAACATTTTCCCAGATAGCAAGATTCAGAAGAACTAGAAACACCACGAGCATATGGCATTTCATGTTCCTGCGGACAAGTGTACATCGGAGAGGCCAGACGACATGTAAACACCAGACTCAGAGAACACATTAGCAATATAAAGAAAGGGAATTCTACAAAATCAGCAGTTGCCGAACACTCAGAAGAAATCGGCCATTTGATAAAATTCGACAAGACAAAGAAATTAGCCAACACCAATAATTATTGGCCAAGAAGATACAGAGAAGCCATTGAAATAAATACATCCGAATAACTATAATCGTGACACCGGACTACAATTACCAATAACGTGGAAGCCAATGTTCCGCTTGAGCAATGATCTGCAACACGCCTCCTGATAACCTGTATAAATAGAGAAGCTCAGTCCAGCAGAGCTCACTTCGCTTCAGAAGAAAACCACGACAAGATAGTCCAAGCGTCAAGCACTCAACCAAGTCTACACGGAAGAAGACCCGGAAACCAGCAGCCAGATCATCAGCCTTAGCACAAAAAAAGAAGAAAATATCATTTAGTCAATTTATCCCTGCAAGTAAGAACGAGACTGCTTTGTAGCTAAGAATTTTCAATTTTCTGGCTACTTACATCACACAAACAATAAAGAAATCGATTTCAAGAAGCCCAACTGCGGTGGAGAAGTGCAGCGGTTGTTACTTACTTAACTAGAGAGCGTCGAAGAGCTAGAAGGGCACACTTAGTGAAACATGGGGCAGTGGGCAATGTTGTTTTTACCGACGTATCCAGATTTCCTCTTTATTAAAATAACGCTCATACTTGAGTCTATAGACGTCCGGGGACATTTGAATTCAACGGTGATAGAAGTGAGGGTTTCTGAAGACGGGTCCGTGATGGTTTTTGGTGAAATAAGTTTAAGCAGACCGCCTTGTACGTTTTTGAAAACGGAACACTAACAACAAGACGATACATTGACGAGATTCTTTAACCACTTTCATCCCATTTGTAAATCTGGAAGGGCCTAATTCCATTCTGCTCCAAGATAACGCAAGACCTCACACTGACAAACTTGTTCATGATTCTTTCGCAACAACAAAATCTTGCGGTAATGGAATAGCCAGACGATAGTCCCGACCTTAATCCTATCAAACTACCTTGGAGCGTTCTGGAATAAAAATTACTAGGTCAATAACTAATATAAAATCTGGAAGGGCCCAGTTTCATTCTGATCCAAGATAAAGCAAGACCTCACACCGCCAAACTTGTTCATGATTCTTTCAAACAGCAAAATCTTGAGGTAATGGAACAGCCCGATAACAGTCCTGATCTTAATCCTATCGAACTACCTTGAAGTGTTCTGGAACAAAGATTATTAAGTCGAGAATTAGTAGAAAATTTTCAAGCAGAGGCTCTGCAGCTTGAAGTGAAATGGGACAATATTCCGAAAATTTTATAAAAAGTCGAAACATTTATATTTTTCAATGTTTTCTTTAAATCGCATCTATGTAAGTACAATATTTCTATAATTGCGCCACATTTAATATTACACTCGACGTGCTTTGGGTCAATTATGGTGGCATCATGTCCAGATAATGCTGGCATGGTTGGCAAAATACATGCAGTTCAAATTGTTTCTATAATCTACAATATATGTTTGTTTTCAGATGTAGTGTGGCAGCGTACGGTTAAAAATAAACATTCCGTATGCTCCTTAGTGTTACAAGCAAATGAAAAACGGTTTTAGATTTAATAAGGTTTTCTTAACAATCTGTTTGATGGACACTTGAGAAATGTTGCAGAGCGATTCTACGTAGTAATTAGGAGTGGGGAGTATTGACACTGTATTCGCGCGCTATATTGTAAGTGATTTCAATAGTTTTACCTATGTAGAGCTGTGTTTGAGTGAATTTCAAAATTTTAAGAACTAGCGTACGGTATATTGAATATTGATGTCTATAGTGAAAATATATATATTTAAATTCGATTTACTCGACCAATAAACTTACAGGCGTATTAAGACCAACCGCAATACCTATAAAAAATTATTGTTTCGTGTTTTATAGATTTGTAGTGATATAAACTATTTGTTTTTTGACACGTGCATGCAATGGATTAATGGAAACGCCTTCTTATAACCATTTAAAAGATTGTAAGTTGTGACAACGACAGGAGAATATTATAAATTAACAAAATATATATTTTTGTTTTAGTTATTAGTGAAAAGAAATGGATTCAGTAGTATATTTACATGTTCTTAATAAAGGTAAGAGAGAAGAGCTCGACCCTAATAAATGTTTAATTTGCGGTATCAAGACGAAATAAAATCTTGTACATGCACCAAAGGCTAATAGCTCTTGTTTAACTTTAAGATGTATTTCTGATAGAGCACTATGGGGGGAAGAGGAGTTCATATCTCTAAAAGTATTATTAGTAAATTTAACAGCAGAAGAATTACAGACCAGAGAATATTCATGGCACAGATCGTGTTATCTAAGGACAACACACAAAAAAAGTCCACATTTTGAGAAAAAAATTTGAAGAGAAGCCATTTAATGTTGAAGATAAAGATCAGCCAGGCCCTAGTACTCCTTTTACCAGAAATCGGACAGTATAACTCGATAAAAATAATTTTTTTTTTTTTTTTGCGACAAAGAGGGTGGAAGAGATACTAAGCTACGCAAAGTCGTTACCGATACAGCTGGAATGCATTTAAGTGATGCATTAAAATTACTAAATGACAGTAAATTAAATGTACGGCTAAGCGCCCTTGTCCATCCAGATGCACATGCTGCAGACATTTTATATCACTTGAACTGTTGGTCTACTTATGTAAGTGCTACTCTTCGCAAAGCAAATCTTGCCGTAGAAGAAGAAAAAGAGGACAGTATTTCAGCGATATCATCCTTAATTGAATTTATTAATGTTGCAAGACAATCCTTATTTCAGGGTCAAATTGTAACTATGTCCACAGTAGAAAATGCATATCAAAATATATGTGAAAGAAATGGTGTTGAAACATCTTTACTTAAATCTAAAAGACAACTGAAAGAAATATTACAGATCGAATTAGCTAATGACGGGATTGAATTTAGTAAACCAAAAAGAAAAAATGAATCTGAGCGGGTTTCAATCAAACTCGTCAGAGATGCAGCTATAGCAAAAATCGAGGAGGATGGCGTAATAGAATCTGATATGAAAACTATTTTTGCAGCAGCCAAACTTATAAGAAAGTCAATTTTATCAGCGGAAGAATAGAAATTTGAAGGTTCTGTAAAAGAAGTAAGTCGAGCATGTTTTCCTGAAGACGTTTACTTTTTTATGAAGTGGTGCATTAACGATCACACAGAATTGCCTCCAAACACACCAAAAGCTTTTACATGTGATCTTCGAGCAAAACTGTTAACAGAGAATTTGGTTTCAGAATGCTTTTCAAATAGACAGCTGAAATCTGAAACATCAAATGTAAGGCAAATGACAGAGACTCCTCTTCAAGTTGCAGTAGGATTGACGCTACATAAAGTGACCCGTAGTAAATGGCTTATACAGCGTTTCCATGGGGTGGGATGCTCTATAGAACACAACAGAGCATTGCGACTAGAGACACAAATTGCTGCTGAAGTACTGAAAAATATGTCACAAAATTCAGGGATTTATATTCCTCCCGATATTAAAAAAGATACATTTATTTACTTCGCAGCGAACAATCTTGATTTTGCGAAAGACACGCCCGATGGTCGTAGCACTTTTCATGGCACTGTAATGACTGTTTATCAGGAAATCTGTGAACAGAATGAAGTGACACCCAGTTTAACTTTGACCTGTCCAGCGAAACACAGATCTCTATCCAATATTCTCGCACCACTTGATGATAATGTCCCTCTTTCTATAATAAGAAAAAAAATTAACAGTCCTATTTCCAGTTTATATCAAAATGATACAGACTATGAGATGGAACGTTGCAAATACTATTTAGAAGATCCAACTTGGCTTATTGCAAAAACAATGTGTTGTGTGGATAAAGAACTGCAGAGTAATGATACTGAAAACAAAGGGAATATTTCTACCTGGTCTGCTTATAATTCAAAATTAAATAAAGTAAAGAGTTTAACCCGTGTTTCAGTATTACCTATTATTGATTCATCTCCGACTGAAAGGTCTACCCAGTTGACTTTTATGAAACAATTTGAATCTATTAATGCTTGCATTCGAGGTGGAAACAACAAGGTTGTTTCCACCTTAGATTTGGGACTATTTAAACCAGTTAAACAGCTACAAATGACATTACCAGATTGTAAAAACAAATGGATCCTACGTCCAGGAGAGCTTCATATCAGCATGGTGGAATTAAAGACCATAGCTACTGTTCGCCAAATCTTAGAAGGTCGTCATGTAAGACGTACCATTGAAGCTCATATTACGACTTATGTTGCTCTTCACTATTTATTTGAAAAAAAGTTTTATTCAAAGCACGAAAATAAACAAAAAAGTTGTGAGGATGCTGCAAAAGAATGGCAAAATATGTCTACAACAGACGACTACAAGGCTCTGCATGAATCTTTATTGACTTTGTTAAATGAGAATGATATTTTGGCTAAAATGGAACAATTTAGAAACAAGGAAAGTTAGTCTAAACCATTATTTAAGTTTGTAAATCTCTACATGGATATGGTGAGGTTGTTGATGTTATTTATTCATGCAGTTCGCACGGGAAACTGGAACCTACACCTAGCAGCATTAGATGGTTTTGTCAAATATTTTTTTGTATTAGACAGACTCAATTATGCTAGCATGATTGCACTGTACATTGAAGATATGAAATCTTTAGAAAGTACCGACCCAGAGATTATAAAGGAGTTTAAATTGGGAAACTGGGTCGTTAACCGATCTAGTCCCATTCTGTTCGCTAAGAGCAGACGAGGCTCTGGAACATGAAAATCGAAAAATGAAAGTCTTAGGTGGAATTACTGGTATAACGTTAAATGCAAATGCCAGAAGTCGTTTTTTCTTGGCCTTACCATGTTTATCCCAAATTACTAAAGAAACTGAAGAAATGGTGGGAATTACGGCAGTTAGCAAAAAGGAGCATCACGAGTACACAAAATCTACTATTAACCGATGCATGCGAAATGAACAAAAATTGATTGAAACCTTTGAAGATTACATCGACCCCTTTGCTTCTCAGAGTGATGTTCTCTTTAATCTTATTACAAAATGTGTTGTAAATGAAAAAGTGTAGGACGATATCTGCAAAATAGATGAAATTGGTAAAGCCGAGTGTTCTAAGTTCGTACAGAAAAGAATTAAGACTAATACAACTGACTATGACAAAATTAAAGTTAAAAACATTTAAAATCTCAAACAAAGTTGTTAAAGTCACGCTGCAAGATAAAGTCGTTCGGCTAAAAGAAGACAAAGCTTTGTTTTCTCGTTTGTTAATTGCATCACGTTCTCAAAGGAATGTAGATTTGCAGAAAATAATAAGTACCTACGAGTTATCTGTTGTTCCCTATTGTATGTTCTCTGCTTTTGGAGATATGTTACATTGTTCAGCGAAAAGTAAACCGCTGGGAATCTTGGAAAGCCTGATTAGCAACAATGAAAAAGAAAGCGCAGAGATGACAACAAAAATTGCAAACACAGGAATTAGTCTTGAAATGCGAGTAGCTGTTGTAGATGTAGATGGCTGACTTACATGCCTTTAATAAAACTAGTTTAATTAAAACTGGCGAAGACTTGTCTAAGCAATTTTGCAACAAAATGAAAACCAAATATGAGAACTATAATGAGGTGCATTTTGTTTTCGACACTTACAAACCCAATTCTCTAAAAAATGCTACCAAGGCAAAGCGACAAGGTAAAACTGATCCATTTGAATATAAAATTGCTGAAAGGAGTAATATTCAAAAAGTCAAATGGCGCAACTTCTTCAGCATGAAAAAACCAAAGATGAACTTTCAAACTTTTTAGCTCTTCATCTAATAGATTGTGGTAAGGAGAATCACAAAAAATTTGTTGCCGCCTGGCGCACATTTGCCAAAGCCAGTCATATGAATATTGACTACCTCTCTAGCTCGCATGAAGAAACAGACACGAAAATGCTGCTTGATGCAGTTGATACTACAGCTCGAGGAGCTACTCAAATTCATTTGTATTCTCCCGACGCTGATATTACTGTATTGGCCATTAGAAGATTTCCGCAACTTTGCCACGATACCTCAGTTATCTGGAATTCCGGAAAAGCTGACAGATGCCTGTCAATTAGTCTGATGTAAAATAAATAAGGTAAATAGAAATCTGCTGCTCTTCCTGGATTTCATGCTATAACCGGAGCAGATATAACAGGCAGCTTTTCAAAGAAAGGAAAAGTGTCTTGCTGGAAAACATTCTGTCAAGTTCAAGATGACGTATTGTTAGCCCTTGAGAAGCTTGGTGAAGCTGAACAAATCAGTAACGAAGTTATTTTAGGAGTGGAAAAGTTTGTTTGCCAGTTATACATACCACAAACTACACTTGATAATATAGGTGATGTTCGTTGGATCCTATTTAAAAAGAAACAAGTTGAAGGAGAAAATCTGTCTCCAACCAAAGGAACACTGGAGCCTGCAATTCTTCGGGCGCACTATCAAGCCATGGAATGGCATAGGGACAAACTACCCCATCCTATGCTCCCAGAGCCAATCAATTACTGTTGGAAGATTGATAGAAATGGAGGTTATTCTCCAATTATGTGCTTACTACCTTGTGCTCCAACTAGTCTTTTAGAACTGACAAACTGTTCATGTGAGCGAGGAAAATGTCATCCACCCTGCAAATGTTTATTGAATAGCCTTTACTGCACAGAAATGTGCAAATGTGAAGCGGATGAAGAAAGCTGTGAAAATATCCCTAAAGATGACACCGTACTGGATGATGATTCAGAATAAATCACAGACGATATCGATGTGGTGTTTAATTAATATCATATATTTAAACAGTTTAGCCAATGTATTCCTATTAAAATTTCTCTGTATTAAAAACATTTTCAACCACAGTTTTATTTCTTCATATTTTTACGTTATATAGCAGTTACTTTATATACTGCGATATTTGTGCGAACGTTCCCATGGGAGGGGAGGGGGGATGTGTGAATTATATGGGTCACTAACTAGATTTGTGCTCATTATTTTATTTTTGTTGAAATGCAAATTTTTGTGTGATCAAATAAACTTACCAACACCCCCCGCTCGCACTTGCATTCTCTCTGAAGACTATGTTGTGACTTTTACTACCTGTACAGTAATTTGGGTAATTTTAGGACCTTCTATGCTCATTTTATCGGCTACGATTATGAGATAACCTCCCTTCCTCCAGTGATTATGATGGTAGGGCATTCCACCAATCAGACACGATATCCAGATGTCCATCAACTGGTTTCGAATTCCAGAAGGACCATAAAATAAAACAAAGTTCACCATTTGCTTGTAACACTAAGCAGCACACATATGCTGCTGGAATAATGGTTAAAATATGTTATTTTACCATTCTTCCTAAATGAATAATTTACATCCGTGTCAAGTATAAGCCACATATATAAATTTATAATAGACAGTACACGATTGCAACTTCTATTCGTAATTTTAATATAAACTCCTACTCGTACGTACATATCCCTTCTAAGAATTAAAGCAGTCATTAGAAAGTTGAAATTCAACACCTTGGCCCCTTGCGGTTTTCTTTGGAGTCATTCAAAGTTACTTGAAAGTTCGTTATGCTGTCAGTGTTGACATCGTTAAAATTATTAAGCAATACTAGGAATTTAGTTACAAAGCAACTTTAATTACTTCAAAGGCTTGTATTAAAAGAGTCATATATATTTCGTAATTTCTGTACATATCTCATGAAAATTTAATTATAACTACCTAACCTTTTCTTAATTTCAAAATATGAGTTATACGTAATATTATCAACAAAAGATTTGAAAAGTATGTATAGGCCAGTCGAAATAGATGGAAATAAGATCATTTTACGAAATGTCGTTTACCCGCAATTTTTTTTTCTTAAAGTACAGTTTGGAATGTCCCTTTATTTGCAATATAACTCGTAAATGAAGCATTGTTCAAAAATATATGATGAGATAGAACAGTTGAGAAAATTGATTCTGAACATTTTATTAGTCTTTATTTTCCCAGAAAATTTTTCGTTTAAGAGCTACAAATGAAAGAACAATGCTACTTTTCTATTTCTTGATATATTTTTAAACTGAGTGAATATAATAAATATTAATTCGAAATATATCATCAGTATAATGTAAATTATATTTAAATGTCCAATTTACAGTTGAAATAAAATATATTTACAGACCTATATATAATTTATATGTTGAATAAATAATAAAACTTTTCAGGTATTGAGGTATTGAGGTATTAAAATGATGGGAAAATAAATGAACAAATATATATTTTATGCATAGTAAAGTGTACATACGTTTCATGTATAACTTAATAGAATAGAATAGAATAGAATAGAATAGAATAGAATAAGTTTATTTAACAAATTGTTCTACTACAATGTAGTTGATAAAAACTGAAACATTATGATAAATGAACTAAGCCCCACATTAAGTGCTATTTAGAGCACTTGAGCGTGCATTGGGAACACAAAAATATACATAATATATATTTATTGCTATAAATAGCACTTAATATGGGGGTTTAGTTCAGTTATCGTAATGTTTCAGTTTTTAACAATTACACAGAAGTAGAACAATTTGTTAAATAAACTTATTCTATTATATTGTATTCTGTTAAGTTATACATGAAACGCATGTACACCGTACTGTGCATAAAATAAGTAGTCTGTTTGTGAAAATATATATTTGTTTATTTATTTTCCCATCATTTTAATACCTTAATACGTGAAAAGTTTTTTTTTCTGTTTAACATGTAAATTATATACAGGTCTGTAAATATATTTTATTTCAACTGTAAATTAGATATTTAATAGTATATTACGTAATGAGTGTTGTAAGAAGCATATTACGCACGAATGGAAAAGTTTGTGCGTATTTCCATGAGTGCGTAATTGCTTTACAACTCGAATACTTTACCTACGATCATATTTATTTATTTACCGGCGCGGTATCTCAATCGGTTAAGGAGTATTGAGTGGCGACCACAAACAACCCACACCTATAGACGTTCTACTGCCGTACATTCAAATGGGATCAAAACTGAAGCGCCTCTGGTGGTTGGAAGCGCAAGCGGAGCTATATTGGCGGCCGGCGGGAAGTTTTAAATAATCTTAAATCTCATTTAAATGCTTTTAAAAGCAGTACTATGCCACATTTGATAATTAAATATCAAAATATGACTAGCACAGTTTCAAAGACACTGAAATTATGCTGCAGAAACAAAATATTTTGGGTAATAAAATTAATGATTCAAGAGGTTTGAATAACATATATTAATTAAAACTGAATAGTGGAAGCCCTTCTTTGAAATAATTAATTAATCATGATGATCTAATAAATCACTTTTTACATTATTTTTTATCACTAATTTATTGTAACTAAACGTAACTGCAGTTTCAACACTAAGCGTGTCATTTTCAAATATTTCACATTTCACAAGAGATCCTCGTTTCAAAATGGAACGCTTAATGTTGAAACTGCAGTAAAGTTTACTTACAACACATTAGCGATAAAAAACAAAGTAAAAAGTGTTTTATTAGATCACCATTGTAAAGCACCTTCCGCATAAATAATACCGGCTTTCAAAATGTCGATGACAAACAGTGGATTGTTGATTACTCTTAACCACTTTTTAAAATCTATTGAGGTCTTTAGATGGATGAGGGAACCGATGCTTATGAATCATACTGTCCTCACAATTAATAACACAACATTTTATATCCCATTTCCAAACAATAAACAACTTTGACCATAACTTTGACGTTTGTGACACCACGTCGCTGCCAACTATTTTTTTTGCTACCAACACTATTGATAAAATTACTCTAGAGCGCGACATCTCTGGGTTGGAAGCGCAACTACACTTACATCACGTGATCGTACAAAGTGATTCCATTTGCTTCCATATAAGTTGAAAGTCTATAGGTATGGGTGGTTTGTGGTGGCGACTATGCTGATCGACTGCCTACTGCGCTCTGCTTCGACCCCCAGCCCCGGTATTGAGAACACCGGTCGGTATGGATATATGTCTGCATTTTTCCTAATGTGTAACCTCTTACTGCACAGCCTTGGCTATGGTTATCTACTATATGTGGTGTGTTTAAGTTATTTTGTAAAATCTGGATTTAGTTTACTAGTCAACAATATTATTCAACAAATATTATGTCAGTTTTGACAGCGTTTGAAAATTACGTGGGCGCATTTGTTTTTTTAAACCCCGCGTTAGCGATGCAAGATGTAAGCCACCTATAATTGCGTGTCCCGTGCGTTTTATTTACCGTGCGATTTGTTTACAGTGCGTTTTGTTTACAATATGTAAAATTCAACTTACATAGATGGCAGGTAGTGTGTTTTTTACTATTTACAGTAGTGATCGTGGGTAAACATAATTTACATTATACCGATGATATATTTCGTTTTAATGTTTGTTATATTCACTTATAAAAAAAAATAAAAAAATAGAAAAGTAGCATTGTTCTTTCGTCTGCAGCTCTTAAACGAAAAATTTCTGGGAAAATGTCAAGAATAATAAAATGTTCATAATCAATTTTCACAAATTTTTTATCTCTTGATATATTTTCGAACAATGCTTCATTTACGAGTTATATTGCAAATAAAGCGAGAAATGGCAAAAAATGGACGATTTTTTTATTTTAAAGTGTGTCACGCGTGCGGATAGTGGGCATATGTTTGTGGACATCCCAAACTATACTTTAAAAAAAAATTGCGGGTAAACGACATTTCATACAAAAAAAACTATTCCGACTGGTTTAGTATATATAATATTTAAAATGTCTACTTTTCTTGAATATAGAGGAGTCCAACATTTTGGTCTAATATTTAATTTATGTATTTATAATGATTTTGAATGATGATGTTTCGAAGTAATGACTCCTCACCAACACAACATGACTAATACGATTAAATAGACAAATAACAGGGAAATGAAAAATTTAACCATATTCCACTTTGTATAGAACTTTTTTGAAGCCAAATCGAAGTGAAAATATTTAAAAATAGCAAAACTTTTACTAATTTACAACATTCAGTAATTATATATGAAGTTTCAACTATATAATACAAGATTTCTTGGATTCACTTTGTTCGAGAAATGTCACAGGTTTTATAATTCAGGATAAAACAAACATTTTGACGATTTTTTGCAAAAATAGTGAGAGAATACCGAAAAAGTAAAAAAAAAATATAGTGATTTTATATCCGTACGAAGTTCAGCGGTTCATTTTTATCGTTATAAAGTATCACATCGTTTCCGAGCCATAACACAAAAATATTTTGCCGTTTTAGTCGCTCTTTAATCCACTGCATTTAGGATTTTTCTTCAGACCAATTCATACAAAAGCAAATGTTGGTTTTCTAGGTGGGTTCGGGTGTCCTTAATAAGATCTCAAAAGTCCTCGAAGTGGGAGTGTAAGGATCAAATTTGGCAACGCTGTAAAGGGCTAAAATCGTGCTCGGAAACGTTTTTTTCGAGATATCTCGGTTTTCATTGCCTCTACGACAAAAATACATTAGACTAAAAAGAAAGCTATGGAAATTCTCTATAAAAAAAGATAGAGGGTCTTTTTTTCGTATACGCAATAGTTTTCTTGAAAATCTTGCATTGAATTTGAACTTATGGGATATTATGGATAATTTAAGTACTCTATTGCACACTAAAGTACTCTATTGAGGTTGAGTACTAGGCGCGTTTTTTTATGTGGTTTCTCCGGTAGGCCTAATCCACGACTGTCATACTTATTAAAATGTTGTCAAATTAATAATTTCCTTCTTGTCCGTTTTCTCCTTCTATAAATTCATCGATTCGTTCGAGGAAATCCGAGTCAATCTGAGAACTTTCAGTCTCTGCTTCAGTGACGGCTTCTATTTCTGACGAGTTTCCAATCGGTTCAGCATTCAGCAAGATTTTCCATGGCAGTTGCCACAAACTGGTAAGCAATTAAGTCCCAACCTCCGACAGCCACACAATGGTCCACAACCTCTCGTACAATTGTAGAAAATCATCTTCAGAAGGCAATCAGGCGCAGGAAGTTGGGATGTTCTTTTTGGCCACAATATGGTATCTTTCAACTTCCATCCCCACTCTTTAGGACTCAATACATTACCCAAACATTTCTGTACTTGAAAATAAACACGAAATAGATGCTGTTGAGCTGCGTCATGAGTGGGTGGTAATGAATTCAATTTCACTGGTTTGCTTTTGCTCACAGCTTTAATAAAGCAAGAATACCGATAGTTATCGATGGAAACTTCTTTAACTATATAGATTGCGAGGAAAAATTTTATCCCATTTGAAGTAACTATGTAAGGAGAAGTACCAGTCTTGCTGAAAACTTCAGCTACAAGTTTCAATTCCTGCCGTTTTTTCATCACTTTCAAAGCTGCAGTCTTGCCTTTATTAAACAGAGCAGATGTAGTGTCACACCCAGAGAATGCGTGCAGAAACAATATGTGATTTCGAATATCTTTATGGTGATCAAAGCTTAATGAAGAATAAATTTTTCGTTGGACCTTCCCTCTGTCTGGTTGGAGGAGAAAAATTTCTTTATTAGTAGGTGTACGAGCAGTTAAAATTATAAGAAGATCCACATCTTTCCCAAACACAACCGTAGTATTTTTACGTGATTCCTCAAGCGCTGTTTCGACTATCAAAATGTTAGCATCATCTTCAGCATGTCTAACAATATAATTATTTGCCTCAAACTTTTCACACGTAATTTAAAAGTCAACTTATTTTGTTATATTTCATACTTTTCGTATCATCGACCTGTGCTTAATAAACTCAGTTTGAAACATTAATTTGTATTGTTCTTCCAAATGTCCGAATATCCTCTTATGCATAGACATATCCACGTAAAACTTACGGTTGTATCAAGGATACAGCCAACTAGGATTTTTTTATGTATTAACCCTCCGTGCAATAAAAACTGCCACAAATAAATTTTTTTATTTTAGGTATGACTTACTGGAATTTTTCAAGAAAACTATTGCGTATACGAAAAAAAGACCCTCTATCTTTTTGATAGAGAATTTCCATACATCTCTATTTAGCCTCATGTATTTTTGTCGTAGAGGTAATGAAAACCAAGATATCTCGAAAAATTCGTTTTCGAGCACGATTTTAGCCCTTTACAGCGTTGCCAAATTTTATCCTTACACTCCCACTTCGGGGACTTTTGAGACCTTGTTAAGGACACCAGAACCTACCTGGAAAACCAACATTTGCTTTTCTATGAATTGGTCTGAAGATGCGCCTCATTTTTCACTAAATGCAGTGGATTATTTCGAATTGGTTGGTTTCTGCAAGTCTTTGTTTAAAAAATTCATGACAATTTTGTTTTAAATTAAACCCAAGCTGTTAGGTAGTTGTCAAGTAATTAGGAGCTTTTTATATTTTTGAAATTTACCATTTTTTTCAGTTTTTCATTTTTTTTATTTTTGGACAATTCTGAATAACTTTCATTAATAAAATTTTCCAATAAAAAAATACCGAGCACCGGGAAATCGGAAAAAGGTTATTTCGGTTTAGGGGTAGTAGTTGGAGGGTAGGTCGGAAAATATTGTCACTATCGTGTTCCCCGCCCTCGAAAACGGGGGGTGGGGGTACATGCCTTGTGGTCCGGTCGCAGAACTTTTGGGGTAAAAGCTTCACCTCAAGTGACTATATAGCCTACATAATTAAATAATGTACCGAAATAATAAAATGTAAGTATGAATTAAATTAAACCTTAAAATTAGTAACAAAAATCAGGGATAATTGAACATACTGTAATGTCACAAAAATGTCAAAATAATTTCTGAAAAATATTTCATATAGATAATGCCAAAAACTGCATATTAAACAAATCACATCTCTTGTTTTTCTGTGTAGATTGTAATTATAAAATTATAAAAAGGATTCCACTTCCCAATTTTACTTCATCCGACTTAAATTGCGAAAAGATTTCCAAATAAACGAGCGATGTTGGCTGAATAGAGTAAGCAGAGGAATTTGATACCAATTATTTTTAATTTAGGACGACAGAAAAGTGAAAAGGAGAATAAAAAAGAAAATCACAAATAAAATAACATTGGCTACAGTATCTCAACAATTTTGTGTTCTTCATCGGCTTTGCTGGTGAACAGTAAGCGGCTTATCTTAGGCGGCGCAGAGAAGTGCAGTGAACGGTTCCGTTGCCTTGGACTCAAATCCGACATTGGCAAGGATTATTAGTCGCCTGTTCTTGTTCCGTAATCTGAGAACAATGATCTCATTCTCCTTTTCCCATCTCAGCCATCTTTGCTCGTTAGTCTTATTAAATTCAAACGATATTTTAAATCACTCACCTGAGATAGGACCGAAGGTTAATGTCATTTTAAGCCCGTAATAGACGTTTTGACGGTAACGATCTTATTATTCGCCGTAATTTTATTGTTTGTTTAATAATGTCTTAATAAAAGGATAAAAAGCAAACTTCAGTGTATAATAAATTTGTATAGGCATAATTAATGTTCCACATTGAAAAGAAGTGAAGTTACAATAAGATAATAATTATGTCGGAAGTGTCATTTTTTGTGTCAATAATAATGGCTTTATTTTCCAGTGTACAGGGTAGGATTCGTCAAATAATAGAATTCATTAAAAAACTAATAATAACACACTTTATTCAGTAGTGACATGAGAGGACGAAGTTCAGCTTAGTACAGCACAGACGCTGTAAAAGCTGTTTTTCCACTTAACCCCAGAAAAAAAGAGGCAACATATTTTAAAATAGAAATATACATAAGAATATACATACATGTATAATAAAATATATATTTATACACACTTATCTGAATAACAGAAATACACACGCAATTCTGTTTTTTTCCTTTCCCAAGATGACAACACTTTATGATAGGCAAATTCGTTTCAAATTTTTGTGAAAGAAACAGAGAGAGACTTAACTGCAGAAAACGACCTTTCAAATATCGCGGTTTTATGGACCGGCGGTGTTAGAGTACCCTTGTGTCTAATATATTTATGTTGTGTACATCATTACGAAAGACAATTTTTCTGAATAAGTAGCTAGGACTATGAAACAGTATTGTTTCATGGTATAATGTAGCGCAGTATTGCTTACGTCTACTTCTCATGTTTAACCGCTTGGCTTCTGGTAATTTGTGACTGATTGGCTCACATTTTCTGATTCCATATACGAATCTCAAACAATAATTCTAAATTTTTTGTATGCGTTGAGAAGAAACTGCTGTGAGAGGGGGGGCCATAAACAGTAATACAGAAAGAACCAGAGAATCACATAAAAGTAGTTTAAGCTGTTGATTAAGAATATGTCTGGAATTATAAATTATTTTTAATCTGCTTATGGCTTTTTTATGCAGTTCGAGACATGTTCTTGATACCTGAGGTCGGTATCAAGTATCAGTCCTAAATTTTTTACACTTTTTTTCTAGGTATTGTTACGTTATTAATTTTATTGTCAATATTTGGAGTTAGGTTAATCCTATCAGCCAGACGGCCGAAAAGCATTACAGCACACTTACTCTGATTTAAATGAAGGCAGTGCTCTAGCGATGTTTCAGAAATATTTTTAAGTTCGCGACTAACAATTTCACAATTGCTTTGAAAACTACTTAGTTGAGGAGCATAATGCGCATTTACCTACTCCGTGGGATTTTTTGTGAAGGGAAGGTGCGACTATGTGGAATCTCTTTATTATATGCTAGATAATGGTGTAGTATCGGGTGTTTACCTTAGAATTGCACTGTTTGGTTTTTATGGCGTTATGCATCTAAGATGGCCGCCATGCGAGACATTTATTCTTTACATCAAGAATAACTCCTTCCAGAGTGCTCACACGCAAAATATGCATATAACATTTTCTATTCGACATGAGCCAAAGATTTAGTTCTTATCAATTTTTTCGTATCTTTTACCAGTTAATATTTATGATTCATTATACATGTCACTATCGGTTTAAAACATAATTTATTCGTTTATTACTAAGGGAAGAAAAATAATCATTTTGTTGCTATTTACTCACAAAAACTTTAACAATAACTAGTAGTTGTATTATAAAATTGGTTCTTAAAATAAATTATGTATTGACAGAAAACAATATTTAATGATACTATATTATTATTCTCTTCAAAACAATGTATCACCATGTCAGTCATCCGATTAATCTTCATGCCTTGTATGCTCATCGCAGTTGTCACACATATCTTCGTCTCCTCCACACGCATATAGTTCTGTGCACTTCAGATCATGGGAAAGACATTTACATGGTGGAGCACATTTTCTCATAACACAAGAGCACCGAATAAGTTGAAGAACTGTCTCTGGAGCACATGGTAGCATACACATAACAGGAGCATAATGGTCGTTTTTTAGTTCCCAGCTGAAGTTTAATGGCAAAGGCAGATTAGGGTAGGGCTGGTCAGCACGGCACCATTCTATGGTTTGATAACGAACTCTATCAACATATGGTATCAGTGATGCTCTTGTTGGTGGCAAGTTTTCTCCTTGAGTTTCTCTCTTTGTGAACATCCACCACCTCAGTTCTCCAATGTCTGATATATTTGTGCCAGGAACATAGACTTGGCATATGAACTTTTCTATTAATAGTCTATCTGTATCAAGAAAATTTTCCAAGCTTCCAAGTTTGCTTACAGCTTCGAGAATGTCATCATCTGCTTTACTGAAGACTTTCCAAAAGGAGGTTTTCGCTTTCTTTGCCAAAGTCCCTGTGGTGTCACTTCCAGATATTGCATACAGATCTAATAATACTAAAGTTTTCTTTGAGCCCAGGGAATCGGTTACTTTGCTGAGATTGATCATTCTTTAATTTTGGTCAACTCCAGTTACAAACATAGTGTTCAGTGGAAGGAACTTATACCACCATAAAGTAAGTATGAAGACATCTGTATCAGGTGAGTAAATATGAAGCTGTGTAGCACCGCGACGACAGGCGAACATGGAATGCAAATGTATTTTTGTATCTGCCTCCTCATGATTGCTTTTCAGTTCATCTGTTTCAATCCCCATTGAACACTTTGCTGTTTCCCTCCAAGATGCAAATAAACACTTGTTTCTTCCAGTTGCATACTGCTTTCTCGGACAAGTAAGCTGTTAACTCATCTTTTCTCTCCTCCATCGCAAAAAAAACTGTTTTTTTTTGTTATATGCGGGTGTTTTAGATCGTAATATGTATGTTGCCTTGTCGCTGCTGGTACTTGCTTCTAAATCATCCGTAGGCTCACAACGCTTTCCTTTTACTAAAAGTTTTTTGCTTCTATTCATGTTTGCCGTATGAGTCAGTTTTTTCTAACATTCTTTATGCTATTTTGCATTGGAGTCTTGTAGCTGTTGTACACTTAAATTCCCGATTCGACTACTAATATCCAACCATTCTTCTCTTTGTTTCAAACATTGTAGAAGTTTTTCAACCTTCAATGGATTAACAACTTGCTAACTTACTTTTACCTTGACACAAAATACACAGTTTATAATCTGTTGAAAGTCGGATAGGCTAGGCAATAAATGTATACTAATAAATTTGTGTTATGTGGAAAAACTGGCGTGTAACTCTTAAATGGTAAAAGATACGAAAAAATTGATAAGAACTAAATTTATTCTTTGGCTCATGTAGAACAGAAAATGCTATATGCAGGTTTTGCGTATGAGCACTCTGGAAGGAGGTATTAGTGATGTAAAGAATAAATGTCTCGCATGGCGGCCATCTTGGATGTATAACGCCATAAAAACCAAATAGCGCAATTTTAAGGTAAACACCCAGTACTACACCATTATCTAGCATATAATAAAGAGGTTCCACATAGTCACACCTTCCCTTCACAAAAAATCCCACGGAATACATTATGCCCCAAGACTGTGTTCAAAGGAATAAAACAATTGTGTGTCGTCTGCGTACATCTATATGCTGCATTTTTCGGTCAATGCTGGTAGAAAGGATATGTATATTGCAAATAAAACTCGTCCCAGTACAGATCCCTGTGGTACTCCGTACGAAAGTTGTTCACTATCTGAATTCTCTCCATTTAAGACGACTCTGCTTTCTCTCCTGTAGGTGGTTCGCAATAAAAGTTACTGCAGTTGTATCAAAGCCTATATATTTTAATATTAATAACATAATGTCGTAGTTTATAGAATCAAAGACTTTAGAATAATCAAGCAACACCAGCACTGTACACATTCCAGAATCGATGGATATAAAAATATGGTCCGTAACATTTAAAAGAGCAGTTGCACAGCTATGTCCTCTCCTAAAACCAGATTGTGTTTCTGGTAAAACTTTATTTTTTTCAATATGTTCCATGATTTGACTTTTAACCTTGAATTCTAATATTTTTGACAAGACTGGCAGTAAACTTATTGGCCTCAAATCTTTGAAATCCAGCGGATTTTCAGTTTCAGGTAGAGGAACAATATGTACTACGTTCCACGCTTTAGGAAAAACTGAATTATTGAGGCAGAAATTAACAATATGACAAATATATTGTAGAATGAAAGGACAACATAATATATGATAAAATTTAGGTGCACACCATCAGCGCGTATAAAGTGTTTGGAAATTTCTACTTCTGTGACAGTTTAAAATATAACATTTGAAGTTATAGTTTTAAGTATTATTGTAATAATTAGCAATTTTATTAACATCTGGAGAAATTTGTGGTATACAGTTTAAAATTATGTTTATTTATAATTCAGATAAATTAAGCGGTATTACTTTTTTACTTTGCTCATTGCGGATGTGCAGTTTTTTGAAGGCATCCCGTGCTTCTTTGCTATTTCTCTTCTGCACTTGTTGGTTTCGATGCATTTTCTTCTCACGTCTAATTGCACCAGTAGTATATCTTTTTAAATCGTTATACTAATGCCAATTCTGTAGATTTTTATTTATAAATATTTTTAAAGGAGCATGCATATCCATTAAAGTTGTAATATTTTGATTAAAAAATTGTAGGAATGCTATTCAAAATTTCCATAATAATCATGTGTGAGCGAACAAAACTCCCATGCCATAACCGAAACCCATTTCCAAGAGCAACTTTTGGTTAAGAGGGTAGAAATTATTGATAATAATCTTATAGGCCTTTTTATTCTGCCAAGACGCCTTAATGGACAATCTTACCTGCATTTCCTCCAAGAAGAACTACCTGTATTGCTTGAAGATGTAGCAATTAGGAAGTTTCCTATTTTAGAAATATCGTGTACATTCAACCTTATTTAGTGGTCTTTCAGTTAACTAGTCAAACAAAAAAAAATTATCTCGATGTCTGAAAAACTCACGAACTTATTCAATTTCTTATTTGAATACTTCACCTCGGCTGAAGTCCACCGTGACGTCACAATACACAACGCACTGATTTGCCATGCCGGCGGCGCGCTGTATGTTCCCTTTATTTAGTGTATGTGCTCGATTTTCTGAAATGTCACAAAATTTCACTTTTGATTCGTTCGTGCCGAGCCGAATTTTCGAATTTCGCCGTGCAATTTACGATCAGGTTTACCTGGAAGACTTCCTCTTTACATCGCGACATCATACGGCCGTCCCAATGGTGTTTTTCGAAAAATATGAACGTGCCAAAATTGCATGTTTTAGCAATTTCTTTCGGCTCTCAAATGCAAGCTGGCTATAACTGCCGGTGCCTGCCAGCGAGTATAAAGGTACCCGCGTCCGCTTGCTGTTGGCGGAATCATGTATTGTGACGTAATCGAGCCTTAGCCCAGATGATCGCAGCATTTTAAACTTGGAAGGACCATAACTTTTTTATTTATAGAGATAATTTAAAAAAAAAAATTACGGATATTTTTTAGATTTTTACGACTATTTATTACGAGAAAATGAGAAAAATGGAAAATTCCTAATTGCGTTAAAGAATAAAATGTGGTACATACACGATGAAGCTCGTGTTCATTTCAGTGTAATTGTTCGCGACCATTTACATGTGGTTTATCCTAATCGTTACATAGATCGCGGAGTACCTCAGCAAAGGCCAGCAAGATCCTCCGATCTCAATAGTTTGGATTTGTTTTTGTGGGATCATCTTAAAACCCTGGTGTATAAAACTCCTATTAACACTTTAGAAGACTTAAGGGAGCGAATAGCTGCCTTGTGTGAAACAATACGGAATAAGCCGGGAACATTTGAATTCGATCCGAAGACTGACGAAAGCATGCCTATTAAGTGAAGGTGGCCATTTCCAACAATTTTTATAAAATAAAATATATCATTATCAATGTTAATAATAATTAGTTTCAATATGAATTTAATTCATTTCATCAAGAACTGTGCGTTTGACGAGAAAAACGCAAGAGACCGTTTCATGTAGAATTGACCAGTCTAATCAGAAAAAATATCCACATGGAAAAATGTCAGTGGCGTACCACTTCTTTGGTAAAAAATATCAGAAGACATGTTTACAAGGACGCCGCTGGTGGAGCGATAAAATACCAAAATTGAAAATAATATCTAAAAAACTTTTTGAGATGTTAAGAAATAACGATTAAAAAAAATGCAACACCCTGTAGCAAAAAATTTAAGCCGTTGCTGACATATGTTCATATGAACTTTTCTTCATAAAATGTCCTAAGGAATCACACTCTGAAATTTTAGCACGTCATTAAGGAACACCCGGTATAATAATTCTTTCGGGTAGTATATTTACAAGGACATAAAAGGACAACAATGGACAAGAGTAGATTAGTTGATTATAAAAATATTTATTCTGTCACGTATTTTAGTTTAAAAATAATGGCATTATTTATGTTTAATTGTGTAGTTAAAGCTTTTGTTTGTAATAATAGTCTATTGTCCATGTACTGTAGAAAAGAACTAAAACGTTAAAGGGTTTTTATTGTTTCTTATGTTCAACCGCGGAGTGCTACCATTTAAAGTGGTGCGTTTTTGAGATCGAAGTAAAAAGGTCCACTTTTCATATTTTTTTTGCTCGAAAACTATGAATTTTTTCTATAAACACGTCAATAGAGAAGTGTGTAGAGATTTAAATTTCCAATCGAAATGGCACCTTCAGAAGTCAAAAAATTTTTTTTTTACAAAAATACGTCCAAAAAACGAAACAAAAAAAAACGAAAAAATGCAATTTTTAATTTTTTTTTATTTTAGCCTGTAACTATATTTCGGGTACATTTAGGCATAGACATTGCTGCATAACAAAAAAAGCTGGCGTTTTACCCGTCAAAATGAGATTTTGTAAACAGTTTTTAACTTTTTTTGCTAATTTTTACTATTTTTTTTTAAATTTCGTCCTGTAACTTTTTACTGAGTGAATTTAGGTGTAGACATTATTATATTAAAGTGAAAGCTGACTTTACGCCCGTTGAAATGGTGGCTGGTAAAAGTCTCTACGACAAATAGAAACCTAGATACAGCGTTTCGAAGAGTGATACTTTTATTAACTTTCTTCCAATTTTTACGTTCTTTTTTAAATTTCGGCCTATAACTTATTTATCAAATAAAGATATTGCTACATGGAATCTACTCGCAGCATTCTTGTTTAAATGATCTGCAATAGAAGTTTATGTGATCAATAGTAACCAAGATACAGTCTAGGTATAGTAGATTATTGTACTTAAAAAATAACTTTTTACATTTTTCCACTTCTGTTTTTTTTCTTCAAATAACTTAAATTAATAACTTACATTATGAAATTATTCAAATGCTGGATTTCACATATTGCCAAAATCAAAGTCGATTTCTTCATCGGCATCTATGTAAACATCGTCTTCCGTTATTTGAGGTACATCAGCGTTTTCACAGTTCATTCCCATACATTCTTTGCAAAAATGGAGCAATTCATTCCCAATTTCCTGCAACCACAGTTTCCTCTGTATCCTTTGGTGCATTTGCAGGCTATTTTTCCAGCAAAACTTGTGGTGCGGGAGGTTTATTTGTCAAAATTGGTATTAGTCCATTTTCTGAAGTTTTCCAACCCCAGATGAGAGGATTTACAATATTTCCTTTCCAATGTTGCATTTGCAAGTAAGTTCTTAAACCATGATGTTTAGCAGCATCAGTTGTTGGAGGCAATCGGGATAATGAGAATTTCGCACCTGTTGAGTACTTCTGAAATAACTTATAGCGACAGGTGCTTTGGCCATCAATTTTCATACCGTATAGTAATGTTACAATACATTCAGAAGCAGAACCGATGGCTGCTGGACTTGCATTTTCACACAAAAATTCATTTAAATACTTTTCCAAAAGCAAAATATTCTTATTAATGAAACTTAAGAATTTCTTTTTACCAATAGCAAAAAAGGAAGAGGTTGTATCACAGCCACTGAATGTATGGACGAAGCCAAGGTATTTTTGGAGATGATTAAATTTGAAACTATTATGGTTATATAATTTGGCAGTTACATTTCCTATACTAGGTTTAAAAAAATATATATTTTCATTTTCTTCTGGTAATAATAATAGGATAATAAGAAGATCGACATCTTGACCAACTATAACAACATTTTCTGATCGGGATGCCTTATCTTTTGCAGTATTTACAATTAGTACGTCTGCATCCTCTTGGAAGAAAGTTAATAAAAGTAACACTCTTCGAAACGCTATATCTAGGATTCTACTTGTCGTAGAGACTTTTACCAGCCACCATTTCAACGGGCGTAAAGTCAGCTTTCACTTTAATATAATAATGTCTACACCTAAATTCACTCAGAAAAAAGTTACAGGACGAAATTTGAAAAAAAATAGTAAAAATTAGCAAAAAAAGTTAAAAGTTGCAAACTTTGAAACGCTATATCTCGATCACTATTAATCGTAAAACTGTTTACAAAATCTCATTTTAACGGGTAAAACGCCAGCTTTTTTTGTTATGCAGCAATGTTTATGCCTAAATGTACCCGAAAAATAGTTACAGGCTAAAATAAAAAAAAATTAAAAATTGCATTTTTTCGTTTTTTTTTTTGGACGTATTGTAAAAAAAAAATTTTGACTTCCGAAGGTGCCATTTCGATTGGAAATTTAATTCTCTACACACTTTTCTCTTGACGTGTTTATAGAAAAAAATCATAGTTTTCGAGCAAAAAAAAATATGAAAAGTGGACCTTTTTACTTCGATCTCAAAAACGCACCACTTTAAATGGTAGCACTCCGCGGTTTTTTCATATCTTGGGGTCAATTGAACATAATAAACAATAAAAACTCTTTAACATTTTAGTTCCTTTCAACCCTCTTTTTTTGTACATAGACAATAGCCTATAAGTGTCTCTCCCTTATCTAAGAATAAGATACCTACGTATGTAAAAGAATATAAAACATATTTAAGTATATAAAAATACATTAATTTTGTTTAATGCAAGAACCAATGAATAACAAAAGTTTTGCCTGAAAAACTCTTTTTGTTTTTATCACCTCCACCATCATTTGCCGTTATAAAACAGGCCATCAAAGGTATAATAATTACTCATTAATTAAATATAGAAACTGTTCCCTAGGCAGAGCAGGTTATAAAATATAAATTAAAATTTGTTAACAGCAGCAAAAGAGATATTTGCATGTAGATAGGCTATAATTAATTATAGATATTCTCGCTGGGGGTGGCTGTTCATGCAATGAGCACGAGCTGCACGTATAGCGTCAGACAGACGGCGGTGGCATGTCGGGAATTCGTTTTGAAGACATTGTCTGACACAATACACCAATTAAACACAATTGGAGAATAACTAGTTTGATTAGAGTTATTAGCCTGAGCAGATCTGCGCTGCCAACGCGGGATGAGCGCAGTTCCCTCATGTATGACGCCGACGGCGTAATAAAAACATCTGCTACCGGAATTATAAAAAAGAACTACTGTTTAGTTTATAACGACACTCGGGAGAGACCTAGGGTCGTTCCGGAACCTATATTCGGAAATCGCATTTTATTTTTTCTTCTCGCGAACTTCAAATGTTTGTAACAACGTTTTTTAAGATGAAGGCAACAAATCGGTTTTATATTACAGAAATAAAAGTTTTGAGTGTTATTGCATTACATTTATTAAAAAGTATATTGTACGTTCCATCAAGTTTTCCTCAAGTAACACAAAAGTTTATAATGGAAAACCTAAAATGCACCCCAGTTCAGTTGAGTTATATTATTTTAAAATTATATACAGTGTACCTAATAACTTTTGGTTATAACCATAATTCAAGTCATGTCAACACACTGTAGGTATACCTAAGTAGACTTACCAATTTCCACTCAATAATGTCAATTCTTGCAAATTGTATAGGTAAAACTATTGCCTAAGAAATCACTACAGAATTCCTATCTAAGTATGGCGGAATTTTTTCGAAAGTACCACGAATGCGGAAGACGTTCTCACGCCACCGAGTGCCAAATTCTCAAGTACTTTTTACCCCCTCTCGTGATGGTGGGAGGGTTGAATGGGTGGCCGTGGTAGTGGCCGACGACAACAAAAAATTTGAGATCTTTGCTTCTCATACATACGCTATCACAATATTTTTTTTTCACCCCGTTTAATAATGGGGTGAGGGTGGTAGTGGGTGTGGCTTACGCAAAAAAATGCAGGCCTTTGGTTCTTGTACGCACACTAGATTAGATTAGATTAGATTGAAGGGAGGAGCTGGCCGCTTAGCCTTGGCCACCGCGACCCCTTTGGATCTATTGTGGCGCTCCTAATCTATTTCATTTAGAGTTCCTCATCCAGCTTTGTCTTTTGTACCAGACTCCATAGCCTTGATAGGGGCTCCTTAGTATAGCTATCCGCTCTTGGTTTTTCCTCACCAAGTATTTGGAATCTCAGTCTGGCTAGGCCTTCACAATGGCACAGCACATGTACTGAGGTTTCCTCTTCCTCTTGACAGAATCTGCATGTTGCATCATCTGCCAGACCCATTAGACTCATATGCCTATTGAGTCTACAATGTCCAGTTAGAAGACCCACTATTATCCTAATGGCCTTTCTACTTTGGCCTAGTAGATCTTCCGTGAATTTGGCCGACCGTTCTTTAATGAACTCTTTGGCCTGTCTCTGTCGCGGGAAACTCTTCCACCATTCTAGAGATTTGTCTTGTACCCATTTATTAATGGATTCTCGTTTGCATGGCTTAGCCACGCCACAAAAGGGTTCGGGGCCTACCAGGGCATTAGATGCGCCTTCCCGAGCCAGCTCATCAGCCTTTTCATTTCCCCTGTGTCCCTCATGTCCTGGTACCCATGCCACGGTCACTTTGTTCTGACTTCCTAGGTCCATAAGGGCGTTAATACAATCCCATACTAGTCTTGAGTCGACCTGCATGGAATCGATTGCCTTTAGCGCCGCCTGGCTGTCGGAAAAAATGGCAATTGACTGGTTGACAGTTCCTTGCCTCATTATTTCCCTTGCACACCACTGTATAGCGGCCACCTCTGCCTGAAATACTGTGGCATGCATTCCTAGACTTATCGAGATTTCCGTTTTCGACCTTATCCCGTAAATCCCAGCTCCTGCTCCATGTTCTGTCTTGGAGCCGTCCGTGTACCAGACTATTTGTGCTGATATCGGAGGGCCATTCTTCCAGTCCCCTCTGTCTGGTATCTTGATTTGAAAGTTTTTATAGAAGTTATACTTTGGGACCATGCTGTCCGTGGGCATTCCCAGAATGGGGTCTGCCTTCAGCTCTGAGTATAACTTTTGGTGCTCTGTACCGTGTTGCTGCCTTATGGGCGTTGTGCCTTGCATTAGCCTGTGCAACACCGAACGAGCTTCCCCCTGGATGAAAATGTGTAGTGGTGGCAAATCTAGAAGGACCTCCAAAGCCGCCGTGGGAGCAGATTTTATGGCCCCTGTGGCGCACAGGCAAGCAAGCCTTTGTGCGCCACTTAATAGCCTTACTGCTCCCGGCTGCAATGTCTTGGTCCACCATACCACCGATCCATAGGTTATCATGGGTCTAACGACCCTAGTATATAACCATAGGGACATCTTGGGGTTTAATCCCCAGTTTTTTCCACACATCTGCCTGCACCTTCCCAGGGCAATAGTTGCTTTATGTGTGACTTTTTGGATGTGGGTATTCCATGTCAGTTTTTGGTCAAAAATGACTCCTAGGTATTTAGCCTCACTGGCAAATGGAATTTCCACTCCATTGAGCCTTAGGGGTTTTAGGCCTCCCAAGGATCTTTTTCGTGTGAAAGTGACCACTGTGGTTTTGTGAGGATTTATGGATAGTCCTTCCTCACTACACCACCTGTCAACAATGTTTATGGCTCTTTGCGAACGCTCTGATATGGTGTTCGCAAATCGCCCCTTGACTACTATTGCTAGGTCGTCAGCGTATCCTAGGCAATAAAAGCCTTCTGCGGAAACTTTCCGGAGGAGTTCGTCAACGAGGGTTGCCCACAGTAGTGGAGATAGTACTCCTCCTTGAGGGCAGCCTGTACTCACCTTCGCCTCAATGGTAGCCTCGCCCAGATTGGATACTATTACCCTCTTATCTAGGCTGGCCTTAATCCACTGGCAGAGTACTGTTGGGACTCCTCTATTTGACAACGAGTTCGTTAATGATTGCGTTGTCGCGTTGTTGAACGCTCCTTCTATATCAAGAAATGTTGCCACTGCTATTTCTTTGTCATCCAATGACTTTGACAGTAGCCTGTTCAAATCATCCAGCGCGAGGTCTGTTGACTTTCCCGGCTGGTATGCATATTGACGTTCACTAAGGGGGTTTTCCCTTAGTACCTCGTCTCTAATGTACCTGTCCAGTAGTCTTTCCAACGTTTTAAGTAGGAAAGAGGACAGGCTTATGGGTCTGTATGACTTGGGCGTTTGGTCTGATATCCTGCCTACTTTTGGTAGGTAGGTGACCTTCACCTTCCGCCACATGTGTGGTATGTATTTCCAGGCCAGGCAGGCTCTGAATATTTTGCACAGATGTGGTACTATTATATCCTGCCCTTTTTGGAGCAGAATCGGGTAGATTCCATCCATACCAGGAGATTTGTATGGTTGGAATTTGTTAATTGCCCATCTGATTTTGTTGGGTTTCGCTACCTCGTTGGCTAGCCTCCAATCCTCAGGTCTGGGCCGTTCAGGCCTTTGATCTGGGAATTGCACGGCCTCCGATCCCTTCACTACCAGTGAGCCCGGAAAATGTGCCTCCATGAGCAGTTCAATACTTTCCGTCAGTGTTTCCGTGTAGGTTCCGTCCTCCTTTTTAAGGAGGCCTACTTCATTTGCAGTGCAACCATCCTTGGCCAAGACCCTGTGGATTCTAGAGGCTGCAGGGCCATCATCGACCTCTTCACAGAACCTCCTCCATGAGTCTCTTTTGGCCTTACGGATTTCTTTGTTGTACTGCGTGAGTTTGACTTTGTAGGTATCCCAGTCTTGTCTGGATTTGGCCTTATTGAACAGTTTTCTCACTTCTGTTCTGAGGCCTTCCAGATGTTTGTTCCACCAGACTGTTTTACCCCTGTTTTTCCTTGTTTTCTCTGGACAGTTTTCCTGGTAAGCAGCCATTATGGCCTCGCTTACCTGTTCCACTGCTACCTCAAGGCTCCCTACATCCCTTCCAGATGCTGTCCCTCCCTGCAGGTGTCTTCTGAGGGACTCTAAGTAGCCTTCCCAGTTGGTCTCTCGGGGATTTCTGAACTTTGTCTCTGTCAGGGATGGGGTCGTAATGTCAAATCTTATGTGCATGTGATCGGAACCTGATGGCTCTTCTGACACATGCCAATTTATAATGTTAGCGCTTGTATTACTCGTACATAAGGTTATATCTAAGACTTCTTTACGTACCGAAGTAACGAAAGTAGGTTTTTTGCCTGTATTGGCTATTAGTAACCCTTCACCTAGAATGAACTGTAATAAAGACTCACCCCTTGTGTTGACGTTGGTGCTTCCCCATACCATATGGTGTACGCACACTAAATCACAATTTAATTTTTTCACCTCATTAATAATGGGATGGGGTTGGCTGATGCCAAAAAAATTTTTAGATTTGGTTTCTCATACATACACTAAATCCCAATTTTATGGACTTTTACTTGCTTGCTTTACCTATTTGTTACCATTTACCCCCAACCTCAACTGAATAATATCAAAATATAATCTAGTACCAGATCTCATTATAATACAAAGGTATACCAAATTTCAAATCGATATCTTAAACCATTCAAAAATTATAGACAGACCGATAAACAAATAGACCGACAGACCCTCGGACAGATAGATTCCTTTATCTTTCAAACTTAAAATCTCAACGTTTCCTAATATTCTAATATTATATGTATAGCTATCTACAAATTTATAATCCTCATAAAAAAGGTCATAAAAACCAGCCCTAAAAGTATCCAAGTCGGCGCTGTTACATGCTCTCAAGAGTACTACAGAGCCGTACTTCACATATTCGCATATTAGAATGAACAGAATATTATTAGAAAATTAAAAATCATGTTTTTCTTTTTCGGTAGAAACTTGATGACGTTTCTAGTAAATAAAAAACAATCTTACTCTGTTTTGCGTCAAAATAGGAATATCCTATACATTGGTGGGCGCATTGCCTGTCCTTCGCGACATTATCTGTCACCTTGGTATTAACGCCTACAATAAACTTTGCGCCATTCTAGTTGGGGGTTATTCGCGTAACTAAATCACAAGAGTTTGAAATCTTAATTAAAAGAGGCGTGTTTCCATTTATTTCTTATTTTGCCAGAATATATTTTACAGTAATGATGTTTTATCAATTAAATCATGCATTATATTTATTATCTATGATAGCGTAAAAAAACAAAGCATGTCCCGGTCTCCCCTTACATTAGCTCGATCGGCAGCTTTGAGTTAGTTCTTTATGTACAATATAAAAATGGAGTGGTAAATATTACAGTCCAGTTCTGTGCCAAAGCAGTCTATGAAAACGTGGAGAAAAAAATCTGACCAAGACGCAACAGAGGCACGTGGCGACCGTTACGGGAAAATAGTGAAAGATCGAATTCAGTTTGATTTAGTTGCTGCAGGTGCGAAATACTACAAGTGTCGTTTTTCAAGTTTTTTGGCACCTCCAGCTGACCCAAATAAAGTGCCATTAAAAGATCAAATTGCAGCAGTCATGGAAGAAATTTATTACTATATTGAGAACCATGAAGATGACACCCAGACGAATATCTTAATCCAAGCTTGGCATAACAATAAAAAAGCCAATCCAAAATAAAAACGCGCCTTGCATTCTACCTTTGTGGTGGTGCATAAATCGATAAAACGTTTATGTCGCTTCTTATCGGATGAAAATATCAAGAACAGTTCGTCGCACGTGACAAATCTATAGAACTTTTTTGTAGAGAAAATTAAGATCAATAACTTTCATAATGACATAAATTGGTCTCGGATTGATAGAAAAGAAGATATTTGGAAGAAACTAATTTTCCTGACCTTTGACCTTTAATTTTATTGTTGCCATGGTCCTATTAATGAGGACTTTTGAGGAGTTATTTCAAAAGCCAAAATAAAGATATTTCAAGAGAAATTTTTATTTTTTTATTTTTCGAAGTTTACCTTTATTTCCGCCTAAAGTGACTGGACTATTATTGTGAATTACCCAATAGGATCTGTTGCCGCGCTGATTACGTGCATCTATTACTATCCTCCTTTCCCGGCTAATGTATAGAAACTAATTTTATTATTGAATTAGGATCAATAATTCTACTCCTATTATATTCCTACGTTAGCGCTTTTATAGTTTTTTGGCAATATGAATGCCAAGGAAAAACCGTTATTGCCAATAACAATATCACTCTTTTTCACTAACTGTTTTTGTATCCTATACAGGTCCCGGCAATTAGGGCCATAAAACGAATTTATGGGTAACTTAACATATCAATGGTATGGAGCAAATTGAATGATGGAGGTTGACTAACTCGATCAAGTTGGTGGTGCTATAAAGTATTAACAATAGAGAAAAATTACTTGAATAAAAATTGTCGTTTTTTTAATACCTATAATATTGGGAACACCTAATTTTAGGGTAGAGCTAACAACAAAGGAGATAATCGAGGAAAACCTATTTTGACTCTCATTTTTCTACGGGGTTCCCACCAAATTAAATTATTCAAAGTCCATGACTTTCCAGGTTTTCTATGACCAAAACGACATAAAATTCCATGACTTTAGGAAGTTTAATACAAAATCTACACTTTAAATTCCCAATTTTATTTAACAGTTAGCGTACAACATATGTTATTCAAATATAAAAATATTTCTATTTTTTTTAGAAGTAGAAGCAAGGTAAGTAGAGCAAGTGCATAATAAATATAAAAATATTAACAAAAACTTTCTAAGACAACAAATGCCATTTAATTTCATTAGTCGTTCTTTGTCCAACAGTTTCTTCTTCGTTTTTATATGTAAATCCGTATTAGAAAAAGATGGACTATTGAAATACTAAAGAGAAGAAAAGAAATAGCGAGATATTAGCTTTCCGTTTTTTATAATGTTAGTAATGCAACTAACTGCTTAGTAGAGATGCGTTCAGTACTTCAATAGTTGGGAGTCCGTTAGATTTTGAGTTTAAGAATAGTTTAGTTGGCGCTAACAAAATTCCATGACCAAATAAAATTATTTTGTTAAATCCATGACAATGATAATTGAAATTCACTGATATTCCCTGACTTTCCATGACTTTTTTTGAATGTTCCTAAATTCCCTGACTTTTCCAGGATTTCCAAGTTTTCCAGGTTGGTGGGAACCCTGTTCTAACATGGTGACTGTGGCGGCAATGCTCGTTAAAACCAAAGAGACAGTAGTATCCAGTATTATTACAGTCTACAGAACAAAAAAAAAACGGGAATAATTCCTGCAAGTAATTATTTGTTTGTATAATGTAAAGGATTGCCACAATTGTTTAATCGACTTTCTTCTGTGGCCAATTGTTTAGAAATTACAGCAGCTCGAAAATATCATTATTTTTCAAATTTTGAGATGCTGTAAATCATCTCCTGGTGATTCTGTCTATATTGTTGATACTTTCGTCAGTATGCATTAGATTTGTGATTATAGAATCCTATCAAAGGTTACATTACACTTTTCATTGCATTTTTTTAAATTTTAATAGAGAAATAGAGGGTCATTAAAAAAATTGCCGATAACGTCATATCACAGAAATATGATAGCTGTTGAGAATCAAAGTACATCCAGAGGAGGCTGAACAGGCTAAAAACACTTTTATTAAGGTTATTTTTTTATCCCACTCTTATTTTAATTAGAAATCTGATGTTAAGACGTACTTGTTCAACCCTGTATGCAATGAATGTAATGCAAAAAAGAAATAAAATTTCTCTACGTTTTCTTTATTTCAACACTTATTTGCGAGGACATGAAAGTCGAAAAATAAAAGGAATTCTTGCCCATTCAAAGATGTGAAAAGTAATTATTCATTGGAGAAAAATTAGGGGAAGAGCATTATTATTATTGCTGCTTAACACGAAAGGCGAAAGAATTGTGTCGGTGGTGACAACAAAGCAATTATTCTTTAATTATTGTACTTGGTTAGTCATAAAAATGTAAATACAATCGTGAAATGCTCGATTCAGACCAACCTTTGTGCTTTGCAACACCTAGAGTTTCACCTGTCAAGGACCCCACCTTATCGTATTACCTTCATTCAGCACTCTATAAGGAAGTTTAAGCCCTATTATTCAGTCACCCAAAGCCTTGTACTCCCTTAATTATAATCAACGCCGAACGCCCTATAGCTTCCCCATATCACGTGACAGATGATTACTTTTCTCCTGGAATACACCGTAATTTTATGAGGGCAAAATTCAATACGTACAGCTGGCGACATTGGGAAATGACATGTGTGGGTTTAATGGACATGGGGGCTACGCTAAACTTTTAATTAAATATCGAAATAGATTCTTCTTATTTACTCTAATGCTAATTTTATTTTCATTGGGTGTTAATTCGTTACAACTTCATTCAAACCGGATATTTTGTGTAATATTTTTAAATTCACTGAGTGCCTTGTGTTGATACCATGGATCAATTGAAGACCTAAGTGGATAAAGGTGTTATGTCACACTTTTAAAGTTTTGAGTAAATTAAACAAAACGGTTTTGAGTTGGAACTTATTTATTTTGTCTTAGATTCAAATGAATAATACCTCATAAAATAGATAATTTTGGGTTATGTTCTTTTGTTTACACTAATATTAAAGAACAATATCAAGCTGTTATGAAACTAGATTTTTCGGTCCAAAACTGTGTACATCCACTAAAATTACTAGTTGTTTGTATGACATGGCGCCTTTATAATTAAAAAGTTTCTATAAAATATTACAAATTTAGAATTCACCGTTTATTGGGTGTTAAATCTATATTAAAAATTGCATAAAGTAATTTTTTTTAAAAATGCCACATAACACCTTTATCCACTTAGGTCTTCAATTAGTGCATTAAAATTTGCAATTTTTTAATAAAGTATGGTTTACACTTACAAATTTCCACATGCTATAAAAAAATAAATATTGGCCAATAGCATGTCGTTATTATTGAAAAAGACCTGTTACCTCCTTGACGATTGAGTTTTTTAAGAAAGAATTCCATCGTGCCATAAAGCTTTTTACTGACGCCAATGTTATTTTTAATACAAAATTAATATTCTCCGCCAAAACTAGTCAAAATGATGAAAACAGAAAAATTGAACCACATGCAAAAAGGTCACCTTCGTCCAGTTATTTGAAACTTAGACCTAATTGAAATTAAATATATTGAAGTCGCTTAAGCATACGTTTTGCTAGGACTGTTAAAAAAACTGTACATTTTTTCATTATTTTTAGTGCGTAAAACTTATGTTTGTGGTAATAGTGTCAAAAAGTAAAAAGCGTGAAAAAAGTAACATTGTTTCACTCTTATGTATAGCCGGATCAATGAATGCATTGAAAACAACTGAAGTTGTCCAGCGGTCTTCGCTTTAAAAACGTCAAATTATCGATTTGTGTTTTGACGTTTTAAGTTAATTTATTTATATAAATATAGAAATTAAGCAGTCGAAGAAAAAATATTGTATGAAACTCATGCATAGTGTTTTTTCTACGATTGTGTTGAAAGTCAAATTTTCTAACTTAAAAATGACTGGGGAAAGTGTCACTTTGCAGCACGCCATGCGGCAAGAATTTTTTTTCTGAAATTGATCGGCAATGTCTACATTTTCGGCGCGATTTCAGATCGAAAAATGCGTAATTCCAGTATTTTAGTCCGTTGCTAAGAAACTATCAGATAGCAGACCGGAAACGATTCACAAAACCGTACGGGAATGTTACTTTCCCGGCCTAGGCCTTAATTTATAATAATATTGATTGTGATTTCAGAAAAAATAGTATGTGTACTTCAGTGTGAAAGCACATTCCCGGACTTCGATGCTTGTTGGCCGAGGCGCTAGCCGTTGTATCGTCGTCCGGGAATGTATTGCTTTCACACCTAAATACGCAATCTACTATTGTACAATTTTGTTGAAATTCAAATTTTCTAACTTGAAAATGAGCGAAGAAAATGTCACCTTGCCACACGCCGTGCGGCAAAGAATTTGCCACACGCCTCGATTACATCTTCACAAATTTAAAATTTTGAAAGACTTTAAGGGAAATAACTTCACAACCGTAGAAAAAATAGTATATAACACACATGTGGCAAGCCTCATTGCATAACTCGTATGAAATTCAAATTTTCATACTTTCATACATCAATACGATGCAATGAAGCCCTTGCCACACTTGTATTACAATGTACTATTTTTTTCACTCATGGGATTTCCGCACTCAAATTTTTCATTCGTAAAAAAGTACCACTTTATGCACTTGTTGCACAAATTACTGTTGAATTCGTTATTTGTTCATTTTTCACCAATACCTATATTAGGTAATAATTATTACCTAGTTAAACTTAATGAACAAGGGCAACATCAAATATACAGCAGAATATAATTATTTAGGAGTACTCTTGACTAAAGACGGAAAATATAATAAAGATGTTCTACGGAAGTAGGATGGTAGGGAGAGGACAAACGGTAACAAACACATTGAATACAGAAAGGTTATGGGTTCTCCCTCCACTTGGCGTATTATTTTTTACCTCCTCTTCAAGTTTGCTGTTGCTGCTATCGTCTCCTGCCCACCCCAAAAGCCTCTTGCTTATTTTTTGCTTATTATTATTTCGGTTCTAAACTTTTCATTAAAATTCCTTTGCCTTACCAAAGCCTTGACAGATGTGAAGTATAGTCAGTAAGAAAGATTTTTTAAAAGATGTTTTTATAGCATGTATGAGGTTTTTTAAATTTTAATGGCACTGAAACCAAGCCAGTAGGCAACAGTTTTATCCCAATTTTTATTATTTTTTTTAAATTGGTTTAATTTGGCGCGATGTACTGTTACCCTAATGGTACATCCCTGGTTGGCTCATATTATATTTGCTAGACTGACTTATTTTTAAGTTATTACCTGACCTGTTTATAGTACATAAGTACTACAAGTACATAAGGCGCAAATAATTTAAGTGGTAAAAATTGGGGACTTTGTTGTCTTCGCATGATTTATTACTTCCTGGGTGGTTTTCGGTCCCTGGTCGTTTTTTTACACTCGCTTCTTTACGCTCGTTTCTTTATGTACAGCACTGTACGGTTTCACCACTAAGAAACTGTGTATTAGTTATTTTCAAAATATTAATTCTGTTTCAACTTTGCTCTTTTGTTATGACACAACGATTTACGGGGAATTTTTTGAGCCACAATTCACCTAAGCTTTATCAAATTTAATTGAGTTTCACCCGGTATTCGCATTTTAAGTGGGAGTGTTTCATAATATTTTGTATGCAGTTAACAAAAATGAGAATCGTGCTAAACTCTTAACGGTTATTCTAAAAAATCAAAATGATGGAGGAAAATAATATTTGGAAGGAACTTAATATTGTTGCCAAGAAAGAAAATCCTATACGTTTTGGTGAAAAACAAATCATGAATATTGGTTGCCGAAAAGGAAAAAATAATTAATAAGTAATAGAAGGTGGCGAATATAGATGTTTTTGCAAATAATTTTACAGATGTTTTAAAATCATCAATCGCATACTGAAAGGAAATATTGTAGTTACGAAAAAATTTTTAACCAAGATTACTCAGATTTTTACATTTCAGATTATCTAGATTATAGCAATTAAGATATTTCAATTCAACCTGGTTGTCTGACAGTCTGTTGTCTGTTATCTTAAAAACTATTTGATTCAGAAAACAAATTTGGCAGTTAGTTGGCACTTATTGCCAAGGAAGAACCCTGATATATTTTGAGTGAAAAATATTGAGGGTGGACACCGTCAAAAATAACTAGACTAAAAAAAGTGTAAGTCAAGTTACTTCTTTATTTTCCTGAACTTCTCTAAGAAACGGTGTGATCATACGTCACATTAGCGCCGTGACTTTTTTGAAAATATGTCTGTTGTTGTGTTTCTAAAGAATATTTTCTAGTATGTGTACATTTTCCTCTGGATCTCGATGGTGTTACCCTAGTACTATATTATTGGTGATACAAGAATTATATATAAATAACTTGCAGTTAAATTCATCCCACTTAATAAAACTTAATCCAAGGGTAGAAGAACCCTCATGTGGAGTACGCAATAACCCTCGTATATAACTTTATTAGCATTTATAACGAAATAAGTAAAATAGACCCGACATTTTGTATGCAGTTATGGATATTAACGATGCCTTTGGTGTATTTTATCAAAGTTTATGCAGCATTTGATATACGACTCTACAACTGCATTGCATACTAGAAAATATCAAATTTGATTTGTCAGCTGGATAAAAAAGTTTAGATAATTAAACAATATTTTTATACTGTTATACCACAATTTTTTGTGGTAGTTGTAGTGACTTGTAAAGATTAAGCGAGTAAGCCAAATATGGAAATAAAATATTCCCCAATAATTAAATTTGTTTGCTCTATGTAGTAGATTATCGATACAGGGATTATTCAACAGTTGTTTTTGTGGCAAATAACCAAAAAGGACGCTGTATTTTGCGGCTTGATGAATATTTATTAGCGATAGAAAAACAGTTAGCCATTTTATACTCATATTTTATGACAAAACTGGATTATAGAGAAGCAAAAATCCACTATTATTCTCCACCAAAATTTAAAAGGCCAACGAAAAATTGCACTTTTTGTTTGAAGCATGTCTCTATTCTGTGGACATAGACGAGGTCCGAAGGAAGCTTCACTTGAAAATTCTTCTAGAACAACAATACAGAGGCTACCTCATTTCTAAGATTTATTTGTTTTCTTATGTATTTTCTTACATTTTCATCCCAATTTAAAATTATACTTATTTAATTTTTTGATAAACTTTAATGGTTCAGACGTACCTTTTTGACTTTTATAAATTTGGACATAAACCATGTTCTGGAGAAGTTTAAAATTTTGCTACTACGGAGGTGGAGAAGACTTCTTAATCTATCATGTTAGAAACATTATCTGTGCTTAAAAAGTCGCAATGAGCAAAGCTGAATTCAACGAGACAAGCACTAAGGCAGCATTGACTTCGTTCAGCATGTCAGACAGTAGACGACTAGGATCATGTTTGAATATCCAGTGATGTACCATATTCCAGGTAAAGGATGATGGAGATGGACTATGGTTACAGGAGAGTGGATGAGAGTATGTTTTTCTCTTCCTTCTATTTGTGTCAAGTTCAGTTGCTTTAAATGCCATACATGACTTTTGTTCAAAGGCGAAGGTTCCAAGCACGTTACTTTGAACAAATTGCATGAGTATCGACAGTACGATAAAAAATATAATAAATTGTGTGTGCTTAACAAGTTCACTGCTGATGTCGCCATATGGCGATGGAGTAGTATATTGCGCAATGCTGGTGTCACCATATGGCGGTCTGATCCTATGTATATTCTACCCTCAAAAACCTATTCAGCATCTGGTGATACTTAACAAAATCCCATCAGCAGCGAACGTGTTAATTGATAACTAAATTTCCATTATTCGTCGTCAGTACACATCTGCACTCGCACGTACTTCGAATAACTGAGACCAATGTCTGGGTCGTTATACTATTTACTGCATGTTTCTCTAGGTTTTCAGGGGCTGTAATGGGAGTAGCGTAAAGTATTTTTCAAATAAGGCCAAAGGAAACACGAGGAGCTAGGCCAGGTGACCTCGGGGATCATTGAATGTATTCGTTGCAATGAAGTTTTCTCCGAATTTCTATTGAAGTAAATTAACTATTCTAGAGTAATGGGGAGGAGTGCTACTGGGAAGCCAACATAAAAGTTTGACACACTATAGTTATAGCCCGTAGGGCCGAGGTTTGCAAGTATTCGAGACCAAAAAATCGCACTGTACGACCCGCGGTGTATATTATATTTCTTGTTATACCTATGAATGATTAAACTAGAAAAATACTTGAGAAAACTAGTGGAAATCTATAATTATTTGAGTCAGATTTACTAAAGGTAGCGATGCTTGGAATATCCATGACAACCGTCAGTAAAATAAATTTAGGACGCAGTTTCTATTCAAATGACAACTATTGTCAAGATAAATGAGTGATATTATTATAGTAGCTTTGAACATTTTTGAAAATAGTGTCGGATATAGAAGATAGAACAAGTAAGGCATGTCTGGATTTACTTCCAAAAAACTTAAAACATTTAATACTTGTTATATAGACGAGAAAATTTTCCCAAATTTACTTTACTTCCCTAGGGACGTTATGAAAAATAACGACCCGTTGCCAATGGCAACAAGAATTTGGTACATAAAGCGTCACTTACGATCGACAAGACAATGGAATTAGAGTGTATTTACGAGGGAGGTATGACGAAAAATATTTTACTGTTTTCAAAGCGACCTTATAGTACAGTAACTAGAGGTTTTAACTTCGGAATAGTGTCATATTGAACGGATTTCGTTCACTTTTGGTAGTATAATAGTAAATTCTTCACAGAAAAGTTTCTATATTGTGCGGGAGGTTGCTAACTTATTGGGGGTGGATGCCACCCTCTCTCAGGGGGTGGCACTTAAAAAATATATATATTTATTGGAGCTGAAATAAAATCAAATTTTAAGAAGAAAAGGTTTTATACAATTTTTCACATAAATTGATAGTTTGTAAGTTATAACGACTTCAAAATTGCGATTTTAGCTTAAAAAAAAAAAGGTATTTCCAAATGGCTTTCGTCAAGTATCTCGAAAAGTATTAGTTTATCGAAAAAATGTTACAGACCAATTATGGAAAGTACAAACTGGGAATTAATCGTGTTTTTTGTTTATTGATGTAGGTTTAATAATTTCGGAGATATTTAAGTTTATATTTGGTATCCAAGTGTTTCGAAATTAAGTTTAAAGTTTAAAATGCATTTTTTTCTAAAGCAAGTGCTTTAAATGAGCAAAAAAATTTGGGCATCTAGGTAATGCTACATCTTAACGTGAAACTGTATTTGAGATAATTTTTTTAAATTACTGGCTAATTAGAGTAACAAAATGGTGACCTTTTTGTATAAAAAAATATAAACACGCATATTTCTTCGTCATAACTTCTTTATTTCTTATGCTACAGGAACGAGTAAAAAATAATTTGAAAGCGCAATTAATTGCCTTTAATTTCATTTCTTAACATGCGTGACGTAGGTGTCACAATTTTTGAGATATTTAACATTTAAACTGCATTCTTCGTCTTATAAACGCCATTTGTAAACTTTCTTATCTCCGAAACTATTAAATCTATGTAAATAAATAAGCGAAATTCATTACCAGTTTCTGAGCTTTATTCTTGGTCTCTACCTATTTTTCAATAAAACTAATATTTACTGAGATATTTGAAAAAGGAAAAAAAAAATTACGTTTTATCGAAAATACCTTTATAGTTTAAACTGTATTTTTTTCTAAAGCAAGTGCTGTATACAAACCAAAAAAATTGAGCATCTACGCCATGCTATATATTGATGAGAAATAGTGTTTGAAATTCCTTTTTTATTATTGCTGGCTAATTACAGTAACAAAATGGCGACGTTGCTATTAAAAAAATGTGTAGACGCACATTTCTTCGGTCATAACTTCTTTGTTTTTTATGCTACAGAAACAAATAAAAAAACAGTTGAGAGCTTAATTAATAACCTATTATTCCACTTATTAGCATCCTTGACGTAGGTGTTACAGTTTCTCAGATATTTAACTCTCACTATAAATAATTATCTTATGAACATTTGGATGCCAAATGTAAACTTAAATATCTCCGAAATTATTAATCCTAGATTAATAAACAAAAAATATTATTAATTCCCAGTTTCAACTTTCTGTAATTGGTCTATAACATTTTTTCGATAAAGCAATACTTTTCGAGATACTTGACGAAAGCCGTTTGGAAATACCGTTTTTTTTAGCTAAAATCGCCATTTTGAAGTCGTTATAACTTAAAAACTATCAATTTATGTGAAAAATTGCATAGAACCTTTTCTTCTTAAAATTTGATTCTACTTCAGCTCCAATAAATATATATATTTTTTAAGTACCACCCCCTGAGAGGGGGTGGCATCCATCCCCTATAAATTAGCAACCCCCCGCACAATATAGAAACTTTTCTGTGAAGTATTTACTATTATACTGCCAAAAATGAACGAAATCCGTTTTTACCTCTAGGTACTGTACTATTAGATACTTTTTACTATCTAATTAGAAGAAAATTAATATAATATATAATAATAAAAAATAAACATTTTAATTTTCAATGATCTGTAATTTCACTTGTATTTGTTCCAGATGCAAAGTGGGTATATCAAAAGATTCCTTATTAATGGTAGTATTGAATAGTGCCTTGGTACTAAATATGGTTTTGTAAATCATGGTACACTTAAACTAAGAAATAATAATCAAATTAAAGAACTTATGTGGGTACCAGTGTATTCAGAAAATCATACAGAATCCAAAAATGTATTAATATATAGGATGTTCCGTTTGAAAATCAAAAGCTGGTACCACTTCAGCTGAAGCCGGAGGTAGTCTCAAAACGTGACGTTTATCATGTACAGACGATGTACCAAGTTTCAATAATTTAACTGAAAAAATAAAAAAAAATTATAAAAATGTAAAATTTACGATTTTGTGAATGTTAATACAGAAGGAAAAAATTTCTTCGGTGAAGAATTTGGTTATTTCAAAACGGCAGCTATTTGGCGCAGTAATTGTGACGTTTTCAACAATCAGTAAACTTCAAAAAGCCAATTTTCGAATTTCCCCATGCAATTTGCGATGTGGATTAAGTACAACTCTCCCTCTTTCCGTATCGATATCATGCGGCCGCCCCGCTGATGTATTTCGAAAAATATGAGCGTTTCAACATTGCATGTTTTTGCGCGATTTTCGACTCCGAAAAGCACGCTTTTTTTTACTATTTTTCGTCGATATCTCCGAAACGATAAGAGCTAGGTGAATTTGAAAAATACCACAAAACCAGTTAGTTTCATTAGGTACAAATCTTTTGGTTCCATCAGAGTTTTAATTTTTTTTTTTCATTTTGGAGATATTTACTGAAATGTTGGCGATGTACGGCAAAAAATCTAATATTTTTTGTTTAAAATTTAGGTAACTCCTTAACCTTGACTGCTAGTCCAAGAAACTACTCTTACGAATTTAATAGGACTAAATTTGTTAAAACTCTTTTTGTTATGTTTTGTCCTACGCTAAAAATGAGGGAACTAGAAGTGGCGGAAGTGGGGACTTTTTTATTTTCAGTAAAATTTCGCCATCTTGTAGGGGGATCAAAAAAGGTAAAATCATTTCTGTCCAACCAACGTCCCCGCATTCGCAGAAAGAGGATGGATTTTGCTTGCGGCAGAAAAAGAATACAAAACAAGAGCAAGAGGAATCTAAAGCTAAGAATAAACCGATTGTAAAAAAAAGAAAACATCACCGTCAGGTTTTCTCTACCACACCTTTCATCCCCCTAAAAAGGGCAAAATACAGGCCTTGTCCTAAGGTTCTGATCCAATTTTTCTGAAGTATTTTGACGCGCTGAAGCCAATTTTGGACAAAAAAAATTTCTGTCGTGTCAGTTTCTCATCACTCACTTTTATCCCCTCAAAAAAGGCAAAAAACAGGTCTTACTTCTTGGTGCTAAGGCTTTCGCGGAGCTGGTGATCAGGCTGCTGGTTTCCGGGTCTTCTTCCGCGTAGACTTGGTTAAGTGCTTGACATTTCGACCATCTCGTCGTGGTCTTCTTCTGAAGCGAAGTCACTTCGCTTCAGAAGAAGACCACGACAAGATGGTCGAAACGTCAAGCACTCAACCAAGTCTACGCGGAAGAAGACCCGGAAACCAGCAGCCAGGTCTTACTTGTCCTAAGGTTCTGATCTAATTTTTCTGAAGTACGTTGACCGCTGAAACCAATTTTGGATAAAAAATTTCCCTATACCCCGTCTCTTATCCCCTAAAAAACTGACACGATAGAAAACATTTTTTAGTACAAAATTGGCCTCATCGCGTCAAATACTTCAGAAAAGTTGGATCAGATTCTTAGGACAAGACTCTTTTTTTTTGCCCTTTTAAGGAGGATAAAAGAGGTGGTAGAGAAAAACTGACACGGTAGAATTTTTTTTCTCCAAAATTGGCTTCAGCACGTCAAAATACTTCAGAAAAGTTAGATGAGAACCTTAGGACAAAAACTTTTTTTGTAGACCTGCTTTATTTTTGTTATTGTACCAGTTAACCTTAGGTTAAATTTATTATTTAGTATTTTATTATTTTTAAATTTTCATGTGTTAAATTTATGTTACATTTTAATTAAAATAAAAACTTCGTCTTAAGCAGATTTATATTTTCTACGTATCTTCATTAATGAAGTATTAAGTACACAATCAAAGCATCATGCAGAACTGATATCGAGAATCGAGATTAAATTTATGTTACATTTTAATTAAAATAAAAACTTCGTATTAAGCAGATTTATATTTTCTACGTATCTTCATTAATGAAATATTAAATACATAATCAAACAAAGGATAATGCACAACTGATATCATGAATCGAGGTACACGTAATCAATAGACACTCGGGTACGTTTCATTCAAAACTGTGTATAGTGTATTCCACAAATAATTCAGTGATATAAAAAAGCTCGCAAAAAAGTATAAAGGACGCCGACCGCTTCTAGTTACTGTACCGCCCGCCGGTCCGCTTTGACAACGTTAGTCCACGTTGACCACACACATTTTATTCCAACCTATCATAATTCCGGGAGAGAAAATTTCAACCAATTATATTCAGTGCGAGTGGCCTACATTTTTGTTCGGAAATATATGACCATTTTTTTGTGAAGATAATAAAGAAGCCGAACACTTTTATGGCCTTTTATGTAAATAGACTGAAACTGATACACGGTCGACACCTTTTACGTTTTTTTGCGAGCTTTTTTATATCGCTGTATTATCGATGGTACAAACTATACGCCAGTATATTTTCAATTAACCAATAGGAGCTTTAAACATAAATTTAATCTCGATTCTCTATATCAGTTCTGCATGATGCTTTGTTTGATTGTGTACTTTGATATTTCTGTGTGGTTAGAAAAGCGGCAATCCAATGATCGCAAAATGCATTATAGTCACTTTCAAATCATTCAAGATTATATTTCGTTCGTACTAACATCCCAAAATCTCTGTCATTAACAAAGATTTCATCCGAAAATTCTCACTGATTGTCACAGATTGCTGATAATTTCTTTTTGATGTCGTCCATTATTGTGATTTATCAAAACTCACACACTGATAGAGGTATGTATCTAGTTAAAAAGTTAACAACACTGCAACAAGTAAAAAATAATATTATTTAGTACTGTGATCGGGTATAGATTACACGATGGCATTGTAGCCGCGTATAATTTACTTTAACACGGTTGTGGGCGTGGTCAGAGTTGTGAGAAGGTACATTTTACAAATACGCGGCCCGGCAAACTCAGCGTTTACATGGCCCGCAATTTGATGCGTGTGGGGCCTGACCGTAATTAATCGGTAATTAATTGAAATCGATCTCAAATATGATTTTCACTTAATATTATGAATCACCTAGACACTACATTAATCCCGACCTTTTAAACCAACGTTTCTGGATTTTTTTTTTAAGATCTACATGCATCTTCTAGGAAAACGTGAAATTTCTTCCATTTCTTCTTCCATCGAATATCTCGATGATTATCAGTTTTTTTGGAAAAAAAATTAGACACCAATATTAAAGACAATCAATTCAGCTTTCCAACACGTTTTTTTTCCTCTAGCATAAAAAATAACAAAGTTATGACCGAGAGAATGCGCGTCCTTGTTTGATTAATAAATAATATTCTTTCACGCTATCACAATGCCGGATCTAACGACCGACGTCATTGACACCAAGCAACTGTTTAAAGTCATGTGGTTGCATTTACAAATTACGGCATAATCTAAATATTTGTTATACGGAAAACAATTTTATTTTGAATTTATTTGGTTTCTCTATATTTCTTATTGGGATGCTCTGCCACATGTATTTTCTTCAAAACAATGTCTGAAATCTACAAAATAATACAATTAACCAGTATTTTACTGGAAAATAACCTCTACGCCTGTGACTTTTACGTCAAAGAATCAGTTAGAGGGTGGTTTTTGACAAATAATGAGTAAGAACAAAAATACAAAAATGACTTATTTTGCTGACGTTTCGGAAAACGAATCTGGAATACTATAAATGCAGTTTTTTGAATTTTGCTCATGATTTAGCGTTTTTTTTTTTGTTAAAATAGATCTCAATGTATTGCCCGTTTGAAATATCGTCCTAATGTCAAATCTATTGCCTATAAATACGGCGTAGCTTTTCAGATAATCCGTGTACATAAGGAATTAACTTCGTGTACCGTTGTTCAGGTTTTTGTTGTACATGATTATTATTTTCTATATATGTGAAAGTTCTATCAACAAAAACTTCAGGGTATTGATTGTTTATAAGAACTCCTTTTATAAAGCGTTTCTCATTGTCTAATATTTCATCATTAGAAGAAATTATTTTGGCCCTATCATTTTATGACACCCTTTTTAACATGCATCGACTTATTTGAGTTAAAATTCAAATACCTGTTGGTGTGTGTTAGTTATTTTCCAGTCAAATACTGGTTAATTGTATTATTTTGTAGATTTCAGACATTGTTTAGAAGGAAATACATGTGGCAGAGTATCTCAATAAGAAATAGAGAAAAATTAAGAAAATGACACAACCAACATTTAGACAATATTTATTTTGTTATAATCGTTTTCTGCGATGGAAATTACGAGCAAATCACATTTTCAAGCATTTTAAAATTTCATGCATCTTCCCCATTACAACCATTTCACGCAACACTCTGGAGTCAAAACTTCTAATTCTATGAGCAATTAGGTACTAAATACGCTCCTGGTTAACACTATTTTAAACCAGACCGCGCAATATGTAAATTCACAAACGGAATCATTTACAGATGCATAGAAAACCCAGTTATCTTTAAAAGTTCAAAAAGTATACGCAAATTGCCCAGTATCAAAGGAAATTTAGTTCACTTGCATTTCGGTGTCGAATAAGTCGGCGACTTTTATTTTAACGGAGAACTATGTAATTTAATTTGTATAATTTCATTTTATCTACTTGGTAATAAAAGTGTTATTTTATTTTGTATTTGAGATAATTTTAGGGGCACCGTTATTCTGACAATTAAGCTTCATTTAAAGAAGGCAATTAAAGAAATTAACTCATTAACTTTAATATTTAATTATATAATACCAACTAAGTCAGTTCAGGTCTAATTCATTTAAACATGGGTCATTGACGTTAAATACTTACAGTGAACTTTGTAAGGGCTGCAGCTGGAAAGCTGCAAGTATTATAACTTGTTAGTTGAAAAAACAAAATTACAATCCTCAATTAAATTTCAAAATAAAATTTCATGTTAGTAACACATTTTCAATTAAGGTTAGCTTAATCCATTATTTCTATCCTAGAAAGGTGTTAATTCTGATCTGAAGAGAGCATCTTACATCGAACGATTTTTTGTACTGGATTGAAATCGACTCCTTTTATAAGTGTTAGTCAACGCTTGGCCGATAATAAACAGAAATGGAAGTTACATTAATTCGAAAAAAAATGAAGAAGTCACCCAAGGTCGGAAAACCTTTTTATCGTGATTCGAGAACTACACGTGGTCTTAATGCGATTTCTCTCTCCTAATTCCCCATTTACTTCTTATTTATTCCTTTTGTATAGAAAAAATTGCTGAATGCCTGTATGCCAATCAAATAGAATAATTTTTCACACGTAAATCAATTTAGGAAATTTAATTCCGCAGAATTCTATTTATGTCTGTTTTTTCATCTTAACCTACAAGATATTTTAATAGTATTAATGATAATAATAATAACAAGCGCATTTATTTATTTAAGGGACAAGTTTTTCCATACGATACACTGCATAGTGCATATAAATGTCACTCTGCGATATAATTTTAATTGACCATAAATATTATATAATAAATAAAAATAACAGTAAATAGTAACAATAAGCAGTAACAATAAATATAGTGACAGAGATTAGAAGAGCATCTGACCACAAAAATTTGTTATTAATAAACTACGTAGCTAACTAGAAAGAGGACAACCTATATGTATACAAAAAAATATAAAGGAAGGTTAAATAAATATGAAAATTGATCTCCAAAAATATTTATCAATGTGTGTTCGGACAGAACTTCTGAATAAAATAACGGACAGAGATTTTAAATTTTAAGTTAAATGTATTTGTCGCTCTTGCTCTATTGTTATTCAATTTAGATCTTTCAGTTTGTCGATAACAAAATCGTTTTTATGTAAGTTAAAAATGTATCATAAAAAAGGATCTGTGTACTTTTTAATTTTCTTGCCCACTGTTTTATTTATATCAGGCTCATCATAGTTAAATTTTCATAAAGTTAATAAGAGTTATATAATAATACATTCAGTCTTACTGGAAGAGTGTTTATAATTGTATAGGAGTCTAAGTTTAGCATAAGCCATTCTAATTAAATTGTACTCATGACAGTTAAATTTAAGGTCAGCATTTAAGGTGTACGCTTTATTTGGGCCAAAGGTCATTCAGGGATCAATATAAATGATACGGCGGATCAATTAGCAAAAGAGTCTTTCAAAAAAACTGAAGTAAATAACCTTATTCTAAACCTCGATTTAACAATTTTTTTAAAACAAACATAAAAGAAAACTGGCAAATGTTATGGGCAGAATATGTTAGTTCTTCGAAAAATCACTATGCACTTATCCATCCTTCTGTACCCTATTCAATTCCTTATATATTTGATTATTACGTCCCAAGATGTTTCTATACTATCATAACTAAGTCATTATCAAACTTAAACTTTTACAGGTGCATACTAATTTTCAGTGTTCAATAACACAAAAACGGTTAAAGATAGGATTATCATATATCATATTTTTGAAATCAGAAAGAAAAAGGTAATTCAAAAATTCAACAATACACAGAGCATTCCATTAAAAAATATATTATTGCTTCTTGTACCTCTCAATGTATGCACGCCGCTGTGCTTCCATTAACTTGTTAAAGGGCTTCAGTTATAGCCCTACAGTTTTCGTCTGAAACTTTTTTTTCTATCACTAATACTAACTATAATAAAGGGTGGCCTAAATATAATGAATAATGCTGTACACTATATGGATCTGCACCCAAGATGAATTTACTAATCTTGGATTGAATACAATTCAAAGCAATCAAAATATATAATGGTGCCACGAGGTCTTCCCCATGCCCTGCAATTTTGACTGAAACACAGAAACCGCCTTTAAGTTTGAGAGGGCAATATTTAGCAAATAACTAATTAAAGTAAGGGAGCTTAATACAGTTGTGTTAACTAGAAGAATTTGTATGCTTATATCCGAATGCCCTACTAACAGGTTTTGGTCACTAAAAAATAATACACCACTTGTAGATGTTTTTTAGAAACATCTCATCTAAATACCCAACTTTCGAGAATGAATATGTATGACACCATTTCATTTAAACTCACTCTCCTTTTACGTAAATATGGAGAACATCCAATAGAGGATCGTATTATTATGAAGTCCACATTGAGCTCTCATAATAACAAATATGTTATATACACAGACGGATCAAAAATTAAACAGGAACTAGTTGTGCTGTTTACATATCAAACACCAATAAAGCTTTTACAGATAGAATTCTTGACCAAAGCTCAATCTTCACAGCAGAACTATACGCACTAGACTGTGCATTTAATGTTATCATAGAAGGTATAGCGTTATAGTAAGCTATATTAATAAATAAAATAATTATTATTTAAAAAGATTTTAATTTTGATTTCAAATTGAATTTAATAATGATAATTAATTGTTTGTTTTTTAAATATCCATAGTGATATAATATCTAACCTATATGTATGTAGGCTAGTACCCTACATATACTCCCTCCCTACAACGAAGAAACCGAATTACCAAGGTATCAATATTAAAAATCAGATTTAAAAATAAAAGTTAGATTTGATAGATAAATGGCATTAGTAAAAAGAAAAGTCAGATTTGATTGATAAAAATAGCAAGCATGTGCTAAGTGAATATGAGTTTGCAATCATAATTGGATTGAGCTTTTCTCAAAGATGTCGCACCAGCTATAGCAGCTTTGGCTAAAGAAAAGCTGGCGAGACAATTAAAATAGTGAATGAGTTTGCAATCATAATTGGATTGAGCTTCTCTAAAAGATGTCGCACCAGCTATAGCAGCTTTGGCTAAAGAAAAGCTGGCAAGACAATTAACATAGGGAACGAGTTTGCAATCATAATTGGATTGAGCTTCTCTAATAGATGTCGCACCAGCTATAGCAGTTTTGGCTAAAGGAAAGCTGGCGAGACAATTAAAATAGTGAATAATTAATACATTGATACACTTGATAAGCTGGTTTTAGATTGCAGGGAGTCATATAGTAGAGTACTTACCTATACATGTACATAATTGAGTAAGTAATAACAAGTCTTCTGAAAATCTAGTATGATTCGTATCTCGATTCATCAGTCTCTTCATGGAGAGACTGAGGAATCCGTGTCTAGCGAAGATATCTATGGAACCGTCGACCTTTAGCTGGCTGTCTTCGTTATGGACTTCGTCCGTCATCAGCGGTTAGCAACACGAGCAGTTTGGTTCGGCCCCATATTCTTGTCGCGACTGGAAAAGCTGTCTAGAATGTCCATGGGAGATTACTTTCGGCATAACTATTTAACAACACTGTCAAAAGTTATTAAACTCACAGTCTTCATAATTAATTTTTGACAACTGTCTTTAACTCTCAGGAGGTATACAATGCGTGAAGACGTTCGGGGTCACCAATATATAGCGTTATAGTAAGCAAGTAAGCTATATTAATAAATAAAATAATTAATATTTAAAAAGATTTTAATTTTGATTTCAAATTGAATTTAATAATGATAATTAATTATTTGTTTTTTTAAATATCCATAGTGATATAATATCTAACCTATATGTATGTAGGCTAGTACCCTACAGAAGCTAATATGGGAAACGCTATAATAGTATCTGATTCACAAGCTGCATTATTGTCTCTCTCAAGGAATCCAATATAATATAATAATTATCTAACTTTCAACATCAAACATAAATTAGTTACGCTTGTTAAAACAGGTGTTGCCGTCACATTTATTTGGGCCAAAGGACATTCAGGGATCGATGGAAATGATATCGCAGATCAATTAGCAAAAGAGGCTTTCGAAAAAACTGAAATAAATAACCTTATTCTAAACCTCGATTTAAACAATTTGTTTAAAGGAAACATAAAAGATAACTGGTAAAAGTTATGGGCAGAATATATTAGTTCTTCGAAAAATCACTATGCACTTATCCATCCAATTCAGTTCCTTACATATTTGATTATTACGTCCCAAGATATGTTTCTACTACCATAACTAAGTTAAAGATAAATCATGGTTCTTCCTTTCCATCACATCTTTTACTTCCACATCCAGTGGAAGTATAGTAAAAAATTTTGAAAATTTTTATCGTTCAAATAGGCTTGTCATGAAACGTCGAGATTTTAAGTTTGAGCGAAAAAAAATCTTCTGTCTGTCGGTCTTTCTTGTGCGCACGATTACTCTGGAACCGTTTAGGATATTGACTTGAAATTTGGTATACATATGTACTTTAACGGGGTCTGGAACCAGATTATATTTTCATCTTATTTCGTCGAAAGGTTGGAGGGTAAAATGGGGGTAAATAGGGGTAAAAGGTAAATCAAGCAAGTAAGAGTCCATAAAATTGGTATTAATTGTATACAAGAGAAGCTAAGGTCTCAAAAAATTTTTTAGCATTAGCCACCCCCATTACCACCCTTACCCCATTATTAAAGAGGATTAAAAAAAATGTGATTCAGTGTGTGTACAAGAACCAAAATCCTCAAAATATTTTTTTATTTCATCCACCCCCACTACCACCCCCCTATCACCACCCCCACACCACTAACGTGTGGGATATCGTTTTATGGATTTTTGGGGTAGACGATTTCAAATGTTATATTATTAAAGTTCTATAAACAATTATTTCCACACACAATTTTTTTTGTTATGAGAGACTTGAACAGAAAATCTGAACGTGGAAGTAGTGATTCCTTGGCCAGCGGTTTATAAATCAGGAGTAGTAGAGTCACCGCGCTGTACGTGTGATCACATTTCTATAGGTGACTGAGACCATTTATTTTTTGCTTGTGGTAGCCATCGGCAAGCTACAGCAAACCTAAATAATGATTTGTGAATATTAAATCTTCAGTTTCCAGTCAATTTAACATACTTATAAAGTGCAAATAATCCTCAAATTTTTAGTGCAATTATAACTTTTTTTGGAACAAGCTAATTTGAGAATATAGGAAATAAATAATAATTCCTACCATTTTCTTTTTACTAATTATTCTGTGGCAAAGAATTTTTCCTGATGCCAACCCCCTCCCCAAAAAAATGTATTACCTTCTGTTGTTATGAATGATTAAATGAATAAAGTAAGCTTGATTTTGAGGAACAATTACAATACATACTTTCTAGGGCAGAAGGTATAAGCATTAAACAAATTAGGGTAAAACAAGAAAAACAAAATTTACATTTACATCTACCTACCTACATCTACGTTATTCTCCAGATATTTTAAGAACTTTTGATTAAACAAGATAAAATCAGACAAACGCATAATAAAAATAAACAAAGACAAACTCTAACCTAGAAATACGTATTATTATTAAATTCTGATAACATTTAACGTTTAACGTGAATGCCAATGGCTTTCAGGATTTTGTTCTGTTTATTACCGATTGGTAATCTGTGGTGTATAATTTGGTGTATATATTTTGTGTCACGTGTATCTCGACATTTAATAATGAAGGCTCGTACTCTCACCTTTCATTCATGAGTAAAAGCATTTCAAGCTCACGTTCGTCAAGCAAATACTCCCTCATATGGCTAACTATTTCACCTTAAAAGTTATAACGTGTGCCTCAAGAGCCATTAACAATAATACTACATGTTCGACAAGTAGGACATAAAAAAAAATAGAAACTTAAATAATATTTCATTAAGATAAATGGAAAATATTCTTTAATGTGAAAGACTGCAGTGTTTAAATTTAAATTTCGGTACATAAAAAACAGTTTTGCCATTTAACCTTTTGTGTCCAATGAAATGATTTATAAATGGTATTTCTAATTAGCATTTAAATTAATTCTTTTGTTTTTTTAGAAGCGCAAGTGTGAGACTAAAATTTATGACATTCTAAATTAATTATATGAATATCTTAACCCCCGTTTTCCCCTACAGCTTTCCTTTGAAGTTATAAATCTAATTTTAATACGCTACCCTTTTATAAAATTTTTCTTTTAGTCTATTGTCCATGTACTGTAGAAAGGAACTAAAACGTTAAAGGGTCTTTATTGTTTATTATGTTCAATTGATCCCAAGATATGAAAAAACCGCGGAGTGCTACCATTTAAAGTGGTGCGTTTTTGAGATCGAAGTAAAAAGGTTCACTTTTCATATTTTTTTTTCTCGAAAACTATGAATTTTTTCTATAAACACGTCAATAGAAATGTGTGTAGAGAATTAAATTTCTAATTGAAATGACACCTTCAGAAGTCAAAAATTTTTTTTTTACAAAAATACGTCCTAAAAACAAAACAAAAAAAAACGAAAAAATGCAATTTTTTATTTTTTTTTTAAATTTTAGCCTGTAACTATTTTTCGGGTACATTTAGGCATAGACATTGCTGCATAACAAAAAATGCTGGCGTTTTACCCGTTAAAATGAGATTTTGTAAACAGTTTTACGATTGATAGTGACCGAGATATAGCGTTTCAAAGTTTGCAACTTTTAACTTTTTTTGCTAATTTTTACTATTTTTTTTCAAATTTCGTCCTGTAACTTTTTTCTGAGTGAATTTAGATGTAGACATTATTATATTAAAGTGAAAGCTCACTTTACGCCCGTTGAAATGGTGGCTTCTAAAAGTCTGTACGACAAATAGAAACCAGCGTTTCGAAGAGTGTTACTTTTATTAACTTTCTTCCAATTCTTACGTTCTTTTTTAAATTTCGGCCTATAACTTATTTGTCAAATACAGATATCGCTACGTGGAATGTACTCGCAGCATTCTTGTTTAAATGATCTGCAATAGAAGTTTATGTGATCAATAGTAACCAAGATTCAGTCTAGATATAGTAGATTATTGTACTTAAAAAATAACTTTTTACATTGTTCCACTTCTGAACTTTATTATATCACGTGCTTTTTTTTGTTCAAATAACTTAGATTAATAACTTACATTATGAAATTATTCAAATGCTGGATTTAACATATTTTCAAAATCAAAGTCGATTTCTTCATCGGCATCTATGTAAACATCATCTTCCGTTATTTGAGGTACATCAGCGTTTTCACAGTTCATTCCCATACATTCTTTGCAAAAAATGGAGCAATTCATTCCCAATTTCCTGCAACCACACTTTCCTCTGCATCCTTTGGTGCATTTACAGGCTATTTTTTCCAGCAAAACTTGTGGTGCGGGAGGTTTATTTGTCAAAATTGGTACTAGTCCATTTTCTGAACTTTTCCAACCCCAGATGAGAGGATTTACAATATTTCCTTTCCAATGTTGCATTTATAAGTAAGTTCTTATACCATGATGTTTAGCAGCATCAGTTGTTGGAGGCAATCGGGACAATGAGAATTTCGCACCTGTTGAGTACTTCTGAAATAACTTATAGCGACAGGTGCTTTGGCCATCAATTTTCATACCGTATAGTAATGTTACAATACATTCAGAAGCAGAACCGATGGCTGCTGGACTTGCATTTTCACACAAAAATTCATTTAAATACTTTTCCAATAGCAAAATATTCTTGTTAATGAAATTCAAGAATTTCTTTTTACCAATACCAAAAAAGGAAGAGGTTGTATCACAGCCACTGAATGCATGGACGAAGCCAAGGTATTTTTGTAGATGACTAAATTTGAAACTATTATGGTTTTGGTTATATAATTTGGCAGTTACATTTTCTATACTAGGTTTAAAAAAATATATATTTTCATTTTCTTCTGGTAATCTTGACCAACTATAACAACATTTTCTGATTGGGATGCCTTATCTTTTGCAGTATTTACAATTAGTACGTCTGCATCCTCTTCAGCTTGCCCAGTCTCAATATTAATTTCTTCAAATTTTTGAATTAAATATGAAATAATTTTTTTTTATTATTTTCATTTGCCAAAAATTCATAAGGTTTTGATAATGGCTTTGAGTAATTGTTAATCTGAACTCCCGGTCCAACTTGCTTGGTTCGGCGTAATCTTTGCAGATTTCGTACCTGTATTATCGTAATCACTAGGGTAGCCATCAAACACAACAGTGTAATTCGTGTAAAAATGTTTTAAGTGTTGAATATATTTTTTACTGATTTCTTCAAATGTATCGTTGGTATTCCAAACTATTTTGTGCAATAAAAATCCACCATCGATAATGTAATAACTGTTAGAGAGAGAAACATCATTTATAGGTTCGAAAAAATCCTAAAGATCCGATTTTTTATTTTTTCTCATGATTCCCTCTTGAAAGATTGACGTTGGATATGGAGATAATTCAAAATCAGAATACTCTTCCAATTCTGAATCAGTTGGTTTGAATAACAGCATCCTTCTAAATAGTGTATCCGCATCAACGACAACATTGTCTTTTGCGACTTGGATTTTGGAAAGAATAAGGATAATAAGGAGAAAAAACAATACTTTAAGATGGGTTAAACTTCTGTTGCAGACCATTTAAACAAGAATGCTGCGAGGTCATTCAGTGTAGCAATATCTGTACTTAAAGCATTTGACAAATAAGTTATAGGCCGAAATTTAAAAAAGAACGTAAAAATTGGAAGAAAGTTAATAAAAGTAACACTCTTCGAAACGCTGTATCTAGGTTTCTATTTGTCGTAGAGACTTTTACCAGCCACCATTTCAACGGGCGCAAAGTCAGCTTTCACTTTAATATAATAATGTCTACACCTAAATTCACTCAGAAAAAAGTTACAGGACGAAATTTGAAAAAAAATAGTAAAAATTAGCAAAAAAAGTTAAAAGTTGCCAACTTTGAAACGCTATATCTCGGTGACTATTAATCGTAAAACTGTTTACAAAATCTCATTTTAACGGGTAAAATGCCAGCTTTTTTTGTTATGCAGCAATGTATATGCCTAAATATACCCGAAAAATAGTTACAGGCTAAAATAAAAAAAAATAATAAAAAACTGCATTTTTTCACTTTTTTTTTTGTTTTGTTTTTTGGACGTATTTTTGTTAAAAAAAAAAAATCGACTTCTGAAGGTACCATTTCGATTGGAAATTTAATTCTCTACACACTTCTCTATTGACATGTTTATAGAAAAAATTCATAGTTTTCGAGCAAAAAAAAATATGAAAAGAGGCCCTTTTTACTTCGATCTCAAAAACGCACCACTTTAAATGGTAGCACTCCGCGGTTTTTTCATATCTTGGGGTCAATTGAACATAATAAACAATAAAAACCCTTTAACGTTTTAGTTCCTTTCAACCCTCTTTTTTTGTACATAGACAATAGCCTATTTGTTTAAATTTCTGTATTAGAAATTATCAAGTCACCTTTACGCAGTTATTTCTTTAAATTGGACGCCTGTCCCCATGGGTTTGTTTAGTAAATATTCATTTATTTTATGAAACATTTAGAATATCAAAAAATATAAGTAGCCCCAATAAAATATTAATGCAGGTTTTATTAAATATAAAGGAATAACCTTGCAAGGGAAACAAAGTAAGAATACCTTTAAAAAACCAAAGTAGAAAGGAAAATTAACTTATTTATGAAACATCTGGTGCAGATTTAGTGTAAACTGCAATAATATTCGAGTATACTTTAAGGAAATCTTAATATTAGAGACGCAGATGTTGGGGCGTGTAACAAATTTAAACCTTTTTTCTAATTAAATCTCAGCCATTTAATATAAGGTTTTCTGCATATTCTTACCGAATCATGATAAATCAGTGAACAGATTTGGTAGTGGGGGTTATATTTATACAACAATTTTCAACAAAACGAGAATGAGGCAAATTAAAATATAGTACACCGCTGAAATATCGAATGTGTGATAAATAATTAGAGGTGTACTTCCAAGAAATATCCTGAGAGAGCGTTAAAATTAAAATCATTTTAAAGTGAGATTTGAGACATACCTAAAATTATACAGGATGCACCATTAGGAAATCTCTTATTACAGAGGTAAATATTCTGAAATGTTAAAATTGACTCCCTTCATTTGGTCCCAATAAGAAAATGAGCAGCTCCTCCAGAACCTGAAAGAATCAGAATTACTTTAAATGGTTTTGTTATTTTCTTTCTAGAAGAAAATATACGTTGTTCTATATTCGTCATACAATAATGCAGTTGCACCTGCGTTACTAGAACAGAATGAAATGCATAATAGATTCAGAAGCCTTTATCTCTTGGTAGTCAATCATGGATCAATCGAATCCTCTCGATATTAATGAAAGACACGCCTCTAATTTATCCAATATTGACCATGTTTGCAAAGTGAAAGTATATAAGATCACTGAATGAGCAGACACTACGCAGCGCTGTAACTGGAGTCAGCTAGCCTCCGGTTTTAGAGTAAACTTCAAAGACTCGGCCTTAAATGTTATATTTTATTCAGATCTTGGAAAAGTTCTTTCTTAGCAAATTCTAACAGATTAACGTAGATCGACAGTAAAAATTTAAAACTTTGAAAATGAGGGCCACTTTAATGTACCATGTTGAAGGTATGAATGATGCTGTAAATATATTGTTTATAATACACCCAGGAAATCTTTCGATATTTGGTGATATTTTTTGGTCGAAAATACAATTAATAATTAAAAGTTTAAATTTACTTTGTCTTTTTCAGGAATAAATTCAGTGTACCAATATATTTCCATTTGAACTACCCATTTTCGACAAATACCGGGTGATTTTTTAGTTGGTACAGCACCTTTTCCTCGCTTATTATTAAAGATATAGTTTTGAAATCTTGCAGGTATACTTAGTGATATTTTTTGCATCTAATGCACTTTTTAAATTTTCTGCTGTTTCCCGTCTAACCGGAAGTGACGTCAACTTTCGATTTTCAAATGAAACACTATAGTTTTTCTTTTGGATTTCAAAACTAGATTTTCTTCTTGGTTAGAATATGTAAAAAAAGTATTAGGTTAGAGAGAAAAGTTTTTGAGATAATGCAATTTTAAAGTTTCAGGGTTGAGAAGTACTAAAAATCGAGTTACCTATTGAATGATTTTGCGGCAGATTAAAATTGTCGTCAAAACGCGTAGTAGGCGCATGTCAAGTCAATAGAAGTTTGCGTTGTCGTCTTTGAATTTAGCATTTCAAACAATAAAAAACAAACAAAACAATAAACATTTTTATTTCAAACAGTGACAAAAATTTAAACATGAAGCTGCACAATGAAGTTATCAGAAATAATTTTCAAATAAGCCACCTTTTTGATCTAAACACTTTTCAACTCTTCTCTTGACACTTTCTGTTGTGTTTTCAATAAACTGGGGGTTCATCTCGTGGCAGATTTCACGAACACGTGCTTCCGAAGCCGCCCTTGCTTCGAGGTTCGAATTCATAAACATTATCTTTAATGTGACCCCATAAAAAATCCAATGGTTTAAGATCCGGAAACCTCGCTGGCCATCTAATCGGTCCTGAGGTTCCGGTCCACCTATCCTCAAAAATAACCGTTAGAAGACCATCCACCACCCTTGTGTTGAGGGGCTCCGTCTTGCATAAAATAAATTTCACTCAGTGCTGCCAAAGGTAAATTATCTAGATAATTTTCTTCCAATAAAGGCAATATGTTTTGGGAATAAAACGCTGAACTGAGATTTTGATCAGAAACAATGGGTCCAATAAGTCGGTTGTTAATAAGCCCAACCCAAACTTTGAACTTCCAAACTATCTGAAAGTTGCTGAATTTAGTTGTGTAAGTTAACTGTGGACCAGTAGTGTGCGTTATGTCGATTGAAAATGCCATTATTGGTAAAACTGGCCTCGTCACTCCAAATTACTTTGTGCCAAAACCCCGGATCTTCTTGATTTTTTATCATGAACCATTCGCAGCACACAGTTGGTCTGGGAAAGTCTCCAGGAAGTAACTTTTGATTTATCGAGTATTTATAAGGATGCTGCCCGTATCGTTTCAATATTTCCTGGATGGAGGAATATGATACGCCAAATTACACTTCTAGTTGACGAATTGAAATACTTGAATTTTCGGCCAATAGAATATTTATTTCATTATCCTCTTGCCTCGCCACATAGCAAGTTCTGTTTCGTTTCACTTTAAATTGTCCTAAAGTTCTTAAATTTGTAATTATTCTTTTTAAAAATCGACAACCATGTGTCTTCTTTTCTCGGGATATTCTGCATTGAAACTACAACAAGTTGGTAAATATCTTTGACCATTATTGTTAAAAATCATAAGGATGTTAAAGAAATCTTCGTTTGTATAATCATTTTCCATTTTTTTCACTAATTTTTGTGAACTGACGCCAGAAAACTTTGAAATGCTAAATTCAAAGACGGTAACGCAAAGTTCTATTGACTTTACATGCTACTACGCATTTTGACGGTAATTTTAATCCATAGGTAACTCGATTTTTAGTGCTTATCAACCCTGAAACTTTAAAATTGCATTATCTCGTTAACTTTGCTCTCTAACCTAATACTTTTTTACATATTCTAATTCAGAAAAAATCTAGTTTTGAAATCCAAAAGAAAAACTATAGTGTTTCATTTGAAAATCGAAAGTTGACGTCACTTCCGGTTAGACGGGAAACACCAGAAAAATTTTAAAAAGTGCATTAGATGCAAAAAATGTCACTAAGTATGCCTGCAAAATTTAAAAACTCTATCTTTAATAATAAGTGAGGAAAAGGTGCTGTACCAACTAAAAAAATCACCCGGTATACGTAACAACCTTCACAAAGTAATATTTCTCCATTATTTTTTTTTTTTTTCGAGAAATAAAGCAATATTATAGATATCTCTCTCCCTAATATTTCGATTGAATTAGAGGAAAATTAGAAATGTAATATATTGCATACACGAAGTTCATAGTTTTAGTAATTAGTAAATTCAACCACATTTTGTATACTAAATGAACATTTATTTGTGTTGTACTTTCAAAAGTAAACAGAGAGTTGAGTTTGTGAATTAAATTAAAAACTGTGACATTCTAACTTTTTCTTAGTAAAACAATTTAACTGAAGAGTTTTCTTCATGTAGTGCAGTAAATTTTGTACACCCACAATATACAGTGTGTGCTGTTATTTTGGAACGCGTTGCCGATTTTAATTTTTTTTTTTTGAGATATAGTGCTCCATAAGCTCTATTTGACTCTTTTGAAAAATTTAAATTTTCATATTTCCAAGGCCTACTAATTTCTTCTAAATGGGTCGAAATTTCGAGATCGACTATTACGCTATTGTTTATCGGCAAATTGGATAGCGTATTCGATTCGCAGTTATCTTAAATACCTCTATTCAAAATTTTAGCTCGACACGTCATATATGGCGTTTCTTATTCAATAGCCAAATTTAAAATTTCTCACTACTCGACTGGCCCTGTATAAAAGTCGGTTAGGTTTACTAAAAAGGTAAAGTAGTCATAAGGAACATCAAATACTAAATGAGGAAGAAAAAAGAAAAGTTTTTCTTTAAATAAATAGCCTAATTATTTATTCATTAAGATACAAAGATGTACAGACATTTATACCAGAGATTTGAGACGTGGTGAAAACAAAGTTTGTATTCCCTCTCATAAAAATTCATCTTTTCCATCGTCCTTCTCCTTCATAGCAGCATATACCATTAATAATCTGCCAATTCAATATCACAATATGTCAGTGGCATCAGTAAAACGTAGACTAAAGGAAGACATAATCTTATCAAGATTAGAACATTTTAATCTACAAATGTTCTAAATTAGGATTATGTATTATTTACTTGTACTAATTTCATACTTATTACATGTGCCTCCTTATTTGTATTTATATGTATGTGCTTATACTTTTATATTTTATGTTTGTACATATAACGTTAAATTAGGTTCCGATCTTATAGTTGTATATGCGTATGTAAATTTCAAAATGAGTGAGGCTACGTTTGTTTTTTTTAAATCTTTTAGTTGATACCTGAGGAAAAGGGTATTTATATTTGCTTCTTTACTTTTGTTGATAGCAAAGTAGATAGAGAAGGTAACTTGTTTGTTTATCGTTGGTTAAATAAAAATACTCTGGAGACCTTCTTGTTACCTATGGGTTTTATTTCATAGAATCATTATAATTTAGGTTCATGGATTTGTCATGTCTGGAGGGTTATAATAGTTTTTATTTTATGCATTTTTCCTTTTTGCTGCTGGCAGGAGGTATTTTGGCTGCCTAACCTAAAACGGTAAACAAAACACAAGTTAGTAATAGCTACCAGGGAGGGTTTATATTGTATGACTTACTGTTGGATTGAGCTAATCCTATTATTTTCCCTTGCTATTTTCTCTGGAATTCGGTTCCAACAAAGTGTGTAAATATCTTTGGGAATGTCTGTAAGTGTAGGCAAATATACACATTTCAGGGCGTATAGGCCTGGAAAAAGGATTTAGTTAGACTTCTATTAGTTACAACAAAACCACACTCTCTTACCTGTAGTTAACAAGTTCTTATTTATTTATTTAAATAAATAAGCTTAGTAGATCATTTTATTATTTCTTTTTGTCAGCTGTCATATTTCAGTTTGAGGAAAAGTGTTACCAACATTGGTTATGGAGGAAAATTTATGGCATTTAAATTATTAATCCTAGTTTTATTTATTTTTATTGTAAATATGGTTCGATCATGGGTTTTATGCCTATTAATCTCTATTTTAAGAATTGCTTTAATCATTCTATGGTTAGGACTATTTTCTGTGTATTTATAAATTAGTACGCGAAGAGGAATTACGGATAGGTTCCTAATGAAATGGCAAGCTGTGATTGGTGCTCGAGAACATGTGGTTGACCGGAAAAGAAAACGTGGTTTTCTTGTTCATTGGGTAGCGCGTCGTTCCGCCGTTCAGACGAGATTTTTCTGTTTTTTTTACAAAAAAAATATCCCGATATTCACTTTTGGGGATTATACTGGAAAGTCTTAAAGTTTAGAAGTGCCTGATTGTTTGTTAAGCTGTTTGAAGCCGATTATGGTTATTGTGGAACTTCTAAATAGGTAGGAAACGAAGCTATTGGATCCTTGTTTTTTGTGTGGGACCATTCCGGTTTTGTTGGGTAACAGTACTTTTGCGATTTTCTAGAATACCAAATTCTAAACGTTTTATTCTTTTATATAGGCAAGACATTGTATATGGTTATTTAATCTATTGGAGAGTTAAGTCTTTACTTTCAAGTTTGGGAGCTAAATTTTTCTTTATGGAAGTTTTGTTGGAGGCCCACGTGCCGAATTTTGGATTGGAATTTGCTGTTATGGTTACGAATTTACGAGTTTGTGGTTGTGAGGACGCTACTAGGACAGACTTTAATTACGTAGGCTGCAGTCACGCATCAAGTTACATGACGGGAATCCACCTGGAGAGCCTGGAGTTTCTGGTATCATTCATCACCTTTAAGGACTTTTGAGGTTGGTGGCTTATTTTTAATTCGCATTACAATGATGTCCGGAATAACGGATCCCCTGTTGCGTTTAAATTTTTTTTGTTCCTGTAATTTTTTTATAACGATAGCCATTTTGAGTGCCTAAACATTTGATATGTTACTCATGTAGTATACTTATTTTTTTTTACAGTTAATGTGAGTAACTGCGCAGTTATATACGTATCTTTAATTGTCTTGTACATGCACATATCTTAGGATACTAGAAAGATGTTGGATGATAGTAACGTCCGTACAGTATACTGAATTTATTTAAATTAGAAGTTATTTAACATCGGGTAAGAATTTTTTTTTGAACGAGTTTTTTAGAGTAAATCAGAGATAGTCACCTTATGACTGAACCTTTCGCCATTTTGTTATAATTTTTTTTTCCTATTTAGATATACTTGTCCTATTTTCTGTAATAAATTTTTTTTTAAAATTGACTCTACTGTTTATTGATTATGTTGTCAAGTATTAGAATAAACACAGAGTTTGGTAATTTTAAATCGGTGTGTCGAACGGGTGCTTAAGGTTGGTGAAATTTTATTGGAAATTACCTGGTGCTCAAACCTTTTTTTTTTGGGGGAAATATAAAATCGTTAAAAATAAACGAATCTCACCACTACTGAAGTCTCTTGCTGAAGCTAGCCAACCTTGAGTTAAATGAGCATTTTAGTACTTTCAGTTTTTTTGAAGGCTTAATTTCATTTGAACATGTAACATACACGGGAAGTGTTGAAAAACAACAGTATTGATACATTTCCTTTTGGAACAGTATGTAGTTGCACTGCTCATTTTTTCAATAAACGTGGATTCTATTGTATTATATTGTATTGTATAGGCTTTAAAATTAATCAAGAATATCGACGCTGCGTGATGTCATTCCATCCTAGTTGCATTTTTATTCTCCTCTTTTCGGCACTTATATACTCTTGTATTAAAATACTCCAATAGTCTCCAAATCACCATAATCTCCATAAATACATCTCTGGCAGATTAGACAAATAATAGCCGTGTTCTAACAATGAAAACGTACCTTCGAAACAGGCTTTCGGATACAATAACGTCAGCACTTTGAGCGCGACGGTGTAATGCAGCATATTTCTGAAACTACTTATCGGATCGACCTCAAATTTTCAGCGTTTTCAATGTTATAATTATTCGATGATTACTTCGCACAAATGTACTGAAAAGTGAAATATGAACTTTGACTAATGACCCTATTAAATGGCGGCTTGTAAAACAAATCCATTGTCACCCGGTATATAGGACAAACTGTTAACTGAGCGTGCATCATTTCTCTCACTGTCTAAATGCGCCATTTATTTACTTAAGGAGGGACGTATGTCCTAGTTTTACAATAAATTGTCTCCGAGTCAATTCATCAACATATCAGCGTCAGTTTCGGTAACATCACACACAATAAAACAGCTGCTACCGTTGGCTCGCACAGAGACAGAGGCGACTAAAATTGCAGCGAAAAACAACAACGAATCGGACATGTTTCCGGACTCAATCTTCATGCAAATAAAACTAACATCACAGCAAGCGGCGGCTTCTAAAATCCAGAGTGTTTTGTTAGTAAAACGTGCAAACTCGACAATGGGGCTATGGACTTTTTTCCGGACTGGTGCTATTTTTTACAATTTGTATTCAGTATTCTCGATTATAGTATGGAAATGTATCGGCCAGAACGTGTTTGGTATTGGTCAATTTTATTAATATGCAAAGTAGCGGGGAAACAAAAACGCTCGTATTATTATTGCAGGAATGACCTAAAACGGTAAATTTCCACGGAATATTCATTGCTTATTAGATTTCAACGCGTTGCATCCATGGATCAATACACATTTAAATTCCCAAAAGAAAAATTGTTATTCCCACGACCGTCTGTTTATTTGCAAACAGAGTGCGATAATATATACAGCAAACTATAGCCATTTATATACTAAGCCGGGAGTAACATACACTACTGCACAAAAATATCTATTCTAGTGTTCAATGTTTACTGTCGACTGCAAAACAGAAACTTATTTAAGTCAACTTTCTTGTAAAGCAGTGTATTGTGACTACTCATCTTTTGATTTTTTACAGTTGTTTTCAAGTTTTGTATATCTGTGAAAAACTTATATACAGCATTGTGGTTAGTCACTAGGGTAATTTAAATAAGTCTTATTTTAGTTTTATACTCGGTTGATGATAACTACAGATTGTTGGCATTAATATCACATGGCAGTAAAATAATGCTGTATAATCTTAAGTCCGAACTCCAGCATTATCTGTCTTGGCAAAGACCTCCTGAGCAAGCAGGTTTTGTTAAAAAATGTGGTACTAGAAGCAAACACCGAATTTGCAACTTATCGAAGAGGCAAGAGAATATCACATGCATAACAAGGTACTTAATCTTTGTTTCATAGACTACCGTAATGATTTTGATAATGTGGAATGGGAAAAACTGTGGGCTGTATTATTTGGGATGGGGTTGCCCAGACATCTGCTCTTTGTTATTAGCTGACTCTATGAAGAAAACTCTGCTTTGACGATATCAGCTTAGTTGTTGCAGGCAAGGATGAGCTCATACTTAAGTCTAAATTATTAAAAAACCAAAGTTGCGATTGTAGATTGAGGAAATGATAATCACCCGGACATATTAAGAATAGGTCACTGTGAGATAGCAAATAATATGATGCCCTTCTGGATTGTAGACCTCGACCTAAAAAATCTTTCGTGAATTACCCTACAACTAGTTGTTGTCCAGGATTGCAAGACTTTTTGCAAAGCTTGTGATTTTCCAGGGAGCTAATTTCCCTATGCGTCTTCAGGCGTTAGTTCCATCTGTTCTAGGTATTTTAACTTAATGCGGATTAGTACCTTGCATTCACAAAGTATATGTTCCGCAGTCTCTGTTACAGCTTCGCAATATCTGCATTTCATCTTCTGCCATGTCCATGTTCTTGAGGTGATATCTCAAGAGGCAATGGCCAATTAGAAGGCCTGTGATCAGCCTTAGGTCGGACTTTTCAAGTTCGAGAAGCCTTGTGGCATTCTTTCTTGAATAGGTTATAAACCTTTTTGCTTGTCTTTGGCCTGGAGTATTCCTCCAGTGGGACTTCTTTTGTTCCTTTTCCCATTTTTGGACCTTCTACGTTATGTGTCCCTTAGATAAGCCACAGAACGGTTCGGGTCCAAAAAATGGGGCTTCAGCCTCTTTTTTCTAGTGAGGCTGTCAGCTAATTCATTACCTTCTATTCCTTCATGCCCTGGCATCCACATCAAGGTGACCTTGTTGTTTTTTTGCTAGTTGTTTCAGGGATTGTCTGCATTCTCAGGCAATTTTAGATTCGAAGGATCTGAAAGCCTTTAGTGCTGCCTGGCTATCTGAAAGTATATAGATTTTTTCCCTTCAAGTGCCTCTATTAAAGCATTACTGGGCACACAGATCTATAGCATAGATTTCTGCCTGGAAGATGTGTTGTCAAGGGCTTTAGATAATCTGCATTTAGGTCCCGCTACGACCACACCAACCCCTTCATCTCCCTTAGATCCATCTGAGTACCAGATGAGTGACTCTTTCTCCTACCGCAGTACTTCGACCCTGCTCAACTGCCGCGGAGCCTTGGCTAGCCCGGCTGAACACGAAAATAAGTGTCAAGAAGAAATTGTATTTTTAAATATGAAATAAATCTAATTTGATTTGATTTGATCAATCAGCACATCAAACGGGCAGTCAATGTCATACTTGATTGGCATTGAGTCATTGGGTTTGGTCATGGATTCGAATTGGATTAGCTCCCAATTCTTAAATGACCAACCAGGTCGCCTGGTCCACATTTAAGTGCCTGATGTAGCCTTGGGGTATTAAGTGCTGCCTTTCCTCACGTGCAAGTGCAGAAGAAGTTAGTCCAGCATTGCCTCCATAGCTGTTGTAGGACAGGAGCACATTGCTCCTGTAGTCCTTAGACACGCAAGGCGTTGTAGTTACTGCAGCTTTCCTTCTGCTTGTTTCTCTTCTGTTTTTGGCGACCATACACATAATGCGTAGGTCATCATGGGTCTGACAACCGAAAGGTGGGACCAATGTATCATAGCTTCAGACCCCAAGTCTTTCCAAACAGCCTACGGCCCGTCGAGATAGCTGTGGCCTTAGCCCTTCTGAATAATACTGGAACTGCGAATATCAGATTCGACGAAGAATACAGATATCAAGATCGGCTACTTGCCAGTGCAGCAAAATTTGGATTGAAAGATCTATCACGAAACGCACAAATAACAGACTTGCTTGTTTTTTCCATCTTTATTTACGCCTCTGGACCATTAGGGGAACAGACAGACGGCGTATTGATGGTATCAATATGGATTTGGAGACGTTTGCTAAGACTCTCTTGGCAGCCCATCATACTAAAAGGTGGACTCCTCAAGAAATATGTCCTCCTGCATCGTATTCTTCCGAATCTTCTCAGTTTTTTTTCACATCAACCGGAGAGAGGACAATATAGAATGGTTGGTAATTGAAAGAAAACCTGACGACGAGAAGCTAAGAATAATAATAATATTAATAATAATATTATTAATAATAATAATAATAAAAGCATGTTTTTAAAAAGTTTTTTTTTAATTTAGAAATGATAATTATTCATAGTTGTTCATCTATGGGCAAATAAATTGCAAGAACTTTCAGGCAATCCAAAGGATAAAATTGGAACCAAGATTTATGAAATTAGTAATTGAAACTATGTTGAATAAATCGTTCAATTACAAAAAGAAACATGTGGTCCGTAACAAGAATTGAAGAACTGAAAAGTTTAGTATTACCCAACATGTCATTGATAAAAATGATACAATGGATATCAACAACTTAAGGTTATTTAAAAATGTAACAAATGTTCATGGTTGAAGGTTAATGGCTTTGAAAGTTTAGAAGTTGCAAATATAGAATTAGTTTGAATAATAATGGCAACAAATCTACCTCAAATAGTCAGATTCATTGGTTATTAGGTCACTGTTCCTCGTATAGATAATACAAATATAGAAGCATTTTTAATTGTACTTTAATTTTAAGATTCCAACATAGTTGACGGTACGTAATCGAGTGGTCATATTCGAGTGTATTGGTTGAGTGCATGGGTGAGTGTTTTGGTGTTTGAGGAAACTACGTCAGATCAGATCATATCGGCATCATATTAGGTTCCAGCCCACTCCAGAAGTAATAATCATATCTGAGAATCAGCTATTTATATTTTGACATTTCTTCTAAACATATTAACCCATTACCTCCCACGAATATTTTTGCTTTATTCTTATGAGTTTTTTTGGTTTAGTTGGCCACTCCTAAGCACAGCTATACTGGGAAAATTATTACAAAAAAATTTTTTTGCAAGTTTTTGAAAAAAAAATAGTGTCTCAAATGGGTACAACTGGAGAATGTATAAGAAAATAATGCAAAATTTTAAGTTATAAAAAGTTTTCATTTGTTTTAAAAATGCATTACAGATGAATATTATTTATTTCTTTGAATAAAATGCTATGAAACAATCAGACTCAACATATAAAGTGTCGTCACACTTTCGACAATTCCATCGTGTTCGTAAGTGACATTGACGATACCTTGGTTGTTTTTCGATTTTTTTCGGAAAATGACCCTCGCTGTCTTCCATGATACTTCTTGGAAGAAAAGCAGGTCGCCTTATCAAAAGCTTTTAGGTAATGGCGAGTAACATCTCTCATAAAACCAGGTAAATCAATTTTATCATTATGAGCCGGTAGGTGTACTCTCTATGCATTTACGATTCCAACGCTTAACAAATGAGTAAAGAGAGGCCACCACCATTTCTTTCTGCGAATAGATATTCTATAGTTATTTACAGCTTGGTGAAGCAGGTCGATCCCTTGAAAACAAATGTGGCTGAGGTACTCAATTTTTTGTTTTTCTGCCAAAGACTACTGTTTCACTTTTCCCAGGGGCTATATAGTGTCATGATTTGTTACCATAGCGATCGTCATTGCTACCGTAGTTGCTTTCTGCGATTCAATATTTCTAGCAGCTACTTCAGATAAAGGAATTTCGTCGTCTGAGGAATAGTGAAGTTGTACTTATCTAGGAGTATCGCTGGGAAAGTTGACAATACCCATGTCGTTATCGTCGAATTCTTCCTCATCTGTTTATATATTTACCTCAGGCGGGCTAATAACTATTTCTGGCTCATGCTTTGCAGAAGAAACTTCTTCCATTGCTTCTCCTAATGTTTTGGAACGTTTGCCGTAAAAACTTTTCTTATCTTCCCATTGTACTCAAATGGGTACACTGCCGTTTTTCTCTTTTTTTTTTTTAGAAATAATGCAAAATGGTGTGTCCCGATATTATAAACCACTAAAATACATACCTCAAAACCTAATTATCACCTCAAATGGAATATTTTAACTTTCACGTTATAAAAACTAATTCTTGAAAGCACAGGATTTAGCACAACTTATTTACTAAGTTGTCATTTACTACAAATGCCAAATCCATAAAAAAAACCTTGAAACTACGCGTTTCCTAGACATTGCAGAGTCCCACCAAGACATTAGTTTGTGGAAATATTTTAACTGGTGTCGCCGGGAGGCAAAAACTCACGGTGTACTCAAATAAGTACAGTGGGAGGTAATGGGTTAATAAAATTTAAATCCTTACACAAGACCCTATCAGACCTAATAAGCCCAATAAGTATATATTTGAATTATCAAAATAGTTATAAGCAGTCTGTACAAGCTGGGGTAAGAAAGTAAATATAGTTTAAGAAAAAATCAAATATAAAAATTAAGATCATTTCAGCTTCCTTGGAAATTGTAGATATATGCCCAACAACAACTAAGAATAATATTTGTTAGGCCTACTAGTCAAATAGGATCGTCGAACTATTTAAAAACTTGGTAATAGAAGTCGGTAAATATGCATAGGGGATGAAATATGATCTAACAGGGTTGTGCCAATAGGAATACAACTGAGGACTGTCCTAGAATCTACCCTTTCTAATTTTCATTTAATGAGATCCTATACACTGTAGGAAATTACTAACATAACTTTAATAACAACTGTGTGTGAAATAATTTCCTCCGCAATATTACTTTAATGAAATAAAAATTATAAAAAATTACAAAGCAATGCTTTATGCCTGAGATTGCAATATAAATCTTGACGGAAAGTATTTATTTTTAAACCATGCAACAATGTATATACCGTGTGACAAGAATCTTTAGTGTAAAGTGTTATATATGTATGTAGCAAAACAACCATGTAACCAATGTAATATCTAAGTAACTGTTAAAATTATTTATTTGCGAAAATAAAATTCAACGTATTTAAAAATTTTAAAAGGAATAAATCGGCTTACTTCTTCCAAATGAAAGCGGCAAATCACGGTTCAGAAAAGCATTTCCCATTTTTGTGGCTATGTTTATTTTTACCAAATCTATTGTCGAAATATCCGTATGTTTTAAAAAGTATTTTCAATAAATAAAATTAAATATAGACATTGAATAATTTGCTGGAAAATCATAAAAGAGTATAATAGTATAATCAGAAAGTACAAGATAAGCCAAAGAGGAAGACACCGCTAACGGCAAGCGTGAGATACACAACTATAAAAGAAACTTTGCTCTATCAATCTCCAAATTTGTTCAGTGCTCATAAAAAGCTTCTTGAAGAGCTTATTCCGATTTTTTAAAGGTATATTATGTAACAAAAAGTTTTTGCAAAGATTTTTTTTTTTTAAGAATCTGTTTTATGAGTAAAGGCTGCTGTTGTTCGTTTATTTATTTTGTATTTATTTAACTTTAATGTTTATATTATGTATCTTTTGGGTTTGATTTATTGCATGATATACTACACAATATTAAAATATTGTCCTATGAAATAATAAAAGAATTTAGTTGTTAGTGCCTTAAGACTGCATCAGGCACTTAAATTCAGACCAGGCGACCTGGTTGGTCACTTAAGGATTCTGGAGCTAATCCTACTTGAATCCATGACCAAACCCACTGACTCAATGCCAATCAAGCATGACTTTGACTGCCCGTTTGATGTGCTGATTGAAAGCTGTCGGCCGGGAGGGTCGAAGTACTGCGGTTGGAGAAATCTGGTACTCAGATGGATCCAAGATGGACGAAGGTGTTGGTGTGGGCGTAGCAGGGCCTAAATGAAGGCTATATAAAGCTCTTGGTAAAACCTCAACCATCTTCCAGGCAGAAATCTATGCTATAGATCAATGTGCCCAGGAATGCCTAGATAGAGGCACTCGAAGGGCAAAGATCTATATAATTTCAGAGAGCATGGCAGCATTAAAGGCTCTCAGGTCCTATACCTTCGAGTTAAAAATTTCCTGGGAATTCAGACAATCTCTCAAGCAACTGGAAAAAACAACAAGGTTGCCATGATGTGGGTACCAGGGCATGAAGGAATAGAAGGAAATGAATTGGCTGATGGCCTTGCAAGAAAAGGGGCTGAAGCCCCATTTTTTGGACCCAAACCATTCTGTGGCTTATCAAATTCACACATAACGGAGGAGGTCCTAAAATGGGAAAAGGAACAAAAGAAGTCCTACTGGAGGAATACTCCAGACCAAAGACAAGCGAAAAGGTTTATAACCTATTCAACAAAGAATGCCACAAGGATTCTCGAACTTGAAAAGTCCGACCTAAGGCTGATCACAGGCCTTGTAACTGGCCACTGCCCTTTGAGATATCATCTCAAGAACATGGGCATGGCAGAAGTTGACAAATGGAGATACTGTGAAGCTGCAACTGAAACTGCGGAATATATACTTTTTGAATGCATTAGGCTAATGTATCTAGAACAGGCGGAATTAACGCCTGAAGATATAGGGAAATTAGCTCCCAGGAAAATCGCAAGCTTTGCAAAAAATCTTGGAATCCTGGGCAACAACTAGTTGCAGGGTAATTCACAAAAGACCTTTTAGGTTGAGGTAAAGAAATACCAACCCAGGGCCGAGCGACCCTTTAAACAATCTACAGTCTAGTTTTTAATAAAAAAAAGTCATAAAAAACATAGTGTAACTACAGCATACATAATACGTGAGTATATTATTAAGTGGTTCAGCAACTGGTATGATAAGGTTATAGAAAAATTGAGAAAGACCAAGATAAAACAAGCTTGTATCAAATAATATCCATAATTTATGCTGTTTTGCTTCTTAAATATAATCTTCAATTCTTCGAGAAATGCTGACTTTCAATTTTTAAACAGTCTGTTGTTGACTCTGGTATACTTTCTGCTTTAGATATTCCCATAGATAGAAGTCGTAGGTTAGGAGATCTTGGCGTATTTCGGAATCAATTTGCATCAACATTCGCCTTAAAACAGTACGTCTACACCTTGTTGAATGTGTCACCGCACCATCCTATTGAAACCAATATGCTAAGATGTATTTGCAATTAAAAAATGTAAAGTACTCTAAGGCAATCATATTTCCTTTCAAGAAATTGCACCTTGCCTGCCCTCCCCCCCTCACGTACCCTGCCCCAATAACATCCATCTATAAACTGCCATCAAGTATAAAATGGTGTAACGAGAACTCTTTATTTCCATTACAAACAAGATATTTTCTTATCCTCTGTCATCCCCTCCCCTCCCCTTCCCCATCTCTTCCAAAGCAGCGAAATTACACGTACAAAATAAAAAACATCCTTATTCAGCAACAGTCATGCTAAAATGTTTCAATGACCTGCAAGAAATCAACGCGTCTTTGAGTAGTCACATTCGCTTTACTAGACTGAACCTCCCCGCTCCAATAAAAACCTCACACAGTCTCAACAGTTTTTAAGGTGAATTTTTTTTAAAGGAAATATGACTGCCTTAGAGCACTTTACATTTTTTAAGTGCAAAAGCATCTTGGCAGAATGTTGGTTATTTAATAGTTTAGGAGTAAATAAGGGGGGGAGGGGGGGGGTGAGTGGAGGAAAGTTTCGTTTGGGGTGGAATAGATTGGATATTGGCTATCCCTCTTTGTTTAAAAGTTTTCTTAGTTTACCTGTTAGGATATTAGCATATATGTTGGATTTTAAAAAATGATCTATGTGTATACTAAGATATTTTATTTTTTTTTATGATATATTTTTGGCAGCTACAAATCACTATAATTTCACAATCGTTATATTTTATTTTGGTTGCCAACCGTCGCCCAGCGACGGTTGACGTAGAGCTATTTTAGTTTTTTCTATACTTAGTGTTAACAGATGCAGTTTTAACAAGTTGGTTATTAAATGTACACCATTTTCCGTTTCTATTTTGACACCTTCCTAGGCGGTATCAGTAAAAAACAATATAATGTCGTCGGCATAAATAAATGATATTTTATATTTGTTAACTATTGCTCTACCTGTGTTTTGTGAAAACTGGTATACGTAATTTTTCCTTCCAAAAGATAATAGGTTGTTGGTTGTTCATATTTTAAGTAAGAGATATTACTCGCGAGTAGAATACTATACTTTTTCTACGACTACTCTTACTACGCTTGAACCGTAATTTTTTCAAAACAAACTTATGCAAATTGTTAAGAGAAACCCGACAGTAATTTTAAAATTTAAAGAAATATGATGTCCAAGACAGTTTTGAATGACAGATTGAATTGAGTCATGGCATACATGATATTTTTTAACTTTAAATCTTCTTTTGTGATTGCTTCACAACTGTTGAATAATAAAAATTAACTCTTGTGATTGGTTCTAGCCCATTAAGTAATGAATTATTACCCACAGCTGTGAGTAATGAACCCCATTACTTGTTCAAAAATGTAGCTATAAGAAATGAATTATTCAATAATCGTAGAAAAAAAATTAAACAATAATGGGCCATTCCCATATGCAGACTCCAAGAAGAGTTGTGGTATCCTGATCTTGTGGCCACCAAGCACAGAAAGTTGCTGTTACAGTCAATCTAGTTTAACCTCAGATGTCACTATTTTAATTGTGTTCATGTATTTTACAAACACCCCGTACATCTGTATATTTAATTCTCTTTTACTAAGGGAATAATAAATCATAATTCATAATCATTATTCACTTTTTAATGCCTCGTCCATTTGTAAGGTATATTTCAGTGTCGCTGCATCTCCACCCTGTCAAAATATTTATTCATCGCCACCAAAGACGTCCCATTCATTCGTGCAAATGGAATATGCCTTCGTGCGGTGACGGAATAAGAATAATTGTCGGGTGGTCAGCGGATGGGGTTAGCGGATAGCTTCTTGACATGTTGTGTCCAGAAAGTCGTAAATGGGGTGTATATTATAAGACGTCTTCAATGGTTGCTCAACAGCATTGTGACTGTTGTACCACCTGTAGTAAGGGTGGCATACCCCAAGCGTGCGCGCGCTGTTGCGGGGCGTGTGGAAACTTCAGAGGGTCGATCGCATAGTCCGGTTAGTCGTCGCGCAATGTTAGTACCGAGTATATAACCGCGCTCTTGCGGTCTCCGATCGCACAGTATCGTTTTATCGCTGCCGATATCAGGTGATAGAGATCCGCGACTCTACAGGTATTGCTCCCGCAACATCATATCCGATGGTAGCAGTCAACGATTAATCATGAAATCGCAATCGTACAAAATTAATAAAGTTTAATCAAGATAATAGATTGGCTAAGAAGTGTTAATGTTCAATTTCCCCAGCGTTTTATTACGCCGAAGAAAATCGTTAAAAACAATAAAGGAAGTAGCTGAAACTTAATTAATTTACTTTAGCATTTAAAACGTTTACCTTGTCATTAACTAATTCCTACAAAAACATTTGCGAAAGAACGGGAGATCCAGATCTGCTTTTACGGGCAAAAACATTTGACTTTTTCCTCGCTCTTTTTGTCGTGCCAGTGGAAAACGTAATGTGTGAGGTTAACAGAAGAAGTGTGAATGATTTGAGATACTTCAGCGCCTCGCTAAAACGCAACAAGTCAGCGTAACGGAGCCTTGCTGCCCTGCTGGTTTCAGTGATTTCTTCTCTTTAGAAGAGAAAATGTATTAGTAAGCCTCCGCAATGGATTACATTAGTACGGTCTGCTGCATCTTAGCTTTCCTTCTCTATTATAACACTCTGGATGCCGGATTTGTCTATGATGACCGGTGAGTGAGTTGATGCAGATTGTAGCAAATTGGCTTAATTTGAATAATTCTACTGCTTCCGGTGCGGGATGATGACGAATTGTAATTTATGAGACGACTTGCCGCACTGAATTATCGTCTTCCTATTCAATAATGCCCCTCTAGTAATAAATACCTACTTAGATATTATTTTATTTATCGCGATAACAATTGTGATATATTCATATACCTGGATCAAATTTATTTCCATTGTTTAGATTAAATATATTCATTTATTTGTAAAAATCCCAAATTTTGTGAATGTAATTTTTAGTCAGGGAAAATACGTTTTCTTCGAGGGAAATTGGATATTGTTGATTTCTACATACTTTATAACTTTTTTTGATCTTTCAGAAACAAATTGCATGATTTAAATTGATGTGTATTTAATCTGGAGATTGTTACGGACAATATTTCTATTAATGACGATAACAATAAACAATGAGCAGGTAAAAATGTGTAATATTTCCAATACACACAATCTTCAAATGTTCTAATATTAAAAAAAATCGAAGAAATAATGGAAATTCGCCTATTGAATGACGAGGATGATCCAAATTAGGTAAAGCAAATAAATACCTAACACTACAAACAATCTGATCTCATTAGCTAATGATATTTCTATTTTGGAGTAACATTTATACAATTGATTACGAAAATAAATACATGTTGTGTAAGGTGCTCAACATCTTGATTTGTTTATTTTTCTGAAGAACCTATAAAACTACATATAAAAAAGATTTCCATTTATTTTTTTGTAAAATTACAGATTTTGTGAATGGTAATGTTTAATAATAAATAGAGTAAGGACAATTATTTACATTCTCTCAAAAAATAGAATATTTTTGTTTCCTACAAATTAAGACCTTTCTAAAACTTTTAAAAAGAAATGGCATGATTTAAGCTGAAACATATTTAATCTGGAGATTATTATGTAGCTACAATTTTTTATTATTTACGATAAAAATATACAATAAGTACAGAATGTGATGGGCAAATACTAATTTTCTAATTAAGAAAAAAATCTAAAAGGGAATAAATGAAATTCGTGTTTTCAATAACGTGGATGAGTCATGTTATCAAAATCAGGTGAAGCAAGTAAATACGTAATACTGCAACATACATTTTTTTAATATTCAAATAAAAATAAGTACATTTAATCTCACTGACCAAGATATTTGCACATTGAAGTAACATATTTATGTAACAGCATGTCACTTAATTTCATGTCTTTGGATTTTGTTAAAAAATAAGTCTTAACAATGTAACGGGTTTTGTAAGGTACCTACTTAACACCTTCTTCAATTGTTTATTTTTATGAAACTACACATAATTTGAAAATAGAAATTTATCTCGAATTGTGATACATTCGTATAGATCAGAAATATATTTCTATTGTTTAAATTAAAAATGTTAATTTATTTGTAAAAATAACGAACTTTCTTAATGATAATTTTTAATAAGTCAGGACAGTTACTTACGTTTTTTTCAAGGATATTGTTGATTTCTTCAAGATTTAAAACTTTTCTAGAGCATAAAATAAAATTGCATGATTTAAACTTATACATATACTTAATCTGAGATTATTATGAATAATTTTTTATAAATAGCGATAAAAATACACAATAAGTACAAAATGTATAGTATGAATAATGAACATCTGGCAAATCTCCAAATTCTTTATTATTAAAAAAAAATCGAGAAAATAATTGAAATTCGCCTTTTCAATGTCGAGGGTGAGTTGCGTTTTCCTAATTAGGTAAAACAAGTTTATCTAATACTACAAGATGCATATATTTGATGATTCGAAGATAAAAGCATCTAATCTCATTGGCTAATCATATTTGTATTTTAAAGTAACATACTTATTTATGTAACTGATAGTATGTCACGTGATCTTCCGTTTTGAATTTTGTTAAAAATATAAATATATGCGCTGGTATAAGTTATGTAAAGTACCTTCTTGAATTGTTTATTTTTCTGAACAAACTATAAAACGACATAATTAAAAACAAAAAATCGTGTTTAAATTTTTGTAAAAATCGCGATAACGATTGTGATATATTTATATAGGTCACTTTATTTCTGTTAATTAGGTTAAAAATAGTCATTTATTTATGAAAATTAATAATTTTGACAATAGCAATTATTTTAAAGCTTTTCTAGAGCTTCTGGACGGACATTGTATGGTTTAAACTGATACATTTAATCTGGTGATTATTATGTATAATTTTTTTATTATATACAATAAAATTATTCAATCCGCGAAATGTGTAATATAAACAATCCACGTATTACAACTCTTCTGAAAAATTTATCGCAAGGAGGAGGCTCCCTAAGGCCTGTTTTTGCCCCCCTACAATTTTTGAGAAAAATTCTTGACAGTAAGTTTTTTGGATTTCTTGAGCAAAAATAAGTTATTTCCACGTGAAATAAATTCTAAACTAGCTATAAATACATTCAATTTACAAACAGAAAGTCTTGATTTTATTTTATTTTTAAGTGTAGAGCAAATACTTATGTTCTTTAAAAAAATGGGATTTTGTTGATTTCTACAAATTTTAAAACTGTTATAGTGCATTTGAAATTAAATTGCATGACTTAGTCTGATACATATTAAATCTGGAGATTGTATGTACATTTTTTTCTTATTAATGACGATAAAAATATGTAATATAAACAATGCACAAATTCATAAATTCGCCTTTTCAATGATAGACGCAAGTCGTGTTATGCAAATTAGGTAAAGTTGATAAATACTGAATACTAAAAGATACATATTTTTGAGGAATCAAAGAAGAAAAGGCAATAATACTATTGGCATTTTGAAATAACATATTTATTTATGTAACTGATAGCATGTCACTTGGTCCCCTCTTTTACTTCCACATTTAGTGGAAGTATAGTGTTGACAAAAAAAAATTTAAAAATTTTTATTGTTCATGACGTCCTACGTCATGAAACGTCGAGATTTTAAGTTTGAGAGAAAAAATTCTGTCTGTCGGTCTGTAGGTCTGTCTGTCTGCAACTCTTTTTATGCCCACGATTACTCTGGAACCGTTTAAGATATTGACTTGACTAGATTGTATTTTTATCTTATTCCGTTGAAGGGTTGGGGGGTAAATTGGGGTAAAGGACTAAAATCAAGCAAGTAAGAGTCCATAAAATTGGTATTTAGTATATATAAGAGAAGCTAAGGTGTCAAAATATTTTTTGGCATTAGCAACCTTATTATTAAAGGGAGTTAAAAAAATAAAATTTTCATTTAGTTTGTGTAAAAGGACCAAAAGGCGTAACATTTTTTTTTACATTATCCACTCCACTACCCCTTCCACCACCCCCTTCCTCAAAACCGATGGGGCATATCGTTTTATGGGTTTTTGGGGTAGACCATTTCAAATATTAAATTATTATAATTCCATAAACACTTATTCCCGCATACACATTTTTCTCGTTGTAAGAGACTTGGTTAGAAAATCTGGATGTGCAAGTAGTGATTCCTTGGGTAGCGGTTTTTTATTTTGTTAAAAAGTTAGTTAAGAATTTATTTAGTATATCAGAACATGTGAGCAATTTCTCTGGAGCGTAAATTATAGATAAAAATAACACCATATGTTTATTTAATTTTTTTCGATAGGATGCATCCCTACTAAGAAGTTCATCCCTGAAATAGAGTGGGAGAGACTTTTTTTTTCAATAATAACTTTTTTATTGATTGACCTCCTCGAACACCTTTAGAGTTTTATCTATGGAAGCATATCAAAAACTCAGTTTATTCAATTCCGGCAGAAACTAGAGAGGAACTGCTACAATGAAGCACTTTTCGTTGCGATGAAATGCGAAATAATGTTTAGGTATTTGTAGAGTGCAGTAATCTTCAATTCGTCAGGCCCAGGAGTAAATAGAGTACAAGGAGCTCATGCTGGACTTCTTTATAAAATTTTAATTAAATCCAAAAACTTGATATTTTTTCAGCTTTAGGTCAGTGAAGAAATACATTTTTCTTGAAAAAAAATGCAATGTAAGTAATGCAACAAATAATATAAAAAATCACTACTTCCACATCCAGATTTGCTACCCAAGTCTCTCACAACGAAAAAATTTTGTATGTGGAAATAATTGTTTATGGAACTTTAATAATATAATATTTGAAATCATCTACCCCAAAAAACTCATACAACGATATCCCACATCGATAGTGGTGTGGGGGTAGTGATAGAGGGTGGTAGTGGGAATGGATGCGGTAAAAAAAATATTTTGAGACCTTTGGTTCTTGTAAACACACTAAATCACATTTTTCGTTCACCCGCTTTTATAATGACGTGGGGGTAGTAATGGGCCGAGGGGAGGTGTGGCTAAGGACAACATTTTTTTGAGGAGTTGACTTCTATTGTGTATACTAAATACCAAGTGTATTGATTCTTACCTGCTTAATTTACCTATTTACCCCCATTTACCCCAATTTACCCCAATTCACCCCGCAACCCTTCAACGCAATAAGATGAAAATAGAATCTTAGTTCTAGATCTCGTTAAAATACATACGTGTACCAAATTCAATATCTTAAATGGTTCCAGAGTAATCGTGCACACAAAAAAGAAGTTATAGACAGACAACGACAGACAGATTTTTTTTTCTCAATCTTCAAACCTCGATGTTTCATGACATTCTAAGCCTATTTGAACAATGAAAATGTTTATATACTTCCACTGGATGTCGAAGTAATTGCTTCTTAATGTTCAACTGGGTCTCTCGAAAACGGTTCACTTTAGGAATTTCAACAAAGAGTGCCTTTCCTTTATGCATTAGGGAATCGAATAACACATATTTTAAGGACAAAATCTGGCAAGTCTCAAAATTTTGAGTAAAGTATCTTGAAGATCTGTTCTAAAACAATCTGATCTGTTTTAAAACAATAAATTTCATTCTAAGAGTCTCTATTTCGAATAACGACGACCCAAATTTCATTTGATTTGATCAATTATATCAAGTGGTAAAGAAAGTTATTGATAAACCGCTTTTTCTTCTTTGTCTTCGGGTATGAATATCTCACTAGGCGATGCATCCTATCAAAAAGAGTATATGAACATATGGTGTTATTTTTTCCTAAAATTTACACTCCCTAGTGATAGCCTACACGTTCTGGGATACCTTGTATATAATAGCTTTTGTAAGGTGTTTAACATCTTTTTAAATTATTTATTTTTTAAACGACCTATAAATCTACATAAAATTTAAGGGACCATTCAAAGAGTACGTTCGATTTTAGGGTAGGGGTAGAGGATGTTACCGAAAATATGACAAAATAAACGATGAAGGGGGGGGGGGGTTATAAAAGTGAATATTTGCCCAAGAAAATATTTGATTGGGTTTTTTTTTGTGGCGAAATATTTTTTTAAAAGTATAATTTTTTGTTTGTAAATATTTTTTATTTAATTCAGTGAGGGGGTTACAAACGAATGCTCGTGTAAGGGGTTTCACAGATATTACATAGTGTTACAATGGGAAGGGAGAGAGAAAGTTAAGTATAGCCCATTGTTGTGAACATGTCTTGAATGGCCCCTAACAGAACTTTTTTTTTTATTTTTATGAAATTATAGGAGTTATCTTGGAATTTATAAAAGACTGTACGAAAAATAATTTTTCAAACGGTAACTCTAATAAATATATTTTGTAAAATATTCTTTAGTGTTATAATTATTAACCTCTTCTATTTGAGAATAAGTTAATTTTAAAATAAAATGATTCATTTTGGAGTTCTCTCTAGTGAAATGTTTTTGTCTATAGCATTATCGGGTATAATAAAAGGTTAGACAGCTTTCTTAAGCACGTATTTTGATTTATTTCACGAGAGGACGGTCCAATAAATTTGCCCTATTCTGTATCAAAACAAACATGTTTTTAAATGTGATGACTGAGGTTATTTATAGAAAAAGATTTTTCTGTGTCAAGCTGTGTCAAAATATTTTCTTCGTTGTTGAAAGTGATTGTTTATAGTACATTCAAAGAAATAAGTGAAAAAGTATAATAGTGCCTTATTAAATAAAAAAATCTCTATGGGATTGAGAATCTGTTAAATGAAAACATAAAATGGTAAATCAAATATAGATAGTTTTTACAAATGAAATTAGATAATTATATTTAATTTTTTTAAATGAATCCAATTCACGTGAAAATTGGTTTCAAAAGAAGTTTTATAGATAAACACTTCTAATATATATTATTATTTTAGTTATTTTTATGAAGATGCCAATGAAAAAAATTCCACCTAGGGGCATGCTGTGTTTTTTTGTTAGTTAAATATTTGACAAACATATTTCAACTTTTAATACCCGGTGCCCAGGCTAGTGGCTTCCCTCTGTATTTCCTTTATTTTTTAACTTATTCATTCGAAATTTGGGGTGCATAAACTACCTGTAAAAATGGATTTTTGGACATGAAAACGGTATGAGACCATTTCCGGTTTACCCGGAAATCACAACAACTTTCAATTTTTAAATGGAACACCCCGTATATTTTTACATGTTTGGATTCAAGGCAACATTCTGAGTATACCATGAGGTTTTTTCCGAATTTTTGAGTCGATGTTCAGTTTTCTTAAGCATTTTAAGACATTCGTCTAGAGTGCTTTGAAATACCAAAATTTGTTCTACGGCAGGTAAAGTCTAAGGGAAAAATATAATTTTTCGTTTAATTCCATTAATAACTATTTACGAAGCCTCCAAAATTGAACAAATCACTTTTTTATCGAAAACTTTTTTTTTTTTTCAAATGGGAAGGTGGTGGCTCATACTGTTTAATAAGTTATAGATTTTTTTCTGAATTAATTGATATCCATTTCAAATCTATGCTATTTGTTTTTCTATTTTATTGAATTTATTTAAAAATAAAAAATCAGTTTCAATATAATTTTTCTTGAACGTTAACGTGAAATGTGAATATACTATCTTTTTGTGAATAATAGCCTTTTGGTTCTCTCTTTTGTTTTGAATGAATTCAGAAAAAAATCTAAAATTTATTGAACACTATGAGCCACCACCTTCCCACCTGAAAAAAAAAAGTTTAAGATAAAAAGTGATTTGTTCAATTTTGGAGACTTCGTAAATACTATTAATGAAATTAAACGAAACATTATATTTTTCCCTTGGAATTTACCTGCCGTAGAACACATTTTGGTATTCCAAAGCACTCTAGAGGAATGTCTTCAAATGCTTAAAAAACTGAACATTGACTAAAAAATTCACGAAAATTTCTTAGTATACTCAGAATGTTTCTTGAATTCAAATATGTTTAAATATACAGGGTGTTCCATTTAAAAATAGAAAGTTGTGGTCATTTCCGGGTAAACCGGAAATGGTCTCATACCAATTTTATGTCAAAAAATCTATTTTTACAGGTAGTCTATGCCCCTCAAATTTCAGATAGATAAGTTAAAAAATAAAGGAATTATAGGGGAGAGCCACTAACCTGTGGCACCCGGTATATATTATTATTTATTTATTTTTATGAAATTGCCAATGAAGAAAATTAGCTCTAGAGTCATGCTGTTTTTTTTGTTTGTTAAATATTTGGCATACAACGTATCAACGCTTTGATATACCTACTTTATATAAAAGACTGAATCAAAAATATTACATAAACAATGCCATTGATATTTTGTAAATTCTTTAAGATGTCCACATCAAAGTATTTGTCGCTGATAAATAAAGTTCTATTCGAGATTCCCTTTTTATACATTTTTTTTAAATTTTTGGTAGATGTACTTACTATGAAAAGTCGAAAGTGGTGGTGAAGGTAAATTTTACATATTTTCCTCCACCATAAACCATATTTAAAATTTTAAATTTGAAAAAAATACAGGAATGTCCACTCAAAAGGATCTTTTTAAGTATATTATGTCATACGTGTATATACGGAAAAAAAATATCTTCTAACGTATACATATACTGGAGCTACCTCTAATATTTCTCTTGCAAAATAATAATACGTTTTTATTCATTTTGTAATATTACAATTACTTCGAAATCCAGTGGAAGTATAGTAAGGCAAAAAAAAATTGAAAATTTTTATTGTTCAAACAGGCTTAGAATGTCATCAAACATCGAGATTTTAAGTTTGGGCAAAAAAAATTCTGTCTATCGGTGTGTCTGTCGGTCTGTAACTCTCTTTTGTGCACGCGGTTACTCTGGAACCATTCAAGATATTGACTTGAAAGGTACACATATGTATTTTAATGAGATCTGGAACTGGACTATATTTTGATTTTATTCCGTTGAAGGGTTCGGGGGTAATTTGGAGTAAATGGAGGTAAAGAGATACATCAAGCAAGTAAGAGTCTATAAAATTGGTATTTTGGTATTTAGTATATATAAGAGAAGCTAATGTCTCAAATATTTTTTTGGCATTAGCCACTTCCATTACCACCCTCACCCCACTAAAGGGGATGAAACAAATAAAATTATGATTTAGTGTATGTACAAGAACCAAATGCATCATTTTTTTTTTACTTCATCCACCCTCACTACCGATGTAGGCGATTTCAAATATTATATTATTCAAGTTCCATAAACAATTATTTCCACATACAATAATATATTGCTTTATTAATGTCATATCAATGTCATGTTTTGCAGACGTTTGAAGAAAAAATTTTTTTCGTCGTGTGAAACTTGGATAGAAAATCTGGATGTGGAAGTAGTAGTAGGAAATTACAGGTACAAAAATTATGAAAAGGCGAAGTATCGTGATGATGATGTAAATTACTTTAACTATAATAATACATAAGTTTTACTGACCATCTACCAATTTAAATTAACAAATTAATTTCTGTAAAATTGCAATCATGGAAACTTAATCTAATAATTTAATAACATCAGATATTTTCAGCTTACTGAAAATTGGTCATGACACGGTGCCGGTGGCACCCCAGGCGAGTCCTGGGTTGCCTCCCACTGGAACCGGCCCTGCTCTCTCCCTAAGATCTCAGGTTCGACTTCCGACTGTGGCTCCTGGCATTTTTTCGAAAATAGAAATTAATTCTGGTGTACTTGTACACTCGAGTGTGTTTGTTCTTTGTCTCGCAATGTTTAGCACCTCCCACACAAAGTCATTTCAGACCTTCAGGGACAAAGAAGATTGTATTACCTATAGTGTATAAAGAGTTAATTATTATATACTAAAGGTATAAATTGAGATTATGATTTTTATCATTAATGAAATTTCATAATAACACAAATATGCAAAATAAACTTTGCAGCAATAGAACAGCACTGCTCTCGATTAAATAAGAAGATACACAATTGCATTTACTGAGCCAAAAGATTTTCTTTATCGTTTCCAAATAAAAGAATACTTGTCCGTTACTTCCCTTGTTGATTCAAGTGTAATCCCCAAAAAGATATATTTAGTGTACAGAAATAAATCTTTCACATTTTTTCCTTATTTTTTTCTCATTATTGCAGTTAAGTCTCAACTAGAAATACGTTTTCTTTAAGAGGATTTCTCCAGTTTTTGTTTCCCTCTTCCTTACACATATTTAAAGATTTATTCAGTATAGGATAAGGTTAGATATATATTTTTGTATATTTCCTTGTACTACGCTTTCCGTTCTGACATTGGCTCACATTTTGATTTGTTACAAGAATATTTATATTCTGTGACTGATACTGTTCATGCTCGATTGTAGGATTTATTCCAAGAAATCTAGAAGTAACGAGAAACCAAAACATGTCAGACGAAATAGCTACATTAATTGAAACTGTGTATTGAATTACATACTTTTAACTAATATACTGGTAACATATCTTTTCTACAGGGTATCTCAAAGCAAAGAATAAAATACATTATGAATCAGACAAGATTTGAAGGTAAACCTTGCACAGGTCTAGATTTGTTCTTTAAACATGTATATCTCATCGTGATGACATTCTCAATATACAAAGAGTAATAACTTCATCGATTGACGTTTTTCATATAGAACAGCGCCAGTGGCATGCTCAGTAATTTTGCTGGAAACGTGGTTCCAGAACGAATTTAGAACAACTTTTGCTTGAAATATAAAAATTAACCACTGTTTACTTTTACTCAGTTTTGAAACTGAAATATTGTGAAAATCAGTCTAAAGAGCGCATATTTATTAATAACTTCTTGTTTCATAAAATCTGGTTTGCTAAGATTTTAAACTTCAAGATCAGTCGCACACCGACCATACATACGACAGAACTACCTACCACATCAAAACTATGATCCTGTATTTAAAAGAATGTTAAGTAATCTATTAATATTATATTTATTTAGAATTCCAGATCATCGCTTAGATTTAACACGAAATAGTTCGACTTAAAGATTGGTAAATTTGTACCAATCTTTAAGAAAAATAATTCCACCCGTGTAGAAAATAATCGTCCAGTTACTGTTTTAACTATATTACGTAAAAAGACCGCTGCCTAAGGAATCACTACTCCCACATCCAAATTTATTATCTAAGTCTATTCTAAAAAAATGATACTATATTTGCACTCCACTATGTGGAATTAATTTGTTCATAGAACTTTGATACTATAATATTTAATGTCAAAAACCTATATGCCACACAGTAATGACGGTGGTAGAGGGGGGCTATTATCAAAAAAGTGTTTGAGGCCTTTGGTTCTTGTACACACACCAAATCACAATTTTATTTTTTATTCCCTTTAATAATGCGGACGGGGTGATAATGTTAGTGGTAGAGGGGGTGGTTAGTGCCAAAAAAAAAATTGAGTCCTTTGTTTTTGTATACACGCTAAATCCCAATTTTATTTTTTTATCCCCTTTAATAACGGGGTGCTAGAAACAAATTGCAGTATAGTCGCTTTAGAGTTTGATGCAGAAAATCCAGAGGATCTCCGGGATAAGTTTAACGTTATTTCCAGTCAATTAAGTAACAACTATTGATAAGTAATCACTCATTTGATATTAAAATCAATAATATGATAGTTGAAATATTGTCTTTCAATCACTTTTTAGGCACTTATTTTGATGGTGATTTAAGTTATACATTATACAAGCCACATTCATCAGATTTTTTAAAAAACTACAGTGGTTACAATGCCATACTACATCTAAAAAATGCTGTCGACATGAAATCTTGATTAATGTTTACCGTGAACTTGTTAACTCGATACTCTCGAATAATATTATCCTGTGGCAGAAATATTACTACTTTTAAAAAAACGCCGCCTAGGAAATCACTAGTTCCGCATCCAGATTTTCTATCCAAGACTCTTGCACTGAAAATAATGTTGATACTATATTTGCACTCCACTTTTTGGAAATAATTGTTCATAGAACTTTAATAACATAATATTTGAAATCGTCTGCCCCAAAAATTCAAAAGACGATTTACCACATCGGTAGTGGGTGTGTGGGTGGCAGATTTCTAAAAAAGAAAATTGAGGCCTTTGGTTCTTGTACATACACTAAATAACAATGTGATTTTTTACCCCCTTTAATAATGAGGCAGAGGTGATAACGGGGGTGATAGTGGGGGTGACTGATGCTAAACAAATTTTGAGAACTTAGGTTCTCGTACATACACTAAATCCCAATTTTATGGACTGTTTACTTACCCCAGTTATCCTCCAATCCTTCAACGGATTAAGTTCAAAATATAATCCAAATCCAGATCTCGCTATAACATATAGTGTACCAAATTTCAAGTAAATATAAACGTTCCAGAGTACTCGTGCGAACAAAAAAATATATTAAGTTACAGACGGACGGACGGACAGACAGAGAGAATTTGTTTTTGCTCAAACACAAATTCTCGAAATTTCATGACATTCTAAGCCTATTTGAACAAATAAAAAATACAATTTTTTTTACATTTTGCATTTACTTCTACTCCACTACGTGTATGCGGAAGGAATAATGAAATAAAAATATGAATTTGAGAAAGGCGAGGAAAAGAACAGTCTAATTTTCTTGAACACTTGTATTTTATGATTTAATTTTTCTGTATGCATGTGTGTCTTTATCTTAAAAAATAGGCAAGACACGGTTAAAAATTTATATCCCCACATATAGATAAAATTTAACTGAAACTTGAGCAAAGCAAAGTGTTCGTGTTTGCAGTACAAATAGGTTTTCAATTTTACCGCGATAGGATTAGTTTTTAACATATCAAAATAAAGAATCCAAGGCAGCTGTCAATACTTAAAGGTTCAAATACCTATAAACCTTCCTATAGATATATCACATCGTATGGTGAAATTCTTATTTAAACTGATTCACCCGTTACGAAGATAGAAACAAAGGAACTTGCATCCTAAAAGCATATACCACTTGCGTTCAGTTTCGTGTCGCCAGAAGTAATAGAAATCTATTAATAACACTATCAAGACTATCAAGACCGCCTTAAAAAAAATACACAAAAATTATGAAATAAAGTTACACCGTCGTCGTCCAGTTAATTGAACCTTATTATCTAATTGAGCATTAGCTACCCCCACCCTATTATTAAAGAGGGTGAAAAAATAAAATCTTGATTTAGTGTTCCTAAAACGACCAAAGGCCTTAATTCTTTTTTTTTTACTTCATTCACCTCTACTACCACCAGCGATCGATGTGGCATATCGTTTTATGGGTTTGTGGGGTAGATGATTTCAAATATTATGTTACTGAAGTTCCAAAAACAATTAATTCTACATAGTGGAGTGCAAATATAATATTAAATTTCTTTAAACGGCTCAATTTTTCTAAAAACTTTCTTCTCGCTCTTTTTAGTGACCTCTTCATTTAACTTTTTCTACACAGTAAAATACCCATCATTGTGACTTTTTACTTCCACATCCAGTGGAACGATAAAAACATTTTTAAAAATTTTTATTGTTCAGATAGGCTTAAAATGTCATGAAACGTCGAGATTTTAAGTTTGAGCGAAAAAAAATTTCTGTCTGTCTGTCGGTCTGTCGCTTGGTCTGTAACTTTTTTTGCGCACGTTTACTCTGGAACCGTTTAAAACTTGAAATTTGGTACATATATGTACTTTAACGAGATCTGGAACTAGATTATATTTTCATCTTGTTCCGTCGAAGGGTTGGGAGGTAAATTGGGATAAATTTGGGAAGCAGGTAAGAGTCCATAAAATTGGTATTTAGTATATACAAGAGAACCTAAGGTCTCAAACAAATTTTTGGCATTAGCCACCCCCATTACCACCCCCACCCCATTATTAAAAGGGATGAAAAAAAATGTGATTTAGTGTATGTACAAGAACCAGAAACCTCAAAATATTTCTTTACTTCATCCACCCCCACTACCGCCCCCTATCACTACCCCACCCATCTACTGATGTGGGGTATCGTTTTATGGGTTTTTGGGGTAGAGGATTTCAAATATTATATTATTAAAATTCCATAAACAATTATTTCCATATACAAAGTTTTTTCATTGTGAGAGATTTGGATAGAGAATCTGGATGTGGAAGTAGTGATTCCTTGGGCAGCGGTTTTCAGCTTTAACATTAGGCTCTTTATCACTTTGTATCAGATTTCATGTAAATCTGCTAAATATTGCATTTATCGAGGCCATATTGTATTCGTCATTTTGAATTCTCAACTTTTGATATAAGGTTCGTTATCAGCTACTCCTGAAATACCTAACTACCAATTTCAATGCAATGAGATTATTTCGTGTGTGTAAAAAATTAAAATCACTCTGATATTTGTTAATTATTCATAAATTCACAAGAACTATACTACCCGTTTTAAATTTTATTAACGCGTGACGTCAATTAGAGGTAATTTTATTGTTTAGATTGCTGCCCTGCCAATACCAAATATTTTAACTTCTAGTTTTCCAGTTTGCAAACTCAATATTTTATGAATTTTAGAAAGTGCGAAGAGGCGCATATTTTCCCCTACAACTTTGTTGTTTTTTATGTTAGAGAAAAAATTAAAAAAGCATCGGAAAATTCGATCAATTTTCTTTAGAATTGGTGTCTACAAATATTTTGAAAAAAAAAACTGTTAATTAGCGTGATTCTTGGGAAAATGGAAGAAATTTCACATTTTCCTAGAAAGAATGTAAATCTTAAAAAAATCATTTTTCCCTGAAATGTTTGCCTTGAAGGGCCGGGATTAATGAGGCGACTAGGTAATACATGATATTAAGAGTACATCGTAATTGAGATCAATTTCAGTTAATTACCTATTGATTACGGTGACAAAATTGCGAAATTTTACCGAAAAAAAAAAGTTCTCACTTCCGCCCCTTCTATTTCCCTCATTTTTGTCGCAAGACAAAAAAAAAGAGTTTCAGCAAATTTAATTCCATTTAAATTCGTTAGAGTAGTGTTTTGGCCTAGGAGCCCCAAGGTTAAGAAGCTACCAACTTTTTAAACAAGAAATATGCGATTTTGGCCGGAAATAGCCGCATATCTCTCTCGGTAAATATCTACGAAACGAAAAAAAAAAGAAATCAAAATTCTGATGGAATCAAAAGACTCGTAATGAAACAAACTTGTTTTATGGTATTTTTGTTTTGGACTAGCTCTTACCGTTTCAGAGATATCGACGAAAATTAGTTAAGAAAAAGCATACATTTCGAAACCGAAAATAGCGCAAAAACATGCAATCTTAAAACGTTCATATTTTTTGACAAACACCTGCAGTTACGATGTCGCGACGCAAAGTGCAAGAGTTCTAGTTGATCCACACCGTAAATTGCACAAAGCAAATCGAAAATTCGGCTCGCCACGAACGGATCAAAAGTGGCGTTTTTGACATTTAACGAAAACGGCAAACCAAATGTCAGTCACACATGTCAATATAGGTAATGGTGAAGTTTGTATTTCATGGCTGCCATACAAATTTACTGCATGAACTATACTGCGCATGCGTAACCATTGACGTCACAGTTGTTAGCGGGAACTACCAATTTCAAATTATAAATTGAATTCAAAATTATTTAATGTCCAAAAAAAAATTGCCGTTACGTATATTTAGTTATTACTACTAGAATACAAATTATGAAATAACCCCATTCCGACAGAATTTGTATTTTTTATCACAAAATTAAATTTTTACGTTAAATTAACAATGGGCCTTCGCCATAATCTCGAATATTCACGAGTAGAAAAATTTTTGCTCATCTTATACTAGACGTAGCTTGTTGAAATTAATAGCCGACCACCACCGAGTCATACCCCACAACTTGGAAAAATTTCATAGAAATCCCTTAAACGCATCTGTAAGAAATAATTTAACAAATACAAAAAAAAGAACATACGGGCCGAATTGAGAACCTCCTCTATATTTAAATATTACGAAGCCGGTTAAAAAAGTGTACTCTTTAAATAATAACCACACATAAAATGAACTTAGAAATTGTGGACGAATACTGTTTTTTATCTTTTATCAACCTTCATATTCAATTCACTCACAATTATTAGTTAAAATTCTTGCATAATGTTTACTATATATATAATTTAAATTATCTTTGTGCGCTTTTTATCAGTCATGAGAAAAGCGATAATCCACATTTCAGAGTCAAACATGTTGAATACCATATTGGCCGATTCGTTTGGTTCATGCTTTTATTAAAATTTTCTATATACATATGTTTTGTAAATGAATTTAATTTGGATCTATTTGGTATATGACACAGCCCGAAAATTTGGGACACGAAATACAATGATCTGAAAATATTATATTATGAGATAGCATTTTATGTTATTGGCAATTTTTTATATTAATAACGGTCTATAAAGATATTCGTCCTATGAAATATATTTTTTGAAACATGCATATTTCAACATTTTTTATTGCGGCGTAATTCCTGGAATAAGGCATAAATACCTAATATATTTCCGCTACAAAGAAACTGAAATCAATATAATCAATTAATAATAGTTGTCTGTTATGACTGAAGTTAATCTACCACTTAATAAGGGTGAAAAATGTGTCGGCTTTATTGTTATGCTACATTATTTATTAAATAATGACATTTTCTATATTTACACCATGTACGTCCATTACTTACTTTTAGATCTTTTTATTTGATTTCTAAACCATTTCTCATTTTGAAGTGAAATAAAAAATTTAGATTTTTTGTATTGTAGAAATGTCACAAAAATGCAAAGGATAAGTAAAAATTAATTTGATATATTTATATTTGCAAAAGAAATTGGTGCAAACAAACCGATAGACAGACTGATAGAATTGAGAAACTTTAATTTTGGTAATCCACAATCTGAAACATATAAATCAGAAAAAATCTCAGAGAGTGATTTTTCATTATAACAATGGTTCAGTAAGTAAAAACAAATATAAGTAAATAAAGAGAATACTTATTTGATTTCGAATAATTTTAATCCTGAAGATATTGTTTAAAATAATTAACATACATTGATTGATTTTATTTGATTTGCCAGCGCGCGGTATGCATTACTGCCGTTGCTGCCACTCCCGAAAAATACATAGCTTGTGAGATGTGTTGTAGAATTATGTCGCGAATATTGCGTAAGTTGTTCAACAATAAGGTACAGATAGAATGGATATATTTCTAGTGTTAAAAGATGGTACATTAAAATACATAAACTCTAAGCAACTTGAAGGCGAAGCAAACATCGTAATATTGGCGCCTGCTGTGTAAGGAAGTTATTCCCAAATATGATTTCGCTTTCTCGCAAGTTAAGAATATACTCCTCATGCTCAGTTTATAGTACGTAAATCGGACAAATTTGTTTTGTGCAGATTCAAGTCTGTTGTTTTATATATGTTGTAGTGCGGTGATCAGTCAATGTTGCAATATTCCATAATAGATCTAACTAGAGAAATGTACGTGTAAAATAGTTAATGCTCGAGGATCTGAAAAATTCTGAGCCATTTTCTTAAGAAACCCGATAAACTATTTCTAAATTTCACTTTTTGTGTTCTAGAATTAAGATATGGTTTAAACCTACTTAATACTTTACCTGTAAGATCAGGTCTTTCCCATTTACACAGCAGCCATTATCTGTTTATACAGATACCTGTCGGAAATCTAAAAATAATGCTAATATAACATGACTGTCTTCTAACGATTTGTACGATCGCTGTCACCTTAAACTTACCACCGTTAGAGATGCTCCCTTTCTAGCCTTATTTATGCTGGCGCATGTTAAAAAGCGGTAAGTTTAAGTTGACGCCGATTGTACCACACATCACATAGTACAGTGCCCAGAGGTAAAAAATATGTAAAATTTTAAAGTTTTTTAAAGTTTTCTTATACAGTGTGTCCCAGGATAGATGTAACAAGAGGTGTAAAGGACCAAAAATTTTGGAATTTTGGAATGGTATTTGGGGATTGAGTCCTGCTTGTTGTAAAACTAAAGTATACCAAAAATGACTTGATTTGGTGTTCTACAGGGTGTTTTATAAGTAAAATTGTAAAAATCACCACTAATAAAGTACCTTTATTTTTCAAAATATGAAGAAATCCCACTAAGAAAAGTTATTTAGAATGCAATTTTATACCTCTATACCAAATTTCAGGAATATAAAATAATTTTTTTGAAACTTCCCATTTTTTGCGAATTAAGAGTTGAATTCATATTTAAAGTTGTGTAGGAGCAAATGTTAATCATTTCCAAAAAATGGCTATTGGTAAATAAAAAATTGAATATACGAGATGTAAGAAGATATAATGTTAATCGAACTAATTGTAAAACAAGAAACAATTACTAACAGAAGATTAATGAGGTTTAAAAATTATAACAAGTAATAAATGTCAAAAATATAACAGAGATACACAAACAAATTAATTATTGACAAATACAAAAGAATGTTTACATTTTTTTTATTATTCGACACTCACATCCACACACATTTCGATCCTTCGCCTGAAGTCCTTAAAACTGTTTCGAATATGATCTAACGGTATGGAGTTTACGGCGTTTGTAATTCTCTGCTTCAATACTGCTACATCGTTAGGAAGTGGTTCAGCGTAAACCAACTGCTTGAGGATCTCGCCGGCCACTTGATCGGTCCATTCCTGGCAATCCAATTTTCTCTAAAATTTAAATTCAACCACCGATTAACCATTTCTGTGGAGTGGCCAGGGCACCATCATGTTGAAAATGAACTAAAGGCATATCTCTTAAAATATTTAAATGTTCTTCAGAAAATCTTTCAAGAAGCTGTAAATATGTGTGCTGGTTTAACCTTCCCTCAATGAAATAAGGTCCAATAACTCCAACGTGATAAGAAACGGCACACCACACATTCACTTTTTTATAATATTGTCGTCTACAATGAATTCTAAAATTTGGATTTTCAGAAGCCCAAAACCGACAATTCTGAGATGAAACAACACCATTGGTTGTGAATGTGGATTCATCTGAGAAAATTATGAAATGATGAAAAAATCTCTCTTCCATGATTTCTTCTCCAGTGGTCAAACAAAAATCCAACCTACGGCCGCCATCTCCCTCTTGAAGCGTATGTTTATAATTGGCCTTATATGCCCTAATTTTCTTTGCCTTGTAAATTCTTTGGAGTTCAGACTTGGTAATATTAATAAGAGCTGATCTCTCTCTTAGTGGCATCCTAGGATTTTCTATAACAGAGGCATGAGCTATAATAGCCCAAACATTGTCTTTATCATATGCTTTTATTTTTCTTTTCATGTTAAGAACACTACCAGTAGTCAGAAACATTTTAATTATTCTCATAGCCTGAGTACGTGACAAAGCCGTGTTTGGAAATTTCAAATTAAATTGGCTTACCACTTCTCTTAGCGAGTTTTCACCGCCAATTCCGTAGCATTGCACAATATAAATTTTTTCACGCACTTTGAGTACCATTTTCACTCAATTTCTTATACTTGGTTCGTTAATTTGAAATAGAAATTAAGGATAATATTGACTACGTTTGACAGATATGTCAATAATAAATGATAAATGTGTATCCACTGCTTTTCTCATAGCCTACTTTTAGCTTCTACATAACTTTAAATATTAATTCACAAAAAATAATTTCTATGCAGTTTTAATTGAATGGTTCAAAATAAAATACAAATTTATTGAAAAAATGGGAAGTTTCAAAAAAATAATTTTGTATTCCTGAAATTTTGTATAGAAGTATAAAATTGCATTCTAAATAACTTTTCTTAGTGGAATTCTTTTAGATTTTGAAAAATGATGGTACTTTATTAGTGGTAATTTTTACAACTTTGCTTATAAAACACCCTGTAGAACACCAAATCAAGTCATTTTTGGTATACTTTAGTTTTAAAACAAGCAGGACTCAATCCCCAAATACCATTCCAAAATTCCAAAATTTTTGGTCCGTTACACCTCTTGTTACATCTATCCTGTGACACACTATATATTATTATATAATTGTTGAAATTAATGGTAACATCTTCAATTTCTATATCGTCTCGACACTTGCTTGTACCCTCAAGAGGTGAAAACCACTCCCAAGTTTAGATATTTATAATTTGGAAAAGCATTGCTGATTTATTTTTGAAATGTTGGACATCTATGTTTGGGATCGCTGATTGCGAATCTCAAATGAAAATTAGAAAACTCAAAATAGCGGTTGCAATATGGCAGATGAATTTCTTTTAAAGCAGGTATTTTAAATGGACAAAACGAATTAAGCATTTAAGTGATGCTACATATTAACGAAAAAGTATTTTTGAGATAATTTGTTTTTATTACTAGACAATTACAGTAACAAAATGACATTTTAATTTAAAAATGTGAAGACACATTATTTGGACCACAATTTCATTGTTATTTATGATACTGAGGAAAACAAAAATCATTTTAAAGTTTGATTAACTATGTTTAATTCTGGTTCCTAGAATTTTTAGAGCAAGTACCATAGTTTCTAAGACATACAACAGCTAAATAACTTATCCTAAAAAACAAATGTATTGTTATGAAGCAATATTTATAAAGATATTTGCAAACAAAGAATAATTTTAGTTTTTTCGAAAATCCCTTGGTAGTTTAAAATGCATTTTTTTTAAAGCAAGTGCCGTAAACGAACAAAAAATTTGAGCGTCTAGGTCATGCCATGTTATCGAAAAACAGTATTTGAAGAATTATATTTTTTTAATTACTAACTACTTACAGTAACAAAATGGCGACGGTCTTATTAAAAAAATGGCAAGAAACACTGACAGTATTCCGAAATTAAAACCTCTGGTTACTGTACTAACACATATTTTTAAATATTTATTAATTTACATATTTCGCTACGACCCCTGTATACTGTATACATCTATTCAGACGCTTTTTCCCTGCACCTAAATAATATTTTAGATACCTAATAGATCGCTCAATGAAATGTGTTTATCTTAGGTAATACATCACTGTTGAAGCCACTAGTAAATTTGAATGGGGAAAACCCAAATCGTGTTTTCAAAGTTTGTCAATTTTATTCAGTACACGTCACGGTTTAAAAAATGATGGATTCGAATTAGCGAAGATGATTATTCACAATTTTGTAGCATACATTTATTTCCTTCCATTCATACTTTATTTGCAAGTAAAAATGTCTGTTTTATTGATCTGCTCTACTGAATAGGGAAAATAAATAGTTTATGATAAAAAAAAATATATATATGATTTGATATTTCAGTAATATTGTCTTTGTAAATATTCAATTCAAGGTAATTAAAACTAGATTAAATTATTAAGATTTTATACAGGGCGTTCATAAGTAAATGAAATAGAGCATCTAATGATAATATAGCGTCTTTATTAGAGAAAATAAATACAATTTCTTTATTAAAAAAGTCTAAATTAAGCTTAACAGCTTTTCTGCTATTTATATCCATAAAAACATAATTAGCAAGTGCTTGTATTTAGTAGATACCTGTAGATTTTAGATTGTTTAAGAGGTCGCTTGGCCCTGGGTTGGGTTCTTCTCCTCGACTTAAAAGACTTTTTACAAAGCTTGCGATATTCCTGGAGTATAATTTCCCTATATCTTCAGGCGTTAATGCCGCCTGTTCTAGGTACTTTAGTCTAATGCGGATTAGTACCTTGCATTCACAAAGTATATGATCCGCAGTCTCAGTTACCATTCACAGCATCTGCAGTTTATTGTCATCTTCTGGAATGCTCATGTTTTTGAGATGGTATAGTTTGGCCCATCAGTAATACAGCGATATAAAAAAAGCTCACAAGAAATCGTAAAGGGTACCGACCGCCTTTGATTAATGTACCGCCCGCCGCTCCACGTTGCCTATCGCTAGTCCACGTTGACCACATAATTTATTCCAACCTATCATAATTCCGGTAGAGGAAATTTCAACCAATTATATTCAGTGGGAGTGCCCTACATTGTTGTTGGGAAATATGTGAGCATTTTTTTGTGATCATAATAAAAGAAGCCGAACACTTTTATGGCCTTTTATGTAAATGAAATTGATATATGGTCGGTATCCTTTACGTTTTTTTTGCGAGCTTTTTTATATCGCTGTATTAAATGTGGGCCCTACTATATCTCAAGAGGCAATGGTCAGTTAGAAGGACTGTGATGAGCCTTAGGCCGAACTTTTCGAGCTTGAAAAGCCTTGTGGCATTCTTTGTTGAACATGTTATAAGCCTTTTCGCTTGTCTTTGGCCTGGAGTATTCCTCCAGTAGGACTTCTTCTGTTCCTATTCCCATTTTTAGACCTCCTCCGTTATGTGTCCCTTAGATAAGCCAAAGAACGGTTCGAGTCCAAAAGATGGGGCGTCAGCCTTCAGTAGATACTTAGATAAAACTAATGTAAATTATTCAAACAACAGTAAAAATAAAAACAATAAAAAAAGTGAAAATTCCGAAGAAATTGTGGAATGATTTTTCGACCTAGAATATTCATGCTAAACCTAAGTCAGCAATATCAGAAGACATAAAAGACCCAACTCTAATCAATGACTTTTTCACTAATAAAGCACGTGGAATAAACATTAATCTTGACATACTTAACTACTACCAGCAAAATACACATTGAATTTATGAAAGAAGCGTATTGGATCCTATTACCCCAGAAAAAATTGAGTCTGTTCTAAAAAAACTGAAATCTAATGCATTTGGAGTTGACGGTATAAATTTTAAAATGCTCAGGTATGTAATACCGTTCTGTATGGAAGCATTGGTTCACATTATTAACAGATCTCCTGGCTCTGGAGTGGTGCCCAGCATTTGGAAGAAATGACTTATAACTCCAGAACTTTTTCAATGGCTTCACGTTTCAATGGCTAATGAATTAAGCGATCCCCAACTGATTAATGTTCTTCTTACGACGTCTAAAACCATTGAAACTTACATATCAGATTGCTTAAACCAACATATAACCACCAATAAATTACTTCCATCTATACAAAGTGGCTTCAGAAGCTACCACAGCACGAATACTGCGCTGATCAAATTGCCAATGGTTTAACGAAGGCCATCAAGTTACTTATCTTGTTCTATTGGACTTCAGCTCTGCATTTGACGACATAAACCATGACTTATTAATATATAAACTAAAGTATTATGGGACTAACGAATGTTTGCTGAAATGGTTAAGACAATACTTGTCAGGACGATCGCAAATTGTCACACTAGATAAAGGATTTTCAGAAGAAAATTGTGTGTTAAGTGGGGTGCCCAGGGTAGTGTTTTTTTATTTATAATTTTTACAGTATATTTGCGTAATATCATTACTAGCAATTGGAATATTCATTTTTACGCCGACGACACACAATTATCTTGCAAACCTGAACAAAATAATGTTATATTGAAAGAATTGTGCAGTGTCTTATCCTCAGTGAGCCGTTGGTCCCCAAATAATGGTTAAGTACTGAACTAATGGTTTAGTGCTGAACCGTACTAAGACTAAATTGATGTGCGTGGGATCCAAGCTCTCAGTTAGCAAGGCCTAAGAAAGTGCTAACGTTGATGTTATCTTAAACGACTCTGTTGTGAATATGTGTGATAGTGCCAAAAACTTAGGAATTATTGTAGACACCAACTTAAACTTTGAAAATCATATCACTAAAAAAATTAAGTGTAAGTTACGCTAAATTCAAAGCGTTGTGGAGATATAAACATGTATTGTCGCCTGTAACCAAATGGAATTTAACAAAAAGTCTGATATTAAGTAATATGGAATTTGGCTGTTGTGTATATTATAACTTCCTTAATAACGAATTTAAAAATAAAATCCAAAAACTACAGAACTCTTGTCTCAGATATTCATATACTAACGTAAACAAAACTGAACACATTACACCACATTATAATAAACTGAAACTATTAAAAATTGATAATAAATTTTTGTTTATGTATGCAACCTTACTGTATAATATTGTCCAAAATTCATTACCTGAGTACCTAGTAGGTCTGCTAAAATCCAGAACAGACATGCATAATGTACTGTACTTCAACTGTGTAGCAGTATTAAACCAATAAAGATTATTATTACTATTATTATAAATAACAAAATTGTGGAACTATAGCATAAAATAAATTATACAAATAAATAAATGAAATTCGCTATGCAGTATACATGTATTTTGCACAATTTCACACATAATTACATGTATTGTGAGCAACGTCCTTTCAAACTTAAAGGTGTTTATAGAAAAATGTTTTAAATAATTTTCAAGTAGATTATAATTTGATACAGCACGTTGTAGGAGAATGAACGCAGAAAAATAATAGTACTATGTTGTCGTGGCAAAGTCAGTAGATTTTATATTTTTTGACTTATAAGTTTTTGTTTAATATAAATGGATAGGTACTTAATGAAATAAAAATAACTCTATGTGTAAACATCAGCGGTTTATATTTCTAGTTATTTTCAAAATGACGGCAAAATTTTTGTGAAACATGTTACATTTTACACAGCAGTACCATAATTAAAAACACATTAAACTAAAAATTCGCACAATTTTTTTCCCTATTTTATAAATAATTATTCGTACATTGGCAAGAAGAAGTTTGAGTAGAGCATATGTTTTTTGTAGCAATTTGTTAACATGTGTATTAAATCTTAGTTTGAGTTCAAAAATAATACCAAATTTTTTAAAATATTTTGTTGTTGGGAGTATAGAATAATCTAGAACTATATTTATATTTTCCCGCAGCATTTGGTGACACATATTTTGATTAAAAATTATTATTACTGTCGATTAATTTGTGTTTATTTTAAATTATGTTTAGTATATCTTTTAAGTTAATATTTATTAAGTTTTTAGTTATAAGGTTACCATCGAATGAGTAATGGAGTTGTGTATCATCGGCGTATGCTAGCACAGAATAGTGCTAGAGGCTCCAGCAATGGGTCTTGAGTCACACCTGATGATATTAACTGTTTTGGATAATAATTATTTTGAATAAAGACTCTCTGAGACTAGCAAAAAAAATTAACTTAACTGTTAACTTATATACCGTAAACCGGGGTTACTTTGAACCGCGTGGCTACTTGGAACAAAAAATAAATTTTGTTATATTGACTCATAGTGAAATAACCATTAAATTTAGCGACATCTAGTTTTCACCACACAATTCATCACACATTTAAGAATGGTTTGGCAACATTGGTTTGAAAATAATTATTGTGAAGTTGACAAACCTGACATGGAACTTCTAAACTAAAAAACTAACATTCAAAGAGGTCTGCAAACTTTTGTTGCTGTAGCCGTAAGTATTTGCACCACATGGTTACAAAATGTATTTGCTATAACAATACGGTACCCTAACAAAGCTATGTTAAAGAAATTAAAAATATTTATACAGACTTTTTGTTTATACATTTTTTATCAGAATAATGCTCTTAGACACCGTTTTCGGGGTTACTTTGAACGCGTTCAATGAAGCCCCAGGTTACAAATTACCTCTGTTTTTTCTTGTAGAAAATGGTCTGCTCGTACAAAAGAAAAACTGGTGCAAGACAATATGTCAATTTCACTCCAGAAGTCTTAGAGAAAGCTCTCTATGAAATAAAATACAAAAAAAAGTTTTTGCGTGAATCATCTAAAACATATGGAATTTCATTAGGGACGCTAAGTCACAAACTACGAGGAAAGCATGCCACCAAGATTGGCCACCCCCTTGCCCTCACAGAAGAGGGGAAATTAATACGTATGCAATACCGGCTCGGTGGCGCAGTGCTTAGGATGCTAGGTTTGCGGCCACAGAGTCCCGGGTTCGAATCCTGGCTAGGGTATGGATGTGTAGTGGCGTTTTTCACGTGTTACCGAGATGGTAGCAGTGGGCTAGACTGCGGTTGTGTGAGAGACAACACGGTCTAGTCGCTCTCCTCTCCTGAGTTCGAGTCTCAGCTGCGGCAGATGGCAATGTCGCAGGGAATGGGTGTTGTGATGTTGTCTATGTGTGAGTGTCTGTCCTGGTAGAGTGGAAGATCAGCCTACGGCTGAACTCCGCCAGGACATTAATATAAATAAGGCTAATAGATAGTTTAGTTTCATTCATTGTTTTCTGTGTACCTTCTTTTTTAAACCGTACAGTTATTGCCAAATATTATTTAGTTTCGTTTATATTATATTTTGTTGGAATACTGCTGTTTTTTTTTATGATGTTTTGTTATAATGTGTGCCTTAATACTGTTTGTGAATAATAAAATACATTATTTTATGTAAATTGTGTATTTCTGTTGCATAAAAAATTTTTTTCCCGGAAACAAGGAGTTTCTAGTTTTTAGGTGTTCAAAGAAACATTATCTGAGAGGTTACATTGAAATCGCATGGTTTCATTATAGGCGTTCAAAGTAACCTCGACCGTGGGGTAACTTTGAACACCCACAAATGAATTAAAAAAAAATTGTTATTGATTATTTTAAAATCTATTTTTTTGTCAGTAGAAAGCTCCAACTGACGCCCCTGACATATATTTTTTTGAAATTTTTTATTCGCTGCCTTACTTGAGATATATAGATTTAAAACAAAAAACCGTCCAAAGTAACCCCCCCCGGTTTACGGTACCTAAAAGCATAGATATTAAGATATTAAGAATTAACTTAATGCCTTTATAAATTCATGGTGTACCTCTACGAAGGAAATGGAAAACCTGAGTCTATAACTGATATAATAAAATAAATTAGATATTTCATATTATTTGAAGATGTCACTCCATTTATACAAAATTAGGATATGACCCTAGGAGGATAGTGATGAATTTACACTGTCAATAGTATCAAGCGACACATGTTATTGAGTGACGTTGATTAGGTGGGGTTTTTGTAAACATTATTTTGAATTAGACCCCCTCCAAATTTAAATGGTAATAGGTTCTGTTGCACTAACCACGTGCATCCATTACTATCCTCCTTTCCCGGTTAAGGCATAGATATAATAATTCTAGTTCTTGCTTGATCATTTGAACATGTCCTTAGTCTTCAAATGCTCTGTATATTCTACATTTTGATGATTCTTGATGTGCTTTTAACTAAACAGAAGTTCTTATCACTAGTAACTCTTAGTCATAAAATGAAAAATGAAAAGATTCTTCCTCTCGTAACATCAATACGAAGACATACTGTATAATATATTCAATTAAACAGCAAACAAATTCACTGGAAGGAAAATGATAATAATTATTGATATTATCTGGGGAAATGCCATGCTTTGTTCAGACCTCGGCATATTATCCAATGTTTACCGGTTTTAAAATATATTTATGATTTAGATGAATGACCAATAGCCTCTTATACACTCTGGGGATTATTCCAGCTTTAAAAATAACGAATAATAGCTGCCGCCGGGCATTGCCAATTATAAATTCTTGTTTCATTAATATTTTACGCTGATACAACAAAATTTAGTAAAATATTAAAAGAATATGTTTTTCATTGAATCATATACATTTTGCTGTGTATACTCCAATTTAAATTTCATATATTTTACACAAATTTTTCTATACTGACGTATTATTCTAAACAACTGCTATTACTTTAAACATAAACACACCACACATAGTGTACAACCACTAAATCCAAAGCCAAGGCTGAAGAAGAAAACACAAACAACTTCCATTAGCCATCGACATTGCCAGTGTCAGAGCTGAGAATCGAATCTAATACACGATAGATAATGCGACTAAGCATGCTCGCTGCTAACATGCTTTAGCCGGCTGAGCTACCGTGCCTGTTACTTAAGTTTGAGATATTTTTGTCATAAAAGTTAACAATGAATTAAATTGTTTATTTTCGTGAAGTTGAATAGGTAAGATATTTGACTAAGTAGTAAGATTAGCAATACAAATCGGGATTCAAAAAATAACGATTTAAGAAAAAAATCAAAAAAATGTGTCATGCTTTGTTGCACGCGGCGCATTGCAGCCGTAATGCGCTTATGGCATTTGTTCAAAATGGCCACAGGTCACACGCATACAAAGATTAAGGCGACGCAAAAAAATAAAGTATGCTTTTCAGCATCGGTTTTTAAAATGTTTTTCTGAAATCGATCGGCAATATATACATTTTCGGCGCGATTTCAGATCGAAAAGTGCACAATCCCAGTATTTAAGTAACGATCAACATTCCCGTACGGTTTTTTATGTATATTTTAGACAGTAAATAAATACACGCAGACAAACCAAGTCACATTGAAATTGTATTTATTAGTAAGCAGTTAGATTGTAATGAAGAAATGTTATGCATTAATACAAATTCCTTAATTTATAATAATATTGGTTGTGATTTCAGAAAAAATAGTATGTGTACTTCGCTGTGAAAGCACATTCCCGGACTTCGAAGCTTGTTGACCTTGGCTAGCGCCTCGGCCAACAATTTGCATCGTCGTCCGGGAATGTATTGCTTTCACACCTAAATACACAATATACTATTATTGCATTTTGAATTCGCTCCCACAATCCCTCTTCCATAATTATGAGTCTGGAGGACTCTGGTGCTTTTATAGTTCACCATAAAAAGATAAATGTAAAATGATGGAACCACACAGTAGGCTAGAACCACCTTTAAATGAAATATGCATGCACTCTCTCAATTCCTACGGGAAATGGTAGCTTTATCTGTCCTGAAACAATTCCCGTAAAATCTGAAATCATTCCCTTGGCCATTTTCTAAAAAACTGGCTGTCAGTAATGGTTCCATTCTCCATGACCTCTGTATCATTCTTTGTGCTCATAATTCTACGGCTGTGGATTCTGATACTGATACAGTACTACTCAGCTTTAGACCAGTGTCTGTTTTTGTTAATACCCTGGACCAATAATCCTTTGTGTTTTTGACCCAACAACTTTATATTCATCGTCAATGTTTAAAATTCCTGCTTTGTTAACTACACTGCTAATTAACATAATAACACCGTCGGTCCTTTTGCAGCCTTTAGATTAAAATAACTCATATTCCGTATTTGACAAGTCTCCCTTGAATATATAAAACATTATAAATTCTGCTGTGAAATGGCTTAAAAATATTTTTAATTCGTCGAGATGTTTTCTTCAAATGTTTTCTTAATAGCTGGCCAGGCATCAAGGTAACTCTTTGAAAATTCAGGATTTTATGTCAGATAAAGAGAAATGTTCACCTAAATATTAGAAGCATTCTAATATTTAAGTGAAATGAGTTTATTTTTTGATTCTTCATTTAAGATTTGGGAAAGATTTGCTGCTTTTGTTATATGACTGCGAATTGATGTGTAACATAATCTCCAAGATTGAAACTGAAATTTCAATCATAATAATATTCATAATCTCAAAGATATTGATTCCTTTTAATGTAAAACATAAAAAAGCGCTGATATAAAACAGAGAGAAAGTATACAAAAAAGACAATAACATGCGAAGAGAAAACTTAAGGGATCTGTATTTAAGGAATAAAACGTAATCAATATTGTAAAGAATATGTCATTTATGGTTATTTGCACCAAAGCACATTAACCTACATCCTGAATGATATAGTACAGAAATCATCATTAAGACTAATTTTTATTGCATTTGATTCAATAGCTGAGTTAGTCTACTGTGAATAAAATGTCTATTAGTACGCAATTATGGGGGAGAGTGTATTCGATAGATCGAAAACTTTCTAATTCCTATTTATTTCAGTGGGTATCGAAATCATTGAGTAATAAAAATGCTTAATGCCTATTACTTAGACTAGTCAAAAAATCTTTTAAACTCTAAAAAATTAACTGCTTCTAAACTAACTTTAAACCCAATTAATGATGCTTATTGACATCAAAATGCCAGTAATGGTTATATTTGATGAAAGAGTATTAGAAAGTATATTCCTGTCATATTAAATGTGAGGATTCAGAGTTACAAAAAAAAATGAATTTTTCAGAGGAATATTCTACAGGGTGTCTGCTGCATACGTATACATATTTTGCTGGATGGCATGTTGGCCCAAAAGAAGTAAAAAATCCTTATACATTTTTTTTCTAACTCAATTTTTTGATTAAAAAGTAATTAGAGATAGGCAATGTTTTCAGCTTAGACAGTACAACTATAAACAGAAGACGGCAGAGACAAGGTTATCGCGCTCACTTGTCGTATCAACAACACGAGTTTTACAGCGTTGCAAGATTGTCATTTAAAAATAATGAAACAGTTTTACTTTTACCTTATTTAATCAGTTTTGAAATGAAAACACTGACATTAAATATTAATTTACTCATTGCCATCTTAGCAATTTTTCATACAACAACAATTATTCCATAATTATTAGAAAAAGTAAGACGTCCAGGTCGGTTTTTTGAAGCTCCTTGTGTCTTTGTTAAAAAAATGCCACTCAGTAATTTACTGTCTGCAAAAAATATATTTTAACAATGAGATTAAAAAATTTCCATTATTTTTTATTTATTATGGAAAATTTCTTTAACCACTATCGTAATTAAATTAATAGCGGTAAATTTAATTTCAATAAACACTTATTTTATTATTTACACTTTCTTTAAAATTAGATAAATCGAACACATCGACAACACTATACAGTATCGGAAGATTTTGGATTTGGGTGGCAGGCATAGTTTCAACGGCTTGACAGACCGCCTACAATAAAGGCATGTACCAGTTCTCTAGTAGAGGGAGCAAATAATGACGCGCTATCGAGAAAACACGTACATCGTTGCTATTAAAAATTTCAGTAGCATTTATTGTAGTTGGCTCTGTTCAGTATAGGTAATATGCGTGCTTTAATAACAAAATGATTTAACTCGTTATACTTTCAAAACGAGTCAAATAATTCTTTACATTTCCCGCAGACAGAGCTGCCCACGTACATGTGGTGGGGAAAGCAGGTGGCACGAGTAGGATGTGTTATACGATAAAAAAGAATAGCCTAGTTGCTTCGTTCTCGCTTGCTCTCATTGCCGATCCAAATGAAACATTTTCTGACATTGTATGATTGAAAGCGGCGGCCTTTACCTATGGCTAAATAACGAAGTGTGAACATTTTCTTGGAACCGCAGATGCCGACAGCGGAGGATTCATTTTATAAAACAGACACCGGCGTGTTTTTTTAAGTTTTTTGTCTCATTATTAATATGATAAACATAATAAAAACGGATATGTATATCACAAGAAGACATTGAACTTGTTCTTAGTTTCTACTGCAGAACTGACCTACACAATATTTATAAATACTGTCTGGCCTGAAAATATAATATTGTTAGAAAATAATTAATTTAGGCAAAACTATTGGAGTAAGCAAAAATTGTATAAGACTTTTTTACTTCTTTTGAATCAACATATTATCATGCAAAATATGTGTACGTATACAGCAGTCACCCCGTATAAACAAGTCTGTAGCAGAGTATTTTATAAATAAGTAATACTAATAATATTTTGCCATATAAGTGGCCTTGGGGATCACACTTTTAAATAGCTTACATATACCGCATTTACCAGCCATCTGGTGTAAACACTGTAATCGCCTTAAAATTATTGCTTTAGGATAAACGACGGTGAGCAGTTATGTCCAATGGTCAATGCAAATGTAACCTATTTGCAGTTGTTTGTGTTCAGATAAACCCAAATGCGAAAATTAGAGATATTAGTAAAATTTTTATTACAGTTTTTACAGCAGACATATGGGCAAAAGGTTCATTTAAGTAAAGTGAACTATATGGCAACATTTTTAAATTATCTTTAACGTCTGTCTGTTCCATAATGTATATGATATCTGTTGTTTGATAAAACTCTAATTTTTGTTCTATTTCTCTTCTTTCTGACATTTCGACTTTTTGTTTGTTTGCTGGTTATTGCCTTTCTGCAAATTAAAAATGAGTGCAAGTGATGTAAGGTAACAAAAAGAGGAAAGTTTAAGCTTAGGTAAACGAAGCATTGGTGAAAGAAAGATTGTACAATTACACATTTTAACTTTTTCTAACATGTTAAGACACAGCGAAATACTTTTGATAAATATAAGGAGAAATTTATATGTTAGGATTTCCAATAAAGTTAAAGCTAAACAGCTGTTTGGGGTTTTTTAATTTCATTTTGTATTCTCCATTTTGTACTAGTTAAGGAGTAAAAAGAAAAGAAAAAGAATTGAGAAGTACTTACTTGGTAGAAAGTAGTAATTGGTATTGACTTTTTAGTACAAGTTAATTTTGCTTATAGCTAGGTTACCCGTGAACGTTGCTCACGTTCACCTTTTATTATACTTACGTTACACCCTCGTTTTTTTGTACGTTATTAATCGTGTTACTGTGTATTATACATTCATTTTAAGATTTTGTCATTGTTGGTTTATACAAACTGTTAACATATTTGACAATGAAATGGTTTTACAATTGACTATGTTTCTCTTAAACAAATGTAATCATTAAATACGTTTGAAAAATTAAATTCGTTACTCAGCAACGTGTTAGCAAGAACATATAAAAAAAATTTAAATTCAATCGTGAAAGGTAAGAACCGACGATCTTCTCCTGCATTTTCTCCAGGACTGTGATAGATTAATTGAACTGTTCAGTACTTACAGTAGGACTTCTACGTAGTTGTGTTACCCCTTACGATGTACGAGTTAGTCGATATGGCTCAGCATCAGCTCAAAAAAAAAGGAATGGAAACTACTTCCAGCAACGAAATGAGTATCAAGTAACTCCCTTTACAGGTCCCCACAAGAATTTATCATCTGGGGGCTAGTGTTCAAACTGACGGTTCCCAAACTTGGGTACAGCTCTCCCGTCTCTTCAATATCAGCGAGCAAACAGTTACATCAAATTCAGATTCTGATTTATGAGGGTAGCCGAAGCCTTATCCAAAGAACCTATAAAGATGATTAACTTCAAAACTTGGTACTATGCTTGCAAATTGAGCGTTACCTTATTACAAAAAATTAAATCATGCACCTAACGTAACATGTTTGAAAAACTACTATTTAAATTTAATGATTTACCTTAGATGTTCTTTAGGCTCTCTAATTAAATGGGTGGTGTGGTGTCTGGCCAGAGGTCACAGCAAAAATGCCTCTTTTCCAAAAATGGCTGCCTCTTTTTTAGCACCTCACAAAAAAATTGCAAAAAACTCTCTAATTTCCCTCAATTCCGGGATTACCGATAGCAGCATAAAAATTACTATCTGCAGAGCGTCAAGTTTTGAAGCGTGCCCAAAGTTCATCATACTTTGATACCTAACTTAGAACACCTTTTGGGTAATTTGTTTGTCACTCTGCCTCTCTGCTATTTTGTTAAACCACAGTAACATATTATTTTACACATTCTTATCCTTCACCCACTTGCTTATTTAGTCTGTTAAGTATCTCAAACCAGTAGTCTTACTACATTATTTCAAAGTTCGTAAGTATCACAAAGACATTTGTAGGTTAGCTGTTGGGAGATTATAGTTTTCCTTCTTTTATCTTTAAAATTACATAATAGTTGTTCCACTGGAGTAATCACCTGTTATGATACTTAATTATTCTCCAGATTCCCGTTCAATTCTGATCTTTAAATACTTAATAATAAACAAGTAACCTGTGTCAGTTGTTATTTGACAATTCATATTTTAACCCATTTTACCTTCTGGGACGTGAACTCTCTTTGACGGCGTTTCTTTCAGACCCTGTATTTCGCGTTGCCTATACCTAAGGTTCGCCGATGATTAAAGTAGATTGATTCTTTAAGGCGCTGCCGCATACCTTTACCTATGTAAAAAAATAACGTTACAGGGTTGTCCCATTTAAAAATTTGATTTTCATGTAAATTACATCGAAACCGGAAGTCAGCCATTTCGGTTCTCTAGATCATATAATTGGAAATTTCATCCCATATCACTACACCAAATTTAGAAAAAAATCCATTCTCCTATTCAAAAGTTACAAAAGTGTCCCCGGCTGAGCCACCTGGTATGGTGTTATATGAAAATGGAATATAAAGACGGAGGTAAGAAATTTCTTTGTACAGTATGCTCTTAGAAAATATTTTTAAGCAGACTATTAGTATCATGTCCTGCAGTCCGAATAACACCTTTTCTTTCACATCCCCTCTTGATTAAATTCTTGGAAAATTAATTGGTAATAGAAAATGCCACAGAGTACGCCAGTCTAACGGAAAACTGTCCTCTTCTTAGCACAAAGGAAGATCTGAATCAACAGTAGCTAATTCTCTTCTCAGAATAAATGCTGCGCTACCTTCTGCAGTGTCTATCAGAATTGCACAGATAATATTTTGCAACAATTTGGTAATTTGCAACTGAGCCCCATTGCACAAACATTCCTGAGGGTGCGTAGCTGTTTTAAAATTCAACTAGTCAATTCTCCCTTTCAGTAAATATGTCTTGTACCAGCATTTCATGTGGGATGACAATGACGTCTTCTTCAAATTCATCATTGTTCGTTAAATCATCCCATTCGTAATCTTTATGTTTCAAGCGCTGGCAATGTAAGATGGATCTACAGCCCAATCGTAAATATTTAATTGTAAAATTGGAGGTTTTGACCATATGGGACATTATCAATGTTTATATCACTGCAGCTCTGTGAGCATGTGAAACCACCAGTGATCACTGGCGAAAGTCGCGTATATGGAATAATATTTTGCAATCAGACAGTTGTCCATTATAATTTTCAACAACTTATCAACAGCAATGCGTGTCTAGGAGGGTGCTATTGTTGCTACGTTCCATACAACCAATTTTTTCTTTCGAATTTGAAGCACTTCCGACGTATTTTTTCTCATTTTTGATGTTAAAGCTTCTGTTAGTGGTACCGGAAGTTTAAATTAAGAGTGACAGGTGGAACCTCCTTCCAGAAAATTTGCCAATACCTACAAGAGTCACTGGCAAGACTATGTCGCCTTTATCCCTAATCACTTTTAAGGATATTTTATAAAGGTTCGTTTTACCACTCACTCCGGGTGCACCATGAAAGAAATAGTTTAAATCAGTTATTTTAGTATATACTGCGTCTATTATTGTTCTAAATATCTTCTTCTGTTCATCATTCAAGGAAGATTCTAGTTTCTCCCTCTATTCTTTCCGTTAAGATATTAAATACATTTTTGGTGCTTCCTAAACCAAAATTTCTACATAGTTTGTCGTGCAGGAAAAATATATTCTGAACCCCATTAAGAGCCTAGTTTTCGCATGTCTTATATACAGAAGTATATTTCCATGCCAAGACTTCAATAAAGTGTTCAAGAAACGTATTCCAAAGTTCTCGTGGCTCAACAGGACTACCGGATACACACAAAGATAAGCGAAAAGCTGTCTGAGCCTCATCAAGAGTAGATTTGCATGCGGTTACTTTACCTGCGGCATATAAATGTGGTGTCATTAAGTACAATTAAAATTTCGAACTTAATACGAATGGAAACATACACAAAATTTGTATTGTGATTTAAGAAAAACGGCAAAAATACTACAAATACTAAAAAATGATTTATAAACAATCCAAAAACTTCAGAACTAAATAAAAAAAGTATAGCCAAGGCGGCACATTGAACACGTCTCTTCCACATGGAATGTATAAAGGTATTTAGCAGTTGATCGAACTTAACGATATGTGAGTTTTACATTACAGGTATTATTACGGGCTGTGTGGTATCCTCGAAAAAACTACCGAGAAGGACAATCGAAAATCTGTCTCTGTTAGATTCTACTCCTTTCCTAACAATATATATGTGCAAAATTTCACATTTTTTTATCAAGCAGTTACTTCAGAAAAGCGTGGAAAGACAGACATACATATATTAGGAATTATATGAAGATTTAACCTCGATAGATTTGACGCACTTGTATAGGTAATGTGTATGCTGATATCAACAAATATATAGATGTGGTGCCAGAAAATACAACAAATCGTAGAAAAGTTATTAAAATTCTTTCACATCTGGCAGAACATTTTCATTTGTGTCATTACATGCTGTTGAGACACAGATACTTAACATACTTAAGGTTGAATCTCAACCACTCGTTCCTATTTGTTTAGTGTAATTTTGTCCCTTATATAATGGATGGAATATAATGGAATTGGAGTGGTCGTCTTATTTGTTAAAAGGAAGAAACCGGGAGACAGTAGAGACACTAGATTGCATAACGCTGCTAAGAAGTTAGATTATATTTAGTGACGAAATAAGGTACAGCACGGCGTCGTAGACGGAGATTATCATTATACAAAGACGTCGTTGAGTCTTGGGGCTCGTTCTCTCTCACCATCTCAAAGGCAAAGGCGCAGTATGGATAAAAGGAAATCATAAAGGGGTGTCCTGGTAATAACAGGGCCTGTATACATGCCTGTTGTCGGTCGCAAACGATGCCAGCAGAATTTAATTGAATGGATCGTTTTCAAAATCATAACACGTACTATACGTCTCTGGGGAGCGCTTTCGTTCTTACGATTGCTTGATATAAACATCAGTACAATTGTCAAAATAATGCCTACTCTTTGTCGTAGCTTTTGTTTGAAATGGTCTGGTGAATATTATCCCTAAGTTTCGCTGATTATACGAATTGTTTTGAAGGGATGCCTGCTCCGAAACTTTGTTTAAAATAAACATGAATTTTAAGGAGGTTCAACAGTTCCCTGCAAATACGGATGGTATAATACTCTATCAGTTTCCTTAAACTAACAACCACTGCAAAATTAGTTATTCCGCTATACATTTGTAATCGATGGGGAAAAGAATTTAATAACTAAATCACTGAAAATAATTCTTTGACCTAGTAGCTAGATAGTAGTTTACAGTTTTCATGTTTAAAGTATTGAATATGAATATTTGAAACATTTTATATACAAATATTGATTCGCAATAAAATCGGTATAACTAATATCTTTTTCTATTCACATCTTGGCAGTTGTGTTGTGATCCATTAATTTTTTTGGTCCTTCTCTGATGTATGGTACGTCTGACAGCATCGCGCCTCATGAATACTCCTTTTCAATGTAGCCCAAAATATATTTGGAAGGTATTATATATAATAGTAAATGGACGACATGGACGTTCTTGCTTTATTGGAGGTTTTATATAATTGTTGAGCGGGTTACATAGAGAAAGTTGTTCCATATAGCAACACGTAGGTCTATAACTCAATCCAGTGAAAAAAAGATATAACCGGAAAGTTTCTTACGAAACTACTGAAGACCTTCCGGCAGTAGCTAGACTACAAAAACTCTCTCGAAATCAAGTCATTATTGCATATAAATGGATTCTACGCTACCAATGACCGTAAAGCAATTGTATGTCTTCTAGGATGCTCTTTGGTGATTTTGGGAACGAAACTTTCGACGATGGAAACCAGGTCAGGAGCAATTGCCGTAGACTGAAAAAGGCATCAGGGTCGATAAATCATAAAACATTGTAATGTGCTGTATCGACATCAGACTATTTCAAGTCACCATGACCAAATGGCCAGAATCTAATACAAAAGGGTGCAGAGATACTATTGGATTAACTTATACCATCTGTCAAGAGGTTGCCTAGCTTTGTGCATCTCGATGTCCTGAAAAACTGTGAAAGGGGTCTTGTACAGATTGTACCATGTAGGATCAGACTAAAGCATTTAAACCAATAGGTTCGACAATCTTTCTTGTGAAGATATTGGAGAAGTTAATAGATAGGTATATGAAGAATGGGGGACTAGTATGCATACTAAGTCGGAAAATCTCTAGTTCGTTGTTACAGCTGAGAAGGCGCTAGAGCAGGAAGAAATGATTTTGGTGGCATTCTTAGATATCGAAGGAAGAATAGTATTGTAGATACAAAAGACAAGATAAAGAAGAAGCCAGAAATATATCCGTAGAGATTGTTCTATTATTCGAGCATCTATCTTTTTATGAGAAATTTGGTACCTGTGAAATAGCAGTGGATTACCACTAGAGATAAGACTGTTTGTCTCAAACAAACCTGCAACTCTTTGTTAGGAGGTAAACGCGTTGAAATCCTCGGCGATTCGAGCCGAGATCATCTGTTTTAATCTTTGGTTGTAAAAAGTGGCTTTCACCTAAGTATGCAACATATTGTTACTATTAGATTAATCATCCATATCGCTACTCTAAGGAAGAATACAGTTATCGAAGTTTTTTCAAAATTGTGAATTTCATTCATGAGCATATATTGGGCTGCGTTTTTTTATCCAACAGCTGTTATTCTATCTGTAAATATTATTAACATACAAGGTATTTTTTGCTTAAATGAGTGGAGATTTTGTACATAAATTAATAAACCCTAGAGAACACAAAAAAGTGGTCTACAGATTTTTGTTCACCGTTAATAAAGAAACAAGCGCTTGAACTTCTTAACAAAGCACGTTAGAATCTTCAGAGGTATCGCCGACAGAGTCATATTTTTTCTTTCTCTCACTTCTGTGCGCGATATATACCTAACTTTTTTTATGATATAAGAAAACAATCTCATGTCTTGAATATGAGGACATACCACGGTCCCTAGAAATCATTTAGGGTCCGTATTGACAGACATCTTCCTGTACCATTACCATAACATTAATATATTAAAGTTTATTTAGTTGTATTTTTAATATCTTATTTTCTATTATTTACACACATAACATATTACATAACATATCTTAGCTCTAAATCGCTTATAAATCTAGAAATATTCATTTCTGGAAAAAATAATGCAAAAAATGTCTATTGTTTAAAGCTTTATACCCCTGTAGACATCTATGGGAGTTTTCTTTAAGTTTCATGTATAAGTAACAGAAATCTAAGTTAGTTGATTAGTTCTCCAATAATCCGAGAGATGGCGCGGCATATAGAAACATCTAGAGCACTACTGACATCTACTTAAACATGTAGAATGTTCCAGAACCAGTTGCCTAGGACTATAAATAGAGAGTGAGTGACCGTACAGGACAGTACAGTTCAGTTCAGATAGAGAGTGAGAAGAGATCAAGAAGTAAAGTGATAAAGTGACTGAATTATTTAATTATAGTACTCAGTGTTATATTAGTGAAGTAATTATTTGTTGTAATTAGTTCGTAAGTTAATAAAATATCCTATGTAATAAATCATAAAATTTGAATAGAATCGTCTCCCACAAGTAGGGCAAGGCGGACCGCCTCTTCTAGAGAGTTTTTATAATGCTACCATGCAATTGAGAGCGTGCGTTAACAATCGATTTGGTAGAAAATATTTACACAATTTCCCTAGAAAATGCTTTCAAAAATGAAAGCATTTTTCGGTTTCTATTGTGCCTGACCTGAAATAATATAAAAATATTTTACTTAAAAATTTTTGGGTTGCTTATGATTAGCTTCAAGGTTCTTTATTGTGAATATATCATTCACGAGAACGGAGTTCAATATAAGTTCAACTATATATGAGTTTGTAACTTTCTGTCAGTCTCGCGATGCACATTGGGGCTTTCCGTAGTTAGTAGTTCCAAAAACGCCTAGAGCCTATTAAAGTTGACCAATACAAATAATTTTTCTTTAAATTTTCCTTATAAAATTTCTAAACGATCCCTCACGAGCTTTTTTGATAAAAATTACTCTGCATTAATATAAGTTGGTTTACATTTTGATTATCGATGTAAGAAATTGCTTTTTTCTTAAACCTCAGTGAAATCAATGTTATAAGTAATAAGGAATCAAAATAAAGCTACTTACAAAAAATTAAAAAAAAAAGGCTTAGTGTAAATTTTACATGTCAATGAATTCTTTATAGCTCTGTTTTTCCTTTTCCATAAAAATATTTTTTGTTCAACTTTGGCGCACTTTTGAAAAAGTATAATGCTCGCTGTCTTTGACCAAAATTATACTTTTATTTGTAATATACTTTTCCATGACCATAATATACTTTCACTCTCATGACCTGACATAAACATATTTTTCTAAGTGAAAAATTTCTAAGCGTGGGCGTCAGGTGTTGTGCCTTTTCTGTCTGTCTTTATTTAGTTATGCTCTCTCTCTCTCTCTCTCTCTCTCTAAAATGTCTTTTTAACTGAATTTTTACCTAAGTCGAAATTTTCATTTACTCTTCGACTTAGATCGATTCTGGGATGTTCTATAACATAAACACGTAACACTATGTTTATCCCAAATTAAGTACCTGAATAAATAAATAGTATTTGATTCCATTTTTTAACTTTTTTAATTTAGCATAATATTTGTTTATAACAACTAGCGTGCTATCTAAATGTTAGTATTTATATTGTATCTTCAGGCTAATGTACAGAATCAGAGAAACCAATTCAGGAAAATTCGACATCACCATTTTTAAAGAGTGAATTAGGGAAAACTGCTCGGCAATAAAGTCTTTAAAAAATTGAACTTGTGTTATTTCGACAATTAAATGTAATTAGTATCAAAATGATGGTAAGTTTTAAAATGATTCGAATAAATATTTTCTATTCCGTTACATTTTCCATTCCCAGTAATATTCTTAGAACATCCATTTTAGTGTTTATTTTTAATTAATTGTTTTTTATCTGACTCAGTTTTCTACTCATGATTTTTGTCTGCCCGAATTATTCAATAACAAAACAATGAAGGCAGACCTGTTGCATGGAATAGCGGACAATACGATTTAAGTAAAATACTCTGCAAAAAAGTTTCAGGTTCAGGACGTCGGATTTTTATACTGAACCATCCAAATTGTTCACAGATTGTGTTTTTGAGTTCACTGGGGAGCGATTAAGTAATTTTGAAAAAATAAGCTTTTGTGATTTAAGTTAAAAATCTGCAAAAATTTGCAACTTCCGGACGTCTACCTTTTATTCTGGACCATTCAAACTTACTGCCGATTTTTTTCTGAGGTTCATTAATAGTAAATCTAGCGCACCGTAGATGACGCACTAGACTGTTCTGGTTATACGCTGTACTTTTCGGTGCAACAAATTATCGAACTAAAAGTCTTAGGAGAGCTGGTTGAAGCCCATTGCATGGCCATTCATTTCTCAACAGTGACAGACGCGTTTTGCCTTCCCAGGCTCATCAGTGCCACATAGTAGAGAAAGAATGAAAATACAAACACTTCAACCAATACTCCATAAATTTCTTTTGCAGTGTGACCACTAGGCATTAACGGTGCCATCTATGCAAGATGGTAAAAATTGGTCAGAAGTAAATGCTTTACAAAATTCGACTATTTAAAACCATCACAATGCACAATGGCAGATGTAAATAGTAAATCTAGCATACCATAGATGGTACATGGTACACTAGACTGTTCTGACTTTTTTCAGTCTTATTATACTCTACACTTTTCAGTGCAACAAACCATAGAACTAATGAGTCTGGGAAGGCGAAAGGCATTTGCCACTGTTGATAAGTGAATGGCTATGGCATGGGCTTCAACCAGCTCTCCTAAGACTTAAAGTTCATTAAGTAATCGCTGACTAATTTTGAAAACATCAGATTGTATATTTGTCAAAAAAGGGAGAAAAATTCCACAACGAGGTCTGCCTCGATCGTTACTACCAAATTAATACACTTTTACTGAAATGCCTAACTATGACGTTAGTTAAATGTAAAGGTTTAAGTAGGATACATTGGTCCGTTTACTAAAGTAAATTTCTTTATCTGAACACTTTCTCATTTTACACGTACCAAGTTTCCATTGCTTGATCACAATTCTCTTTTGCCACAAAATACAAAACTGTGGCGTAAAATATTGATCTCACTCTGTAAACACAAGTAAATTTAATCTATATGCATCAATCAATCTAACGGAATATTAATTAACGTCAGTTACAAAATTATAATTTTGTGGTTCATAAGTGAATGAATGAAATAATTTAGACAGCGAAATGTGTGCTGCTTGCGCGCCGTGCACGATTGACCCAGTTTATGATGTAATAGCTGCCGTAAATATATATCATACTATAGAGGGTTGGAAGAATAAACTTCTTCTTGTATGTTCCTCGTGTATTTGAAACATTTTTTTATTAATATGCACCCGATTCCCTTTAGGCACTGATATGTAAACCATTAATATTATGCAATAAGCGTCGGCATAAAAATATTTATAGTCTAGCGACATTAGATTTAAAAATGCCCAATCTGAATAAAATATCAAAAGTCCTTATAGATACCACTGGATCTTTAAATTTTACAAGAAGTCAAAGGTCAAAAATAATAGTTATTTGCAAATATTTTACGAGGAAATAGTGCCAATTTGCAATTCAGAAAGTTTCCCACAAAAAAATTTTATTACTTTTTCTCGTAGGAGATATGATCGTGCGAAGTTGAAATGATATGTATATGCCTATATAAATGAGGATTATGCGTTTCATGTTTATATATGTATGTATTTATGTGTGTATGCCACTATGTTTACGTATTACCGTGTAAAGCCTAAAGGGCTAGACCAATTTTAAAAAATGAGATATAGAAAGATTAGGACGAATCTTTCTCAAAGATGTCAGTGCCATATATTTTTGATCTTGAATCTTCTATATTACCATTTAAAGGATTTGCCACCTAAGTCGTTTTTTTAATAACAAAATATTAACTTGGTTCTTTATTACTTCAATTGTTTTATATGTACTATACTTTTAAAAGTAAATAATTTATTCTAATACTGTAACATCAAGAGTGCTTATCACAGCATTTAAATAGGTAGAAAATACCTACCTTCATTATTCATGTGGATGGCAGCGTTGAACATAAATAGTTCTCGTACTTTAAAACATCAATACTTTTCATGGTGTGGTGAGCAGCTGTCGATTGACAATTAGATAAATGGCCAAGTCTGATATTTAAATGGTAGTGCCGAAATGTTATCGAGGTCTTAAAACGTGTCTGAACGTTCTTTTACATACAGGGACTATACAACATTTTTTAAATAGTTTCCATTATTGTTGAAAATAAAATAAATAAAAACAGGTATTTTTCGAAATTGTCATTTTCTTTTCTTGGCTGTTAAGTATATTAAAAATATTTATCTAGTGCCCTTTCAAAATTCGCAACCATCAGATATAGAGGCAACTTTCACTCTACGTATTGACCAATAATCACAGGCCCACAAAAAAAAATCGTGAGGGAGAATTAAGACCCGCTTTTCCGCATGTTTTTCGGGGCGCCGAACACGAATCTGAAGTCAGAATAGCATCTGCATGGACGAATTTTCGAGCTAGAGGTAAAAATTGGACGAAAACCGTGAAAACTCGGGATTTGTGATACGTCCAGGTTCGAAATGAATAAAAAAACATTTGGGAGACAAGGAGATATCATTTTTGGGAGAAAATATAGTATTTTTCAATGTATTCCATTAGTTAATAAATCTCAGATACGGTGGTGAGTTCACTTTGGACCGCACTATTATACAAAATTTCCGAGGATATTGCTCCCAACAGTGGTTTATAAACATATTCATGTAGATTTATTTGGGATTATACTTGTGTTCACAGTGCTGAGCAGAACTGCACACAATGAAGAAGGCGAGAGTATAGTGATAGAAATAGCTCTGGATATGATGATTACGCTTCATCTGCCGGAAAAAGCAAAGAAGCACAAAAGTTTACACAGGCAGAACTCAATAACTTAGTACGTGATCTCGGATTACCAAAAGATGCCCCGGAATTATTGGCTTCCAAGTTGCGAGCGAAAAATGTCTTGGAAAAAAGTACTAAGGTTTTCTTTTATCGAGATGGAAATAAAGCATTCTGACAATATTTCTTCCAAGATTCAGATTTAGTGTATTGCAATAATATTAACGGATTAATGAATCAGTTAAAACCAAATATATACAAAGCAGTGGAGATTGTTCATTGACTCATCAAAGAGAAGCCTCAAATGAGTATTATTGCATAATACAAATAAATATACCGCTGTACCCATAGCTCATTCGACAGTGTTTGAAGAAAAATACACCAATCTAGAGATGATATTAAAAAAAATAAAATATGAAGAACATAAGTGGCAATTTGTGGGGATAGTAGGGATCGAAACAATATCTACAAAAAAAAAATCTTGCCCACGCGATCGTGCCTCTTGCCGGGTGGCAAGAGGCACGGTTCAACCACTGGTTGAACCGTCGAAAATCCTCCTTCCACCCCTACATATAAAATTAGGCTTGATGAAGCTGTTTGTAAAAGCGCTTGATAAACAGGTTGATTTCTTTGAATATTTGAGTCGAACATTTAGTCAGTTGTCGGAAGCTAAACTTAAGGAAGGAATTTTTGATAGACCCCAAATTCGAGAGATTTTGAAGGATGATATGTTCATTACACCGATGACTCCAAAAGGGAAAGCTGCATGGGAAAGCTTTAAGACAGTAGTCCATCAGTTCCTAAGAAATCATAGAAGTGATGACTAGGAAGGCATTGTAGCTGAGATGATCAAGAATTACTAGAAATTAAGTTGTTTAATGAATTTAAATATACATTTCCTTAACTCGCATCTAAGTTATTTCCCTGATAATCTAGGTGACTTCAGTAAAGAGCAAGGCGAGCGATTCCATCAAGATACCAAGGAAATGGAGAAACGGTATCAAGGAAGATGGGATATCAATACGACTTTTGTTGGTCATTAAAGAGAGAAACAGTCCAAGAGGCACATGGACGAAAAATAAATCCATTGTGTAGATCATTCGATGATAAAAGAGTAAGAAAAGTAGCAAAAAATAACTGATGTCCAAACTTAGAGGAATGCGTTTTGATAAAGAAATAAGTACACTGAAAATAGAGAGATAAATTCAGACTGATAAATGTTGAAACGCTCAAATAAAAAGATGATTGGAGTGCAAGGTCGTCCGAAGGTAAGTGTCAAAAGGTTTCATGAAAGTCGATGCCGGCGAGGGTCCAATGTTACAGGCTGAGTGTTCCATACAATCCCGAGATATAATTCACGCCTCTTCTCATTGTTCTTTCCGCGTGTTCTGCTCAGCACCGCGAACCAAGTACAATCCCGAATCAATCTACATGAATATGTTTATAAACCACTGTTGGGAGCAATATCCTCGGAAATTTTGTATAATAGTGTGGTCCAAAGTGATCTCACCGTACATGAGGCTCTGTCAGGTAATGCAAAACATTGGAAAATACTGTATTTTCTCCCAAAAATGATATTTTCATGTCTCCAAAGTTTTTTCTATTCATTTTGAAACTAGAAATAAATATCACAAATCAAGATTTTTCATGTTTTTCGTCCAATTTTGACCTCAAGATCGAAAATTCGTCCAGAAACATGCTATTCCGTCTTCAGATTCATATTCAACGCCCCGAAAAACATAAAGAAAAGTAGGTCTTAATTCTCGCTCACGATTTTTTCTTTGTGGGTCTCTGTATAATTATCCTGGCAGTGTTAATGTGGTCAGTACAAGAATTATTGAGTCTAAATCCTGCTTAATTCGTTCGACGAATTGACTGCAGTACGTACGAGTTATAGCTGTTATTAAAAATTGAGGACACAAGTAGATGAAGGGTCTATGTAACAACAAAGTGATTTTGATATAATTGATTTCAAAGTTTTGAACAACAGTACATAGGATCTTTTATCAATTTATAAATCAGATATTTTAGCATTAGAATCGAATATAATGTACCTGGGGGAATTTCGTGTACTTAAAACCTTCATTCATATAAAAAACTCTTTATTTTCGGAAATGTCACATAGACCATTCGGCCTTCATCCACTTGTGTCTTCAATTGTAGTAAGAAAATTACCAGATGCTTCTGAAAGGTAACGTAATCTTCCGAAGGCTTTTTTAAAATAATTTATTTAACTTCGTCCTATTTCTACCGGTAAAGCCAATCACCGATGTCAAGAGATGAGCTGTCGTGAACCTAGAAGTTTTGCAGAACCTCGTAAGAAAAGTAAGGATTTCTTACTCTTTTGCGGAGAGGAAAGACCCTTTCTCTCGGATGAGCAGAGCGGTAGTGTCTCTGTGCTAAATAAAACCTCTCCTTTTCTCTTCATAAAGAATTCGTCTGAACCGCTCTCGCATCTCGTCAGGCGTCCGAGTTTATTTAATGTTGTGAATTTACTCTAAAGCCTCCCTATGTTTCTCTCTTCCTTTTCCTTCTTTGTTATAATCTTGCCTACAAAGTCTGTCACTGTCGTTCAGTTTTCTGGAGATTTCAGCATTTTGTGAACCATGTTGCCCACACCAATTGGTCCTCCTAGTTTTTCGTAGTATATTTGTCTTCCTGCCATGTGTTGCAATGGAAAGTGGTATGCTCTGCTTTATCTCGCTTTCCGCAGTAGACACACACGTTGTCTCGTGCCCTGTCAATCCGATATAGGTAATCTTGGAAACACCCGTGCCCCGACAGTAATTGCGTAAGGTGGTAACCAACCTCCCCGTGTTTTCTTTCAAACCATCTTCTAACGTCCATTACTTGTCGCCTCGTCCACTGTCCCTACGCAGATTGTCTGCCATCTTTGCATGAGTTCAGCTCTAGCTAACTCACAGTAGTTTGTTTACCCTTGGCCCTCGGATGTTTGGCATCAACCTTCTCAAGGCTGTCGTTGTACGGCGGCTTTGATTGCTGTCCATTTGACACGCACCGCAAAAGTCATTTTAGTGTCCAGCCAGACGCCAAGGTATTTTACCGTGACCTTGGGCCCCTACTACCTTGATTTTTTACTTATCTAATATTCAATGAATAAGAAACCAATTACTTTACACACCCTCCAGAGGATAGTATATCCACTATGTAATCCTCATCTAATATGGCCTAGCTTCTGCAAGTATCGGGTGACCACGAGAAACAGGGCTTTTAAAATAAAATATTATTCGGTTAATTTTGAGGTGAAAAATTATTTATTGATATAAAAATGTAATAAAATGTATGCCATTTAAGTTATGTTTGGAAAATAATGTCTGAGATATGTTGACCGCCTTCATCGATGTACTCTTCCACTCCACCTTTGCAGTTCTCCCACAATCTTTCCAATATTTGCTGATCAATCAGTTGGATCTCACGAAGAATCGCATCTTTAAGTTCCTGTAATGTACGGGGTTTGTAACCCCAGAGGAAGAAATCGCACATGCTGAGGTCTGGAGAATGCGGAGGCCAAGGCACATCTCCAAACCGGGAAATAAGACTAGAGGAGAAGGTACGCCGAAGCCGAAGTAACCTCCACTGCACCATTCTGACTGAAATGGCATAACTTCACGAGCTCACAGTCGTCAACCCTGTCTCCCTCCCACCTCTCATTGCCTAGTACAGTCCCAACCAAAAACGCCCTGTTCCTCATGGTCACCCGATACAATGATATACAAGCCACTATCTTTTGCCTAGTTCCCTATCTTTTGCCTAGTACTAGATACGAATAGATTCAGCATGGACATGCGTTCGTCCATTCCTCCAAATAGTTTGTACAAGTAGTTTTTATCCATGTTTATTTAATATTTACAAGAGATTAATGCTAATAATAAATAAAATAAACAATCATTTTACCATTATATCGGTCAGGTTTCCGCAAATCATATGGAATCAGTGCTGCTCTCTCTGATATATTGAATAAGTTGGTAAAGACTTGGGATGACGGTGAAGTCTCCGCCCTTATATTATTAGACTACTCGAAAGACTTCGACACTATCAACCAAATTAAATTTCTATAATTTTTCTAAATCGTCCATTGAACTTATGAAATCCTATTTAACTGGGCGTACACAGTGTATATCAATGACAAAATGTCAGAGAGTATTAACTTATTGGCCGGTGTTCCTCAAGGCTCAGTTATTGGACCACTTCTTTTTATCATATATAAAACGGATATAATTAAATCTTTCAATAACTGTCAGTGCCATGCTTTTGCTTATGATACATAGTTAGTGTACACATTTAAGCCTAATCAATATAGACAAATAGGAACTTTAACAAAATCTGATTTACAAAATCTGTACGAAACATCGACATCTCACTAAATCGACTGTTATGTTTTTTGGCAACAATAAGCATACAGCTGTATCTAAGTACAATATGTCCTTTTCTATTAACGGCACGGTAGTACCTATAGTTTCTGAACGAAAAAACTTGGATCTAATTTTTGACGAAAAATTAAAGTTTACTAGTCATACCAGCAAACTAATTCAAAGATCGTATTTTGCATTGAAATTACTCTATGTAAACAAATCCATCCTTATAATTAATAAATATAAAATTAAGAAAACATCTTACTGAATCGCCAGTACCGTTCAATTTTAATTATAGCGACTTTGTGTATGGACCTTGTTTGGATGTTGTCAATAAAGCAAGAATATAACAGGTGCAAAATTTTTGCTGTAGGTTTATATATGATCTACGAAAATATGATCACATTTCTCAAAAAATCAAAGACTTGTCTTGGTTGAACATGTCTAATAGAAGAAATTCTCATTTAGCAATATTTGTGCATAAAGGTATTACCACTGCTACTCCTCTCTATCTGAAAAATGTTCTCACCTCCCGCCACACTATTGCATTAATATTCGTTCTACTCATACATTACATATTCCGAAGCACCGCACGGCTATGTTTCGCAAATGTTTCACATAAAATGCTGTAAAAATATATAACTCTCCACCTAGTGAACTTAAGAGTCTACCTTCACTAAAATTCAAGAAAAAAATCAAACAGTATTTCCTTGAAGGTCAGTGAATTTATTGAAATAAGATCGCTAAATGATCAAGATAAATATGTATAGTGTAATTATGAATCGAATCTCATGTATTTTTATTTTAGATTATATATTTTCTCCTTCTTGCATACTCGGTTATTAATGTAATTAGTATAATGTTGTTACTAGATATATATATTTTTTGTTTCTTAAGTACTTTAAATTATATATATTGATATACTTTTCTTGAGGTTAAGTGTAAGAATGCCTATAAGCTACACTTCACCTCATTTGTATAGTTGGTATTTTGTATCATTAACTCTGTACTCGCGACTGTATAAATAAAACTCGATTATTATTATTATTAATAATGTGACATTTTCTGTCAGCTATAAGTCCTACACCAAAATGCATCATATCTGTAAGAACTGCTAATATGAATTACGTTTCATTGGTTATTAACAATCAATCGTATTGTGAAAAACAAGTCACGACTTTTATACCCAAGTAAACAAAGTTTTAAAGTGACCAAATAAATCAAATATTTGAGAACAACAGTTTTCGCTAGTATTAGACACATACAAACAACTCCTGTTGAGAAATCTCCGCGTAAATAAAGATAAAATTGACCAAAAATGTGAAGCCATTGGAAGTGATAAGTGAATTCACATCAGCGGTGTCACAAACCATATTAATGTTGTTGTATTTCATACGTATACGAATAGGGGCGTAATTGTTTGCCAGTATCCGCTATATTTTAAGTTGATTATAATTGTTCCGGGTGTAGTAATTAATGGAAAATGATAAATTAAAATGCTGAAATGCAAACTAATGTTGTGTTTCATTTAACCATTCAAACTGTAATTTAATAAAGTTTTTGAATTCTGCATATTTAACCTAAATTGCGAGTACAAAACAAATGATTGATATAGTTCTGGATTTGAAGTTAATTTATGACAAAAAACTTCGGCATTGTATGTAACTTGGATCAGCGTATGAAATAAATTTCGAAAGCACAGTGTGAAACCTGATAAATTAAAAACACATTAGTTGAAAGTGATCAATTTTTCAAAAATGACAAACCGGATGTTATTTGTCTCTCAAAAAATGTGTTAAAAATATATAAAGAGTATACATAACAGAAAAACAATGGCCAATCGATCCGTATATGATGTTCATTTTTTTCATCTTGATTCCTATCAACGGCACTTACAATTTTAACTAATATTAGACCTTAATATTTACCCATTTAGGTGTAATAAAAAGTACTAAAAATATTAAAAGTAATCTACAGTGTGTTCACGGATGGAGTCCGCAAGAGGAAGAATTTTTAATTCTTCATTTTACAAAAAAAGTAATTCCTGAGGAAAAAGTCTGCTTCACCAAAAACTCTCTTTTCGGTTATAGGATCATTGCTAGATCTACAGGGTTAGCCAAAAATCTTGATTTGATTATGGAAAATTTCCAACTATTATGGAAATGTTTACAAAATGATTTTAAAATTACGTTTTTTACATTATATTACGTAAAAACAACTCTGATCTCATATATGAGGCAATTGATGTCGGTTGAGAATTGTGATTATATTAAGTTTTCTATATGCACCACAGGGGGTTGCCAATCATTAGATTCTTTCTTTGCGACCATGTTCAAAGGGAAAGAAACTGAAGACGAAGATAGTTCACAAATTCCTAAATCAACTATTTGTTTAAATTCTTTTTTAGCAATATTGTATTTAATGGCATCCCACCTAAGAAGATGGCAAAAAGATAAATGACTTTTCGTTATGATATGACGCTTAGCGGAGTGCTTAACTGATAAAAAATAGTTGAAAGTACTAACAAAAAGTGAGAACTCTAGCAACGATCTTGTATATTGATCATCAACCGAAAAAAAAATTAGGGGAAAATAAAGAAAAACGTTCAACAATTTATTGACAGTGACGTTTTGTTGTCTCGCAAACATTTGTTTTTCAAGTCGAATACTAAACCAAAGTCGAATACTAAACCAAAATGAACTAAAAAGTCATGGGTACTGATATATCGGCAATATCAAATACGAAGGAAAACTCACGACGTAAACCTAAATTAACTTGTAACAATTTTGGTGTTTTATTAAAAACGCACCAAAACCCACTACATTTAAAAGCTCGATTTTTATATAATAACAAATATTATTATTAGTCGGATCGATAAATTATGATCGGGAGAGCGATTTGTTGAATGAGTGCGATTTGTTGAATGTATGAGATCGGTTTCGACAATTGGGACAATAGTTATTAGTAGCAAAAGTAGTCGAATTAACCGGAGAAGAAACAGTTGATGGAGTTGGAAAAGAGGTAGATCGTAGTGTAGATATTTGCGACTCAAGTGATTTGGTTCAATGTTGACTGAATATTCGCAGTAAAAGTATTGAACTGGGTTAGTAAATTTGCTATAGTTGTTGGTGAAGTAGAAGTATTTTGCGAATAATTAGAAGGTACCTCTAGCTGTTGGTTAACTTGGGACATGGGATTATGTTCTGGCAAGACTCCAAAATTGTATCAGCTATGTCAATGATTTGATCAATATTGGTTTTACCAGAGGCAGTTATTGCAACAAAAATTGTTTTTGGTAAGCGTCTTTTCCAAAGTTTAATCAATACATTTTGGCTTACCGTGTGTGAGCCGCGTGTGTCAGACTGTTTACTATCGCCCATCTAAGAACCTGTCAAAAAATCGTCTAGGCCTTTTTCTTCACTAGAAGAAAGAATCACGTCATAAATGTTATTAATGACTTCTATTGGTAAGGTAGCTAAATGTGATCGTATTTTTATCTGCCATTTGTGATTCTAGCAATAGTGAATTGGGCCTCAACTTGGGTAAAACAAGCGACTGGTTTTGTGGTGCAAAACGGAGGAAGACTGGTGGCATAAATATGTTGCTCTGGGACAAAATTTGGTAAAATATCATAATCTATAGCCTGATCAAACATTATGGCAATGATGCTATGTCACACAAAACTGTCAAATTATTGATACTTTGAAAAGGTGGTTTAAAGTAGGGAGTCGTATAAGCAGAGTACTCACCTACGCATGCACAAAGTTAATAAAAATGTACAATCTTCTTGTAAAAAAATAAAATAATATTTCCTCTTTTAATGGTGAAAAATATTTCACCCCCTATTCAAACCCACAGCTGGCTTATTGAAAAATTAAATAAAAAACCATTTCCTGTATAAAACACCATAGAAGGCAAAGAAACATAATCTGATCCGATTTGATCTCAATCAGTGGACTGCACCATACAAAACAACGGATCAGAAATTGGTTCAATTTGACTTCGATCGAACTGTTTTCATCTAAATCAATTAAAAAAATGTATTGACAAAACGCCATAGACAGCAGTGAAACACAAACTGTTTCAATTTGACTCCGGTAGATCTGTTTCATTGAACTATATACAAATCACCATAATTTAATGATTTATCGTCAAAGCATAGAAAATAAAGGAACATAAACTGACCCGATTTTAAACCAATGGAATTGCATCGATCTATATGCAAACGTAAAAAGAATTATCGAGAAAACACTATAGCCATTAGCCATGGAACTCATTCTTAATTATTTATATTTTAATTTCTTAAACGATACGTCCTGTAGGATGTCCCTTGACCAAAAATTCAATCAAACGAGTTTCCACGTAAGAGTACTGATTTCTCTCACCTCTCAACCCCACTGAGCCGTCACTGATGATGAAGTAGATATTTCTGTTATCTATTTTCTTGTTCACTTCTTTAAAGAGCTGCAATTCACTTAGGAAACATTTAAGAGCATCAGTTTATAGGATATTTTCAGCTGAAAATTGCTCTCCTTTATTTTATTAAAATTCTAATATTGAAACCTGAAAGACCTTATATAGACTAATAGTACATTGTTATTATGCTTTATTATCATTTAGGAAACTTTATACGAAATTATTGAAATGTAAAATGAATATGTCTACCCATTTGTTTTCATTCACATTAAAAAGTAGTAACTGATACGAGTAGAATAAAAAAGTGTAAAAAAATCTAGGGATAGAAAAACGCTAGTTTAGTTCCTTATCTCTTTGACGTTTAACTACTGATTTAATTTAGATATGCAATCGTTCGGAACGTTTTGATTTGAACAAACCTATTATTACTTCTTTAAATCTTAAATATTGCTATTACTTTGATATGTGCCTTTAATCATATAATTTAGTAGTGTTTTTTGTGTCTTGCTTAGTGTTTAGTGCGATTTTGCTCTTGGAGATTTGGAGATAAATCATTTTCAGGCCTTGACCGCTGTAAGTTTGAAAATCAAATAAACATTTCTAATATTTTGCCAAAACAATTATTTTATGTACAGTTTAATGTATTATATAAGATTTATTAATAATTTTGTGCATTACTTATTATACCCATTTGTATAAAATAGAATGGACCATTATACAGGGTGATAGTTAGAAACGTGTAAACAGTACGATTTTTCAAAAACGAATATGAGCCAACTGTGCTGTCTTTTTGCAGTGGAGTTGCTATATAGTTAAATATAGAGGTTCGTCCGCTAGATGGCGGTGCCATCTGACTTCGCGATATATTGTGACATAACTCTTTTTTCATCTGGGGTCTTCAAAGGAATTTGCTATACTTTTAGTAAAAATATACAGGGTGATCATGATAAATGTGTAGTTAATTAAGAAAATGACTGAGGAAAATAATATTTAGAACGTAGTAGACAATATTGTCAAGGAAGGAGACTTGATATATGTTTCTATACTTTTAGATAAAACTGAAAGACTATTACGGAACGATTTCAAGTTGTACTCGGGCGCTGCCAACTACGAGTACCTATTTGAATAATAAAAAGAGAATGATATTGGCTGCTTACTTAATGAAAATAAACTGAGTCGTATTTGAGCAAAATATTAATTAAATACGTAATCGCAGTCGGCCACGCCAAACTGCATTTTGTACTGTTGTCCCTTTGGGACAGGCAAATAATGGTAATAATCAAAAACACTTTATCCGAACCTCATAGATTTTCAGCGGGGGTCCCTCAGGGTTCCATGCTCTCTCCTTTCCTTTTTAACCTATACATCTCCGACATTCCTACTCATCCTACTCATCCTACTCATCCTACCACAAACCTCCTCCTCTACGCTGACGACACTACTATTTACTCCCACAATTTTTACGGACAAACCGCAACTCGAAAAATAAAATATCACACCGACAGACTGACGACTTATTACGAACAATGAAGAATCAAAATAAATTTTCCCAAATCAGAAATTATCACGTTTCACCGTAAATTTACAAAAATAAAAACCTTTCCAAAACTAAAAATAAATAACGTGATTATTTCTGAAAAGAAAACTGCTAAACTTCTTGGACTAACACTTGACACAAGACTCACATTTGCACCCCATATTACTAGAGTAATAAATAAACTCTTAATCAACTCGGTCCTTTAGTTAATAGACGTAGCAAGCTATCAATAGACAATAAAATATGGCTATATAAGGTACTCTTTTACATGAACGACTACCATTCTACGATTTACCCAGAAATGACTGACGTAACTTCCCTACCTAAAATCCTCACCTCTCATAAACATATAAATCCAACATACATAATCCATATTCACTTCCCATTTCCTGATACCCCCTTGAACCCCTCGCTGAAATTCCTTAACATAGAAATTAGGCACATTGTGCAATGTTTTTATATATTTGACTTTTTTGAAACGGGTTTTTATTGATTTTCCCTATACAATCTCTTGTATGACAAAATAACGAACGCTCTAATCTTATTTTCATAATTCAACATCTAAAATAAAATGTAAGCGATCTGTACAGAAACTTTATAATTGTCTCTATTTTTGTCATGTCTGTAAGCATTTCTCGCGTTGTTGTTACGTAGCTCTTTTATATATTGTTAATACTAATGAAATAAATGCAATACCTTTTTGATATTTAATAAAAGATATTTAAATTAGAAATTCTACTGTTTAATAGGTGTATAAAACATCCAATAGTCAAACTTTCAAGTAATTTATAATAATTTTATTAATAGCACCTTAAATTTAATCACTTTTTTATCTTTTGATGCTCACGCTTTACACGAAATTTATTCATAAAAAACAAACAAGCTCTATATGGAGTTACTCAGCTGTAATAGTTTCTGGCACATCGAACAAATTCATTTCCTTTTGTAAACATTACACATATTACCCTCTACATTAGGATAATACAGCCAAGATGAATAAGAGGGGGAGTGGCTCTTTGAAGATTGCTGTTTTAGAAAATATTAGCGATGTTATTTGGTACTTGAAAGAAGGCAAGTGGTGTAATTGTAAGTAATTATGAAAATTAGTTGTTTTATTTCTTTGGCTCGAAATTGCTTAAGAGGTTATATTTGTCAGATACGTAGTGTTTCGATAATAACACTTCACCAGACGGGTAATTTACGGAAAATTAGCCAACTGTTAAATTTTCCGTAGGTAGAAGTTGTACCAACGTAAGAAACATGTTTACTATCCGCTTCTTATTTCTTATGACTTTCTTAATTTCAAGAAATTCTAACAAATATAACAAAAATTGCGTTATGTAAATGTTTGATACTAATATTATTAAAAAATCAACTAACCAAACGAATTTTTAGTCGACTTTAATATCGGTATTGGGTAATTAGGTTCAATTAACAGGGCGATGGTGAAATTTTATATCAGTCTTTAGTGATTTTTTTTAAGGTTGTTCTATTTTTTACAAAAACTTTTTGATCAACGCAATATGCAATGAAATTTTTCCATTACTTAAAATTTCACTTCTGTATTTAGTCCAGTCAATGAATGATTTCTAGAGGGAAATGCTGAGATCACAATTTTTGACTAGAGGGCTGTGTTTGGACTATTTAGGAGGTAAACATACCAAAAGTCCCCGAACGTAGAAGGTGGGGGGGATGCAGGGGGAGCACGAAGAAGGTCCTGGTTTTTTGGTTTTTCACTCATATCTCGAAAACGGTTAGCCCTAATCAAAAAGTGGCTATATGCAAAATTAAAGCTTACTAAATTTTCTACAATAACGTTTCTATAAATTTTTTTCGTATCTGCTATGGTTCAGTAATGAATTGTATATCTTTTGACTGTATTCTAACTTTATTATAAATTTATTATAAATTGAAAATAAATTTTAATAATCATCGTAGAAAAAATTTCTTGTACAGATATCCGTTTCACAACAGACTGAACTGAAATATCGAATAAAAAATGTCTTTGCGTCTGTAAGTGTGTGTGTGCGTGTATACCGTTTCTTGTAAACACGATAACTTCTGTTACAGCCAGTTTCACAATAGTTGGTTATCTTTTTGGTTGACTAACCTGAATCGGAAAGTTAACTATTGGTAAATACATATATGCGTTTCACAAAATTTATTTTATGATTAGTAATGTAACCTATGGTTAAGTTTAAGTTTTGAATGGTTGGTATGAGTTTCTGAAGTTTTTGACAGATATTCCACATATATTTTAAAAAGAAAGGAGAAACTAACTTCAATAATTCATAAAATATGTTCAATATGATTGTGTTATTACATTAGTTTGTATATCTGAAATCTGTAAAGAAATAATTATTGAATTTAAGCAGAGTACTATTTTCGAAATGTACCTATTTAGTTATTCCTACACATTTTCGCAAATGTAAAATAAATATATATCGATAGGAAAGGTGACAAATGTACTCCCTGCAGAAGTATTATTACTGCATGTGTACTGTAAATCTCCCGGTAAATTTGGATATGTAGATTTAAAACTAATTAATAAAACTTCTTTAATTTGTTTTATTTAATTATAGAGTTTCATATTTGCGGTATTAAAAAACATGAAAATAATAAAGTATTGATGTTTAAATGAAATAATTATAAAGATAGATAAATTTGTTTTTCTTTCTAATGTTATTAAATATTTGGGTAGGTATACCCAAAAATTGCTGAAAATATCCATGTTCCAACCTGGAAAAATGGCCCATTTAATTTGTTGTTTTGTTAATTTACTGTTTCTAATATATCTTCGAAGTTAAATTAAACAAAAATTTGTATTTGCACTATCGGTGCAATCTGCAACTTGAGGTTATATACTTTTAGTTAACCACGAATTATTGGTTTACCAATACCTATTCTACTGGTTTACTTAACTATAAGATAACTCAGACCTTGAAATTAACCAGACATTATGGTCAAATCCTAACCATTAGTTAACCAACGATTGTGAAACTGGCCGTTAGACTTAAAATATTTGATTACAATTTGGAACATATGTAAAACAGTATATTACAATAATCCCTATTGAAATTGGGCCATATCTGTAATACATGGTGATAACCAGATGCCTACAATTCTCACTTCATAATAATGTTATTAAAAATACCATGTTCCATATTTTAGGATAATTCTGATATATCATCTAATTTAAATAAAGTTAGTTTGCCTAACATACACCCGATATATTGCGGTTTAGAAATCTTATACATCTTCTTATTTTTGTATGCTTAGTAATATTTTGCTCTGAAATTAAATTAAAACGTATTTTACGTATAAGAGTTTGTAAGCTTCTGGTTATCACCATGTATTACAGATATGGCCCAATTTCAATAGGGATTATGGTAATATGCTATTTTACATACGTTCCAAATTTAAATCAAATATTTTTAGTCTGACAGAAGTTATCGTGTTTACAAGAAACGGTATAAACGCACACATAAATATATACGCACACACACAGACGCAAAGACATTTTTTATTCGATATTTCAATTCAGTCTGCTGTGAAACGGATATCTGTACAAGAAATTTATAATGAATTTATAATAAAGTTAGAATACAGTCAAAAGATCAAATACTCTTCAAAGGTATAAGAAGATGTATTGTAAGTATGTTAAAAAATGTTATCTATATAGAATTTGGACTGTTTTGGCATTTTTTCAAACTTACAAATTCTAGCAAAGTTTGGAATTATTTTTAGTCAGATGTTCTTGATGAAACGGTATTTAGAACGAATATGGTGGAAGCTTAGCATTTCAACTTTTATAACCTACAATGCAAATTCGCACTGAATTATTGCGATAAATGAATTATAATATTCGAGTCAAATAACGCCGTTCCAATATTGATTTCATTTAAAATTTTGATCTGTCATTAATGAGGAAGCGACTCCATTTTATTCCGAAGCTTTATTTGATTTATTATTTCCTCATGAACAGAAACAAAAAAATGTCCAAATATAATTTATCACCGAGTCTAAATACGATAATTACAGCAGGTTACCTTACCATTTTAAGCACAATTCAGGTCGGTTATTGGAAACTTCACTTAAATTATTATTAATTAATCATAAATAACATTCAAGTCAGTGTCTTTTTATATAATAAATTATTTTAAATGAAATGGAACTCCTTATACATTGATATAAATATTTCCTTGCATCCATGAATGTAATTTGATCCTAGCCTATACTAACGCTTTAATAATAAAAGGATCGTAGATCGTAGAAGGGTTATAAAGTAACAATTCTAACTTATGACCTCATAAAATCTAGTAAATTTCTAGAAGTTATTTATTCGGTGAAAAATTATTAAATAGTTTTAAACCCATGTAATTTGAACAATTACAAGTTATATTAATATATGAATATTTTTTTTTATATAAGATAAATATATTCTTGTTTCGATAAGCAAAAACACATATTTCAAAAATATATAAACATGGCAAGGTTAGAATATTATACTCTCTAAATACCCCGTTACAAGAATTGGTACTATAGAAACACTCGCTATAAAACGTATACGTTTTTGGACAATAAAAATATTCTGTGATAAAGTGATGTTCCCCCAGAAATAAACAGCATACCTCAATCTGAAATCCACTTGGCCGTAGTATAAGTTAATTAATTGTTCCCTAGTAAGCACTTTTTAATATTATTAAACAAAAATGAAATGAATGCTAGCTTAGAAATCAGATATTCACAATGTGATTTCTACCTTAAACACTCATCAATATGTATGCCCAATAACTTTGTACTATCACAAACGACTCATTGACCTTAACTAAAATAAAGCCACAGTCTCTCTATTATGGAACTGAGTTAAATGAATTTGATTGAAAAATATAGATACCGTTTCTACAACTTTATTACGTTTACTTTCTAACACATTGTACATAGGATATGAAATAATCAGAGATAGATCATCAGCATACCTAGAAAATAAATCATTACATAGAAAAAATAAAGCTAATTAATGTGTAATATGAATAGTACAGGGCCCAATCTTGGGCCCTGTGGAACTCCCATACTTGAAAATGTGTTCAGAATTGGCTGTGCATACCTTATTTCACTGACGTGATTAAACTCATATTTTGTTGACAATTTGGGTAAAAATGAGTTGATTCAGTTCGGTGGTTGTCCTGTAATCCCATAGTTACATAATATAAATAATAATTTGGTATGATTGACACCACCGTTGAAACATTATAGTTCCACATTGATAAAAACTTGAACGGCAACGTCTTAATTATTTGAAAATTACACAGGCCCACAAAAAAAAAAGTTGTCTGCGCCGGGGTACTGACCATACCTATCCCTTGTATTTTGTGCCGCTGAACACGAATCTGACCTTAGTTTTTCCTCTATACGTCAGGTTTTTTTTAACAGCAAATAAATATATAAATATCACGATTCAACACGACTTTTTTTGCTGTTAAAAAAAAAACCGGACGTGTAGGGGAAAAACTAAGGTCAGATTCGTGTTGAGTGGCTCAAAATACAAGGGATAGGTGTGGTCAGTACCCCCGCGCAGACCACTTTTTTTTGGTTGCCACTGTGCCACACTCAGTGTGGCGCAATCCAACAAAAAAAAGTCATCTGCGCGGGGGTACTGACCACATCTATCCCTTGTATTTTAAGCCGCTGAACACGAATTTGATCTTAGTTTTTCACCAGCACGTCAGGTTTTTCTTTTAATAGCAAATAAATATATAAATATTAGACTTTTTTGCTTAAAAAAAAAACCTGACGTATAGGAGAAAAACTAAGGTCAGATTCGTGTTCAGCGGGTCAAAATACAAGGGATAGGTATGGTCAATACCGCGGCGCAGACAACTTTTTTTTTTTGTGGGCCTGTGTTATCGAAGTGTTGTCATTTAACTTGCCAGTCTGTACTTGTATTAAATTTTGTATAGCATTAATTTGACGCCTTTTTAGAAAGTAAAACCTAATGCTAAAATTGCATTGCAAAGTACATATTAAAATATTTTCGACCTAAGACTATGATTACGTTCAGTATGTCTATAATTCCTACATATATTCTTTGTCTCAATAACAGTCATGCTAAACTTAATACTTTTTTATTCAATATTTCTTATTTTCTTATGCAAGAATCACTTTTTTTACATGCGTAAAATGTTTTTATGGTAAAATCGATGCATGTATTTTTATAACGCAAATACCTGTATTAGTAACTTCCCTCTCGTCGCGTATCTCAGTAAATCTGTATATATCTCATCTCACCTCAGTTAACGCGTCTTTTTCCTTTATAGTAGTGAGAATAAGTGATATTTTTATCTCCCCCTTGTCAAACAGGCACGTACCTTTGATCTTTATGCTTTAGCGATATTTTATACTCAGTCACAGAACGTGCTAAAATAATTTTTTTCGTAATGTTTGTTGTCTGAGTCAGGATTACCCTCAAATTGCATTAGGTATATTATTAAATTATCAACTTTTAAATCGTTTTAATCTAGAAATTTAACGCATCTATACTAGCTGCGCACATATATCGACATAACCAAACTTTAACTGCTTAGCTGCCGATACGTATAGTTAATTGGTGATAATAGAATCGAAGCAAAAGATCAGCGGGCTTCCATATAGGCTTTACAAAGGAATTAGTAATGGAAGTATATGTTAGATAATGTTCTGACATAGGGTTTAAAATTAACTATACAGTTCTAACCAAAATTTGTTTCCAGAATACTACAGAGTACTGTTTTAACAAGAAGGATTTCGTAGAGGCATAGATGAGGTGATTTTGGAACTATACAGGGTGCCCCACTAAAACTCCCGGTGCCATTTTCTCGATAAATAGAAGAGAACTGAATTCTCTAAAAGGTGTTCACTAAAATACATATATAAATGATATCAGTTCTGAGTAAAAACGGTCATTTTACAAATTGAGCTATAGATGGTGTTGTGACGCAAAGAAATTATTTGATCCTAGGAACGTTCTATGAACTTCAATCTAATTTTTTTAAATATAAAAATGGTTGTAACTTCTTTAAAATACATTTTTTATAGTGTTTATGTCGTATGTTCGACTAAATTTTACACTGTAAATTGTAGACATATGAAAAAAAAAGCGATTTTCGTTACTTGAAAAATTACATTGAAATTCAAATATCTCGAAAACCAGTGATTTTTCAAAAATTATTCATATTCATTTCATCTTTCCTAGGATCGAACAATTTCTTTGCATCGCAACGCCGTCTATACCTCAATGTGTAAAATAACCATTTTTACTAAAAAATGAAGTCATTTATATATTTCAACTTTGATACTACGTATATTACTGTGGAGTTCTATTATTCTAATTCAATATATAAGGCTATTGTCGTGTAACTAATACTACAAGCATTAATTAGTAAACTATGTGATGAATTTGGTTTCCATGAAAATCTAATTAAATTTATGTCAGGTTATTTACAGAGTCGTAAGCAAAGAGTATTTATGAAGGGATATGTTTCAGAACCATTTATAGCTACATCTGGTGTTCCTCAAGGATCTAACCTTGGGCCACTGCTGTTCCTAACATTTATTAATAGCATAACAAATTCGATTGAATCATCAAAAATTTTATTATTCGCAGATGACCTAAAAATATTTCTTAGAATCGATGAAAGAGCAGATTGTGTGAAACTACAAAATGATCTAAACAATATATGTACTTGGTCGACTGAAAATAAGCTTTTATTTAATATTGATAAATGTAGTATTATGACATTTACAAGAAAACTTAACATTATTGATTACTCCTATAAAATTCAGGAAGCAGCACTGGCCAGGGTGAGTGAAATGAGAGACTTAGGTGTAACATATGATAGTCAAATAACTTTTAATAAACATATCATGATTACGACAAATAAGGCAAGTAAAATGTATGGATTTCTTGTACGTAACTCGCGACAGTTCAGCAATCTTAATAGTTCAGTAAGCGAAGCAGTAAAAATGGTAAAATTCCCGGCCCGAAAACGATGAAAGGAATTTCCTTAATTTTTTTTGCAATATGCTTTATAAAATACGTACATCAAAATCTATATTGTCGCATTTCCTGCTTTTTATTATTAAGGGTGGAAACCATCCCTAAAATCTGAAAAATTTATAACTTTTCTAATTTTACGAATAAATTAACGAAAATCCATATACTTATGATTTTGAGGTCGCTGAATATGACTGTGAGGTCAAAACTTATGAAACGAAAATATTAAGGATTGAAATCATCAATAGTGAAAAATTAATGTATTATAATTTTACGAATCAAATCACGAAGATCCATAAAACTATGTTTTTGAGGTAGCTGAATATGATTATGTGGTCAAAACATAGGAAAGACGAAAATATTAAGGGTTGAAACCAGCCTTAAATACTGAAAAATTAATAATTTTTCTAATGTTAAAAACAAATTCATGAAAATCCATATACTTATGTTTTTTAGGTCGCTGAACATGATATTGAGGTCTAAATTTATAAAAAAAAATGGTGGATTAAAAATGGTTACAAAAGAGTATAGTAATATATCTGATTTTATTAAAAATACAGATTGTTGTGAATAAATTAAATTAATACAATTAAGTAACTTAATTAAATAACATTTTTAATCTGCACTCTAAAACATGCTAAAGTGCAACGCAACCCATTTTTTCTGCGTATTCTTCGAAAAATAGACTGCTATTTCTCGTTTTTCTACCCACTATAGACATTTAAAATGCACGTACGGACTGAAAAGTTTCAACATTATTTCAAACTGTCATATCTCTGGAACAGTTTGTCGTAGGAAAAAGAAATAAAGACCCAAATTCTTCGTTTTTTTATAAGCTTCATTTCATTCTTATATCATCCTTTTATCAATCTTATAGTTGAGATATTTCAATTTTAAATACATAATTTTCTTGCGTATGCCCTCAAGCGCCATCTTTAAACTTTTATATCTCTGGAGTAGTTTGTCGTAGGAAAATAAAAAGAAAACAAACTATTCGTTTTTTATAAGCTTCAATTTTGTACTCTTACAATTTTTTATAAAAAAATATTTTCAGAGCAATTTCCAAAAACCCGATCTTTTTAAAAAAATTATGAAAATTTTCATTATTGAAAATGGGTACAGAATGAAAAATGATCATTTTATAAATTCTAAAAAAATTGAGCATGTTAGTAATAATATGCATTAACAACATCTAGCAGTATTTTTAAGAAATTTGAATTAATAAGAAATTAGAGCAATAAAAGTAAAAAAAATGGCGCCTAAATTTTTAAATGTGCTACTTTCTTGTTTGTAACTTTTTTAGTTTTCATTATAAAAGGTCGTAATACGAAGAAAGAAATCAATCTAAAGAAAATTTTAATACCTTCAATTTTTACAATAAAAAAATATTTCTCATAGTTGTAGATTTTGAGTAACTTTAGATATTAACGTCGTATATTTTTTCTGAACGTTTCGGCGCCATTTTGAAAATGTCATATTTCCAAAACTAAACATCTGAGAAAAAAAAAAGAAAAAACCATTCAATTTGTTTTCGTAAAAGCTTTAATTTTGTACCCTTGTATTTCGTTATTAAAGTCCACATTCTTCGAGTAATTTAAAAAAAAGCGTCTAGGAATACTGATTTTAGGGGGTGAAAATATTGCAATTTTCAGTTCGCAATATCTCGAAAAATATGCATTTTAGCAAAAAAGTGTATAAGGCCATTCTTTCTTATAATTTGATTCTCTATCAGATTATATGTATTTTTTTTTGGAACAACCCCAAAGAAGGGGATGGAAAAATGACAATATAGATTCTTATGTACATACTTTATGAAGCACTTACTGTACTATAAATGCATTAAGCAATTATACATGAGCTTTGCCAGTGGCGTAACTGACACCCCCGCAGACCCCGCACCGCGGAGAGGGGGCCCGGTCAGCTGGGTGGGCCCAGGGCCGCCATTAGGCAGATATCTTGACAAATATTTTTTTTCAAGTTTCTCCCCCCCCCCGCTCATCAATTATTAAGCGCGGGGACCTGTTGACTTTTGAGGGGCCCGTTAGAGATATTGATGAAAAAATCGAATCCCCCCCCCCCTCATCAATTATTAAACGCGTGGGCCCGTTAGCTTTTGAGGGGCCCGTAGCGCCCGTCAGAGATATTGACGAAAAAATTTATATTCGAATTTCTCCCTCCCGCTCATCAACTATTAAGCGCGGGGGCGCTCGTTGGCTTCTGGGAGGCCCGCCAGAGATCTTGACAAAAAATGTTTTTTCAAATTTCTTCCCCCCGCACATTAATTATGGAGGAAAGGGGCCCGATAAACCTGTCGGCGGTCCTGGAGGGGCCACATTGACGAATGGCCGACCCCCATTCCAAACTCTGCGGCCAGCTTTGCTTTCCACTCGTTATAGAGAGGGGGGGGGGGAAATCAGTTTCTGTTACACCATTGAGCTTTGCACGAAGTATTTTAGAGTATTGTTCCATAATATGGAGTCCATATTATAGATATCAAATAAATAACATAGAATAAATTCAAAACAAATTTTTAAGATATCTTAACTACAAAGAAAATGGAGAATATGATAATACCTTACCAAAAGAAGACCTTTTACTACAATACGATCTTAATACATTAGAGAAACGCAGGAGAATAAGTTGTGTATTGTCTTTACATAAAATTTTAAATAACGGCATAAATTATTCTTCCTATCCTCACTAACTTATCTGAATGTGCCGACTCATTCCACTAGAAATTCTAGAACATTTTACCTAGAAACAGCTCATAGACTAGGCACGTTTTGAAAAAAGAACAAAGCAAGAAGCATTTCATGTAACAATTGGTAAAACAACGTTTTTAGGGTATTTCGACCCAGCTGAATACGAATCTGCCTGTTGCCAAAGGGAAATTTGGACCGAAAGTCCGGTATCCAAGATGGCGACCAAAACTCTGTTGCCCTATATCTCCCTTGTCCGTTGGCTTAAAATAATGATCTAAACGTCTGCTTAGGGGTTTTCTCGGATGTCAAACACATTGCAAGAAAATCATCATCGAGCATTGCCTCGGGATCGGAACATCTTGATCGATGTCTCCTAAAGCAACATCAGTCACCTTGGCCAAAAACTTCCGGGGTATAAGGAGAGTTTGCCTTCCTGTGATGTCCTTGTTTAAGGGCTGGAAGAAAAGGAACCAGTCCTTAATGCTGTTCTGCAATTTCTCTTTAAAAGTTGACAAGCGCGATTCAAATGACTTCGTTATCTTAACGTCGATTGTTCTCGCCAGGTGAACGTATCATTCCCAAACATCTGAGAGTGACAAAACGTTACCCAGTGAGGCTGAGACTTCGAGCTCTTTGCAAATTTGGATCATGGGTAAATTACTTTTGCCACACTCCTTCATCTGCATATGTACCTTTTTCTGGCTCCTCTCGGCCTTCGCTATACACAGACTGCGATATTTCACCTTAGATGCTGTCAAGCATGGCATACAATTGATGCGAACGAAAAGTTAGCGCCAAATTTGATATTCTTATAAGGTTCGTCCACTATTCCCCCCCCCCCCCCCCCCCCTATCTTTAGTAACCCAATTTTGTTACTAAATTGTATTTCGGAAGGTGTAAAATATTACTTAAAAATACGTAACACATACACAGTAGTACACATTCAACCACTAAAAACTGTAGATTTGACAGATTTTACACTCCGAATACAACAAGACGCACGGAGCGCACGTAAACACAACAAAGTTTCGGCGGCCATCTTGGGCGCCATCTTGGAACCCATGCACTCCAAACTTAAGGTAAGTAAATTTTGAGCATTGCAATGTGTTTGGCATCCGAGAAAACCCCTAAGCAGACGTTTAGATCATTATTTTAAGCCAACGGACAAGGGAGATATAGGGCAACAGAGTTTTGGTCGCCATCTTGGATACCGGACTTCCGGTTAAAATTTCGCTTTGGCAACAGGCAGATTCGTATTCAGCGGGGTCGAAATACCCTAAAAATTTTGTTTCCCCAATTGTTACATGAAATGCTTCTTGCACTTTATAGAGGTGGATTTCCTACTTGTGGGCCTAGTCTATCACACGAACAGTCAAATTAATTCACCTTTATATCGGCTGTGTTTATTATATAATAGCATACAAGATACTGATATTTTTCATTGCACTCGAAGTAGGTTAAAAATGGAGAGATCTATTAGAAGATGTGATGTCTGTAATATGTGATGTGATGTGATGTGTGTAATGTCTGTAATATGTAGGCAAGTATGTGTATTCTTATGTTAAAAATATTTGTATGTATAATTTGTGTAACTTGTGATATTAACGTTATACAATTTTACTTAAATTTGTTATATTTATATTGTACGTTTTCACAATACTCTGTAATGGGGCTATGCCTGTTGAGTATTTATTACCAAATAAATAAATAAATAAATAAATAAATGAATGAATGAATGAATGAATGAATGAATGAATGAATGAATGAATGAATGAATGAATGAATAAATAAATAAAAAACAAACAAACAAACAAGCAAATAAATAAATAAATAAATACAAGAGCTTTATTTCTTCTAGACGAAAAATATGGTATTATGTTTTTCAATTTTCGGCAGATTTTAAGTGTATTCATTGAAACTGCGAATTGTATATTTTTACGTCAGTAAGTGAAAGAAATCGAATATTCAATTAATTATTCATTTAAACAAAGCACGACATAAAGTAATAGAAGATAATAATTTCATAAAAAAATCTATTCAACTGAGCAAACAGACGTTATTATACCTATTTGATTTAATCAAATAAGTGTATCATAACCGAAAAAAAAATTAATAATCATCGTTGAAAAATGTATATAAATCCGTTTCACTCGAATATTGACTAAAATATGTTTATATATCTATATAATAATAATAATAATAATAAATGTCTTTATTTCCCAAAATAAGTAAATTTTAACATATACATATAACTACAATATAATCATGGGAAAAGAGGGGAAGCTCACTAGAATAGTGCTCCACCACTTAACCTTTGTGGTAAAACAAAGAATATACATAACCAAAAAAATAAGAAAAAAATATATACCAAAGTACACATAGGCATATACACGCTTATGTGATATATCCAAAACATATACATATTAATGAACCTAGAAAATTAAAACCATACTGCACATTGCTCACAGCGCATATAAACTTATAATATAAAATAAGGAAAATTTTTTGAACTTACTAAATTTTTTAAATGTTGCGAGAATAGAGTTACATAATTTGTATATGGTAAATGAATATGTATATGGTGTTCGTGTGTATGCAAGTGTGTGCATGTGCTTTTTTTGTAAACATGGTAACTTCTTTAGACCTAAAATTATTCATCCCAAATTTGGAACACATGTAAAGTGGCATGGTAGAATTGATATTGGGCCATATCTCTTACACTGGGTAACCGCAAGATGCATATATATTGCTGTTTTACATAAACTATGTTTTATTATAATTTCAGAGCAGACTGTTACTAATGTTTTTAATTAAGTGCACAAAAATATGACATATTATATATTTCAGGTTCGAGCGAATTATTCTTCTATTGGGTGACTTTAAAATATTACTAAGTATTTTTAGTTAAGACTGTTACGAAATGAATGAAAGTTGTAGTCGGGCAACGCTGACTGCAAATATTTATTAAACACGATAACTTCTGATTTTAACTTTTTATTTCAAATTTGAAACAGATATAAAACAGCAGGGTATAGAAATCGGGCAATAGTCGTGTCATACACGGTGATCACCATCATAGTCATGCAAACTGTTAGATTTTTTATAATCTAAGTTTTATTGTAAGTTTAGAGTAGTGTTACTACAGTTTTTGATTAAGTACACAAAACTACGAAGTAGTGCAGGAAATTGAGTAGTATATGAGTGTCATTTCGGGTCACTTATTAATTTTACTTAATCATGTTAATAAGATATAAAAACTATAATGAAACGAGTGAAAGTTACGGTCGGGTTTTGCCGACTGTGAACATCTATTTGAATAATGAAAATAAAAATGTGTGAATGCGTGAAATTGAATTGTATCTTAGTCGAGAGAAGTATTAACGAATCAGGAATCCCCCACCACTTTTCAAAATGTCATAGAGGGCGTGGCCTTATTTCAGGGATGCAATTTGGGAGAAATCCTGAGTTCATTAATATTTCTCTGTCTAGGTACAATTTTAATCAATTAAGTATTCACAGTCGGCGCCGTTCGACAGCGACAACTACTCTTTAACTAAAATCATCTAACACTACTTGAATCGTGTAATTGATTTTCTATATGGTGGTGGGGGAGGTTTTAGAGATCTATACAAACATGGTGAAGAAAAATTTGAGAAATCAATTTTAAAATATTTACTTTTGCACCACAGGTATTTGGTTGACTGTATTGAAATTAAACCGAATAGAACATCTTAAAATAATTCCAAAATTGCATTGGTGGAATGTAATAAAATCTCAAAATCAAAACCGACAACGGCAATGTTGACCACAAGAATTTAACGTAACGTAATGTCTTTAAAATAAATTAAATTTTATTTTAATTTTTTAATACATTTAAATGTTATAATAAAAATATGGTACATACCTGCTGCGGATTGATTTTTCTCCACCGAGCTTCAGACACGTCTGGGCATGTCGACGTCGATTCCAATTTTGTTGCACATCAGCTACCTGTCGGGCGAGCTGTCTTTTAGTTATACGTGAATTATAGTAATAATAATAATAATAAACGCCTTTATTGCCCAACAGATCACAAAGAATCCAATTAGAGGATAAAATTTATAAGGAATATTAAACTAAGCTAAACTAACCTAAGTTAAAGTTAATAATTATCAAATAGAAATTATAAAATAGATTAGATAATTAAGGTAAATAAGCAAGTTAGTTAAATAAGGTTTAGTAGTTAAATGAAATTTCCATGATCTGCAACCATTTTGGTCAGCTCTACCACAATATCTAAAATATGTACAATCGACGTCAGCTTATACTCACTGCTGTTGGAGATGCTCTCTTTCTAGCACTCCCTACTACAAATAATGTTCGAAAGGGAGCATCTCTAACGGTGGCGAGTTTGAGGTGACGGCGATCGTACCTCAGCTGCTAAAGTCTGTTGTGGATACCTGGGACTTCTGTCTTATCCATGTCTACCATTCAGTTGTTTTCCACTGTCGCGCTCGCGTTAGAGTACTGCCGTAAGAATTCTATGGTTATACACATGACTAATGAGAAATTGTTTTGCATGCAAGCGGTAAACTGTTAATGTATTTTGTATTGCTTCATCATAATTTATAAGTAAATTCATCAACTCTCTACATATGCCATTTTGAAAGTACTCCGACAGTTTGAGGTTACCGCTAAAAATAACAACACAACAACACTGTTTTAACATACGCTGACTACTCTGCACGCCGCTTATATAAATATGACGAAATGTGGTATAACTGATAGATACCAAGATATAACGTAGATTAAACTACACTACAACTAAATTTAAATCAAAGTTGATGCCGCTCGAAATTTTTTTTACACATTCTTGAATGCATATAGAACTAATTTCCACAATATTTAAAATCATTCATCACAGAATTTTTTTTTTACAAGTATTTTACTTTTTTTATTTATTGACACAGCCACACAAAAGAAGTGGTCTGGCCTGCGGACCAGACCAGTGTATCCTTATGAATTTGAACCCGCTGAAACCGAATTCGAAGTCATAATTATCAGATTGGCTCTTTTTCCAACCCCCCTCCCCCCCCCCCCCCCTCAAATGGTGTGTCAGGCGCACCATACCATTGTATCCTTATGTATTTTGATCCACTGGAACAGAATCCGAAGATTTGCTCAATTTTTACCCCCAACCCCAAAAAACACCCCCAAACCAGAAAAAGTGTATTCTTATGTATTTGCACCAGCTAATATCAAATCCGAAGTTAGAATTGTTAAATTGGCTCGTTTTTCACCTCTAACCCCAAAAAAACACCCACCCAAAAGAATAGTCTGTCCGGCAGACCATACCAGTGTATACTTATGTATTTGGTAAGGATCCACTGGTCCGAAAAACTGAAAAACGAGCCAATCTGACAATTCTGACTTCGGATTCGGTTTCAGCGGGTCCAAATACATAAGGATGCGCAGTCTGGTCAGCAGGCCAGACCATTTTTTTCTTTTTGGGGTTGGGGGTGAAAAACGAGCCAATCTGACAATTCTGACTTCGGATTATCTTACAAATACATAGATACATTGGCATGGTCCGCCGAACAGTCCATCTTTTTTTTTTTGGGGGGGGGGCTGTTTTTTTGGTCTTAGGAGTGAAAAACGAGCCAATCTGACAATTCTGACTTTGGATTTGGTTCCAGCGAGTCCAAATACATAAGGATACACTGGTATGGTCCGCAAAACAAACTACTTTTTTTTGTGTGGCTGTGTCATTAAACACAAAAAGTAAAATACTTGTAAAAAAATTCTGCGATTTATGATTTTAAATATCGTGGATACTGGTTCTATATACATCCAAGAATGTGTAAAAATAAAAAAAATTCCGAGTTGCATCAACTTTGATTAAAATTTGGTTGTAGCACGCCGTGCCGACTAAGTAGCTCTAAATAATGCCACAACATTAATAACATTTTACGAACGTTCTATTAGAGTTTTATTATAATTTTTTTCACGGTAGCAACTCGATTTTTAAGGATTGATATCTTATAGTTTTTCGGATAAAAAACCGCTGCCCAAGGAATCACTACTTCCACATCCAGATTCTCTATCCAAGTCACTCATAACGAAAAAACTTTGTATGTGGAAATAATTGTTTATTGAACTTTAATAATATAATATTTGAAATCCTCTACCCCAAAAACCCATAAAACGATACCCCACATCGGTAGTGGGGTGGGGGTGGATGAAGTAAAAAAATATTTTGAGGTTTCTGGTTCTCGTACATACACTAAATCACATTTTTTTTCATCCCCTTTAATAAGGAGGGGGTGGTAATGGGGGTGGCTAATGCCAAAATTTTTTTTGAGACCCTAGCTTCTCTTGTATATACTAAATACCAATTTTATCGACTCTTACCTGCTTGATTTACCCATTTACCCCAAATTACCCCCCAACCCTTCGTCGGAACAACATGAAAATATAATCTAGTTCAGAGTAAACGTGCGCACAAAAAAAAGTTACAGACAGACAGACAGACCGACAGACAGAAATTTTTTTTCGCTCAAAGTTAAAATCTCGACGTTTCATGACATTTTAAGCATATTTGAACAATAAAAATTTTTAAAAATTTTTTTGTCGTTACTATACTTCCACTGGATGTGGAAGTAATTTGAATCGCCCTGTATGCTAGAGATTGTGTACAACCTAGGATCACATAACACTATTTCTTAAGCGGCTGTCAGAAGCTCAATGGTCCTCTTGAGTCTAGGAGGTTTAGATAAGTGTGAGGAAAGTAAACGACACCCTACATTTTGCAGTGGAATTCGAACCAATTCTTGGGGAAAATTTACAACGAAAAATTATATCGCTCTATGTGGAGCTCTAGATAGGCTTAGAAAGGTGCAAGACATTCTAGTATTAAATTGCCGACGCCGACAATGAATTTATTCTTAGTTACTAGCAATATGTTGTTGTTCTTAGGTTAAGTAGGTATAGTTTTGGAAAATTTATTATTTTTCAAATACTTTATACAGGGTGTTTCGAAAAGATTGGGACAACGCTTAGCCGTAGATTCTTGATATCAAAACAAGTCGATTTAACTCAAAAAGTAGTGGTCTAACTTTTTCGTTTTCAAGATACAGGGTGGCAAAGTAAAAAAAAATGTATTCGTGATTTGTCTCCATCTTAGAGACTATTATACGTATCTACTTCAAAGTTGGTAACGACATGTTTTTCAGGTCGCTAATTACAATGGTGCTATTACCGATGCCATATTTTGTAGATTGCGCTAGTTACAGGACTTTTATGTGACACTTTAAGCCATAACTTTTTTGAGGTTAGGTTTTGGACATCGTCTTCTACTATAATCGAAACGCAATTTAGTTTCCTAAAGAAAAGGTGTACTTGTTTGAACGCGCTAAAATGCACACTTTCAGAGAAAGATGCGATTTACAACTTTATCACACACCAGTTTGAAGAAATTCAATTATACCTAAAAGCGGTTTTCTTATCTAGTACGTGTACGTCAAGTATGATGTCTTAAAGTCGTCAATAGTGCTTGTTGTAGATACGTATAATATTCTCCAAGATTTTTTTACTGTACCACTCTGTATCTGGAAAACGAAAAGAGTTAGACCGATACTTTTTGGGTTTAATCAACTTGTTTTAATGTCAAGAGTCTACGCTAAGCGTTGTCTCAATCTTTTCAAAATACCCGGGGTGTTGAATTTCTTCGAACTGGCGCGTGACAAAGTTGTAAATCGCTTTTTTCTCTGAAAGGGTGCATTTTATCGCGTTTAAACAAGTACACATTTTCTTTAGGAAACTAAATTGCGTTTCAATTATAGTAGAAGACGATGTCCACAACCTAACCTCAAAAAAATTATGGCTTAAAGTGTCACGTAAAAGTCCTGTCTATAAAAATCTATAAAATATGGCATCGGCAATATCACCATTGTAATTAGCGATCTGAAAAACATGTTATTACCAACTTTGAAGTAGATACGTATAATAGTCTCCAAGATAGAGACAAATTACGAATACATTTTTTTTACTTTGCCACCCTGTATCTTGAAAACGAATAGAGTTAGACCACTACTTTTTGAGTTAAATCGACTTGTTTTGATGTCAAGTATCTACGGCTGAACGTTGTCCCAATCTTTTCGAAACACCCTGTATAGTACTGTAGAGTCGTCAAGAACCTATGTATTTCTGTGCAAGTCATTATTTGTAACGCTTGAGAATCTTATTCTGATGACTTATTAGATTTACATGACTTGTTGGAAATTCGCTTAATTTGACTAAACTAATTTGCAGTTGAGAATTCAGTTTCATCGCCATGTTTCCTTGAAGAGAAGACGTTGAAAGCAGGTCATTATCTGGGGATATTACACGATTTTAGTAGACCTCAGGTTGAATATTATAGTCTAGTTTAGTTAAGTATAGCAAGACGGTAGTGAATTACTGACCGATGATTACTCCATATTATCTCATGCTAAATTCTGATTAAATTAATTACAGTAGCATGTCCAGACCTAGGCAATTTACAATTTTCGGCGACGATCGGTATTATATCGTAGTTACTTGAGCTGCACTGCACTACTTCCTTGAATATTGACGGAATCAACTTAGAGCTGATTTAGCAAATTAGGGAAGATCTGGGATGTGATTGCTAAACAACTCTCTAACACTGTTGGGTAACTGCGTGGCCATACATGATTATTACACCTGCTTGACTTAATCAAGTTTTTATATTATAACTGGGCAAATTTTTTTAATAATCATCGTAGAAAAAACATTTTTCACATCAGGGTGATAATATTGGCTAAAACTCCTTCATTTCATTTTTATAACTACAATATTTTTACACAAGGTGGCCAATAATTAAGTGCCTGCCTTATACAGATAACGGCAGGCAAGTACGTACATCGTTCCGGATTTACATGCGAAATAAATGGGCAACCGGCCGCAGGTCGAGCCCCCACCATTTAAATTCCTTTGTATCATTGCGCATTCAATCTACTTCGCACCTGTGAATATTAAATGGCTAGTTACCCATAAATTCGTACGTGTACGCACTTGGCTGCCGTTATCTGTAAGGCGGTAACACTATAAAAGAACTCATCACCGCACGCCGAAAAGACATAACAATAATTGGTTTGCTGAGGGCGCCTTCTTCAACGTGCCACGGTTTATTTCTATTCCCAGGCAGGTTTTGATACTTTAAGAGACCACGTAGAACCGGAGTCCTATGATTGGCGAAAAATATATAAATTCTTACTTACCGTGGGTTGGTAAATGTATCTTCATTGTTTGTTGGTAAATGTATATTCAATGCACTTTATCTAATATCAGTCTTATTTCTTATCACCTCTATAGAATCCTCTAGTTAGTTTCTGTGATATAGATATACTGAAAACAAAGTTGAGGAACTTCATAAAGGTCCCATAAATTTTGTTGTCGACCCAATACACAGGATCACCCTAGGGGTTAAACTTAAAACTATTCATTTAATCAAGAATGAGACATGGATTCAAATAACAGCATTTATTTGTATAAAAGTTCAATGGATGGGCAATATAAATAATGTAAATATTTGTAAATCAAGTATCTATTTATACATAAGAATTATCAGATCTACATACCAAGCACGGCAAGGATGGACACATCCCATAGAGGACGTTTGATCACAACTACATGCAATGGGAGATTGGGAGGATCTATCCGCTAGCACGGAAAGGTTGAAATATTCCTTAGAAAAATACGTTTTACAATTTTGGTTTTAGGCTCAAAGATTTAGTGACTAATAGAATAACATATATTCACAATGATAATGACAACTTTGGTTTGTCTGTGATGAGCTTTATTAGTACAGTAACTAGAGGTTTTAACTTCAGAATAATGTCATATTCAACGGATTTCGTTCATTTTTGACAGTATGATAATAAATGCTTCACAGAAAAGTTTCTATATTGTGCGGGAGCTTGCCAATTTATAGTGGGTGGATGCGGGGTGGATGCCACCCCCTCTCAGGGGGTGGCAGTTAAAAAATATATATATTTATTGGAGCTGAAATATAATTAAATTTTAAGAAGAAAAGGTTCTATACAATTTTTCACATAAATTGATAGTTTTTAAGTTATAACGACTTCAAAATTGCGATTTTAGTTTAAAGAAAACAGGTATTTCCAAACGGCTTTCGTCAAGTATCTAGAAAAGTATTACTTTATCGAAAATATGTTACAGACCAGTTACAGAAAGTAAAAACTGGGAATGAATTATATTTTTTGTTTATTGATGTAGGATTAATAATTTCGGAGATATATAAGTTTATATTTGGTATCCAAGTATTTCGAAATTACCTTTAAAGTTTAAAATGCATTTTTTTCTAAAGCAAGTACTTTAAATGAGCATCTAGGTAATGCTACATCTTAACGAAAAACTGCATTTGAAATAATTTTTTTTTAAGTTACTGGCTAATTAGAGTAACAAAATGGCGACCTTTTTATATACAAATATATAAATACGCACATTTTTCCGTCATAACTTCTTTGTTTTTTATGCTACAGAAACGAGTAAAAAAGCAATTGAAAGCTTAATTAATAACCTATTATTCTACTTATTAGCATCCTTAACGTAGGTGTCACAGTTTCTGAGATATTTAACTATCACTCTAAATAATTACCTTATGGACACTTGGATGCCAAATGTAAACTTAAATATCTCCGAAATTATTAATCCTACATCAATAAACAAAAAATATAATTAATTCCCAGTTTGTACTTTCGGTAATTGGTCTGTAACATTTTTTCGATAAAGTAATACTTTTCGAGATACTTGACGAAAGCCGTTTGGAAATACCCTTTTTTTTTAAGCTAAAATCGCAATTTTGAAATCGTTATAATTTAAAAACTATCTATGTGAAAAATTGCATAGAATCTTTTCTTAAAATTTGATTCTACTTCAGCTCCAATAAATATATATATTTTTTAAATGTGGCATCCACCCCTTTAAATTAGCAAGCCCCTGCACAATATAGAAACTTTTCTGTGAAGCATTTACTATTATACTGCCAAAAATGAACGAAATCCGTTCAATATGACATTATTCCGAAATTTTGCAAATTTTTCACCTCTAGGTACTGTACTATATCCTGACAGTAGTTGTTATTTGGATAGAAGCCGCGTCCTAAATTTATTTTATTGACGGTTGGAATAGATATTCCAAGCATCGCTACCTTTATTACTTACTTAGTAAGTATGAAACCTTTCTCAAAGAATTATAGTTTTCCACTAGTTTTCTCAAGTTCTTTTCTAGTTTAATGATTCATGAGTATGACGAAAAATATAATATGCACCGCGGGTCGTACGTTTAGACAATAGGATTTCAAAATTAGCTTAAAAGTTTAAACGTTTAAAATTTCTCTTCCGTTTCATTTGTACGAAAAACATATTTGTTTAATTCTAGCCCCCGCAATTTTTTCTTTAGAATTTAGATAGTAGAACAAACATTGCTCGCACATATAAAAAAATCTATGAAATATACTCTAATACTTCCTATGTATCAATATTTACGTTCAAATCCTGTAAGACTTATTACCTTTTGCCAGTGCGCCATAGATTTGATATCGCTAGAAACATGTACGCGTTTTTGAATTCATGGACACAAGGATTTTATGAAAATAGAAAAAGAATCAAGCGAAACGGCGGAAATTTAAAAGCACCCAGGAAATGCGATATGTGAGATTCACATATATTTCAATTTAGAATCAAAAAAACAGCTAAAAGAATGAATTAAATAGAAAACTGGAGTAAATATTATACTCTTCAAATTTTTATATAATTTTAGCACATTCTATGGGGTGCTCTTCGCGGTTCTTTGAAATAATGTTACTATCAGACAATTTTAATTTTATAAACGACTTCATAATATAGAATCTTCCTCTCGACATACAAAATAATAATATGCAAGAAGTGAATAAAATTACAAAAATTTATTTTGTAAAATACAGCCCTTTGAACGACATAAATTAGAAAAGAATCATTTCCGCCTCTCATATGGTGCTACTCAAATGGTGCTAACATGGTTAATAAATAATATGATATCAACATTTTGTTGACCGGGCATTAAAGTTTGAATGGTGTACTTTCAGATGTTATGTCATTTTTATAATAATAACAATTTATTTACTGCTTTCACGAAATTCAAGAAAAATGTCGGAGTCGAAAATTGTATGTCCTAAATTTACCAATTTTCCAACAGCTGTAACTTTTACAAAAAAAAAAATAATTTTTTTTTAATACCAGGATCAATAATAATAAAATTGTTGTGAATGTACTGAATTTTAATAAATGATTTAAGTATTTTCAGCATATTTTTTTGGCTTAAAATGCTAGGAATCCTATCAGGTAATTCAATACTTCGTCACTATTAGTTAGAAGAGTAATTGTTTTGATTGGTTCTCCAAGATGAGTGTTTTTAAGTGTTTTCCTAAGTAGTTAATATGACTAGATTAAGATACCAACATACAAAAAGTAGATAATTTCATATTAAATAAAAATGTGTGAATGACTGAATTTAAATAAATGATTTAAGTATATTCAATATATTTTCTTGCTTTAGAATGCTAGGAATCCATTCATATAATTCAATACTCCGTCAGTATTAGCTAAAGAGTAGTTGTTTTGATTGGTTCTGTAATAATGAGCGTTTTAAAGTATTTTTCTGAAATCGATAGGCAATGTCTACATTTTCGTCGCGATTTCAGATCGGAAAATGCACAATTCCGGTATTTTAGTCCGTTGCTAAGAAACTATCACAAAACAGACCGGAAAAGATCCGTTGCCAAGCAACGATCAACATTCCCGTACGGTTCTTTATGTGTATTTTACACAGCAAATAAATTCACGCAGACAAACCAACTCACATTAAAATTACATTTATTAGTAAGCAGTTAGATTGTAATGAAGAAATGTTATGCATTAATACAAGTTCCTTAATTTATAATAATATTGATTGTGATTTCAGAAAAAATAGTATATGTACTTCGGTGTGAAAGGCATATTCCCGGACTTCGATGCTTGTTGGCCTCGGCTAGAGCCTCGGCCAACAATTTGCATCGTCGCACAGAGAGTTGCATCAAAAGTTGTCAAAAATTATTTTCTGTTGTTTTTGTGTTTTAAATTGCAAATAGAACTCAAGAGAATGTGAAGTTATTGAAGTTATTATAAAATGAGAGATTCGACCAAGTAACAGTGTGTCAACAGATGGACTTGACTTATACTTGTAGGTATCCTTTTATTTTTGTTTTTTCAACAAAAATTCATTCTTCATAAAAAATGTTGGTTGTTCTGAAAAGTTCTTAGTCATTTCCAGGATTACGATTTACTATATAGGGTGATCGAAAATGAAGAAAATTTCCTTTAAAATATTTTTTGTTTATACCGATAGCTTTAAAGCTCAGCGAAACAATGAGTGTTTTGTAAATAAATAAAAAGTAGGGATTTCTTGCTGCCATTGACCGTAAAATTAAAATTAAGAAAAATATATTGTTTTTTTGTTAATATGACGTATTACTAATATTCTCAACTTTTTTGGAATTTCTAAAATATTTGTTTTAGAAAATACTATACTTTAAATTATAAATACATTTCGCGATTATACTGGAAAATTTCCATTTTTTTTGCAAATATCTCAAGAACTATCTATTAACCTGACAGACATAAAAATAAAAATAAAAATAAAGTGGGTATTATTTATCGCTTCATAAGCTTCATTTTTGTATTCTCTCATTTTTTCTGTTAATGCAATAGTTTTAGTTATTTAGAAGAAAAAAATCCACTAAAATCGAGAACATCCTTAATTGAAAGTATAATGTTTTCTAAAATAAGAGCTTTAAAAGTCTCATAAAATTTGGGCGTGATAGTAATATGTATATTAACAAAAACCTATATTAAAGATAATACTCTAATTTCAATCATATTCATCTTTAACGTCAGACTTGTTTTTGTGTTTTGAGATTCAAACATTATATTTCGACATATAAACTTTCGCCAACTTAAACTGCCGCATTTTTAGAACTATTATGGTACGTAAATAAAAAGAAAAACAAAACATTAGTCATTTTGTAAGATTCTTTTCGTACTGTGCCACTCTTTCGTCAAATGTATTACTTTTCGCGTTATTTACGAAAAACCGTCTCGAAATACTAATTTTCAATTTTCATTAACTTGGAAAATAACAATTATCTTGAAAAATTGTACACTATATTTTCTTCTTAGAATTGGATTCTTTATCAGATTCTGCGATTAGTTTTTTATTATTTTGTTCATCCCTCCAGAAAGGGTAGAAACCACCCTCAAATAAACTACGGAATTTTTTAATAAGTAAACATTGCTTTAATTAGTGTTCAAAACGTATTCTCAAAAAAGTGCAAATATGTGCTACATTTTTTTTACTAAAATGAAAGAGTACTCTATTAACGATAACACTAAATTTGCAGCGAAGCTTGATCGCACATCTAGATGAACTAAAACTCCACGACTTATTATGAACGAAATAAGAAACAGGTAGTTGGTGGAACATATTTTTCAAATATTTTTCAAATTTAATATATATTAAAAGCTAAGTTTTATTTGAAGAAACTAAACTTATTTGTAGCCAATGATGCCATATTAATTCAAAATTTGTATTAGTTGCGTTATCACAAAATTGTAAGTAAACAATTTCAACGGTGCGAGTTTTATTAAATAGTGAATAGCAAATGATCTCTACGAAGCACAAGTTCTAACTGTTATAACTAGTCGCCCTTACGATTTACCGCAGCCCCGAAACCGATTCCAAGTAGCCAGTTTATACCCTTACCGATTTTAGATAATAATTTATCATTAGGATATAATTTGAAATTTGCAATTTTCGCCAGCTTTTGATGTCATCGGCCCCTCTGTGCGTCATCCGGGAATGTATTGCTTTCACACCTAAATACACAATATACTATTACCTCACTAGTGTATTAGATTAGGGCAACAGTATATAGACAGTAGGCAATTTCATAATAAATAAAAAAGTGTATAAGTTGTCATTTGCTTAATACCTAAATAATATTCTCTATATTTACTGTTTAGAAATGTGCCGTTCAAAAATGTAATATCATTCGTATTTGCAAGTGTATGATGATTATATGGATCAGTGTCATTAATTTTCTCAGAACCAAAGTTCTACAAGCGCAATATTCCTCTGCAATGATTGTATGATAGATACTGGTTGTAAATCTATAGTTGTTGCTTAAGATCGAAAACGACGGCGGAGATATGGACAAGGGAAAGAACACTTCTCTTGTTTACATTGTACGTCGCGCATTATTGTCGAGTGTTGGCCCCTGATGAGGATACTCATTCCAGTAAATTTAAACACTGTGAGTGAGAATGTATTACGTAAAGGTTTTTAAACCTCTCTCAGGGTTCCCTCCAACCTGGAAAAACCTGGAAACCTAGAAAATTCAAGAAATTCAAGAAGTGGTCCTGGAAATCTTAAAAAGTCAGGAAATTTAAGGGTATTGAGTAAAATCCTAGAATTTTAGTAATCATTCATAAAATATTGTAATTAACATTTATAATTACTGTACAAAATTATAAAACTTGAATTTTATATTTGTTTTGGTTACTCAATATCTAAATAAATTTTGATAAACAATGTAATGAAAAAAATTACTTTAATAGTTTTCAATATTTGTCCCATTCTCATCTGAAGTAAATTACATTATAAACAACATAAAATTATATATTTATCGACAAATAGCCGTATATTCCAAAATAGTTTAATAGTTTACATTACATGCCAGAAAATATAAAATTGTTTTGACATCTTTCACATTATTTTAGTTTTCCATACTATCTATAAATATTGTTCATTGCTTCTCATAAATTTACGATGCTCTTCATACAACCACTACAAATATTTGGCATATGAATAATTAAATGCTTGGGGATAATAGAACAACTCCAAAGGTAAACAATTTATGATAGTATCTTAAAAATCAATAAACAGGTGATATCATTGGGCATAAATATGCACCCTTAATAAACAGAAACGTAAATATTGGAACACTTGCTATTTCACATCAGTATTTCATAATAGGTCAGTCGACTCAAATATGGAAAATAATGATAATAATAATAATACAACACAACACTCTTCACGTGTATTTTTTTATTAAAATATTTCATAACCTTTATCTTTATTTACTTATCGATTTAAAAAAAAAATGATAGAGTTCTTCCTCTGGTTAACACTTGACTTACTGTCCAAATTTCAATAAAATCGGAATTTCCTCTCTTAAGTTATTGTGCTTATAAAAACATGACGGACGGTGAGGCAGAAGGACAACTGGACAGATGGACAGACCGACAGGCAGACGAAATGACGAAAGACATTTTGAAAGTCGTTCAGAATTCTATGATCAATACAGTGATAGGAAATTTTATTCTCTAAGAGCTATATTACAGTCTTAAAAATGTGTCGATCACATGCATATGACATTATTTGTAAAGAATTTTATAAGCTTTGTAACTTTCAATTCAATTTTTTCAATTCAAAAAGGTTTTATTATAATTAATAATACAAAAGTGCGCCTGAGTCAAGTCCTGATTCAGAGCCGACCACACCACCACGGCGCGCAACGTCGTGGTAGATGGGTGGTCGGGTGAAACGGGTTTAATTCCGGTTTAAACGATAAATGAAGAAGTATAAGGTTAGAACTCCTGTTCTTTGAAACAAAAAACTTAAATCTAACAATTTGGCTAAAATGAGTTTTAAAAAATACTTAAAAATTACACTAAGGTTTTAGTTTGCACAGCACACGCGCACAGTTTTAAAAATTGGATTATTGATACGGGAAAAGACCTAATGAAAAAACCCGTTCGAGCCAATGACAGTATTCTTTCGATGGTCTGCTTGCCTTCGGAAAGATAGGGTGGAGAGGAAGTTGTGATTTAAAAAGTTTTATTTACAAGAAATTATTGGTCGAGAGGGGATTTTGAAAGAGAACAAAAAGGGACAAAAGAACAAAAATTAGCAAAATTAACAAAACGGTGACTAATAGAAGGAATAGAGAAGGGGTTTGAGAGTAAAAGGTGGTGAAAGGTAAAATATGGTGAAATGGAAATGTTGGTATAGTAAAGATTCGGCTAGGGAGATTTGGCCGAAAGATAGGCAACGCCTGGTATGGTAATGGGTGTTTCAGGTTGAAAAGTATGGCATTATGCTGTCTGATTCGTGTAATGTCTCGGGTTAGCGGACTGTCGCCCAGTTTGAATTGATAGAATTTTTGCGATGTTTCTTGGACGAAATCCGCTAGTGGAGTTATGTCGTGGCAACGTGCATAGGGATCTCTGAGGGAGGTGTACCTATCAGAGGCTGAAATGAGGCGCATAAATTTGTGTTCTAGTACTTTTAGTTTTCGCATTGTCGTGGCTGGGATGCAACACCACACCGGCGCCGCGTATGTGGTAGCCGGCCTGATCACCATCGTATACAGCAATTTCTTATTGGTCCTGTTTAGTCCGCTATCCCGCGCCAGGAGCGGATACAGACTCCTGGACATGGAGTAGACCTTTCGTATCGTCTCGTTTACGTGCGTATTGAATATCAGTCTCCTGTCCAAGTTCACCCCCAAATATTTCAAGCACCGCTTTATTGGAATTTGGCGGCCACTTATAACTTTTACATCCAATAGAAGTATAGTACCGACGAAAATTTTTTTAAACATTTTTATTGTTCAAATAAGCTTAAAATGTCATGAAACGACGAGAATTTAAGTTTGAGCAAAAAAAATTCTGTTTGTCCGTCGGTGTGTAACTTTTTTTGTGCGCACGATTACTCTGGAACCATTTAAGATATTGACTTGAAATTTGGTACACAAATGTATTTTAACGAGATCTAGAACTAGATTATATTTTCATCTTATTCTGTTGAAGGGTTGAGGGGTAAATTGGTAAATGGGGTTAAATAAGTAAATCAAGCGGGTAAGAGTCCATAAAATTGATATTTAGTATATACAAGAGAAGCTAATGTCTCAAAAAAAAATTTGGCATTAGCTACCCCCATTACTATTATTATAAAAGGGGGTGAAAAAAAAAATGTGATTCAGTATGTGTACAAGAAATAAAGGCCTCTTTTTTTTATTTTATCCACCCCCATTACCACCCCCCCCTTTCACCACCCCCACCCTCACTACCGATGTGGCATATTGTTTTATGCGTTTTTTTGGAGTAGATGATTTCAAACATTATGTTATTAAAATTCCATAGACAGTTATTACCACGTACAAATTTTTTTCGTTGTGAGAGATTTGCATAGAGAAACTGGATGTGGAAGTAGTGATTCCTTGGGCAGCTGTTTTTTTATCTAGACATAATTCCGATATCACAATTGGTTCAGATATAAGCAAAAAACTGAATCGTATCACTGTTTTTCGAAGATGGCGGCTCGAACTCACCAGTTTGAGTTCCGGACTTTTAGTCTGTTTAATAGTAGGCCTGAATGAACATCTCTGTCAAGTTTTAATTAAAACTTTATCAGTTATTTCCCCACAATTGTCCTCATTTGACTAAGTAACATCTCTTTGAGGTAAGTAGGGGTGGAGATAAATATCACCCCGTGTGTCGTAAATGCCAGATGATAGATCCATCTCTTCACTATATTTAACCACTAACCTTAAACTTTGTACATTCGTGATGGTATTTGCGCAGGTTGTATATGAATTTAAAGCATGAGTTCTGAACTTGTTCTATGAGAGTTTTTTCAATAACATCAAGGTGCGCTAAAGCCACTCGATTCCATGCAGGTCTATACAAGACTAGTATGAGATTGTATAAATGCCCTTAGGGACTTAGGAAGTCAGAACCAAGTGACCGTGGCATGGGTACCAGAATACAAGGGACACAGGGTAAATGATTAGAATGATGAACTGGCACGGGAAGGCGCGACCAGAAGGACCTGAACCATTTTGCGACGTGGCTAAGCCACGCATACGAACAACCATAAGGTCCGGCGCAAATCGAACCCAGCACACGCACAAGCCAGACCCAACCCACGTGTGGGATGGATTGGCTTGACTAAGTTAGGTTGGGTTGAACTTATGTTCAACATGCGGTGCGGGGCACATGCGTGGCCGTGGGTACACCGTGAGGTGAGCGTGGGTACGTGTGGCTTGTGCATGTGCTGGGTTGAATTTACGCCGGGCCTTTATAAACAAATCTCTAGAGTGGTGAAAGGATTTCACACGACAGAGACAGGCCAAAAAGTTCATTAAAGAACGATCGGTCAAATTTACAGAAGAGTCCTACTATGCCAAAATAGAAAGGCCATTAGGATAAAAGTAGGTCTTCTAACTGGACACTGTAGGCTTAATAGACATGAGTCTAATGAACCTGGCAGAGTATGCAACATGCAGATTCTGTCAAGAGGAAGAGGAAACCTCAGTGTGCTGTGCCAGACTGAGATTCTAACTACTTGGCGAAGAGAACCCAAGGGCAGATAGTTATACTAAGAAGCCCTTATCAGGTCTATAGAGTCTGATACAAAAGACAAAGGATAAGGAACTCTAAGTAAAATTAGATTAGGAGTGCCAATAGATCGACAGGGGTCACAGTGGTCAGGGTCAATGAGCCAGCTCCTTTTTCAAATCTAATGTAATCTCGAATATAAAGACCGATATTGAGGAGGCTCTGTAAATAATAAATAACAAATAGCCCAAGACGGAACTCTGAGGCACTCTCTCTTGTAATGTTACGCAGCCGGAACGGTAGCGCTCCTCATTTACCCTCTACTGCAGTTCTGTTAATTAAGAATTTAATAAATTTAACGACGTACTCTCGCCACCATAGTATTTCAATTTTGACACTATTTCCCTATGGATTATGGTGTCCAGGACCTTGAATAGTCAAGTAGAAACGTACTGCCACATCTTCATTGTCAATAACTGAAACGATATTGTTTAAAACATCAGCTAAGGTAGTTAATTCGCTGTGGAATTTTCGGAAACCTGACTGACGTTAGGGCAGCTTTTTGATTTTTTGTAAAATAAGAAAATAATGTTTTATAATATATACTTTTCCATGGTTTTTGAATGAATACTTATTGACCTTAGGTCACCAAATGTATTTGAATTTGCTATTTTTGGTACTGGTTTGAAAATTGTTTTCATGTTTCCAGTTTTTGAGAAGTCAGTATATTCTAGTACAATAATTTATGAATATATTGATGGGTACAATGTGTAAATATCAAGAAATGGCGAACAGTACGTTATCTCTGTATTAGAAATATCATCCACACTTTAGGCTGTAGAATTTAGTTGTCGTATAATGTCTTCAATAGTATTTATGTTAAAGGAGAAATTAATATACAGGGAGTCGCTCGTAGTCCTGCACAAATCTACCGCATATATAAAATAGGAGAGATTGGCATTAGCAATGGTGATAAAACTTTAGCCCAGACGATGAAGGTATTTATCTACAAAAATTTGCAAACTGAATAATTATTTTTATTATAAGTTCGTGAAAGTGTATAAAATAATATCCTGAAAAGTTTACATTTCGTTCGAATGCAGAACATAAAAAAAGTGAAAAAAAAATTTTCATCCATGTTTTCAAAGTTTTGAAATTAAGTCAAGCTAGGAAAAAATAAGGTATTTATGAACAAAAAGTATTCTAACAAAATTTATCGCTATAGCCACGGTTTTCCCGGAAAAAAATAGTCAAATGTAACGTTATAACTCGGAGCGAGATACATGCGTATGCGCGCTTGAATACGCATGACTGACACCGAGGCACTGAATTACATGTCACTGAATCAGAATATATTCAATCTATATGAGTGTTGGTTCTTTTAAAAGATGGAAGTTGTAACTTTCCAATGCTTTTTTATTTTAAACAATACAAGTAAATGATGAATGGGAAAAATATACCTATATATACGCCCGAACTCAATCGTCGCAATAAAAAATATAGAAAAAAATAAAAGATCTTCAAAAAAATTCTTTCTTCATCCACTGTTAAAAAGTATGTACACTTCATGACTATTACGGTTTATTAAGTTGTAGTAACGTGAATTCCAAAAAAAGTACATCTCAAATCATTTTAATTTCCTTGCTTGATTGATTTTCTTGATAAATATATATATATTGGAGGTTGTAACTTGCCGAGAAATTGGCCCATTGGAAAAAATAAAATATCACTATTTCGGTAAAAATTTATACTTTTCCAATGTTCATACACAAATTCGTTTATTTTTATGCATTTTTTTTGAAAAAATGACTAATCAGATCATGATAAGAAATTGCGATTTTCACGATCTTATCCTTATAACTATGAAAATATCTTTGATTGTTTGGAATATAAATTCTGGAATGTTTCCAATACATTAACAAATGTATAAGGAATCCATTGGATATACCTAAAATGTGGATAAGTGTACCTGTAATAAATACAATACAGTAAAGGCACGTAAAAATTTATGCGTGCGATTCAGCTACTATGTGTGGTGTCTGTGTATGCATTCATAATTATATATTTTCCCTCCACACTCACTATTTATCCTCCTATTTTCTAAAAAAAATATTAAAAATGTGTAATCAGAAAGAGAAGAAAGCTTTATTTTACTCGTTAGAACTGCTAAGAATTTTTAGAGGTTCAGTAGTATGCGCCTGGCCGCGCAGAGTAACAAAGTTACTTCAATATTTTTTTCCGGGAATACCGTGGCTTTAGCGATAAATTTTATTAGGGCACTTTTTGTTCAGAAACACGTTATCTATCCTGTATTTTTTGTTTTTCCTACTCTGATTTTAATTTTTAAATTTTGAAAAAACGGATGAAAAAAAATTTTTTTCACATTTTTTCTATATTCTGCATCCGAGCGGAATGTAAACTTTTCAGGATATTATTCTATACACTTTCACAAACTCATTAAAAAAAAATTATTCAGTTTTTGTGGGTTTCACTAAAAAATATTCTCTTTCGTCTGGGGTATTTAGGAAATTTGTGATTCTGCAAAAGAACGTTTTCTGGCATAATTTTTTGTTCATGGATGTTACTTAAGAGATCAAAGTTGATCATAAACATACAAAGAAGTTCACATTTTTAAAAAGCTTGGTCAATACTTAAAAAAAAATTGCAGGTAGACGTTCTTATTTCAAATATTTCTTGCTTCTTATTCAGTGGAATACATTACCTATGTAAGTAGAAGCTTGCACAAAAGGTTACAATAAAAAAATCGTCAAAATCTATCCGGTCTGGCATCAACTTGTCTAAACGTAGAAAAAAATTCAATAAATTTTGATAGCATTCATTCATTCATACGTAAGAGTTCTTACATCACTAGTGCGATAATGAACTACATTATGTAAGGTAAATGAATATCAATACCTAATATATTTTTATCGAAACTGTAGTAGAAAATACATCTAGTTTAGTTACTGTGCGAAATTATTCACAAAGCACTCTTACCTGCTTCAATCATTAATGATAATTAATATCAAAGTAAAATTAATTATAATTTTCGATACCCAAACGCCTGACAATGTTCATATAGCGTATGCAGTCACCAATACCGGCAGCGTGCTTCAGTAGCATTTATTTCATGCAAACAATTAATTATCTAATGATCTCGCCGCACAAATGCAGCACTAGTTCCTGTTATTATAGAATGCACATTATCACGTGATGGCATGTTGTTCTGGCCAATAGAATATATGTGCAACTGGATATGGAACGAGTAAATGTCCAGTTAGATGATCATACTAAATATTTAATAATACACGAATACTAGCAATGTATGTAGTTTCATTTGAACTGTCAGATATTTATATGCGTTACTTATTAAACGCACAAAGCCACAATGACACCTTCTCTAATTATTACGCATGATGTTGTACTTTCCTTATACTGTCCAAAAAATTAGAAGCTATTGGTATACGAAGATGTCTTTTAAGTTGCATTAACTCCTACACGGAAAATCGTGAATTAGTAGTAAAGTGTAATGAATTTCAATCGAATAATCATGATGTAACCCTGGGGAACCCCCAAGGCTCAGTATTAGGCCCTCTATTATTTTTTATTTACTTGAACGATCTGCCAGATTACATTCAACATGGCGTTGCCACGATGTATGCAGATGATACCACTGTCTCGGTATCAGCTGGCACGCAAGAGGAATTATATCATAAAATTTATGTTATACTAGACAATATACACGCATGGTGCCAGAGAAATAAGCTCATTTTGAATGATGCAAAAACTATTTTTATAAATTTTAATTAGAGAAAGGCATTAACATCTAGTGATGATATCAATTTTACCGAACCAACAAAATTCCTAGGCACCTGCATAGACAGCAGATTAACATGGGAACTGCATATTCGAATTTGCCAAAATCATCGCAAGCAGTACAGATCTGCACACAATCAGCAAAGTCTTCAAAGACCCGGACACTCACCCGGACTTCGTCAATATTGCAAATGCATTTTGGCTCTGCGCGTATTGCTTGACGAGTTCCGTTTCCAACTTGGCGCCAACAGAAGCAGCAGCTGGCGAACATTCTCTTCGCACATATCAAGTCCAACGATAGAATTCCGCAGATTGGCTTGATTCAATCACGAATAAAGATGGATCTTCTTTATTCGGATTTGGATTTCCTGCTAAAAACGACTTCGTGCAAATGTACAAAATGCTGCAAAGGCGTATGTAACTCTCGAAAAGCAGGTGCTCGGCTATATGCTCGGGTTGCCGGAGCCACGTCTGTACTAATGTCGAGGCTTCCGACATCACAAAGTTGGAGGATGACGATGTTGCGAATGCAAAACACGAAAAGTTCTTCGAAAATGATCCGACAGATTCCGAGGCAAGTGACTATTTGAATATAAAAGTGACTCACAGTAGCGAATCTTGAAAGGAAGTGTCATACATTCAGCCCAAAAACGACAAGAAATAAATTGACATGTTTTATTAATTTATATTTGAGTTGAATTATTATACAACCCTTTATGTATGTTAATAATAAATTGACAATATAATTTAAAAGACACAGTAAATCAAGAGTGCCACAGGCCCATAATGTCATTAAAATCGCTTACTATACTATAATACAGATTTAACTTTTTGCTTAATAATTTATTACCTAAATTTCTTCTTTCAATGCATTTTATTAACTGTTCCTCTCCTAACTGGTTTTACGATTTTAAAATGGATTTTTACGGAACAAATTCATAATAATGTTAACTCAATAAATAGGGTCGCGTGTACAATTATGCAAATGATGTTATTTTAATGTAATTGGTCGATTGTTAAACATATTTTCTGTATGTAACTTATAGGTCAGTTCTCAGGGGATTTAAATAGGAAACAGAAACATCTCCGTATTTATTTATCTCTCTTTTAATTGTAATAGAAGAATATACAAAGTTCTCAGTTTACGTAATCGTCTAGATTTTTAAAAGTAGGACCAAAATTTATGTTGCAACAGTAATTTTGTTGAATAGATTCTTTTACAAAGTTTGATATTACTGATACTGTATTTCTGATTCACGATTTAGAAGTGCGGGATGACTCTATTGTCATATTTATTTGTACAGATTAAATATTCGTTGGAGCAATCAACACAGTAAAATAATGGAAATTTACTCATGCAAAATAATCAGATCAGCTATACAATTAACATTATTAATTGCTTACGTGACAATAGTCATTTATCCAGTTATACTTGTAAGTCATCATGGGTAATCTGATACAAGCTCTGGGAAATTTCCGAAGGAGTGATCACAAAAGTTTATATGATTGTCACAGCAACTGTCGTAAATTCTGTTTCGGTGTTTCGATGCTTTGATGGTTTGCCATTTACATTTGCAAACTGGCGGTGGAGATCAACTGATCTCGACTAAACACCTGATGTCTCTTGTTTTTATAGATAAAGTGACAAGCAACAGAATCATGTGTCCATTTTCGAACATTTTCGGAAACCTGAATGACAGCAAAAGAGCTGTGTTCAAATCGTATCGTATGTGAGTAATATCTGTCAGTTGCAACTACAGAGATGGGCACTTAAGAATTAAGAATTCGTGCAAAATGGTACATCGCTGCTAAATCTGAAGTTATCGGTCGCGTGTGTCCCAAATGTTGCTTCCATAACTATGCTGAATATTACTCAGATTATAACAATCATTGTAACAACATTTTCAAACCCAAAGAAAAGTTTCCATTAATTAAACAAATAGAATAGTTAAAAAATTAAATAATGAGTTCAATTTGAATATAATTAGTTGTAATGATGAAACAAGACAATCTCCAAATGTATTAACTAATCACTACAGTAATTGTTGCAACTTCGTTTTCAGCCAAGGATATAAAGTACCTTTGGTAATGTAGTTAAAGTTTGCATTGCCATATTTTGAATAAATTTAGAAAACATAAACTCTGGTTAAACAAGTTTTTATCAATTAAGAATGGAACTGCTATGGCAACGACTTACTAATACTTAAGTACTAGCATTTGACACACGGTTATATTACCCGTTTGTCCTCTTCCTATTTTGGAGAGCGATTCGTGATTCGTTTCCATGATAAGACAAATGACCAGTTAACTGATCACCAGAGGGATCACGTTACTACAGTACCCAAACGCCCAAAACTGGACAGCATCTTCAATGCCACGCCAAGCTACTGATCACAAAAAGGATTATGTTACCAAATCGTTCTAAAGTATGGCTAAAGACTGAACCCGAATATAAAATACGAGGCTTCTTATATGCCTCTATGCCACCTAACGAGGTCTTATGACATTTTGTTTTGAGGAACCAGTCCCATTGCTCAATTTCTTACGTACTCTGCTACACTTGCATATGTTACTAAAATTGGTTAAGATACGATATGATTCTTTTTTATCAAAAGATTTAAGGTCTACGGTTACTGTATCATAAAGTTTTATAGTTTGCGGTTACCCTTTGTTTGTTTATGTTTCAGCCCTAATTCGAAGATTTTTTATGCACGAAAATTGACTGTTTTTAGACGCTGTTTTAAAATATTCATATACTGTACACGTTTAATCTTTCTCAACTTATAACGAATAATATATCAGTATTTGTGAAACCTTGTGATTTAAGCCAAAATACGAATTATAACTTTTAAATTGTTATCTCGTGATATTTGATATTGTATAGAATTATTTTAAAGTACTGAAAAAATCAAATTTTGTTCAATAAGTTAGGAAATTAATCATAAAATACGAGACCTAGGTAGGGGTGTTTCAGGACATGTTATTTTTTGCATTTTTGGGTACTCGTATTTGGACTTGAAAAAAGTGCAACTAATTTTATAGAAACGAACTCTCGAGGGAATATTTTTTTACAGTTCACTCTATAGTTCAAACACTACCTAAAATACCGTTTCTTTTTTTAAGAGTTTTTACCATACTAAAATAAATATAAAAAGAAATAAGCCTTAGATAAAAAAAACTCAGTTTTATTTACATTAGCATTCAAGAAACAATTCATAAAATGGTACTGCAATTATTAAGTGTACTGTTTCCTCTCATGTATAAATATAAATATGAAAATTAAATTAAACATCTGCTTGCTACTGCCTTATTTCTAACCTATTAATTTTCTTCGATAATATTTAATTAGAGAAAGAAATTATCAGGCAATATTTAGCATGCTCGTTGGTTGCCTAGCCTATGCCTATGCAAAGTTACGGCTTCGAAAACTGAGGAACACGAATTTAGTTTCCTGGTACGGTTAATTTAACCTGAAGATATATTCACTCGCGAGCTTTATTAATGATACAAAATTCAATACGAAAACGGTATAACTCAGTAAACTAGATGATTTGTTATTTAATTTGATAATGAATTATCTTCCTTGATTTTCCTTAAATAACACTTTCGTATCTTATCTGATGAATTAACAAACAGTTTATGGGAAGGTTATTTCATTATATTTATGTTTAAATGTTATAAAATGGCCTAATGCAGCTTTTAATTCGTGATATTAGAAGTGAATTACGATCTAAAACTCCACTAAGATCATGTTCCTAAGTCGTACTAATTTATATTTATATTAAAGTTGGAAAAAATGAAAGAACAAAATTTAATTAAACGAGATATTGTGTAAAGTTTTTTCTTATAAATTAATTAATACTTATTAATAGTGAGCAATAATATCCACGTCAAGTAATAAAAATTATGCAAAAATTATATAAGACAAACTAGATGTTAACATTATACTTTTAATCGGAATATTGGATTTTATATAGAATTGTTGAACAATTTACGGTATATTCTTCACAGTTTCTGAAAAATAACTTGGTATAATACGTATAATGCTTTATTTCTAATTTTAATCTTCCCTCGATAATTCCATCTTGATTGGTAAAACATGCGACAGAATGCTATGCAGTATTTTTGTATTTGTAAAATTTTATCAAAGGTTACAGCACTCTTTATGTGCATTAATTTTCCTTGAAATGTTTCATAGCTTTTATATTTACTTATTTTACTTCCACTTCCAGTGGAAGTATAGTAACGACAAAAAAATTTTTTAAAATTTTTATTGTTGAAATAGGCTTAGAATGTCATGAAACGTCGAGATTTTAAATTTGAGCAAAAAAAATTTCTGTCTGTCGGTCTGTCTGTAACTTTTTTTTTGTGCGCATGTTTACTCTGGAACCATATTGACTTGAAATTTGGTACACATATGTACTTTAACGAGATCTAGAACTAGATTATATTTTCATCTTGTTCCGTCGAAGGGGGTAAATTGGGGTAAATTTGGGGTAAATAGGTAAGTCAAGCAGTTAAGAGCCCATAAAATTGGTATTTAGTATATACAAAAGAAGCTGAGATCTCAAAAAAAAATTTGGCATTTGCCACCCCCATTACCACCCCCACCCCATTATTAAAGGGGATAAAAAAAATGTGATTAAGAACCAGAAACCTCAAAATATTTTTTACTTCATCCACCCCACTACCACCCCCTATTACCACCCCCACTCCACTACCGATGTGGGGTATCGTTTTATGGATTTTTGGAGTAGAGGATTTCAAATATTATATTATTAAAGTTCCATAAACAATTATTTCCACATACAAAATGTTTTCGTTGTGAGTGACTTGGATAGAAAATTTGGATGTGGAAGTAGGGATTCCTTGTGCAGCGGTTTTTTAAAAAACAGTAGGGTTCTTCTTTTAGCAATTACCAACTTATTCTCCAATTTTAATACAATACACCTTTTCTATCTTAAGTTATCGTGCATACAAGTATTGTGACGGACGGAGAGGCGGACATTTGAAAAGTTGTTCAGAATTGGATGACTAAAATAATGATATGCAATTTTTCTGTCACATCGAGCGATATTTACGGTTTTGGAAATGTGCTGAATAAACATAACTTATATGGGAAAACCGCTGTCCAAGGAATCACTACTTCCACATCCAGATTTTCTATCCAGGTCTCTCACAACGAAAAAAATTTTGATATTATATTTGCACTTCACTATGTGAAAATAATTGTTTATGGAACATTAATAATATAATATTTGAAATCGTCAATTCCAAAACCCATAAAACGATATGCACATCGGTAGTGGTAGTGGGAGTAGTGGGGGTGGATGAAGTAAAACATTGTTGAGGTCCTTGGTTCTTGTACCCACACTAAATCACATTAATATAAATATAAATTTTATTTTTTCACCCATTTTAATAATGGGGTGGGGTGGTATTGGGTATAGCTTATGCTAAAAAATATTTTTAGACCTTAGCTTCTCTTATATATATACTAAATATCAATTTTGTGGAAACTTACTTGCTTGATTTACTTATTTACCTCCATGTACCCCAATTAACCCTCCAACCCTTCAACGGAATAAGACCAATTAGAGAATACTATTTAGTTATTATATTAAGCAAATCACTGCTTACACGCTTTCTTATTTATTATGAAATCACCTATATTGTTGCCCTAATATGGACACGCTAATATACTAGTTAGGTAAATACTTTAAAACACTCATTATTGGAGAACCAATCAAAACAACTACTTTTCTAGCTAATACTGACGAAGTATTGAATTACATGATAGCATGTAGCATTTTAAAGCAAAGAAATATATTAAAAAGACTCATTTATTTAAATTCAGACATTCACGCTTTTTTATTTAATATGAAATTATCCACTTTCTGTATATTGATACCTTAGTCTGGTCACGCTGATATACTACTTAGAAAAACACTTTAAAACACTAATCATTGGAGAACCAATCAAAACAACTACTCTTCTAGCTATAATCGATGAAATATTGAGTTAGGTACATGTTAAGACCCTTAGCGTGTTAAGGCAAAAAAATATATTGAAAATACTTAAATCATTTGTTGAAATTCAGTCAATGACAACAATTACTGAAACCTACATTCTATTTCAACTCTAGAAAAGTTGCACAAGTTTTTTAGAACTTGTTAGTTCTCATCAGCAGAGTATAGAAACATTCATTCATTAGTTACAAGATTATTCTTGATTTATTTTTACAATTAATTATTTTTTATTTTTATTTACACACATTTTTATTTATTATGAAATTACCTACTTTCTGTATATTTTGCCTTAATCTGGGTACGCTATATACTAGTTAGGTAATTACTTTAAAACACTAATTTTTGGAGAACCAATCAAAACAACTACTCTTCTAGCTAATACCGACGAAGTATTGAATTACATGATAGGATTCCTAGCATTTTAAAGCAAACAGATATATTGAAAATACTTAAATCATTTATTTAAGGTCAGTAATTCACACTTTTTTATTTAATATGAACTTATATACTTTCTTTACATTGATACCTTAATCTGGTTACGCTAATATACTACTTAGGAAAACACTTTAAAATGCTCATCATTGGAGAGCTCATCAAAATAATTACTCTTCTAGCTAATACTGATAAGGTATTGAAATATATGATAGTATTCTTAACATTTTAAGGCAAAAAAAAAAATATATTGAAACATTAGTTCCAATAGCAAAAGTTGGTCTAGAGCCCATAAAATTATTAAAAAAATATTAAAAATTATTAAGAACTGATGGTAACGTTATATTGCAGCCCTATCAAGATCTTCTATATTAATATTACATTTTTAAAAACTGACTTCAAAAGTTTATTATAGATAAAACAAATAAGTTCATATTAAAAACATACTACGAAAAAAAATATATAGAATTTTGTGTGGTTTAATATATCAATTTAAAAATGTGAAAAGTATCTGTTAGATTTTTTATTTGTAACCTATCTTCAACTTTAATTTTATTTTCATTGCAATAGATATAGTACATTTGGGACATTTTCGTACTTAAGTCACCCATCTATACTCTATTTGGTAGAAACAGAGGCATACTATTATTTTCCTTAATATTCATAGAAATTATGCGGAAAAATCTAAATAAATACATTTTATATGAAATAAACGTATGTTCTTCTCGCCCTCGTTGTACGACAGTTATAACGTTTATGAATACTTTTTAGGCAGATATATAAAAGAGATCCAAGATATAATTCATAACTGTAGAAACAAAAATAGCTCACCTCTTATCTAGTTTTAAACACTAAAGCAGGTAAAAATCTCCAAGACTAACAGAACATATATTTCAGGTAAATTTTTTTCTAAAAATACAGATAACCCATATAAAGTATAAAAGAATATTTTATATTTCATCTGGAGCCTCGAACATGTTTTTAGATGATTTCCATCTACAATGAGCTTTTATTATTCTCTATCCCAAATAGAGTTACATTTGAACTTTAGTGTCTTTGGATTTTTACATTTAATTTGAGTCAATTTATCTATTAGCGTAGGTACCGAATTTTAAAACTACAACACATTTGGAATTTAAACTTCAACCTCAAAATCTTTAAGACAAGAGATACTCCCTTATCTCAGCTTGAAAATAGATAATACCAAATCGAATCTAGTGGTCAACGATTTGTATCGTGTGTCGAAAAATTCTGTGTTCCAGCTGTTAATATTTCACATATACATTAATGACGTTACAGTTGAACTCAGTGTGAAATTGATGCTGTTAATTGTCTTTTATATGCAGATGATACAATTAAATGCTGCAAGGAACTGTTATTACTGGCATTATAAATTGCCCTTAATAAAAGTAACGAATGGCGTAATTCAAACAAATTACATTATAAAAAAGAAAGTGTAATGCTCTAGCTTTTTTTCTACTATACGTTAGTATATTGAGAAAAATCACTGCGCATTCATCACTAGCGTTTCGTGACATAGGTATAACTTTCGGTAGCAAATCATCTTCTATTTCCCATTTAAACACCACCAATTCACACTCTGAAATTAGGATATTAATATTTTGTTCGATCTAGATTTTAATATTCGCCAACTAGATGGCCTTTTCATTATAATATACATACATATACAAAGGAATCAGAAACGTTTCTTAAAAACCTTATGTTAGAACTATAATTAAGACGGTGTCTATCCTGCTATTGGTCTCCTCAGACTGTTTAAATATATTTTCGCCTCCGAGACTGCAGACGCGCAGTATTATATAACAGTTAATATTTCTTGAAAAGTATTAGATAATATAACAGATCGTGGAGTTATTTTTTTTTAATTTACTGCAACACTGGAACCGGATTCAAGGCAAAGATATTTACCGACCTCCAAATCTAATGTTCAGAAATCCCGCCACTATTCGAAATGTAAATATCTAATAATTTTCAAGTCCAGTTGATTGTCAGTAATGTATCTGTAATGATAAAGAGATTAATTTTAAGAATTTTAAATTTTCATTTGTTTTTTTTTGGAATAATTTCTTTATCAATTCAAAACTTAATCCATTTCAAAAAATGTACGACTTTCTTTAAATTTACTACTGAACCAGAACCTATTTTTTGAAATGTTTCGCAAAAATGAAACCCGAGCACGATCCAGTACAGAGGAAAGTGGGTTATATCATTTACATATGCTAAATGTAAATGATCTTTCAAAAAGAACATTTTATGATAAGGCCGTGTCAGTATACCCTTAGGTCTTGAATTTAAATTATGTACGTCAATAAGAAATGTAATCTTTCTAAACAAATAACTGAGACTGTACAATGTACCACAGCATAAAATATAAAATTCGCCGCTGTTTATTATTCAGACAACACAACAGTTTTAACCTATAAATTGCTCTTTTGGTAGAAAGTGAAATATGTTTCTTAAATCTAAATGTTGTATCAATCATTAAACCTGAATCTTTTGTTTCTTCTTGAAGCGACAAGTGAATTCCATTAATTATTTAGATATTTTGGAAGAATCTCTTGCTATTAACAGTTCTGTCAAAAAACATTGCAACACATTCATTTGGACTTAGATATAAGTAATGTTATAATGACTTAGTAAATTATTTCCAAATCAAAACATACAATATAACAACTTTTTTGTGTTTTACTTGGAAGAAAAGAATATAATACCTACGTGTAATGCGCATGCATTTGTAAATTACATCTTTTAATTCAACTGGGTAATGGTGATACATATACTATATATAAAATGAGACCTAACGCTGACCCTTGCAGTACACCCCTTGACATATCAAAAATATCAGAAGCCTCACCATTCAGTATCACTTTTTGCTTTCTGTTAGGTATTTGGATAAATAAAAAAAACATACTAATTCTCATCTAATCCAGTGTGTGTTAATATCATTAATAATACACTGTGTTTGAAAGTATCGTAAATTTTAGAATAATCAAGCAACCTTAACACTGCATTTAGCAACATTTGTAAAAGCATACATGGATAAAGGTTATAATACTTGTGGCCTTAGACTAGGCGAGACTTCTAGCAAATCCGTTATTTAAGAAGTAAGAAGCAAATCAGTCACATCTTGAGAAAAGGACGATATCCGGTCGAAATTTCGAAGTGCAGGAAGCGATTTTAAGATTCAGCGAGGTTCAATTAGTTTAAAAAAAGTCTATTGTCTTCTGTTCAATAAATAATTGAGATGCTCTGTTAAGTTAGTAATGTAATATTTTGTGCTACAATAGGTTATTTTTATTTAAGAAATTTATCCAACTACATTTGGCCATATGTTTTAACACCCTCTTCGTATCGACACATATTTTTATACAATAAAGGAAATTCCCTTTGATAGGATATCTTTTATACCTTTCAACGGCATGTTTCCTATCTAAAATGGCTTGTTTGCTGTTACAACATCGTCACGGTGTATGTGGGCGAAACTTAATTTTAAAATGTTTCATAGATGGGGGTAGAAATGGAGGCTGCAGTATTAATGTACTCCAGCAAAAAATAGTATTTGGCAATTAAACTAATCAATACAATCAACACAAGAATTCAATGAGCTATTCGTGATTTCTGTTGTCTTATAATTAGTTCAAATTATTTTGAAGGAAATGTATTTTTTTAATTGAGTGGTATATTGGAATGTATATTTGAATAAACATATACTGTTGGTATTACTGTTTGCACTGTGGTACCGTTAATCTCTTTGTGGGATTCGTTCCATAGTACTGTAAGTAGGCTTCTTCAAATATATTCATGTTTGTCTTCACTATGTCTTGTTCTAGCAGCTTATTCTTCTTTTCTTGTTGGTATTCTTCCTCAACTTATATTTCTTTTTCATCTGCAATTCTTATCTCTATAGATATCTCCTTTCGTATCATATCCATTATTTTCCGTATTATTCTGTTGTTTATTAGTAATATTTTTCGTTAGTCTAGTATGTTTTGTATGCTTTTATTGCTGAGATTCGGATATTTAATCGTTACTAGGTGACTATATAATAGTTATAGTTTCCATTTGTGTTAGTTGTAAGTAGCATCGGTACAGGTCGTTGTTCATGAGATTTGTCCATTTAGTACGATGCCTTTGGATGTTGGAGCGATAAGTGGTTCGATGCCTGCCAAAATATTCCCATAAATGGGCTCCTTTAGCAAATTTTTTTTATTACGTTTTTCAAAAGAACTCAATTTTAAAGCGACATGCAAAAAACAGAATATTCTAGGATCTCTGTAGGCTTTAAAATTAATTAAGAACATCGACCCTGCATGACGCCATTCGCTCCTACTTGTAGTTTCATTCCCCTCTTCTCGGAACTTATATATTGCATACTTTTATATTAAACTACTCCAATAGTTTCCAAATCACCATAATCAATTACACATCTGGCAGATTAGACAAATTGTCCGCTTTTGACAAAGTAAAAACGCACCATCGAGACAGACTTTCGGGTACAATGACATCAGCCCTTTGAGCGTGTCGGTTCATGTTTAAAGCATTATATACCTCAAACTACTTATCGGATCGACCTTAAATTTTCAGTATTATAATTATTCGACGATTACTTCACATAAACGTAGCAAAAAGCGAACTACGGAATTTGACTAAATGGCCCCATTTCGGGTTGTCCCGATTCGTCGGTCATTTCCTCGCCGTGACCGTAGATATTGGTACCGCTGTACTGTATTTCGATCTGCGCAGGGTTCAGTGGGAAGTCTTGCTTCGGTCTGACCATTGTCTGCCTCTGGCTCTATCAGACTCTGGTTATTTCTTCTTGATCTTCTCATTGCGATTGGATACACTGCTTAAAGGGTGCAATCCCATATATGGGTGACTGACTCGGGGTTCTTGGAGTCGTCACTCCCCAAGGATCGAGGTACTTTCCGAGGTACTCTCTTGCATTGTTTCCTGTTTCAATCGAAACTGAGGACTAAAAAGGAAGTAGAAAATTCGGAGAATTTTGAAAGTTGGTGGTAATTTATTAGGTTTAGGTGTGGAATTGAAAGGACACAGCGGACAGCTGACGAAGGCGGCTATATCGTTTACGATAGCGGCGAAGTTGCTGTTGGCAACAGTGCCTCAATTGGCCAGATATTATTATTAAAATATTGTTAAAATTTTGTTTTATTAAACAGTCAGTTTTTCGGTATAGAGATAAAAATTGGCTTAGATAAGAGAGTTTAAATTTAGCAAGCGTTTGAACTAGCTTAACGCCCTGCTTGTTTTTCAGTATATTAAACCTTGTTTCAACAAATTGGTTAACTAACCCAAGACTTTAAGTGGTTGGCATTTGGCAGAGCTCAAAATAAATATTTGCGAATTAGTTCGTCCGTGTGTCAAAAAACGTCTTAACGTTTCTCTACGTCCTAGAATAGAATCTAATGGACAATATTATTGACACTCGATAAGTCGTCATTTATAAACAAAATATATGACATAATGACTTGAAATTCCTTTATTTACATAAATTGTTGGAAAATTATCGAGTTGAAGTTGCACAATAGCGCTCCGAAGAGATGCGAGTCGTACAATGCCTACTCTCACAGTATAAGACACCCGCTAGAGCGGTTGCACAATGTAATTAAATCCTGTTTCACCACCTTTCAGCTTCAACATATCATCGTCATATGTTTTTCGTTTTAAGCAATTTTTTTCTGGTAGATTTTAGTTTTACTGCCAAATGTTAAGATTTATTTCATCAATATTATGAAAATTTTAAACTAAAATGGGGTGTAACATTTGCAAAATTCAAAATGGTGTTTCCAATATGGCGAAAAATCTATATTATATGGTAGGAAATACCCACATCAAATTGAAAACATTGCCAAAATGGCGATAGTCACATTTCCTTCAGTTGCGCCGAAAATCTAGTTAGGCAGTTCATCTGAAACTGTAAATATGAGTCTATTTAACTAAATACACTGTCTTTAAACTCTAAGCCTATATATTATTCCATTATTTTTTTTATGGAAATTAATATTAATATGTAGGTTAGCTCCCTCCTCGCAATGTTTGACATTGTGCCCTTCCTTCCCTGTCCGCGGTCTTTTTTTGTTATGTATATTTTACAATTCCCTGAAAGCCTCCAGGGTGAGTTTCCCGTTGTTTTTCTTCCATATATTTTCTGGCGTGTTAAGTTTATTTTAGGTATTTAATTATAAAAACTAAATTAAATTAAATTAAGGCCCTCTCGGCCTGCCGCATAGCTATATAATACAACGACATAAATTTCATCCGTTTCATCTGCTATAAAGTTTAATATTATAAATACAGTTTCCTTAAAATTGAGGTTTTATGTTTTTCTCCTATACACAGAAAATATACCCTGTGCTATGGAAGAAAAACATAACGCCTAGTAATAATTATAATATTATAATAGCAATTTGGTAATTTGATACACCTCCAGAAAGTGAGAAACCATTTAGGTCCAACACTAAATACTTTCAATGACAATTTCGTATTTCTAATAAAAAAATCAGTAACGTAATGCTTACCGACTATGTAGTCCTGGCTATGGTGTGGATCTTTAGTGGCTCTTTCACTTGTTGCCAAGATGGTAGCAGTGGGCTAGACGAAGGTTGTGTGAAAGATAACACAGCTAGTAACTGTTCTCTCCTGAGTTCGAGTCTCAGCTGCGTCAAACGGCAATGTTGCAGGAAATGGTTGTTGTATTGTTGTCTATATGTGCGTGTCCTGGTTGAGCGGTGGTCTAGCTGTAGCTAAACTCTGTTGTTGAGTATAAAAATTGAGTAAATGAGACCAAAACAATTGAAACGTAGATATAGTATTACCAGAGTTAATTGGAACATCCATTATCCGTATAATGTTTTACTACCAGGATATCTCATTATAAAGTCTGTCTGCGATAGAATGACATGGAAATCGTGTTTAAATATTATGAATGGGGTCTGTATAAGGATTACAGGCGGCCATATGGTTAAATTCTAGCGAGCATTAAATGGTATTACTATCGTTCGCATTGTTTTACACATTAGAGCTGAATTCAGGGACCAAAATCGTCGTTCTGAGATCAGATAATTACAGGTGGTAGTGTGATACAATTAGTGTAACAATAATTAAGTTATCTTGTGTCACTAAGTTATTGTAGGGGGCGAGCGTAGAGGCATCTTCACTGTGCTGTTTTTCGATACTCCAGTGAAGCAACGTTCAGCGCGATTAGTACTTGGATGGGTGAAATCCATCTTGCGAAACACATCGATCTCGTCCCACCTTGTAGTGGCTTGTATATTAGCGTATATCTACTACGGAAACTATGTAATTTCAAGACGAGGATTACGTAGAATCCATCCTTCGGAGAAGATGTAAAGCAGGCGGTCCCTTGTCTATTAAATGTTAGGCATGTAAAAGATCCCTACTCTTCTCAATAGAAGAAGTTCGGCAAAATTTCCAAGTTGAGGTAGCTCGCCTCCTGGCGTGGGTGATAGGCCCTGGTAGCGGAAATAGGCCGACGTTAAATAAATTAAAAATAAGAAAGTTATTGTGGAATAGTTTAAATTTTCTTAAGTGGTTCTGGTAATATTTGTGATTATGTACTGCTGTGAGTAAAACCGTTTGTAGAACTTTTTTTATAGTGTTTCAACTGACTTTAGAAACACTATAAAGGGAATTTATTTTTCGCATTCGACATAACATTCCTCATACGTAATATCACCAGTGCTTAGAATTTTATCGAATGTAATACCACTAGAGGTTCCATTTAGCTCCACATTTTCGCTCTTCACGAGAATCTTGAGGCTTTTGGTGTAATTTTATGAGGAAAATTTGAGCAACAAATCACGAGAGCGTAGCTCGAGTGATATTGTTGTTCCTTGGGGTCAAATTAACAAATCATGGAATTTGAATTAAAAATAAAAAATTATATGTAAAAAAAGTTTTTAAAAACAAGCTTTTATTATTATTTAAAGGTGGCCATACAAAAAAAAGAAATTAAAATTCATAGAGGACGATAATATTTCTCATGCAGATAATACAACTGTCAAAGAAAAATTTAAAAAATATATACAGGGTGGTCAGCCAATTTTAAAAAAATGTGATGTAGGACGACAATACTTTGCATGCAGTTAATACAACTGTCAAAGAAGAAAATTATGAAGAAAAAAAAAATATATATATACAAAAAAAAGTTTTAAATGTGACTGACGACTATAATATTTCGCATGCAAATAACACAACTGTCAAAGATTGTTATGAAAAAAAATGTATAGAAAGTGGTCACCCAAAAGAAATTTATAAAAATGTGGCGGAGGACGATAATTTTTCTCGTACAGTTAACACAACTGTCAAGGAGAAAATATGAAAACTATACAGGGTGGTCCTCTAAAAAAATAATGAAAAAATGTGACGGATGGCAATATTTTGTATATTGGTAATGGTCACCCTAAAAGAAATATGAAAAAATGTGAGAGATAATATTTCGCACGCAGGTAACACAACTGTTAAAAAAATATGACAAAAAGTATACAGGGTGGTCACCCTAAAGAGAATTATGAAAAATATGACGTATAATATTTCGCATATAGTTAACTCAACTGTCAGGGAAGAAAAATATGAAAAATATACAAGTTGGTCACTATGAAATATAATTATTGTGAATATAATATTGGACTGTAGTTGACGGAATTACCGAGGAAGAAACCTGACATACTCTTAATGAAATGTATATAGGGAGGTCATTTTAAAAAATAAGTAAACGGCAGAGGAAAATAATAATTGAAATGTAGTTTTCACTTGTTAGGAAGAAAACCTGATACTTTTAATTAAAAAAGTATACTGGGTAGTAATACTATAGAAAAGATAAAAAATAAACGAAAAGTGAAAAACTTTTAGAGGGCGCCATACAGACTTGAACTTCGGAGAATAACCATAATTTTCAGTTTAAAATAATATACAGGATCGTCATCCAACAGAGAAAATAATTAATGACCAAAGCATGCAAACTGTGCATTTTTTATTAGGCTGTGCGCCGGAGAGGGAAGTTTTGTGTAAATACCTTTACCGACTTTTTAACTTATGTATTGCTTCTCTAAAAGAATTAGATCAATATTCTCTCAGTATCCCGTACCCCGTATCTCAGATAGAACTAGGACACATTAAAATTTTATAAGGGGACCAAGCTTAGTATTTGAGCAATATTTAATTTTCCTTTTTCTTCTATTTTTTGAACTAATAATTTTGTTGGTAAAGTCCTTTGCGTTTTTCCTCTTTAAAAGTTTGCTTACTTCTATTTTCACCAATTTTTATTAGATTTGCTACCTATTTGAAAAGAGAATTAAATCATTAATTTTTTCAATGAATAAATCAATTGTATTTATAGAGGTCGGTGGTACTAAATAGTTTGTCGACATCTTAGCAGAAGTTGCTTTTACAATTCTACATAGCACAAAGGGCGCATCTATATCAATCAAGTGATGTATGAAAATTTGGTTTATGCTTACACACTTGGTTTTGGCCAATTAGCGGTCACACAAGATAGGCATACTAGTTGGAAATCATCCTGTATATCGTGACTGATTCATTGGAATAACCTTAACCATTTCTGAGGTCAATTACGATTATAAATTGCCGTCGATAAGGGACAATTTTCTTTAATAATCAGACCAAATCGTGATGTATTACCGTCAAGAATTGTTGAAATCTCGATTTTGAATTTCGGACGAATACATTTCTTTTCTCACTAAAGTGATAAAAAGTAATAGCTATCTAAAAGGCAATTTCTAAAGCCTGCGGTCTGTTATTCTGGGATAGGCAGTTTTAATATTGAGAACTCCGAATTGCTTCGGACAGCGTTGTCAGAAGTTTTTCTTATGTCGATGTCGGTGGCGTTTCTGGGAAATCAATGTATTCATTGTGTAAACTTTCTATTTTAATCTGTTTAACTGGGAATTCTTTGAAAATAAACATGTCTTGTATTTCCATAAATATTTTCACGGCCCTCTTTCCCGTCTGTTTATTATTATTTAGAAAGGCATTTAGTTTCACGGCGATTAAAGTAGACACGAGATAAATTAATTGATTTAATACATCTGGGTAATTAAGTAGATATATTTTAATTAGTTAATGAATCATCAATTTGAGTTTTAACACGTTAATGAAACTTTTCTGAAACTTTTGCCAACAAAATTAACTGGTAGCTACCCACATATACACATTATTGTACTCTTCGCAAATACGAAAACGAAGAGTATATTGCATTTGATCGGTACATTTCTAAAACCGTAAATATCGCTTGCAGACAAAAAATTTTCATATCATTGTGTTAGTGAACGAATTCTGAACAACTTTCAAAATGTCCGTCTGTCTGTCCGTCCGAAACGTTTCTTGTAAGCACGATAACTCAAGAAAGAAAATTCAGATTGTACGCGTTTGACTCGAAATCCAAGGGTCCCGGGTTCGAAACCCAAATGGGGTACGGTATTGTTTTTTTTTAATTTTTACTTTATTTTACACTGAGTATTTTACCAATTAAGTTCGTACTATAAAATAAAAATGTCTAAAACTAACATTATTTACAAAAAACTGCGAAGAGTATCCTATAGAATGTGTAAAAATTATATATAAAAAGTTCAGTGAACAGGAGAAGTTCGTGTGTCACAGGTTTCACGTCAAGGAGTTTTTTTATGATCTATTAATAAAATACACAAATTGGACAACGGAAAATAAGATTAGGAAACAATATATAATGTGGTATACGCACAACACTTTTAAACTAGACTTTCCACTTTCAATGCCACATACCAAGATTTTTACCTAATTTAACATATCCAAAAATTCTAGAGTATTACGTATTATATGAGCTTATTGCAAACACAATCTTGAAACTTTTCTTGAAAATATTGTGCATTTCAAGGTTAAATCCTCACCTAACCAAAATATTTGATAGATCTCCAAATTTCTTTTAAGAAAGAGAATTAAAATTTCTATTTATTATGAGAATGAATTTTGAAAACTAAGACAACAGCAACAATACAAATATATTAATGATTTCTAATAAAATAATTTTCAGTTGAAGGGCCTGATATGACAGGGTCGGATCAGGTTTAACAAAAAAGAATATAAATCAAAACTTAAACTCCTTTTGTCGAATGACAAATTAACAGATATGCCACGTAAGTGGCAGTGGAGGTGATAGTAGGAGATGGCTGATGATAAAAAAAGAATTGGTTGGACCTTTGGTTCTTCTACATACACTAAATCAAAATGTTTTTTTTTGCTCCCGATAAAAATGGAATTGGATGGTAATGTGGGTGATAGTGAGGGTGACTGATGCCAAAGCATTTGTGAGCCTTTGGCTTCTCATAAATCCCAATTTTTTGGACTATTACATGCTTGCTTTATCGATGTACCCCCCAACCCTTCAACGGAATAAGTTCAACATATTATCTTCTTCCAGATCTCGCTGTAATAGATAGCTGTACCAAATTTCAAGTTATTATCATAAAAAATACAAGAATAGTTACAGACAGATCAACAGACAGCCATTTTTCATATTCAAACAGTTTCATGTCAGTCTAAACCAATTTGAACAGGAAAATGGTTAACATTTTTTTTTACCGTTACTATGCTTCCACTCCACTATGTGGATATGGAAGTAAAAGTGTTCTAACTCTTGGTATATTCATGCCACCGTATACTTACTTAAATTTTTCTTTATACGATGGTTCTTCAAAATGAATTATGTAATGCTCAATGGATAAGAGATGTAACTTCGTCCTGTTACTTATATTTAACCAACATAATATTTTCATTTTAGCGGATATCTTTTGGTCATATACCATGACATGCGGAAAATTTATCGGTAGGTTATCCCCACCAAAAGGAGACGTTAATCAATCTAACGTAACGCGGTGCAACCATATCACATCTCGTCCCCCTTTATCAGACTTAGGACTGACAGCAAAGCTGGAGAGGGTAGAAGTGAGTTTTTGGTTTTAATCAAATCACTATAAAAATAGCAAAATACGTCGAAAAGACATTGACCCTATGCTAGTGAGCTCTACAACAAGTAAATATAAGAGATATGTACTTAAACCCGTTGATAACACAAGAACACCAAACTTTGGCGGTACTTTATACCTGCCGGTGTCCTGATTGTTCGACCGAAAGCAAAAAACGTGTCACTTTGGCCACACGCGCCAGCTTAATTTTTTATGCCAATTAAGGAAACGTAAGCATCTCCGAATATGTTCTTTCGTAAGTAAGTTCACCAGGTATAGACGGTGTCTTTCCAGTTCTACTCCAGTGGGGGCTGGAATACAGACACCACCACCTGGTGCATATTTATCGGGCGTGCATTTTTTACTAAATCGGTGGGGGAAGATTGTCACTAGTGTCATATGTCAAACTGACAGGTGCCAAAAGGTTTCAGGAGAAGAAGATTTTTTGACAGCTGTTAAACTGACAGCTGTCAAATTTTTTGTCGCTAAACTTTGTTAGTTTTAAATCTGTCCTCGAATTTGTCAAACTGACAGCTGTTAAAAATTCTATTCCTAAACTTTGCTGGGGGATTTTATTTTTTGACAGTTGTCGAAAATTTTTAGGTTGGTATTGTTGTAACTTATTATATGATTCTACAAAATCTAAATTTTCCAACTTATCTAAAATAGGAATTTCTGGATATCCCACCAAATTGTTTACGTTTTGTGTAGAAACGTTCAGTCCGCACGAGAAGTTTAACTGGAGATTTTAATCGCCTATAATCCAACTAGAAAGATTTTTTTTGTCTTTGGGATTTTCTCTACCACACATCGTCTTTAAAAAAAAGTCCAATGAATTTATTACATAGTAGAAGATTGAAAGGGAAAAATTAAGAGAATGCTAAAATTAACATGTATATAGGCAATATAAAGAAATCCCGAACAATATACAAAAGGTTTGGTCTCAATCGGTTTTGTTGTTCCCATTCTATGCGACAACAGACAATGAAACAAGCAAAAACACACATGATTCTTAGAGTCCTCTGCTTTTGAAGTCAACATGTATTTAAATATAATTTCATATATAATACTGAATGCAAAGAATTTTAGGGCTTCATTATCGATCTTTAAATTTTATGAACCACATATATTTTTCAAATGACACTTACAATCTTCATGAATATGAAATTAAAACACGAAACAAATTAATGAAATGTGTAGATTATGCTGCACTTATCAGATTGAGCATAACGTGAACTGGTTATGAGAAATTTGAGTCATTTTATTGTAATATCGGTTCGTAGAAAGTCATTATATTTAGACCCGACTTAATCACTTAAAAGCCAATTCCGAGTATACCCAGTGCGAAGTTTGTATGCCGATAACAACTTATATTCAGTAGCATTTAGCTATTGGTAACTTATATTTACAAGCTGACTTATCTAGTCAATGTAGGTGGAAAAATATGGCGCATAAATTCTATTTTAATTTCCTAGAATAACTGAAAACCTGCCTTAGTTGTCAAAAACAGTTATGGTAGTAAAAATAATGCTAATAATAATGGGTATGGAAAATTTTACCTAGAAAAATCTGACGTTGAAGGTCTTTAGGAGCGTTAGTGTTGTGTGCATTAGAAGCTTATATACCAAAATTTGATAGTTGTGTGGTTTTCTAGGCTAAACTTGACTGATTGATATCATTTTTTTTGTTCTATGATTGATTAGACTTCTTTTCAATACTGAAATTTAATATTTTTAATGTTTTTTTTTTGAGATATGTCTTTTTGGTTTACGTTAGCAAGTGCACATCAAGGTGGATCTAAATAAACTCTGTTATAAATTTGATAACGGCCAGAGTGGCAAAAGTTGTCACATGCATAAGTAAGTTTTTCCGTAAAAACAATTTTTGGCAAATCCCTTCAAGTGTCCCAACCACCAAAAGGAAAGATGTTTAAAAAAATTATTCGGCATTAAGTGGAGACCATTTTGGTCATTTAGAAAGTACGTGTACAAAGTTGGAGACCATCGGGTATTTTTGGAGGTGCCCCAAGTGAGTTTTAAAAATATATATACTATACCTCTCAATGACAAATATTTCAAACTCGATATACTTACATCCGGTCACAGAACAAGAAATAAGAGATATAGTGCAGAACTTAAAAACGAAATACACTCAAGATATACATGGACTCTCCACATTTATATTAAAAGAAATAATCGACTGCATAATAACCCCACTAACAAACTTAGTAAACAAATGTCTGCAAGAAGGGATATTCCCTGACTATTTAAAACTAGGAAAGGTTATACCCATCTACAAAAAAGAAGATAGACACATAATTAATAACTACAGACCAATATCGATACTGCCAGTTCTTTCTAAAATCTTTGAGAGAGTAATATATAATAGAATTCTGTTCTTCGTAACATCAAATAACATACTGTGCAAAAATCAATTTGGGTTCAGGAAAAATCTAACAACAAACCATGCAGTTTGCAACTACCTTAATTATGTTCTAGACCATCTAGATCAAAATAAGAAAGTATTCTCTGTTTTTCTAGACCTCACTAAAGCCTTCGATTGCGTACCCCATGAATTACTTATAATGAAACTAGAGAATTATGGATTAAGAGGTAACTGCTGTTCACTTGTGAAATCCTACCTACAAAATAGAACGCAAGTCACTAGAACACACGTACAAGGAAGCGAGCAGACATCCTCAATAGCTAACCTAACAGCTGGAGTACCGCAGGGGAGCATCCTAGGTCCGTTGCTGTTCCTTCTATTCGTAAACGATCTGCCAGTTCACATAAACTGCGACAACATAACAATGTTCGCAGATGATACCACTGTCTCTAAGGAAGATAATGACATTAGTACTCTTAATAACCACATGAACTTATTAATGATTAACATTAATGATGCGAGATGAACAATCTCTTAATAAATGCGACGAAAACGTATGTGATGAACTTCAGGTCAGTCTCTGGGTATACAAGAGTGCAATATAATGACGAACGCATAACAGAAGCAAATCACGTTAAATTCCTAGGAATAATCTTGCAAAGTGACATCAAATGGGATCAACAAGTTACCGCTGTAGCTCAAAGTTAGCAAAATATGTATACCTTCTAAACGCCACAAGGAAAGACATAAGTCAAGAAGCTGCTGGAACGGTATATATGGCATATTGCCCATCTCAACTAATGAACGGAATAATATTTTGGGCATGTACTACAGCAACTAATATAGGTAGGGTATTCAAAACCCAAAAACGATTGATACGAGCATTATGCAATGTCCCAACCACCACTAGTTGTCGGCCGCTATTCAAATCGCTAAGAATACTGCCAATAATGAGTTTGTATGTCTTAGTAGCAGTAAAATTCGTACACAATAACACTAACCTATTTAATAATCATCAAGTTGACCATCCCTATGGCACCCGTACAATGGACGTAAGACTTCCACAACATATCCATGCTTTCTTCCATAACTCCTTTAAAGTGCAGTCTGTGAAACTATATAATATGCTTCCGAATAAGTATAAGTCTCTAAGCAAGTCAAACTTTAATAAAACAGTGAAAAAATTCATCTTGCAGCACTGTTTCTACACTGTTCAAGAATTTATAAACTGCTGTGATGCCATATGATTATTCATATTATTTTTTTATGTGATCATTCATATTTTTACATATTATTTTATTTTTAGACCAAGCAGTTATATTTTATATTTTACAGTAAGTTTTATTCGTTTGTATTATTTTGCATGTTTTTATATTGTAACTTTTATGAGTTGCACGCTATGTATAGTATGTATTTTAATGTTTAATGTTTAACTTAATGATTAAGATGAATAATCATCCTTCTCTTTGACCCACCCACAACATTCATTTGTAATGTATTTTGGAAATAAAACTATCTATCTATCTATCTATCTACACTGTAAAAAATGATATAAATTTACCATCGTTGCGTGTAAAATTTCCATGTAATTTTACCCGCAAAGAGACAGGAAAATTTCCATTTACCATGAAGGATTACCCCAAAATATAAGGTAAATAAAAATTTTCCACTCTCTTTGCGGGTAAAATTCCATTACTATTGGAGGTAAATTTACTATGGAAAAAAATCCTGTCTGGATAAGATGTTTTGATTGGTACTGCAATAATGAGTGTTTTAAAGTAGTTACCTAACTAGTATATTAGCATGCCCAGATTAGGGCAACAATAAATAGAAAACTGTGTATGTTGTGATTTGCTTAATATCTAAATAATATTCTCTAAATCAAATATGTATAAAAATGAGAAAAAGGACTAAGATCAACTACCACCAACACGGTCACATGGTCAGTGACCTCGTAACACCTGTCACAATTTTTCAATATGTGTCAATTAGAGACGTTTGTTATGAATTCTTTGGAAAGTCCATCACGCCAACGACAATTCGATTTCTCGATAAATGTGCCCCCAAGACGGCTCTCCAGCATCGTATTCCTCTGCATTGTTCCTTTTTTTGACCAGATCAACCGGAGGGGTTAATAGTTCAAGAAAAACTTGATGTTAAGCGGCGATCATGGAAAACAATTGAATAAGAAGTTGATGAAAAAGCGCTTCGATGATGTCGCAGGTAACTGTAACAGATGGCGTCAGGAGTGCCATACAGCTAAGGGAGACCAACTGGAATAATGCACGGAGCATAAAATATCTGCCAAGAAGTATATCTGATGTTCATGTTCTTCATGAGGACTGGCTCCTGGGAGTACCGCCCTCCTTAAAGGACTACAACTCATTTCATTCAGCACCTCCACCAACGATCATTTATTATTCTAGATTTTTCAGAATTCACTGATTTATCATACAACAAACGAAAATAAATATATTGCACGTTGTTTAAACTAACTGAAGAGCACGCGATGCCCGACAAATCGTCGCATGTTGTGGACGAATGTTCTTTCTAATTTATTGATGTAATGTATTTTAATTTTGACGAATTAGTAACACTAAAAATATTTTGATAAATTAAAGCATTATCATTTTTATACTTCACATTTGCTTTTATGTTATAGAAATATTTGTGCAGTTTCGACATATTACATCCATAAAACACATTTTAAAATATTTAAGGATCGACCATAAATCATTAAAATCGAACTATCTTTAGCTATTTTCAACTTGACTAGTTTGCATTATCGATCCGTACTTTTTTCAATTAATAATTATTAATATTGATTAATTATTATAATACCTTAGTTGGAAAATAATAAATAAATCAATCAACAGAAACAAAGAAAGTTGCACTTGTTATTTTGACAAAAAATTACTAGTGGATATTTAAATAAAAAGAATAATCAATTTTAAAATATAATGATCCAGGGTATCTACATAATTAATTATGTCTGAAAGGCAAATACAAATCAGTAATACAAAGTAGTTTAAAGCTTTAAAACTAGATAAATAATGCAGTTGGGAATATTTTATTAATGGAAAAGTTATACTTTTAAATAACTTGTCAATATTTGCTTTTTGTAACAAATAATGCACTAGGTGACATTTTATTAATGGTAAAGTTATATTTTCAATAACTTGTCAATATTTGCTTTTTGTTGTAATATATTAACGTTTTTTTATATTATCTAGTGTATGTGCAGGGTGGGTGTCCAGCTAATGCGTTATACTTGATTTTTAACCGATCCGAGAAGGAGGTTCTCAGTTCGAGCCATATGTGTTTCTTTATGTTTGTACAATAATTAGTTATAGATTCGCTTAAGCGATTTCTGTGAAATCATCTCAAACTGTAAGGTGTGGTTCGGCGATGGTGCCATATTAATTTAATCGAGCCACGTCTACACTGTAAAAATATATGTAAAGTTACAATAATTGATGTAAAAATACTTTGAAAGTTAGTTCGATTTTCTATGAAATTATACTTAATTAATTTATTTTTACCAGGACTTTCAGGGCAAAGTTAAATATATTTATGGTTCATTGCATAAAGTAAATTAAAACTACACACATTCATGTATCTTTACTTCAATTAATGTAATTTTCCATATAATTATGATAATTATGTATGAATTACATAATAAAATGATGTATAAATACATAGTTAATCTGCTGAATTACATCAGTAATTACACAGTTATATGGAATTTTTACAGGAAAACACGAAGCATTTCATACATTTGTGTACCATCACCAGAATAATCGTTGGCAACAAATGGACCATTGATTATCCCTGTAATCGCGATTACGCAATCGTTGCAGAAAAAAATGTTGTTTCCACATTAGTAAATAATTTTAAAAATGTGATTCTGGAGAAAAAACCTTTCAGGACTGCTATTTTACGTCCCCTTAAGATATTTTTCGGTCGAGCGAACGACAAATTAATGAATAGTCGAAGGCAGTCAAGTTTTTCCTATTAGTGCCAGTTGATTTCCTTTGATCACATGATAATTAAAAACAAACAACGGGTCTACGTATGCTGCGTGCAAGAACTAATTCCCCTTACTATTCCTCCATTGCATTATGCCCTCGGGTGTGCCGTTATATCAGTCAACAGCAACTCTCCGCAAGTCTGATAATACAAAGGGGGAAATACCAATTATATCAATATACCTATCTTTATCTATACATTATTGTGCTGATACCTATAGACCGAATTTTGTACATTACTATTTCAAACAATGAACACAATTTTGAGAGAGTTACGGAAAAGCTAACGTAGATTCATTAATTTACACATAAATTAACCTCTTTCAGTTGCATTATTAAACTTAAAGAAATATAATTTCAAATCAGGTGCAAGAATTGTGTTGCCTTCGGCAACTTATGAGGCAATTTAGCTCTAGAAAAAAATATAGATAAAATTTAAAAGCACGAGTGGTATTTGGGCAAAATATTTCGCGAACAAATTAATTAAATATGCAAAGCATATCTTTATTATTAAATTTGGCGTTAACTGCCTCCAGATTTTTCTTCGCATTTCTTAGTGCTTACTGAATTTCTTTTAGATTTTATCGTATAATGTCATATTAAAATGTATTTCCAAGGCGACTCGGTTACTTAAAAATAACGTAGATATAAACATTTAACAAACGTAAAGTTCGTAGAATTTGTCATATTTTAAATATAATGACAACCTAGAAACAGAATAGCACCTAGGGATCATAGATATTGTAATACCTAGCTCAAAACCGCTGAGCAATATTTACTGCAAAGAGTTCTCGGAGTTCTCGCAGGCGCTTCGACCAATCATATTACGGGTAAAGACATATAGAACACTACTTCATTGACCAATATTCCTCCCATATACATTATATATCCATGGTCCCGTTTTCAAAAATGGAAGTGGAATATGGTTCTAGTAAACCAGTGGATAATTTTTGATTATATTAAAATATCTGTTGATACATATATTTCCTAATTTAATCCATTTAATTTAGTAAGTAAGTAAGTAAGTTTTATTCCATTTTAGTTCACATTTGCATGTATAAAACAGGTCACAGTTTACAAAATGAAAGATATAGACATATGAAACAGACAAACGAGTTGCTAAATATAAGATAGATAAGTCACACTTATCATTTTCACACATAATATTCTTGAGTTGAGTATGGCTCAATACTACATATGTATTGGAAGGCTTGTTTACTGAAACACTTGAGGTTAATTTTTTATAGTTAGAGTTGGGAAGTGCATTAAAAAATTTTAGTGCAATATAATGTAGTCCTTTTTCCGCGAGCGTTAGCCTATGTACTGGATAAACATAATTCACATTGTGCCTAGTATCGTATACATAGTGTGTGCTTACATTTATAAATTATAAATTGTTGTTTTTTAAGAACATCAAACAGGAATGAATAAATATATAAACCTGGGATTGTGAGTAGTTTGTTCTCCCTGAATTGGCCTCTTCAAGACTCGTTAAGTTTCATTTTGAATATCACCCTAATTGCTTTCTTTTACAGTTTAAAAATTTTGGGGAGGATTGACGAACCACCCCAAATTTCAATTCCATATTTAGCAATGGAGGTAAAGTTTGCAGTACACTGTGAGAAGATTAGTGCTGTTAAAGGAACGTGATAAAACGAGTGCATAGCATGATTTATTTATTTTATTCACTGGTGAGGTGCAGACCATTTAATGTTGTCTCTTGTTATGCCTAGTAATTTAGTTGAATCTGTTGTCGTAATTGGCACTGTGTCAGCTACACGCTCAGGTACTTCGATATTTGACCTATCTCTTTTAAAAATGACACAATTTGTTTTCGACTCGTTTACAATAAGATTATTGCTATTAAACCAGTCTCTTGCATTGAACCAGAGCTCCTCAAGTCTGACAGCGATTTCGTTGAGAGTTTTGCCCATTATCATTAATTAGTGTGGTCGGCATAGCTTACAATATTTGATTTAGCATTATCTTCTATTACACTGACTAAATCGTTGACAAATATTATAAAAAGAAGTGGTCCAAGACCACTTCCTTGGGGCACTTAGTAGTTGCAACATGTAGTATTGGATTCATGTTTTTTTCCGTCAGATAATATGGGGTTTTCTGCGTTCTGTTTTGCATATTTGATCTAAACCAATGAAGACCAATTCCTCTAACACCAATTTTTTCCAGTTTGCTTATGAGCTTATTGTGATCTAGGCTATCAAATGACTTGGACAGGCCAAGAAAGAGTCCACAGGCAACCTCCTGGCTATCCAAAGCCTTTAATACTACCTCAACGAAATTGAACACTGCTGTCGTTGTTGATCTGCTTTTTCTGAATTCATGCTGAAAGTTATTAAAAAAGTTGTATCTGTTAAGAAATAGGAGCAGACTAT